>OX451736.1:1715302053-1715926520 GCA_948472305.1 Vicia faba
TATCTCTCTATATCTCTATCTCTATCTCTATCTCTATCTCTATCTCTATCTCTATCTCTATCACTATCTCTCTCTCTCTCTCTCTCTCATGGCTTCTTCCGTCGCCGTCTTCCACCGCAAGCGGTGACAGCTCCGCCGCTGCTAATTCCACCTTCAAACAAAAGATCTCAGTCAAGCTTGATGAGAACAAACTATTGACAGTGGAAAACAACAAGTTGAAGGAGTTCTTCGTGGCACGAAAATGGTGCGATTTGTCGTATCACCTCAGATACCGGAACGGTACCTCACTATTGCCGATCGCGACACCGGAAGTGAGAACCCTAACTTCGTCGCGTGGGAAGAACAGGATGCGCTGCTGTGCACGTGGTTGTTATCCACGATTTCAGATTCGCTCCTCTCTCGTTTCGTTCTTCTTCGTCACTCGTCGCAAGTCTGGGAAGAAATTCATGCGTTCTGCCATACGCAAATGAAGACTCGGTCTCGTCAACTCAGGTCGGAGCTTCGCTCCCTCTCGAAAGGTACTAGAACCATTTCTGATTTTGTTGCTCGCGTTCGCACTATCGTTGATACATTAATGTCAAATGGTGATCCAGTCCTTCATCGTGACCAAATTGAACTGATTCTTGAGGCGTTACCATCGAAATTTGACTCGGTTGTTGCTGCTGTTAACTCTAAGACTGATTTCATCTCAATTGATGAATTGAAATCGCTTCTCCTCACTCAAGAAGCTAGAGTGGAGAAATCCAAGAAAGAAGTTGTTCAGACTGTCTCTGTGAACCTTACTCAAGGTAATGTGCCAAGTTTCAATCTCAGTCCCCAAAATCCTGATATCACTGACTCCAGTGGTGGAAATTTCCAAAGCTTTGGTCGTGGTAAGCTATTCTCGTGGCAGAAACAATAGAGGAGGAAGGTTCAGAGGACGTAGGTGGCCGCAAACGGCTACAGAAACTCTGTGCAATGTCAGATATGCTATAAACCTGGTCATGATGCTAGCTATTGCTACTACAGACACTCTCAAGACTATTATGGTGTCTATCCTCCTTATGGTGCTCCTGCCTCCTTTGGAAATTTTGGCTTAAGTCAACCAAATGTGTGGAGTCAACCTGGATTTAGGGCTCCAAGTTCTTCAACTGTGAATCAAGCTAGACCTATGGTGCCTGTCATGGCATCTCAGTACTCTGGTGCAAGGCCTCAGGCACTGATTGCTGGCACTGACTGTTCTTCATTCTACAACCAGGCGTGGTATCCTGACTCCGGAGCTTCACATCATGTCACTCCAGATGCCACAAGTCTTATTGATACTGTATCTATGCCTGGTAATGATCAGGTTCACATTGGCAATGGCCAAGGTCTGTCCATAACTTCTCTTGGCTCTATGACTTTTTCTTCAAATTTATGCCCTAACACTTCTTTGTAACTGAATAATCTTCTTGTTCCATCCATTACTAAAAATCTGCTGAGTGTGAGTCAGTTTGCCAAAGATAATGCTGTATTCTTTGAGTTCCATGCTAATGCCTGTTTTGTGAAATGTCAGGGTACTTCTAAAGTGCTTTTGAGTGGTTCCCTTGGGAGTGATGGTCTTTATAAGTTCGACTGCACTCCTCCTCCTACTTCCTCTCAAGTCCTCAGTGCTGTTTGCAAGTCATCTGGCCTTTAACATCCTTCTTTGGAATCTAGCTTTGTGTTCAATTCCAGTTGTAATAATAGGAACTTAGATTTTGTTTCTAGTCTGTACAAATTGTGGCACCACAAGTTGGGTCACCCTCATCATGAGGTTCTTAAACAAGTTTTCAAACTGTGTAATATTTCAATTCCTAATAAACAGTTTTCTGACTTCTGTAATGCCTGCTGTATGGGTAAGGTACATAGGTTACCATCTACCTCATCTAAAACTGTTTACTCCAAACCCCTTGAACTTGTGTTTTGTGACTTATGGGGGCCCTCACCAGTTCCCTCCATCTCTGGCTATTCATATTTTCTCACCTGTGTTGATGCTTATAGCCGTTATACCTGAATTTATCCTTTAAAATTAAAATCTGACACACTTGCCACATTTATTCAGTTTAAAGCTCTTGTTGAACTACAACTTAATCTCAAAATCAAGTCTGTGCAAACAGATGATTCGAATTCAAACCTTTGACACACTTTCTAACCATGCATGGCATAACACACAGAGCTACATGCCCACATACTCATCACCAAAATGGCTCTGTGGAAGGTAAACACAAACATGTTGTGGAGACAGGTCTCACTCTTCTTGCTCAGGCTAACCTACCCTTAAAATTTTGGGATCATGCTTTCCTCACTGCTACCTACCTCATAAACAGGCTTCCATCTCCTTCCCTGCATAATAAATCACCCTTTTTCTTGCTGTATTTTCAATTTCCTGACTACAAGTTCTTAAAGGCCTTTGGCTGCTCATGTTTTCCTCATCTCAGACCCTATAATTCTCACAAACTTGCTATGCATTCTAAGGAGTGCTTATTCCTTGGCTATTCTCCATCCCACAAAGGCTATAAATGTCTTGATCCCACTGGCAGAATATTTGTATCTAAGGATGTAATATTCAACGAGCACAGGTTCCCAAATACTTCCCTATTTCCTGACTCATCATCTAAATCTGTTTCAAAACCCTCCACTACTCCCTTTTCTGGACCTTCATCTGGACATCCTATTCCCCTTACATCTGTTGGTCCTCACTCATATTTTCAGTCACCTACTAATTCCCTTGGTTCTCCTAGCAGACAACCTTCTTTCAGCAGCATTAATCCTGACCCTGTTTTACCTGTTTCTCCCTCCCAGTCTGCTTCTATTTCTCAACATTTTGTCCATCCTGAAACATCTTCTGCTGACTCTTCAGCTGTGTCTCCTTAAGTTGGTACTGAGTCCTCCTCAGTGGTCATTGGCAACAGCACAACCTCTTCTCCATTCACTGAACACTCCTCCCCTGCTCCATATGTTCATCCTCTTAACACTCATCCCATGGTCACTAGAGCTAAGGATTGTATTGTTCAACCTAGGCTGCACCCCACTCTCCTTCTCACTCACTTGGAACCAACCTCACATAAACAAGCTTTATCCATTCCTGAGTGGCAAACTGCTATGAAAGCTGAGTACGAAGCATTAATTAGGAACCACACTTGGTCTTTGGTGCCTGCTCCTGATCACAGAAAACCTATTGGTTGCAAGTGGATTTTTAGAGTCAAAGAAAATACAGATGGGACAATTAATAAATATAAAGCAGGATTAGTTGCTAAGGGTTTCCATCAGGTTAAAGGTTTTGACTATACTGAAACGTTTTCACCAGTTGTGAAACCCATTACAGTGAGGACTGTTTTAACACTTGCCATATCTAAAGGTTGGATCATACAACAAATTGATGTCAATAATGCTTTTCTAAATGGAGTGCTTAATGAAGAGGTTTATATGGTTTAACCACCAGGTTTTGAAAAGGGTGAGCCTGGTCTAGTCTGCAAGCTACACAAAGCCCTATATGGACTTAAACAGGCTCCTAGGGCCTGGTTTGATAAGCTCAAAGGGTCTCTTCTCCAACTGGGTTTCATTGTCAGCAGGTGTGATCCCTCCTTCTTCATGATGCTCACACCATCCTGCTACACCTTAGTGTTGGTGTATGTTGATGACATTATCATCACTGACTCTTCTTCTTCTTTCATCAAGCAGTTGGTCACTAAACTCAATCTGGCCTTTTCTCTCAAAGACTTGGGCAAACTAGATTATTTTTTGGGCATAGAGGTAACTCATCTTCCCAATGGTTCTCTTCTGCTTTCTCAAAGCAAGTATGTCAGGGATTTGCTTCATAGAGCTAACATGGCTACTGCTAAAGGAATTGCTTCCCCTATGGCCTCGAGCACCAAACTATCCAAAGTAGGTTATGCTCAAGTTGCAGATTCCACCTACTTCAGGTCTATAGTAGGAGCCCTACAGTATGCTACTGTAACAAGACCTGAGATCTCTTTTGCAGTAAACAAAGTTTGCCAATTTCTCTCAAACCCTCTTGAGGATCATTGGAAAGCTGTTAAGCGAATTCTCCGGTATCTGCGAGGGACAATTTCACATGGCCTTCTTCTCTCACCTGCTAACCTCACTTTGCCTCTCACTATCACAGGCCTTTGTGATGCAAACTGGGCCTCTAATCCTGACGATAGAAGGTCTACTTCTGGGGCCTGCATCTTCCTAGGTCCTAATCTTGTTACTTGGTGGACAAAGAAGCAGACACTTGTTGCCAGATCAAGTGCTGAGGCAGAATACAGAAGTCTGGCCTTAGCTACAGCAGAGATTCTCTGGCTTCAATCTCTTCTGCAGGAACTTCACATCACCCATCAGACTCCCAAGATACTGTGTGACAATCTAAGTGCAGTATCTCTAGCTTACAACCCTGTTTTGCATTCAAGGACCAAGCACATGGAACTTGACATTTTCTTTGTCCGGGAGAAAGTGATTGGCAAGAACCTGATTGTTTCCCACATTCCTGCAGTAGATTAGTGGGCTGATGTGTTAACCAAGCCACTCTCCACCAACAGATTCTTGTTTCTTAAATCAAAACTTAGAGTTGTTGACAAGCTCAAACTTGATCAACCACCCTAAGTTTGAGAGGGGAGTATTAGAGATATAAGGGCAATCCTGTAATATTCTAGTATAAGGGAATTAGACTAGTGTCTAATTCCATTTCTATCCCTTATCCTTTCCATATAAAGGATTGTTGTAACTGAATCAAATACAATAACAAATTATGTTTTGCATTTTCCCTCTCTCTTTCTCTCTCTCTCTTCTCTTTCTCTTCACTCTTTGCTTCTCTGTTTTCTATCAGTTTTGTCAAATTAGATTTTCATTACTAAATTAGTCTGTCAAAATGATAGTGTCACCATTTCAGTCGTCCAAAAAATTTCATCACATTAGTCCTTCAAAGATGCACATTTGTCTCGAGATTTATCCATACAAAAGCTAAAGTGGATAAGTAAAAAGGCGAATTTTGTGGCATTTTTAGATCTTTGAATGTCTAATTTAATGAGAAGTCCTTTGAAGAACATAGAGCCTGTTTGCATTCTAAAAGTATTTTCAATTTTCATTTTATTAGGCCATGGATGAGAAGGCTACTGAAGTGAATTATTATGGTTGAGAGATGATGGAAGGAGATTGCATTTTTGAAAACACTGAAAAACATGTTATTGGCAATTTTGAAATTTTCGAATTGGATAGGAACATGGTATTGGATAGAACATTATGGCAGAATTTGATCCATATAACCGACCCCACTTAAATGGATAACGTTTGGTTGTTGGATCTTTTTAAAAAAGCCCATTTTCAAAAGTTTCTAGAATGTATCGTCTATAAGGTTTATTCTTTTTGGTGGAAATGAAAGTAAGGAAACCAGAGAAGTAAAGGGGTCTTAATATGGTGACACTTTAATCTCTGAGGGACAAATAAAGTTTCACCAACCCCTTTCTATGGCTTTCATAGGGATATCTGTAGATAATATATATTTCAACAATATCTCGTTATATTGTTAAATATTAACTTTACATTTTAGCTTTCTGGTTTATCGCTGTAGTGTTTTAATGCATATGGAAATGGCTTTTTAATGCTGCTTTCAGGGCTAAACACAACCATGTTTTGTATGATTGCAGAGTCTAGACCAAATAAAGTGTAGGCTACTTGAAGGATCAAATGCTCAAGAGGTCAGGGCAGTGATTCTGGATATGCAAGCTAGGTTATTGTTGGATATGCTCGGAAAGGGAATCGAGTCTGCTTTAAATGACCCTTCAGCTTTAGTGCCTGATCCATGGCAGGTATCTGGTGAGACATTATCCAATATTGATCTCGAAGCAGTAGCAGTTGAACCTGCACTAATTCCATGTGTTCAGGTTTGTTTGTTTACAGTTATAACCACATGCTCCATATTTTGTTTGACAGGAAGATTTTGGCACAGTTTTCTGCTGCAGCAGTTGACAGTTGCTAACTGCATGGTTATATATGCATAGCTTTTGAACCCAGAAATCCAAAGAGGAAAACAATTGTTTATAATTGACTGAAAAACGAGCTCAGAGGCTCTACAATGCTAAATAAAACAATGCAAAAGATAAACCAGAGTCAAAGACTCCTATTCCAGACCAAAGCTCATAACCAGGGAGAAAACTCTCCTGACCAACTCTAGCAATATTTATCAATGCCCTTACACCCTCCTACTCATGTATGTATAATACCCCTCTAACAGGATCTCATGATCCCACCAGCCACCCAACTGACAAACTTTCATTTTCTCCCTCATGGACCCACTTTCTTGTAGAATATGCCTCGACGTCCTAACATCATCGTATATGTAAAAGAACTTATGTTGTTGCATATTTAATACATCATGTAGATAAATATACCTACCACCTATTATATTATATGTATATAAATCTCATAATTGTTTCAATATTATGTAGGCGTATGTTGATTCAGTTCTTGATCTGGCTTCACATTTTATCACACGGTTGCGGCGGTATGCAAGTTTCTGTCGTACAGTGGCAAATCGTGGTGTGACTGTGGGGACTGGAAGCAACCGAAATAAGGTCACTGGTCCTGGTCAAAATTCAACAGCTCCTGCAACAAGTCAGGGTAGGTCTGCAACAATATGATATATTGTTTTTTATTAATAGATATTTCTTACAATAGAAAACTAAGTTAAACCATTAAGAATGATTTTGATTTAAATGGTCGATCAGCAGCAGACACGATTCTTAGTAGCATATTATGGCATTATTTGATTGATGATGTGTAGTTTGATCCTATTAAAGAAACTGGTATTAACCAGTCCACACTGTAATTACTGTGCACTATCTGCACAGTACTATAGTCTATCTAACTGTCCCTAACTAACTTCTAAAATCTAGGAAACTAATCCCTAGATTTTAGGAGATTTGTAAGTTGTAACTAACTCAATTGAGATCCATGGTTCTATAAATAGATGTAAATCCTTTGTAATCAAAGTTAAAAAATGCAAAAACAGAAGTTAAGAGAATTCAATTGAGAATTCTCTCATTACATTCATGAGTGTTAGATATCGGAATATTCCATATTATGTAAATAAAATATTCTGTAAGTAATTAGGATATCATGTAAATAGGAAATAGAATATTATGTAATTATTATAGAATATTATGTAATTACTATGACATTTATGCCTCCTATTATATATAATGAGCTCCGATGTGTAATTCATACACACGGATTCAATCCAACCTTCCTCTTGTTCTCTCATTATTCAACGTGGTATCAGAGCCTCATCTAAGATCCATTGGACCACCCACCATTTAGTTCCACGCTCCAGTCCTAATTCCTGGGCGTGAGAGGGGGTGTTAAAAGTCCCACATCGGATAATATATGGCCTGAACATGAGTTTATAAGTGGGAGTAATCCTCCTCACCTTACAAGTCGGTTTTGTAGGGTCGAGTTAGGCTCAATCACACATTCTAAGATGGTATCTAGAGCCTAACAAGAGGCAACCCTAATCCTTGCTTTCTTGGTAGATCCACTATCTATCGGCGCCAATTTTTTTCGGTAACCGTGCTTCATCTCCGATTTCTGATATTCCTTCTCAGATCTTCCATTTTTTGTTTTGGTCACTTCTCTCACCGTTTTTGGAATCCATGGCCGCCGTTCCCCCTCCAAGGACTGAGGCCCCTATTTTCACAAGTTATATCACTACTCCTCTTGCCGTTGACAAAATGGACGGTACTAACTATGATTCTTGGGCTTCCGACGTCAAGTTATGGCTCCGGGGACAGGCCTATGAAGATCAACTCACTACGAAGGCTGACTCGGTGGCTGCCACTGATAGTGTTCTTTGGAAGAAAATTGATACTCAACTCTGCAGTCTCATTAAGTCGACCATTAGTCCATCCTTGAAACAGATCTTTCGTTCTCATGAGACTTGCGAATCTGTTTGGGCACAGGCTAAGATCCTTTATACCAATGATACACAACGCTTATATGGAGTGTGTCAAAATTTGCAGAATATTATTTCCCCTCGTCACCTGGATGATTCTATGGCTGAATTCTTTCGTGTTCAAGGTCTTCATGATTTCAATGAATTATTGCCCCTAGCTGCTACCACTGCTAAGGAACTTGAACAACGTTGATCCTTCTTCATGCTTCTAGCTCTGTATGGCCTACCTCCAGAGTATTCGTCTGTTCGCGATCAGATATTGGGGTCTCCTACAATCCCCACTCTGGATACTGCATGGTCTACTTTGCTGCGTGTCCCAGCAAAACCATCATCTGACGGCGGAGTCCCACCCACACCAGTTGATTCATCTGCTTTGGTTTCTCAAGGAGGTAATCGTGTTCCGGGTGGTGATCGTGGCCATTTTCAGAAGACAGGAAAGCCTCGTCCTAAGATCTTGTCATAAGCTTGGCCACACTATTGATCGGTGTTATGCTTTACATGGACGTCCCTCTCCTCGGACTGCCCACGTTGCCCAGACCGCTCCACCTCCACAGGCTGCTACTCCGACTGATTCTGCCACCTCACCTGCTATCTTCAACGACTTTATCAAGTTGTATGAGGAGCGTCAGGCCGCTAGTTCCACTGCCTCTGTTATGCACACAGGTAATTCTTTTGCTGGTCTTTGTCACTCCACATCTCTTGGCCCATGGATCCTTGATTCAGGCGCCACTGATCACATTACTGGTAATAAATCTCTTTTTTCTTCATTCTCTACTTCTGGTTTATTACCTTTTGTCACATTAGCAAATGGCTCCCAAACTCAATCTCAGGGTACTGTACTATCCACCTTTTTCCCTCGCTCTCCATTACTAATGTTCTTTATGTACCCGGATCTCCGTTTAACTTATTGTCTCTAAGTCGTTTGACTCGATCTCTTGATTGTACTATCTCATTCACCAAAGATTCTTTTTTCTTGCAGGACCGGAGTTCGAGGCGGATGATTGGCACCGGATGTGAGTCTAATGGTCTTTATCTTCTTCAACCATCTGCACATGTTGGTTCCGTGGTGGATTCTCCCCTCCTGGTTCATGCTCAGTTAGGACATCCAGTCTTGCAAAGTTACAAAAGTTGGTGCCAAACCTTTCCAAGTTATCTATGTTGTCTTGTGAGTCTTGTCAATTAGGAAAACATGTTCGTAGTTTTTTTCCGAGTCGTGTCAATCGTCGTTCTAAGTCTCCGTTTGCTCTAGTTCATTCAGATGTTTGGGGTCCTAGTCGCATTGTTTCCACTTTAAGGTCTAAGTATTTTGTTACCTTCATTGATGATTATTCTCGATGTACCTGGTTATTTTTAATAGAAAATCGATCGGAGTTATTTGCTATTTTTCAAATATTTTATAATGAAATCAAAAATCAGTTTGGTATATGCATTAGTACTTTGCCCAGTGACAATGCTCGAGAATATTTATCTACTCAATTTCAAACTTTCATGGCTACTAACGGTATGCTTCATCAAACGTCTTGTGCTCACACACCACAACAAAACGGAGTCGCTGAACATAAAAATAGACACCTAGTTGAAACCACTAGGACACTCTTACTTCACAATAATGTTCCTCAACATTTTTGGAGTGATGCTGTCCTTACGGCTTGTTATCTCATAAATAGGATGCCATCATCTGTCCTCAACAATCAGATCCCTCACTCTATTCTATTTCCTCACCAGTCTCTTCACCCATTACAGCCTAGAGTCTTTGGGTCTACATGTTTTGTCCATAATGTTAGTCCTGTGCTGGACAAACTCTCAGCTCGTTCTCATAAGTGTGTGTTCTTAGGCTATACAAGATCCCAAAAGGGATATAAATGTTACTCCTCGTCTCTTCGTCGATATTTCGTCTCTGCTGATGTCACATTCTTTGAGTCAGTCCCTTACTTTGGGACGTCTACAGGGTCTGAGTCCTTATCACCCATGTTTTCTTCAACTCCCACTACTGCTCCACCAAACGTAGTTCTGTCTCCTTTGCTAGCCAATCCACCCCCATTAGCTCCTTTGCAGGTTTATTGGCGTCGACCACGGCCACCTCCACTACCATCAACTAATGCAGAAATCACCATAGACTCCCCTCCGGATCCAACTCCTTCGTCCCCTCCGGTCCTGCCCCTTGAGACTGATCTCCCAATTGCACTTCGCAAAGGTATACGTTCCACTCGTAATCCATCTCCTCATTATGTTAATTTGTCTTATCATCGCTTGTCTTCTTTGCATTATGCTTGTATTTTCTCTTCTGTGTCTATTTCCAAGACTGTAGGTGATGTTTTATCTCACCCTGGCTGGAAACAAGCTATGCTTGATGAGATGTGCGCTCTTCAGAACAGTGGCACGTGGGACCTTGTTCCTCTTCCTCTTGGAAAATCTGTTGTAGGTTGCAGGTGGGTTTTCACAGTCAAAGTTGGGCCTGATGGACAAGTTGATCGTCTCAAGGCACGTTTAGTGGCCAAAAGTTATACACAGCTGTTTGGCCTAGATTATGGTGACACCTTCTCTCCCGTGGCTAAAATGGCCTCGGTTCGATTATTTCTCTCTACGGCAGCTATTCGCCACTGGCCCCTTTACCAGCTTGACATCAAGAACGCATTCCTCCATGGTGATTTGTGTGAGGAAGTTTATATGGAGCAACCTCCTGGGTTTGTTGCTCAGGGGGAGTCTTCTGGACTAGTTTGTCGTCTTCATAAGTCTTTGTATGGACTTAAGCAATCTCCTAGGGCTTGGTTTGAGAGATTTAGCACTGTTATTCAAGAGTTTGGTATGACGCGATGTGAAGCTGATCATTCAGTGTTTTATCGTCACTCAGTTGTTGGGTGTATTTACTTAATTGTGTATGTGGACGACATTGTCATTACAGGTAATGATCATGGAATCACACAGGTAAAACAACACCTTTGTCATCATTTTCAGACAAAAGACCTCGGTAGACTTTGTTATTTCTTGGGCATAGAGATTGCCCAATCCAAACGGGAGATTGTGATTTCACAAAAGAAGTATGCTATAGATATTTTGGAGGAAACATGACTTTTAAATTCCAAGCCAGTTGACACTCCGATGGATCCCAATGCTAAACTTATGCCAGCTCAGGGGGAGCCACTCTCCGATCCTGGAAAATATAGAAGATTAGTTGGAAAACTGAATTACCTCACTGTTACTCGCCCAGATATTTCATTTCCTGTTAGTGTGGTAAGTCAATTTCTTAACTCTCCTTGTGAAGGGCATTGGGAAGCTGGGATTTGCATCTTGAAATATATTAAAGGAGCTCCAGGAAAAGGCTTACTCTATGAAGACAAGGGACACACTCGAGTTGTAGGATACTCAAATGCAGATTGGGCAGGTTCTCCTTCTGATAGAAGATTCACCTCAGGTTATTGTGTTTTCTTGGGTGGTAACTTAATTTCCTGGAAGAGTAAGAAATAAAGTGTAGTGGCAATGTCAAGTGCGGAAGCAGAATATCAAGCCATGGCAACAACAACCTGTGAGCTTATATGGCTTAAACAATTGCTTCACGACCTGAGGTTCGGGGATGTTTCACAGATGACACTTATTTGTGACAATCAGGCATTGCATCAAATCCAGTGTTCCATGAGAGAACCAAACACATTGAGATTGATTGTCATTTCATCAGAGAGAAGATTTTATCTAGAGATGTCAGCACTAGTTTTGTCAATTCAAATGATCAGTTAGCTGATGTTTTTACTAAGCCTTTGAGAGGTCCTCGAATTAATTATATTTGTAACAAGCATGGTGCATATGACATATATGCTCCCGTTTGAGGGTGAGTGTTAGATATCGGAATATTCCATATTATGTAAATAGAATATTCTGTAAGTAATTAGGATATCATGTAAATAGGAAATAGAATATTATGTAATTATTATAGAATATTATGTAATTACTATGGCATTTATGCTTCCTATTATATATAATGAGCTCCGATGTGTAATTCATACACACAGATTCAATCCAACCTTTCTCTTGTTCTCTCATTATTCAACAATGAGAAAAAAAGAATTCTAACAGATCCATATAACTGAAAAAAGGCTTTGATTGTTCTTTTTGTGTAGTTTGTTAGGTTTTGATTGATAAATTGTATAAATGTACCTAGAAGCAAAGTTTTGGGCCTTTTGCTTTTAATTGGGATAGAAATTCATTTACCTTTGTTGAAATATCTCTTATTTAGTATTATTTATTTTCTTATTTAAGAGTCATTATATTACTTTTAAGAGTCATTATATCACTCCTAAAATAAAGGAGCTGACTTTGTATTTTCTCTCCTATGAAAGGAGCCCTTTTTCCTTCATAATAAAATTGACAATTATCTCCCATATGCTTTTCTACAACCTTGAATATTTTAATTGCCTTGACTGTCAGCATTATTTTTTATTTTACGTATCAAATAAAGGCAAAAATAACATTGTCCAGGAGGTGAAAATGGGACAACCAGTTCTAGTGGAAGCATAGAGATGAAAGCTTTGGTGCAAGGGGCTATTGCCAAGATTAGCAACACCTCTGATGGAGTATCCAATCCGACTCCTAATCCCCCCATCAGCGGTCTTTCGTCCTTTATGTCCATAAGCATGAATAGAGGAACTTTTTCTGGAACACCCGCAGTTCGACTTATTGGGGACTGTCATTTCCTTCATAGATTATGCCAACTTTTGCTCTTCTGCTTTTTCTTTCGACGATCACAACTTCCCCACTATATGAGTGGTGTGCAGAGAACTGCCGATAACAATACACAAAAGCCTCAACCTAATGCTTCTGTTCCTGGCAAGGTGGAGGAGATTGCAAAACCAGTGTCAAGTGTGGTTAGGTCAGATGACAGTCAGACAGGACGAGTTCAGGTTGTGCCTAGGTCAAGAGGGGGTGAAGAACAGTCTCTAGGGCGTTCAAGATTTGGTACTGGAAATGCAGGTCAGGGGTATACTTTTGAAGAGGTATAACTTTGTTACAACTTACCTAAAATATCTTAAACTTTGTTATTTGTGACTGACATAAATGTTTGGAAACCATGGCAATTCATTCCTTTTCTTACAACAGTTGAACTGTTAGTTTCACTTGAGGTTTTAAAGCACTAGTAATGCAGGTCAAGGTTCTTTTTCTAGTAGTTATGGACCTCTGTCGCCGAACATCTAGTCTGCAACACCCCTTGCCAGTTTCTCAGGTGGGGAGTAGCAACATTCAGGTTCGGCTGCATTATATTGATGGGAACTACACTGTACTGCCAGAGGTTGTGGAAGCATCCCTTGGCCCACATATGCAGGTAACTTTCTGTTTTCTCATTTCAAAGGTAGTGTGTCTGGTAGATAAATGGAACTAGTTATGGGTTTTTTTTCACAAGCATGATGTATTGTTTCCACTAGTTTAATATGCCACTCAATTCATGATTTGAAAGTATGATGTAAGAATGATAGAAATGAATGAAATAGGGTTAGATAGGGGCTCAGTTGTCTTTCTTTAACTAGCATGTTGTTTCTCATTTAATGATAAAGCACACTGTTTTAGATTACGTAGGGACAGTTAAAATGTATGAATATTGAGCTCTTGTAAAAATACATGTTTTTGTTTTGTTTTATTTCATTTGGGTGAATTAAGACCTGTTTCTTTCCTTGGACTGAGTGGCTAAATTTCCTAAGAGTGGCGCCTGCCCCATAATAATATAAAAAATGACTATGCAGAACATGCCTCGCCCTAGAGGTGCAGATGCCGCTGGTCTATTACTACGGGAGCTAGATCTCCATCCTCCAGCAGAAGAGTGGTACCGACAGAATTCGTTTGGTGGACCTTGGACTGATCTAGATGATGAGGATGATGCAAATGATGAACCAAGACTAGTTAGTTTATATCCATTTGATTCCAGTTCATTGGAAAACAGTGATATCCATTATGAAGCCAATGGCTTGTGGCCAAGGCAGCGCAGGTTGTCTGAACGAGATGCAGCTTTTGGGTTGAACACTTCAGAGAGTCTGGGAGCTTATCTTGGTATTATGGGATCTCGGAGAGATGTAGTTACTACATTATGGAAGACTGGCCTTGAAGGGGTCTGGTACAAGGTATGAAAAGAAGTTTTGTACAGTTTTTCTTTTTGTTTTTCTTGTCCTTAAGTGCCGACCGATGTAATCTTTGATGTTAACTGAAAACTTTAGTTTTGTCAAACTTGTTAATGTGTTCAATCGGGATCAAATTTGTAAATAAAGTTATTTTATCGATGATGCTTGAAAATTAGTAAAAAGACACATCTCCTTATTCTTCTTCCCACACTCCTATTTTTCTTTCTGCTTCCACGTGGATATTATTCTATTTCCGTTCTTCGACATGTCTACATTCACTTGTATAAACACACATGCAATAGAAGCACTATAACCATGGTTGTGTATTGTTACTTATCGGATATATAATAGATCTGCTTCTTTTTCTGATTCTTCTTTTAACTTCTGTATGGTGCAGTGCATAAGATGTTTGCGGCAGACTTCTGCTTTTGCTTCCTCAGATTCCACCAACCTTCCTAGTCAAAATAACTGGGAGAGTTGGTGGGTGAGACGCTGGGCGTACGGCTGTCCAATGTGTGGTGGAAGGTGGACTCGAGTTGTATAACTGGCTTCATTACAAAATTGTCGCCATGTGAGTTTCTTGGTTGAGGGAATAAACACATGAACGTGGTTAACTGAAGGAACTAAATATAGATGAAATGCGATTAGAATTGTACAGGGAAGAAGAGATGTAGATGTGATGTTTCTTCTTGATTGAGGGAAGAAACACATGATTGTGAAGTATAGAAACTGGATGAAGATGAAATACTGAATGGAAGTGTACAGAGATGAAGAGGTGTGTAGATCCTGACAGTGACGGGTGTGTTGTGTTTTATGCAGTCACTGTTGTTGGAGCAAAGAAAAAAACTAGCTCTAGTTGACATTTCATTGTCATTAAACTCTTCATAACACTTTGATGTTGCAAGTGAAGGTGTTTACTTCATAGAACAAATGATGAGTGGAAGGAAGAATTGTGTATGTCTCCTATGTACTCCAAGGTTTATGAAGATAAAACAATTTTTGGATAAAATGCTTGAGTTATTTATTTATAGACCTTAAAACATTTAAGCATCTCAACATAGGTTTTTAACATTTAAAGTGATAATCAAGATCACTTCTATATTATATAAGTTTAGTAAACATAACAATAGAAACACTAAATATTATATAAATTTTTTGTCAACATTATTTACTATAAAAATTATGACAAAAAATGCTATATTATATTTGAAGTTACATTTGTATCATCAATATCTTCCACCTTTTTCTTGTAGTAGTTTTTGAAATCGCAAGATATAATTGACTATACGTGAATACCAATGGTAGAAGATATACTACAACGTTATAAAGGTATAGGAAACCGTATAAGCTGAAATTTAAAAGAATTTTTTACATCAGAAAAGTGTCAAAAATAATCTTGGTATCTAAATTTTATCACCAATACCTAACCTTCCAACCACATGTTTTTTCATCTTTGTGATTATTAGTCAAATTCCATTATAGAATCATGAAAAAGTATATATATATAGTTTGCTTCTTCAATAATAATGAAATGGTCCCTGAGTTTGTCATTGTAAATTTCCTCTTCTTTGACTCTTTGAAGTTTTCAAACATCGCATGTTTCGCAAATAAGACAGAAGTATGATTCAATTTTGGTGCTTGTCTAAAGCCATAAATGGCCTTTTTCAATTTAAGACCTTGTCTTTTCCTCTTTTCTCATATCCTAATGATTCATCAACATAAACATTTTCAATTCATTCATCATGTAAGAAAAGTACTCTTCACATCAAGTTGGTATACTTGCTAGCTTTTTCATGCCAATAGAATTAGAATTTAGTCTAACTCATCTCTACACAACCGATTTATAGGGTGAAGGGTGATACTTTATATGAATTTTTTATGGACTTTATATATTTGTCAATCTTTCCTTTATCATTATCATTGCACTTGGTCTTATATAAACGAAAGCAAATATGAAAATCACAAGTCAAAACTAAAAAACTTCATCTTATCTATATTGGAAATGATCAGAAATACTCATTGCTCAACATTAAATGTACAAAAATAATGAAACCAAACAAGATATCCCAAAAGGAGTAATAAATGCAAAGAAGCTACCCCTGGTGATACTATTAAGTTGCTCAATAAATTTATGATGAAACTAGTAGTTATATCTGTCCCCAAGTAGACCAATTAGCCTCACTTCCAACACGCGGCATCATCTGATTCCTTGACTGAGAATCAACATTGAAGTTGGCTCCACACATAACACCCTCACTGTCAATCCTAGGCATTGCTTTCATCTTCTTTGTTGGATGTTCAAAGTTCAACAGACCATGCTCACTATGAAACAAACACCCTGAAATTTTCAACACCATTTAGTAATTTTTCACAATATAATTCATAGTAAGTGTACCAAATCTTAATTTTTCACAATACCATTTGGAAAAGGTGCAAATGATTTAGCACAACCAGACTTAACAAGCTCCACATTTTCAGAAATAACCACTGACCCATCAGCTGCAATACCCCAATACAGTCCAATTTGGCCATCAGAGCCCTAATAAAAAAACAAAACAAAATAGGAACAATTGTTAGTGAATAAGTCCAAAAAAAAAAGTGATTCTTTACCAAAAAAAAAGTGACTCACAGATGCAGCAAAAACTGTTTGATTTTTATGGTCATAGATGACAAATCCAAAACTCCCTTCAAATTGTTTAAGAACTTGATCAGCTGGGTATGGACCCCGGTCGCGAAGTGTCCTATACGCCTCGATGATGAAGATGGCCTCATTGCTTCCCTTTGATAGTCCATATTGCTTGTTCAATTGACTAAGGTTGTGTAGATTTCCCATGAAAGCACAATATATGTTGTCCAAACCACTAAACAACCTATGTGACACATGAAACATTTTGTTGTATTAGCAATCTATGAAATCATATATGATTCAGACACGTAAACATAGATAGATAGTATGATACCTTTGATAAATGGAGGGTGTGTTTGAAGGGGAATAGGCTAATAAAGCATCATTTCCAAAAGTCATGTAGAAAGCATCGGAGGAATTGCATGAGATGAAATCTCTAAGAATTTCGTGACTTGGTTTAGCTTTCTTAGGGTTTGAATTCTGAGAAGCTGGACTATTAAGCTCTTTTGGTGCATTCACCAACTTTTCCTTGAAAATTCCCAACATCTTTTCCTCTGTTTAAAGTGACAATTAGCTGCATAAAAAAACATCTCAGGGGTTTTGAACAATGAATGAAAAAAGATGGTAACTATGAAAAGTAATGAAATGAAAATAGAGAAGCATACCAAGAAATAATGAGATCAGATTTGTGGCGAGATAGATTGAAAATGGATAATGGATGAGAATAAATAGACTAATGTAAGATATATATAGAAAGGGGTGTGTTTGAAGTTTTCTTTCTTTTGACTTCAAGATGTGAGAGAGGTGACGTGGAGATTCTATCCAATCCAAACAATAAATAAATAAATTAGATAAAGATGAAAAAGTAAAATATATTAATCATTATGTTTTTAATATATATGCAGGCCAGATTCAGAATTGATAGTTTGTATTTCATCCTTTCAGCAAACAAATAAAAAAAATTGGATTTATTGACATTCATAACAATTAAATTTAAAATATAACTTTGTACATAATAATTTGGAATAACTTTTTTATTTTAGAAATAAATTTATTAATTTATATCTTAGTTATTCAATTTAAATTTATGTGATAATTAATTTACTTAAATTTATATTTTGTATTATTTTATTATGTGTAATGATTATTTTAAAAATTCAATTTAAAGAATGAATCTATAGAATTATGATTTTTTTTGAAATTTTTTAGATATTAAATTTTTTTAGAGATCGAATCATTCTGTTCGATAATTTTAAAGACGTATTAGTCAAGTAAGTTATATTAATTTAATATTAATTATTATTATTTATATTTTAAAATGACTGTTTAAGAAATAAATTTTATTTTAAAATAATTTTTATTTTCATTTTTTAATGTAATAATATTTATTATTTTTACAAGTGTGTTGTTTATTTTTTATTCTCTATATTACTTTTAATATATTAATAAAATTAATTTTATAAAATGTAATATTTTATAATAATATCATTAAATTCTTTAATTTATTTATAAAAACTTTAAACAACAATCATTTTAAAAATAAAAGAATATTTATTTTAATTAAAAAATAATAGTAAAAGGAAGTGGTGTAATAGCATGAGAATGTTGTGAGGGAAGAGAAAGTGGTGTTGGTGGGAATTGAAGGTAAATTTAGTGTAGACGTGGAATTGTGAATAAATTAAATCTTATCCATTTTCATTTTCATGTGACAATAATCTGACTCATCAACTTCCAAAACCACCTTACATCATCATCCACAGATTATCTACAATTTTTTTATGACTTCTTTATGTTCAAGTTTAAAAAAGTCATTTGTGTCTGAATATCACATGCCACGAGAATCTCTGAATTCAATGGATTATGGATATCATCTTCTTTTACCCTGTTATATGGAGTCGTACACAATAGGGGTGTTCAAAACCAAACCGGTCCAATAGAAAATTGCAAAACCGAACCAAACCAAATCGAAACCGCAAAAAATCGCATTTAGTTCGGATATGTTTTGGTCATTTTCTCGTGGAACCGCACGGTTCGGTTCGGTTTGCGGTTTGTATTTTACAAATTGAACCAAACCAAACAAAACTGCATTATGTTATAAAATTTTAATAACCAATATATATTTCTATAATTCTTTAGAGAAATCAATATGTATTATATGTATATTTTATCATACTTTGTATTATATTAATTTTAATTTACAAATCATAAAAAATAAAATATTATTCATTTATAAATACTATTTTCACAAAATATAATTTATCATATTCTTTGTATAATATTTATTTAAGAACGCAATCTTGTTGATATCATTATTTAGATTTAGATAAAATTATAATACGCAATTTTATGTATCAAATTATAAATTTATTTTGACAATTATAAATTTTTTATGGTAATGTATGAACAATTAAATATAAAATTATATTTTCCTATATATTTGTATGTATGACATAATAATTATTTTTGTAAAAAACCGAAACAACCGAACCAATCCAAACCGCATTAGTTTGGTTTGTTTGGTTTGGTTCGAATTTATTTTTAAAAGCCAACCGAACCAAACCGAACTGTATGTTTTTTTCTCTTGCGGTTCGGATGATTTTTTGCTTCAAAACCGCCCAAACCGCACCGCGAACACCCCTAATACACAAGGTCATTGGAAATATGAAATTTACTCTCTCCGTTTTAAAATAAATATTATATTTTGAAAACAAAATTTATTTTAAAATATTTGTTATTATTAATATAATTTTTAATTTTTTAATTATACATTTTAATTTATTATTTTCTCACTTAACATTTAAATATATCAATAATTAATTAGAATAATTTAGTAAAATTACTATTTCTTTCTTTTTATTTATTATTGTTTCTTAATCAGTGTAAAATAATTAATTGAAACAAATAATATGAAACAAACGGAGTAAAATTTTATTATTTAATTCAAATATCTTGCATACAAAATTTTAATGTCCTTGGTTCGGAAAAAAAATATTATTTTACCATATTTTTCATCATTAATATCAAATTACCATCATTCTAAAAAAAATCGTTGTTGGTAAAGAGTTTGCGCCATCTAAATAAACATAAGAGTATAAAATAATAGAGTTCTTTAAATTAAATGGGCCGAAATGTTGAAAAAGAATCTATTGAAAAAATATAAAATGAAATTAAAGTAATTTAATTATATAATAATTAAATTATATTTAATTGAGAAATAAAATAATAATTAAAATATAATTAAGATACTAAGTAAAATAATAATTTTTAATTCATTAAATCAAAATAAAATTATAATAAATATAATAACATTTTATGATTGATTAAATGAAAAAGTTACAAAAAATCACATTTAGTGTGGATTTTGACCCGATCGTGTCAATTGTTGGTGGGTTTCACATATAGGAGTTTGTCTAGCACGTGATAACACTAAAACATATTGCATATTTGACTCAGATTACATATGTTTGTTAGGGTTTTTATTGTCATATTCTTGTGTTATGCTTGTTTTTGTTTTGTTTTTAGGTACTTTGATTATCTAGAGCCCCTCTTGAAGAAATGAAGAAAAACGAGCAAGAAATCAAGTTTATGAGCAAATTGTACACATGGCGCCCGCCATAGGGTAGGCCATGACATGTATTGGTTTCAACTGTTTTCAACTGCCACGTTCTCCTCAACTTCCCACCCTTGTACACATGGTGGGCGTCATAGAGGACATGACGGACGCCACCTTTGTTAAATGGTGTCCCTCCCAAAAGGAGTTAGGGGGCACCTTGGTAATTCCATGGAGTATTGTTCTTCTATAAATGGAGGTTCTAGTTTCATTTTCTTTTCATCCAAGCTTAGTTACAAACTTAAGTCATATACTGTCAGATTTTGTAAGTGATAATCTCTTCACATCGAAGAGTTATCACACCATTGATAGAGTCTGTAATCGAGTTTGGAGCATTTTGGTAGAAGTTAATCCTGCCGTCATTTTCATTTCCAGTCGCATTTATTTCCAGTTGTACCTGATTTAAAGCCTCTGATTTAGAGTAGATTTTTATTTACAAGTCTTGCTTTACTTTATTTATTTCATCGCACTCGTTTTACTTTATTTATTTCATCGCACTCGCTTTACTTTGTTTATTTCCTTGTCTTACACTTATTTACTTGCTTTATTTACTTATCTTTTAAAGCCTTTTTTTACTTTAAGAATCTACTTTAACATGATCTATTTTAACATGTTTGTTTACATTTTCATGTCTGGATAAATTTTAAAGGTTAGAATGTAAGGATCATAGTTAAAGTGATGTTCCATATAATGTCTCTGTAGAAATACTTAAGGGTTGTTTTGGTTTTTAACACAAGTTTTCTACACTTTATTTTTGTTGGGTAAGATCGAAAATCGTCCAACCTTCAGTTAAACTTGGGTAGTCTTAGTTGTTCAAAGGAAGCGAAAGCGCTTTGTTCAATTAAGTAGGAATCTTTTAACACTTTTAGAAAAACGATTTCAAAACTCTTTTCGGACGCGTTTATGGGTTTAAAGGTCTAGTCCTCTTTTGGTTAGAAGTTCCAAGTCAAAATTACTTTTCAACTATGTCAAGAAACTATATTTCTTAAAAATAGGTTTATTACTTTAATTCAATGCGCGCCTTTTTATAAGTGACAATAAGAGGGATTGATTAAAGAATAAACTCGGTTCTGAATACGCAAAAGCGACAATTCTTGTTAAACTAGTTATTTTCATGAGTAGAAAATATTTCCCTATAAGTAGTTCTATTTAGAAGCATTTGGAATATTATCAGAATGCGTGAATTACATTCAAGTCTGTTGTTTTTATAGGAATTTATATCTTTGTACTTTACTTTCACTGTGTACTCATGAACCCCTGAATTGTTTTACCTTAGATAAACATCGTAACAACAGAAATCGATAGATTGACGTTTGGTCTTTGTGGGATCGATAATCTTTTATATTACTCTAACGTGTTTCATATACTTTCAAAAATACCGCATCAAGTTTTTGGCGCCGTTGTCGGGGACCAATTACATCAAATTTCGTACCCTGCTGTTACACTGTCTAGACTAGGGCTTTATTAAGCCGGTAAATGCGAAGAACTCACAGCACCAGAAGTTTATTAGATCCTTTAGCGGAACCCGAACGTTACGCCCGCACACATTGTTGTACCCCAAAATTTTCCCTCTCTTTTCTAAAGACGTTTCTAACAAAGATTTTCAAAAGCTCAAGTTTGCACAAGTACAATTAGACTTTTAATGCCCCATATAGTTTCCATATATCATATTGGACTTTCAAACATCAGGTCGAAGATGGAACTTCTGAATCTTCGAAAGGAGGAAGAGGAAACTTTCGAAAGGGCAAAGCAGATAATAAAAAAAGGTGTGCAGTTGCAGATAACCATGTCGAATTCAAAATATGGTTCAGGTTGTTCGAACCACATGACTGGTCGAAAGGAGTGATTGGAAGATTTTGACAAGTCAAAGAAGAGCAAGCTTGCTTCGGTCCCCAAGATTTGACTGGGCAATGGCTTCCTTCGAGCAACCTGTTTCGATCCACCTCTAAACCCTTCGACACACAGTTTCGACAGTATGGATTGCAAGTCTATCTTCATGCTTGCTTCGATCCACAAGCTTCGACTGAGCAATGGCTTCCTTCGAGCAATCTGCTTCGATCCATCTTTAAACCCTTAGACACACATAATTTCGACACTATGGATTACAAGTCTATCTTCATGCTTGCTTCGATCCACAAGCTTAGGATGGGCAATGGCTTCCTTCGAGCAAATCACTTCGATCCACAAGCTTCGACTGGGCAATGGCTTCCTTCGAGCAACTTGCTTCAATCCACAATCTTCAACTGGGAAATGGCCTCCTTCGAGCAAATTGCTTCAATCCACAAGGATAGTTGGTTATGGCATTTGAAGTTTGGACATTTGAACTTTTTACCACTTAATCAACTGCTTACTCAAGATATGGTTACTGGTATTCCAAGTCTTGAGATTCCTGAAAAAACTTCGTGAAGTTTGTTTAGTAGGAAAGCAATCCAGAAATTCTTTTGTTTCGACTATGCCAATGAGATCATCTTGCATACTCAAAATGGTACATTCAAATGAATGCAGTCCATTCGAAGAACATACAATTGGTGGAAACAAATTTTGTTTGTTTGTTGATGAGTTTGGTCAAAGGTTGTGTGGTCCATTCGAAGAACATACAATTGGTGGAAACAAATTTTGTTTTGTCTGTTGATGAGTTTGGTCGAAGGTTGTGTGGTCCATTCGAAGAACATACAATTGGTGGATCCAAATATTGTTTTGTCTGTTGATGAGTTTGGTCGAAGGTTGCGGATCTATGTGATCAAAACCAAACTAATGTCATGCTACAAACAATATTGTCCAGACTACTGCTGAACAAAGTCCTATATGCTTCCTGTTGTACCCCAAAATTTGCCCTCTCATATTTTTCAAGATAGGTCAAGAATCATCTCCAAGTTGTTCAAAATGGCTCAAGAGTTGGACAGTCAAATCACCTCCTAAGGCAGTCAATTCAAAATTAGGGTTTTGTGTTGCATCAAGGTCCTTGCATCCAAATGGCCTCAAGTGCTCCCCAATTTCCTAATATGTTCTCAAGTTCACCCATGTCAAATTTTAAGCCTTGCAGAGGAAGTTTGGTCAGTCAATTGCTCAAGAGGTCCAAAAATCGACTGTGCTATGTGACATAAATACAGTCAAACCTCAAGATTTTTTGCCAACATTCTCATTTTGAAGGATAATTCATCATTTGATCAAGGTTTGATCATGATTCATCAAGGATTGCTCAAGATTCATCAAGATTCAAAAGTGGCTAAATTAGGGTTTTGTAGGAAAAGTCAACTCAACTTTGACCAGGCATAACTTTCTCATACTTTATGAGAAATGACCCAAACAAAAATCATTTTGAATAGAATTCAATTTCCTACAATCCATCTTCACACCCCAAGATCAAGAAATTCACTCACAAAAAGTTACAAATTTGGACATTATAGGTCATTTTTGAAAGTCAACAAAAACACCTTTTTTTCCAAAGCTTATAATTTGAGCATGGAACATCAAAATGATATGAGACCAAAAGGGTTGATTAGAGGACCTATCAAGGTTTCTAAAAAGTCCAAGGACACTTCCAAAAGTTCAAAATTGAAGAAGTTATGCATTGTTGAAGTTGGGCATTTTTCCAAAAATGCCAAAAGTCAACTATCCTCAAAACTCCAATTTTTGACAAAAGGGCCCACTTTTTTCCACTTGATTTGGTCTTGTCACACCACACACGTGTCTCATATTCAATTTCATGGCCATTCATTTATTTTTCTATTTTATTTAATTTTTATTGGATTAATTCATTTTAAATCAATATTAATTCAAATAAAATCCAAAAATTAATGGAATGAGATCTTTGTGATCATTGAAGCTTTCAGTTATCATGATTCACATAATCAAATTCGTATCAAGCATTGTTGTGCACAAAAAATCAGATTTGGTATAATTTTAGAAACTTGTTAATGGAAGATCATATCAAATCTCCAATCTTCAATACTCATGGATTCAAGGCCCAAAGGTTAACCTAATTCATTCCCTTATACACACACAAACTGTACACATCAAGAACACGAGCTAAGCACTGCAGAAACGGCCAGACAAACTTTCAAAAAAAGCTTGAAAAAGTGGAATCTGAAAATGATCTTAGGGCTCGATTCAAAGCAAAAACTTGACACTAATCTCTTGCTGGACGTCTGCTGAAGCGATTGGAATAAAAAACCAAGTCCCAAATCCTCCTAAATCGCGTTGTAAGTATCCACGAATATGGCCCTGTACTCGAAAACATAACTCCTCATTCTTGCGTCTTTTTGACAAAGCATTAGCATATTCTTGTTCCTTGTATGATTTCTAAGCTTTTTGCAATTTTCGCCAGTTCTGTGATACGGTGCGAAAGAGAACTGAATGTTTTTTAATGCTGGTTCGTGTTTGCGTTTGTTTTTGCAAAATGCCGCGGTAAGCAAGAGTCGCCACCGTCTTTTATTTTATCCAACAAAGAAAGGACAAAAGCACAAAAAAATTCCTTTTTGAGATACTTCTCGGGTTCGGGAGGTAGACTATAGAAAGGGAAGGTGTTAGCACCCTTTCTATCCGTGGTTATCCACGGGCTCTTAGGTACTTGCTCATTGTGTTTTCAAAAGTTTTCTTTTCTTCGTGTTTGTGGGTTTGAAAAGAGTTTTTGTTTTGAAGAGAGTGTAGGTGCGAAAAGTTTTATTTTGTTTTAAAAGGAGAAAGTACTTCAGAACCATCTACCTACTCAAAAAAAGGAATTAAACTGTGCAAATTTCCTTTAAACAATTCTATCTGTGATACGGTGGGAGAACTGACTTGAGGTTTTGCGTTTGTTTTCGCACTTGTTCGGTTTAGCAAGAGTCGCCACCGACTTTTTATTTTATCCTAAGGAAAGGTCAAAAAGCACAGGAAAGACCTTTGAGATGTTTTCGTGGGTTCGGGGGGTAGATTATGAAAAGGGAAGGTGCTAGCACCCTTTTCATCCATGGTTATCCATGGGCTCTTAGTTACTTGTTTTAGATCACTTGCCTTTTCTTTTCAATTGTTTGAAATGGTGCTTTGTGTGTGGTTTTTGAAAATGTTTTGAAAAAGATGCCTTGTCTAGGCAACCATTGTAATGACTCTTGTTTGAGTATATACAAAGGTGTATGTCTTTTTGAAAAGATAATTCAATGTTTTGAAAGTTTGTTTTGAAGTTGTTTTTTGAAGTTGTGTTGTGATGTGTGTTTTGAAAAATGGCAAGGATGTTTTGCAAGATTTTTGATCAAGTAACTAAGAGTTGTCTACCCTATTTTACTCAAAGACTTTTCTTATGTTTTAACCCTTTTAATAGTGTTGTTTCACCATTGTGTTTGGTGAACAACCTTGCGTTAGGATGTTTGAACGGGACGGGCGTGGGTCATCGTATGCAATCATTGAAGGCAACTTGTGAGATGCTCTAACAATTTTGTAAGGGACAAGATCGTTTTATCGAAGGCAACATCGAGGGACTAACGATCTTTATTTATCGAAGGGACATTTGCTAGAGTGTCTCATACTCGAGGGACATGATTGCATTTTTCCGAGGCAACAAGTGAGGTTACCCTAGAGGTGCAAGTGTGAATTGTGTATTGATTTTTATGCATTTATCTTGTATTAGGTTATCTAGCGGTTGATTTTGAATCTTCGCATACAAATCCTAATTACTATACAGTATATGGAAAGCGATAAATTGCGGGAATTTAAAGTCTAAGCTATTACAAATAAGTATCCGGGGATGGAGGTACAAATGTTTACAAATGGGGATGAGTCTTATCAGAATAGTAGTGTCCAAGTATTATTTACAACCAAATCGAATCATCGCATTCTCAATGTAAAAATATAGCAAGGTATAAGGATAAAAGAGAATCAAAAGTATTGTGAAATGTACATGATTATTTACAAATGATCAAAATGTTAACTTAATGCAAAATAAGTATTTTTATTATTTTTGTGTTTTTGTTAGTGTTATATAAACAAAAAAAGGTTTTAAAGAGAAAATCAATTAACTTAATAAAATCTATTTTTATGTATTTTTGGTTTTTTTTAAGGTAATGAAAACATTAATAAAATTTTATACAAAAAAGTTAGTATATTATTTTTTTTTTTACTTAACAAAAATAGGTTATGAAAAATATTAGTAATATAAAAATAAATGTTTTCAAAACATAAAAAAAAGTAAGTGGATTTTTGAAGAATATGTTTGGCCCAAATAACAAAACAAAGTAAATTAAAACAAAAGAGGGGTGCAGGCGCCAGCTTCGTTTGGGCTTAAGGGTTTTGTGCAAGGGACAGGCCCAGTGTTATTTTGACAGAGTTTTTAGGGTTTCAAGTGTTTTGCTTCAGAATCTAGGGTTGCAATGTTTTGAACGGCGCCACTCCTCTCCTTCCTTCTTCGTCTTTCTCGAACATGCACCAACTGATACCCCCTCCACTACTTCTAGTTTCCAGGATATCACCTCCACCTTCTCCTCCCCATGATTGCTCAGGGCGATGAAAAAAAAAAGGTAACGATTCTCTCAGCTTCCTCTTCGTGCGTTTTTAGGGTTTCTGGATTCGTGTATATTTTATGCTTTTACCCGTTTTGATCTTGGATTATTTGTGTTTGTGTGAGGTACAGCAATAGATTGAGGGAGTAGAAGATGATACCTTTGGGGGTTTTGTCTTTGGGGAAAGGATGGAGGGTGGACCAGCGGTATCCTCAGGTGGCCGGAAGAGGGAGAAACACGATGATGCTTGCTGGCTTTTCGGTACTTCGTATCTCTTGCTTTGGATGTTTAGTGATGAAAATAATTCTGAAAACGCTGTTGTTGTTGTTTGGATATTTGATTGTTTGATGAACTTTGAAGTTGTTTGTTTCTTTTGAGTTTCTTTTGCTTCTGACTTTTCCTCTCTTTTCAATGATGATTTTGATTCTGAGATGCTTGCTTCAGTTGTTTTTGCTTCTGACCCTTCCTCTCTTTGGGTACAGTTAGTTTTCAATGATGATTTTGATTCTGAGATGCTTTTGCTTCAGTTGTTTTTTGCTTCTGATGCTGATGAACTTTGTTGTTCTTTTACAATGATGATTTTGAATCTGAAATGCTTGCTTCAGTTGTTTTTGGTGGTTTGGATTTGTTGGAGTTTTGTTTGCTTGGTATTGAAACAGGTTTCTGAGTTTTGGCTTGAATGTTTTGTTCTTCTTTTATGACAAGTTTGCTTGAAGTTTGGTACAGGAAGGCTTGCTGGGCTTTGGCTTGAAGCAGGCTTGAGGCAGTCTTGAAAGCTTGCTTCTGTAACAGGTTTTTGGGTAGTTTGGAGCAGGCTTGAGCAGTTTTAAGCAGGCTCAGGTTTGAAACAGGTTTTGTGTAGTTTTTTAGGCAGGCTAAAGGTTATGCAGGTTGATATGCAGGTTTGAGGCAGGCTTGTTATACTTGCTCGTTTTGTTTGAGCCTTGATACAGGTTTGAAGTTCGCTTAGGCAAGCTTAAAGGTTTGCTTCTGGTTTGAGGCAGGCTTGTTGGCAGGCTTGCTTGTAACTCAGTTGGTGGCTTTTTTCTTTGTCTTTGTGTTCTGCCCCCCTTTTTGAACTGATCTCTTTGTTATATTTATTTGTTCTAAGCCTGCCAAACTGCAAACCTTTCTTACTTTTCTCTTTCTCTCTCCAGAAAGCATATTTTATTGCTTTAGAATATCTCTTTTCTGAAAAGGTTGTTGGCCTAGGGAAAATGATGAAAAATGCTTTTACAAGCTTGCTTGCATCTTGGTTTTGCTCTGCATATTTTCTTATCTTCCAGATTTTCTGCATTTGCTTTTTGTGTACTTGTATGCAGTTTTGTTGACAGCTCTTTGACAGTTTTGTTGACAGCTCTTTGACAGTTTGGTTTGCCTCTTTGACAATTTGGTTTGCCTCTTTGACAATTTGGTTTGCCTCTTTGACAATTTGGTTTGCCTCTTTGACAGTTTGAATTTATGCAGCTTTGTGCATTTTGTTTAATTGATTCATATGCTTGCAAACGTTTTAAACTTTACTTTTCCTCTTTGTGAACCAAGAAGAGACTTCTTCTTGCGATTTGCAGAGAGGATGAGCAAAATAAAACAAAACTTATTCCGGCCAACAACCTTTAATGATGAACTTTTATTTATCTGTCTAAAATGCTTTTCGAATTTAACTGTTATTGACTTCTCCTTTTCCGTCTTTGCAGGTAAATACCAATTGGGGCAAGGGACGCAGCGGTAGAAGATGAAGACTTCAAGAAACTTAGGATGTAGATTTAATTTATTTTTAATCATTGTAATAAACGTCATTGTAACACTGTAAATAAATTTACTGTATTCAAATAACACTTGTAACAACAATTGAAAATGAATAAAAAATCTTTTGTCAGATAATTCTTTATTTCTTCTGCAATTGCTTATTTAATTATTTAAATTTCTTGAATTATAATAATTGGAAATTATCCCAATAATTGTAACTAAGATAATATAAATAATCAACAGACGTCGCAGTCTCACAGCTTTGCATTAACCAACAATACTTTCGGCATTCCAAATAACCAAAAGCGTTGCACAATTAAACAAACAAACGTCCACACGCCTTTTACCTCACTGATCAAACTAAAACTTCAAACTTTCAATCAGAAGCCTCAGCTTATATCCCAGATGTTTAGGTTTTGGGAAACAAACAGAAATCTTGAACAAACGTCAAAACCATGTGACAGTCAATTGAAAAGAACTGTAGAATTAATTCCTTCTGAGAATGCGCGTGCAAACCCTAATTTGGGATTTACTGTTAAAGAAGCATCTGTTCGATTAAACCCTGAGCCAAACTCAACCAAATCAATAGAAACCCTAATAATTTGTTTGACTGATAAGAAAAGTCTGTTTGACCGATTCTTGAGCCAATCTGAAAAATCAGGAAAAGCCCGAAGCTGTGATTTCTTGTGGAAGAGAGAGGGCAAATTTTGGGGTACAACACTATCCCACTATTGAGGAGTAGGTAGCATCGTCGTTGGAGTTTTCGGGTCAATTCGATTAAGGGACGTATGGTCACTAAAGCAATGTTAGGACGCCTTAGCGGTAACCCTAATGTCCTAGATCATTTTTCCGAGGCAACCGTTTCGAGGCAACTATGATCTTTGGACAAGAGGGCGACCTCTAAAACCTCATATACTCAATGACCACGTTCGAGGCAACCAAGTGAGGTGTACCCTAAGAGTGCGCATGTGCGAGTGTGTTATTTTAGTTAATTTTATCTGTACATATCATGGGTGAGCTATGTTGATTTTAAGTTCATACATTGGATCTTGTCATGCATTCCCTATTATCAAACATCTAACAGTTAATATTGTGCGAAAATTAAATTGCGGGAAGTTAAATCTAGCTATTACAAGGCGTCGGGTATTTACATCGCCAAAAACAAACCCTTTAATTTAAATTGCGGAAAGTAAATAAAAGAGATAAATAATTAAAAGTCCTATTGAAACTATTACATACTGGAAGCAATTACAATATTGGCAATAAATAGATCGCGTGCGAAAAATTAAGAAGGCGCATTTTTAGGGTTTTGACCCTTTTTTAAAGAACACATGTTTTTGTTATTTTGAATTTAAAGAAATTAAAACTAAGTTACTTAATTAATTAAAATAAAATATATTTTTGGGTTATTTATATTTAAGGAAATAAAATAAAAATGATTAAAATTATTAAAAACCTAATTCTACATTAATTTAAATTTATTGCAAAAAATATTAAAATTGTCCCTAATTAAAACTAAATTAATTGATTAAAGTTTATTTATAAAAATAATGAAATAGTGAAATTAATAAATAAAAAAATTTGTTTTCTGTTTTTATGAAAAAAATAATAATTATTTGGTTAGTAATTAATTAAGAATAATAAAATAAAACAAGTAAAATAAATAAAATATAAAAAGAAAAGAAATGACCAAGGGGGTACTGGGCCCAATTTGAAGGTGTGATTTGCAATTTGCTGGCCCATTTTCATTCAGCCTTGTTTGACTTTCCCAATCCAGCGCGTGCCTTTGACTGGAGAGTATGGTGGATATCCAACTTTGGCCATTGGATTTGATTTGCTGGCCATCTGGCATCTGAGATCAGGAGGAGCATGATAGTCCACGCTTGCTGAAACCACACACAATTGCTTGGATAAAAATAAGACAAATATAATGGGGGACCTGGGATTCGAACCCAAGTCCCATTAGACCATGCATTAACACGCTTGCCATCTGAGCCAATGTACTTATTTGTTATTAGAACACAAAACAAATATTATATAAAAAAATCAATTAATATGCTAAAAATAAAAAAAAAAAGTGGCGCGCTGTTTTGAACCAGCCAATTAGGAGAGGACGCGTGGTCTTCTTCTTCAACAAATCCCTGGTTTTTTACCTGCGGATTTTTATCTGCAGGAAAATTCGTGGGATGTTTCAAACATTCATCCTAGGTCATGTAAACGCAATCTAAGACCATCATCATGTTCGTCTTGCTTCCCTGTACACAATTATGGCCATGGTTTGCCTTGATTTTGCCTGTACCAAAAATGCCTAAAAAAAACATGGAAACCCTAGGTTCGGGTATCACGTTAGAGGCCATGAAAATAAAATCAAATAATGTAGAAATGCTGGAAATTAAACGTTAAGCATGATGGTACAAGGAAATTGGTAAAAAGATGCAAGAAAATAGATTCAAGATTCCATGTACAGGGATATATTCGTGACGACTGGGCGTTTCAGGCGATGAGAGGACTTGGTTCTGATTGCTATAGCTTCAGGGGTTTGCAAGCAAGAACACCACGTTGAGATTTTGGGTTGAATTGACCTCCAAACAAGAATTCGATCTCCACTTTTTCAAGGTTTTTTCCAGTTTTTATTTGGCCGTTTCTGCAGTGCTTAGCTCGTGTTCTTGATGTGTACAGTTTGTGTGTGTATATGGGAATGAATTAGGTCAAGAGTTGGGCTTTCAATCCATGTGCATTCAAGGTTTGGGATTTGATATGATCACCATTGATAAAGTTTCCAAAATTGTACCAAATCTGATATTTTGTGCACAACAATGCTTGATACGAATTTGATTGAGTGTATCTTGGTAATGAAGACCTGTAATGATCAAAAAGATCTCATTCCATTAACTTTTGGATTTTATTTGAATTAATATTGATTTAAAATGAATTAAATCAATAAAAATTAAATAAAATAGAAAAATAAATGATTGGTCATGAAATTGAAGATAGAACACGTGTGTGGTGTGACAAGATCATATCAAGTGGAAAAAAGTGGGCCCTTTTGTAAAAAATTAGAGTTTTGAGGATAGTTGACTTTTGGCACTTTTGGAAAAATGCCCAACTTCAACAATGCATAAATTTTTCAATTTAGAACTTTTGGAAGTTTTCTTGGACTTTTTAGAAACCTTGAGATGTCCTTTAACAAACCCTTTTGGTCTCATCTCATTTTGATGTTCCCTGCTCAAGTTATAAGCTTTGGAAATAAAGGTGTTTTTGTTGACTTTCAAAAATGACCTATAATGTCCAAATTTGTAACTTTTTGTGAGTGCATTTCTTGATCTTGGGGTGTGAATATGGATTGTATTAAATTTCATCCTATTCAAAATGAGCTTTGGATGGGTCATTTCTCATAAAGTATGAGAAAGTTATGCCTGGTCAAAGTTGAGTTGACTTTTCCTACAAAACCCTAATTTAGCAACTTTTGAATCTTGATGAATCTTGAGCAATCCTTGATGAATAATGATCAAGCCTTTATCAAATGATTAATTATCCTTCAAAATGAGAATGTTGGCAAAAAATATTGAGGTTTGACTGTATTTAGGTCACAGTTGACTTTTGCCCTAGCACAATCGATATTTGGACCTCTTGAGCAATTGACTGACCAAACTTCCTCTGCAAGGCTTAAAATTTGACATGGATGAACTTGAGAACATATTGGGACATTGGGGAGCACTTGAGGCCATTTGGATGCAAGGACCTTGATGCAACACAAAACCGTAATTTTGAATTGACTGCCTTAGGAGGTGATTTGACTGTCCAACTCTTGAGCCATTTTGAACAACTTGGAGATGATTCTTAACCTATCTTGAGAAATATGGGAAGGCAAATTTTGAGGTACAACCGTTTCCCCTGTTCAATCTTCTTAAACCTGAGGATATAGATTGGCGTTCGGGCCTTTCGTGATCCGAAGGTAGAAGATGATTGAACACTAGAGTGCCCAGAAATTTGCACTCGCATGAAGTAGTATTTGTCTTGTGATGTCGGGAATGGGCTTACAGATGCCATTTGGAGATTGATGATGGGAGATGGGCTTAAAGATTCCATTTGAAGGAGTGTCGATCGCGTAAGAGATTCCTTAGCGAGAGCTTGTATACCTGTCGTTGGGGGAGATTCTGCTGGGGAATGATGTTCTTTGTCTTAGGAGAAATAGAACTTTAGGAGCTTCGATCGTCCGTTATTCTACTGGGTAATCATCTCTGTTGAATTTTAGGAGCTTCGGTTGTCTGTTATTCTATTGAGGAATCATCTATGTTGAAGAGGTGAGAGTGAACTACTATCTGGTCGTAACCCAGACTTCATAATGATAAGATTGACTGCTATCTGGTCGTAATCCAGGATTTACAGTGACTTACCGGGGAGATGAGATTAAACTTGCTATCCAGTCGTAATCCAGGCTTTGCAATTTCTCACTTCTTATCTGGTCGAAATCCAGGCTTCAGAACAAATCAAGTGGTTATCCGGTCGCATTCGGGATTCAACTTGAATTTAGGGCACACTAATATCCGGCCGACGCCGGGCTTCTTAGTAACTGTCCATGTAAACTGCTATTTGGTTGGAATCTAAGCTTCACAGTGTCTTGTACCGCTATCTGGTCGTGATCCAGGCTTCACGATGTGTTATACCATTATCTGGTCGAATCCAGGCTTCATGGTGTCACGTACTGCTATCTGGTCGAATCCAATCTTCACAATACCCCACTTCTTATCTGGTCGAAATCTAGGCTTCAGAACAAATCAAGTGGTTATCCAGTCGCATCCGGGCTTCCCTTTGACGGTTTGGTTTACTAATATCCGATCGAATCCGGGATTCATAGTAACTGGCTGGGTAAACTAATATTTGGTCGCAATCCAAGCTTCACAGTGTCCCTTAATGCTATCTGGTCGTAATCCAGGCTTCACGATGTATCATACCACTATCTGGTCGAAATCCAGGCTTCGTAGTACTCTTGGTTGCTATCTGGTCGTAATCCAGTCTTCACAACATCTTCTACCATTATCTGGTCGTAATCCAGACTTCATGGTCTTGTATTGCTTTCTGGTTGTAATCCAGGCTTCACAATAACTTGCTGAGCTGTTATCCGGTCGTGATCCGGGCTTCACGGCTTGTGTTTATGATATACTAATATCTGGTCGAATCCAGGCTTTATGGTGCTTACTGAGCTGCTATCCGGTCGTAATCCGGGCTTCTTGACTCACTGGGGAATAAACTATTATCCGGTCGTTCTCCGGGCTTCATAGCTTACTTTTGAGAGATATCACTATCTGGTTGTAATCCAGGATTTGCGGTAGTCTGATACTGTTATCCGATCGTAATCCGGGCTTCACAATATGCTGTAGAAATCAAGATACTATCTGGTCGTACCCGGGCTTCATAACTGGAATTTTGATTGTATCTTTCCTGAAAGGTAACGGTCAGTCTTATGCAATGCATGATATGGATCAACAATGATGTTCTCAATATAAATGAGATTGTATGGTATGATGCATGTATCATGATGTATGGACATGTAATGTTTTAGCTGGGGAAAATAAATTCCGAAGCTGCTGGAGAATAAAGTTGAATGCTTCGCTTCCGCTGGGGATGATGAACGAAGGTGATAAACTTGCAGGAGAGGATAACTCTGTTGGGGAATAAATTGATGAGGAGATTATTCCGAGGGGAATTACTCTGTGGGGAAGAGATGTTCTGCTGAAGATTTTAACGATAAACTCCGCTGGGGATTTCGTTGATAAGCTCTGTTGGGGATTTTAATGATGACCTCCATTGGGGATGGATTACCGTTGCTGGTGATATTAGATCTGTTAAGGATTGAACTCCTGTTTGGGGAAAGAAAGGACTTTGTTGGGGATGATTTTTCAGTTGCTGGGGGATGTCTTTATACTTCGTTGAAGAATATTAAGACCTTCTGGGGATACCAAACCTTTTTAGCGCTTGATGGTGGATTAACTCTGCTTGAGGAGAGTATTGCTGATTCGTTCATGGTTGCTAGTTTCAGCTGAGAGGGCTATTATCACTGTCTTACCCTGCGGGGAGTGGAGGTATCTTAGCCATATCCTTCAGCTGAATCTATCTTGGTACCTGGTGGACAGAGCAACTTGTACAGTTCGGGCAATTCTTATTTGCCCCTGTTTCTATTATTACCAGTAACTCATCTTTCATTTCACATGTAAATATTTGTGATCAGCAATTAATGACAAATGCATATATAAAAAATGAACATTGGACGTTCTTTGCAAAACAAAACAGATAAAGGAAAAACAACTTGAAATTTCTGGAAATGAATTTGTATTGATTTTGAAGTTTGGCCTGTAAATAGGCGTTTTTATACAAGAGGTTGACGTCCTAGTAAGTGAACGCCGCCGAACAAATAGAGTTTATACAATTTGTGAAAAGAAACAAAACAACTATGTGAATGATCCCACTAGGTTCCAACTCTGTTATTTCCTTTATGTCCTCAAGCATCTCATCACTTTGCTGCTTAGTTGAAGATGAATCAGGTTGATTAGTGCCGTCCGAGCTTGATAGTCGATACCGGAGTCCGGATGCAAGGTGATCCAATGAGACATAGTGTTACGCTTTGATCCCTAACTTTTGCCTGGACCGCCCTTTCGGGTTTTCAGTCCACCGGGATACCCTTTTTTGCCCAAGCCACCTTTTCAGGTTTTCGACTTGCTAGGTGTACAGATTTTTTTATTTTCATCCCTTATTTTTGCCCGAACCCTTTTGGTTCGCCGGGAAGCCCTTACTTTTGCCTAGGCCAGTCAACCTAGCGGGTCTTTGATTATGCGTAGTATCTTTTCACTATGTCTGCATTGACGGGGTGAGGAAGGTCGTCACTATCCATGGTGGTTAGAATCATAGCTCCTCCTGAGAAGATGTTCTTAACCACAAATAGCCCTTCGTAAGTAGGGGTCCATTTTCCCCTGGGGTCACCTTGAGGTAGGATAATGTGCTTGATTACAAGATCCTCAACTTGATACTCTTGTCGTCTAACTTTATTGTTAAATGCCTTGATCATCCGTTTTTGATACGTCTGACCATGACAAATAGCAGTAAGTCTCTTTTCGTCAATTAGGTTCAGTTGATCAAGCCGGGTCTGAATCCAATCATCTTCACTCAAACCTGCATCCTTCATGATCCGAAGAGAGGGTATCTGAACTTCAATAGGCAAGACTGCCTCCTTGCCATAAACCAAGGAATAGGGTGTTGCCCCTGTTGACGTCCGTGCTGAGGTACGGTACCCATGAAGAGCAAATGGTAACATCTTGTGCCAGTCTTTGTATGTCACTGTCATCTTCTGTACAATCTTCTTAATGTTCTTATTTGCTGCTTCGATAGCCCCATTCATCTTCGGCCGGTAGGGAGAAGAGTTATGATGTTATATCGTGAATTGCTCGCAGAGCTCAGTGATCATCTTGTTGTTGAGATTGGTAACATTATCCGTAATGATCCTCTCTGGTACACCGTACCGACAAATCAGATTGTGCCGAATGAACCGTACCACGACGTTCTTGGTTACGGTAGCAAAGGAAGCTGCTTCCACCCACTTCGTAAAGTAATCAATTGCTACCAGGATGAAACAATGCCCGTTGGATGCCGTAGGTCTGATCTCACCGATCATATCAATGGCCCATATTGCAAAAGGCCAAGGTGTCGTCAAGATGTTCAGAGGAACTGGAGGTATGTGCACCTTATCAGCATAGACCGGGTACTTGTGACATGTCTGAGAATGCTGATAACAGTCGACTTCCATTGTGGACCAGTAATATCCTGCCCGAAGGATTTTCTTTGCCATGGTATGTCCACTGGAATGAGTTCCGAAAGTGCCTTCATGCAGCTCCACCATGATCTTTTCTGCTTCAATCTTATCCTCACAACGCAGTAAGGTCGAATCATGATTACGCTTGTAAAGGATGTCATTGCTGATGAAGAACTTCGCTGCGAACCTCCTCAGAAACTTCTTGTTATTAACAGATGCACCCTCGGGGTATTCCTGAGCTTCAAGGTACTTCTTCACCTCATGATACCAGGGCTTTCCTGGCACCTCTTCAGTCTCAAGATCACAACAATGTGCAGGTTCGTCTAATCTTTCAATAATGATCCGGGGAGCCTCATTGTCCCAATTGACTTTGAACATAGAAGACATCGTAGCCAGCGCGTCCGCCAACTGATTCTCCTCTCTAGGGAAGTGTTCAAAGGTTATCTTCTCAAAATGGGGAAGCAACGTCAATACATACTCCTTGTAAGGAATAAGATTTGGGTGTTTCGTATCTGACTCGCCTTTGATCTGACTGATCACGAGAGCAGAATCTCCGAATACACTTAGAAACTTAATCCTTAGGTCAATTGCAACTCGAAGACCCATGATGCATGCTTCATACTCCGCCATGTTGTTGGTGCAGTTAAAACATAGTCGGGAGGTAAACGGAGTATGAGAGCCTTTAGGAGATATGATCACGGTGCCAATGCCATTACTTTGATACGGTGGGAGAACTGACTTGAGGTTTTGCGTTTGTTTTGGCAAATGTTTCGGTTGAGCAAGAGTCGCCACCGACTTTTTATTTTATCCTAAGGAAAGGTTAAAAAGCACAGGAAAAACCTTTGAGATGTTTTCTTGGGTTCGGGGAGTAGATTATAGAAAGGGAAGGTATTAACACCCTTTCTATCCATGGTTATCCATGGGCTCTTAGTTACTTGCTTAGATCACTTGCCTTTGCTTTTCAATTGTTTGAAATGGTGCTTTGTGTGTGGTTTTTGAAGATATTTTGAAAAAGATGCCTTGTCTAGGCAACCATTGTAACAATTCTTGTTTGAATATTTTACAAGGGTGTTTGTCTTTTTGAAAAGATGTTTCAATGTTTTTTGAAAGTTTGTTTTGAAGTTGTGTTGTGATGTGTGTTTTGAAAAATGGCAAAGATTGTTTTGCAAGTTTGGTCAAGTAACCAAGAGCTATCTACCCTAAATTTCTCAAAGATCTTTCTTATGTTTTAACCCTTTTAACAGTGTTGTTTCACCATTGTATTTGGTGAACAACCTTGTGTTAGGATGTTAACGGGACGGGCGCGGGTCATCGTTTAGACCATGAAAGCAATAGTGTCAAGTGTCTTTGGCAACTTTCTTTAAGAGACTATGATCATTTTTGTTTAGGCAACTCCGATAGCGTCATCGAGGGACTATGATCATTTTGTTTGTTTTTGTTGTTTTGCCAAAGTACTTGACATGCAAACATGGCCCATTTTTGAAGGCAACAAGTGGAGTAACCCTAAGGGTGCAAGTGTGCATTGTTTGTTTTTCATGCATGTTTATCTTGAATTAGGTCAAGCTACTTGTTAATTTGATTTTGGCATGCAAACCATAATTCTCTAATCATGGCATAATTGAAAGCTTTTAAATACGAGAATTTAAATGCTAAGCTATTACAACAAGATATAGGGAGGGGGGTACAAGTTTGCATTGGGGATATTTGACAAGGAAATAAAATCTAAGTTATTACAACCATATCGAATGTATAGGATACAAACATTTAATTGTACAATATTTAAGTGAATACAATAAATATACAAAATGTATTATGCACAAAAATAATTTTTGTTATGTATGTAAAAAGGTTTTCATGTTTGAAGTATAAACAAAATAAGAAAAAAGTCATTTTTTGATTATTTTTATGGTTTAGGGCAAAACCCTAATTTTCAAGTAAATAATATTTATTTATTAATTATGTACAATATTTGTTAATTTATACAAAAAAAAAAGGAAGTATATTGTAAAAAGTATTTTTAGTGTCATATATTAATAAAAATAAAAAGGTATTATTTTTATATTTTTATCCTAAGTATTCTAATAAATATAATACACAAGTATTTATATATATATATATATATATATATATATATATATATATATATATATATATATATATATATATATATATATTTACTAAACCTATTAAATATAAAAAGATAAAATTAATTATTGATGTATATAAAAAAAATGTATATTTAAGAAGATATTTTCAAGGTGTAAATAAAAATAATAACTGAAAATAAATATAATTTTTATATTATTTTTTAGGGTTTTAGTAAAAAGTATTTATATTATTTACATATATATACTAATAAAATGAAACAAATTCCAAATAAATATAAAAAAATGTGGAAAAATATTTTTGGGATTTTTTATGTTTGAACAAAAAATATTAAGCCAGAAACAAAAAGAAAAATGCAAAAATAACAAATATTTCACATAATGGGCCAAGGGGGTGCAAAACTAAAAAAAAGGTGCAAAAAGTAAGGATGACTCAGGCCCAGCCCAAGCCATCATCTTCAACCTCCAGCTTCTGTTTGAAACAAAAAACGCGCGCCTCTTGTTCCACCTGCTAACTCCTGATTCTTTGATCTTTTGACAAAACTTAAAACATGAAAATTATAGAGCTTGAAGCAACGATTTCAACCATATAAAACACTTGACCTAACTCTAAGAAACCAGGGAGAATTTCATCACCCCCAATTTCTGACCTAATTTTTCTTCAATGTTCATGGCTAAAATTCTCACAGCACGCTTAACATAAATGAAAAGTAATCATATGTATGGCTTCAGGGCTATGAGTAGGACATGTTTCATTCACAAACCTAAGCCTAACTCTTCCTATATTGAGAGATAGAAGTCCATGGATTACCTGTCTCAGCTTGAATCGTGCAGAGCAATGTGGCCAACTTCAATGGAGTTTGAGCTTCTGTATAGCTTGCCTGAGGTCCAAGGATGCTTCCCAAATGCCTAGCTTGCTTTGAAACCAACTGTATCGTGCTATGGAAGTCCACCTGCACAGCTTGAAAGTAAAAATGGAAAACGTAGTTAGGGGTGTTACAGCTTGAGTTCGGGGCTTGGGATAGTTTAGGTGGATGATATGGAAGGTGTTTGAAAGGTTTTTAGCCAAAGTGCACGAGTGGATTGAGTTGTGGACCTCAATCTGCAGCAGATGCCCTGTTTTGCAGCAAAACTGTGATTTGGTGAATGAGGAGGTATTGAGGATGAATGAGTCGTGTCTTAGGTCAGTTGGGGGGTATGGAAACTGTGTACAAAGTTTTCTTAAGCTCTTCTTTGCAGGAAATGAGAGTTGGTTCAGTTTTGCAATGTTTCTTCTATGTGAAGCAAAGAAAGTGTAAGTTGCAATATAGGCCTGTACAATCCTCTCAAGCATGCTGCATATCTTGCCCTTGATACTTGCAATATAGATTTGATTTGGCTTCAGAGATATGGCCCCCCTATGCCCAAAGATCATGTATTGACATAAAGTATCACTTTATCAAAATGGCAATTTTGCTTTTTCCAATTAAGGGTTAATTCTATGTGGAATGCCCAAAGGGAAGAAATAACACCTTAACACAATGGTTAGGTATTTAATTATTTAGTGTGAAGAGGTTTAGAGGCCTGCAAGCTAGCATAAAACATGATGATTTGAAAATGCAAGTTGTTGTGAACATGCTTTGGCCATGAACAAAAGTGAGTTTTGGCCAACTTTGCAAATTCGATTCTCTCCAACCACAAGGGTGTTTGAGAAGTTCTTGGACAATTTGGAAAGCTTGTAATGTGTACTATAATCCATATTTGTAATGCAAATTGAAACTCCAAGTGGAACCATGTGAAAAATGGCCAAGAAGTTGGACAAAAATCCTGCCTAGAATAGGGCAAAAATTTTCTAAGTTAAAAATGTTTTGTACCCTTGTTCCAAAAATCATAACTTGAGATACAAGCTTCATTTGAGAAAACTTTGTGAATAAAAGTTGTAGATTTTGCAATGAACTACAACTTTCATGTTTCAAGTTTTGTTTTAATCCAATTGCATCTTGGTGAAAAAATGGGACAAAGTTAGGAAAAAATAAGGAAATTTCATAACTTGGAAAAATTCTAAGTTATGAAATTTTCTCATTCTAAACCCTAATTTGCAATTTTGGATTTCTTAATGAACAAGTTTCATAATTTTACATGTCTTGATGAAAAATGAATCTTGGCACTTGATTTTGACCAAAAAGTCAAAGTTTGACTTTTCAGTATACAGTCAAATTTTGATCAGTTGACTGAAAAATTCATCTGTCAATCCTATGCATTTGAGATCTTTTGAACTTGTTTAGTGGGTCAATATAATGCCATTTAGTCATTGAGTCCATATGTGAGCTTGGTTTGCCATTGGTTAGGTCAAACAGTCAAGAATTGCCTTTGTGCAGTCAAAACCCTAAAAATGACCATTTTGCCCTTTTGGTGATTTGATCAAATTTCTTATGGAATTGTGATCCAAACTTGACCAAATGGTTCATATGAGTTCATAATGTTGATGTGGGTCAAATTATGAAGTTTGACTGTCAATTGGCCATAGTTGACTTTTTCCCCAATACAGCTGATTTCTAGGTCAACTGTCCAATTGACTGGGCAAAGATTGGAATCAAGGCTTGAAACTTGGTATGGATAAACTTGTGAGTCCAACATGAAGCATGAAAGTCACTTTGGGAATTTTAGGTCAAAACATCCCTGTGCAAACTCAAACCCTAATTTGGGTCAACAATGCAAGGAGGGGTCTTGAGCAGAGCAAACCCTAACTTGATCTTGAGTTCCAAGAGTCTTGTAGTGAGAAAATGTTGATGAAATGAGAGGGAAAATTTTGGGGTACAACAGTTGCCCCTGTTCAATCTTCTTGAACCTGAAGAGTTAGATTGGCAAGTTTGCCTTTCGCGTCTCGAAGGTAAAAGGAGATTGGACACTAGAGTGCCCGTAAATTTGCACTCGTCACGACATGGATGTGGGAATGGGCTTAAAGATGCCATTTGGAGATGGGCTTAAAGATGCCATCTGGAGACGTGACAGAATCTTGTCGGGGGATGGGCTTAAAGATGCCATCTGGAATGTTTGTTGAACTGTATGTCGTTGATGAGTGAGTGAGTATCAGAAAGGTATCCATGTTTGGAATATTTCTGGACTGGGGGTCTGAATAAGCAATAGATTGACATCCGTGTTTGGAGAATCCGTAAACTGTTTTCTTGGAGTTGAATAAGTAATAGATCAGCATCCATGTTGGGAAGCGTCCGTAAACTGTTTTCAAAAGTTGAATCTGAACAAGCGATAGATTAACATCCGTGTTTGGAGAATCCGTAAACTGTTTTCAGAAGTCTTGGAGTTGAATAAGCAATAGATCAGCATCCATGTTGGGAAGCATCCGTAAACTGTTTTCAAAAGTTGAGTCTGAACAAGCGATAGATTAACATCCGTGTTTGGAGAATCCGTAAACTATTTTCAGAAGTCTTGAAGTTGAATAAGCAATAGATCAGCATCCATGTTAGGAAGCGTCCGTAAACTGTTTTCAAAAGTTGAATCTGAACAAGCGATAGATTAACATCCGTGTTTGGAGAATCGGTAAACTGTTTTCAGAAGTCTTGAAGTTGAATAAGCAATAAATCAACATCCATGTTGGGAAGCGTCCGTAAACTGTTTTCAAAAGTTGAGTCTGAACAAGCGATAGATTAACATCTGTGTTTGGAGAATCCGTAAACTGTTTTCAGAAGTCTTGGAGTTGAATAAGCAATAGATCAGCATCCATGTTGGGAAGCGTCCGTAAACTGTTTTCAAAAGTTGAATCTGAACAAGCGATAGATTAACATCCGTGTTGGGAGAATCCGTAAACTGTTTTCAGAAGTCTTGACTTATTAATCTTATCCTGAAAAGGGTAAAATATTAGCTGAAACACAAAGTCATGTTGCATGAAATGTATGATGCAATATATGTTATATCAATGTTTATGACATGAATGTAATGAATGCGCATGTAAGCTGATGAGCTGTCTTGCCGAGGATAGATGAATCCTGGATAGCCAGAGATAATAGAATCTTGACTGCTGCCGGGGAAAGTGAATCCTTGACTGCTGCCGGGGATTGCAAGAATCTTTGATTGCTGAAGCTGAGACATCCTTGTTGACTGCCGACTGCTTGGGGAACAAGATCTTCAGTTGTTGAGGGATCTTAGGATCACTGTTGGGGTTTGAAAAATCCTTGGTGACTTGTGGGGAATGAGAATTCTGATGATCTCTACTGGGGAGTCCGGAACCTGGTAGACTTATGCTGGAGAAGTAAGACTGAGAATCTTCAATCTAATGGGAAGTATCTCTGTGGGGAGAATGTTCACTAGTCTGGTTCCGCTGGGGATTGATAGTTGGAAATTTCAGCTCCGCTGGGGACTAACAGTTTTGGCTCCACTGGGGATCTTGAAACTTAACTCTGAGGGGATTTGGATTCTGGAGGGCTCTCTGGCTGGGGGAAATCAGCTTTGAGAAAGCTTTTGTTCTTCTGAGGATCCTGAAGTTTAACTTTGTTTGGGGAATTAAGTTCTGGATTTTAACTTTGTTGAGGAATTTGGAGTTTAATTCCGCTGGGGATTTCTTCTGAAAGGGCATCAAGATATCCATCTGTACCTTCCACCTATCAGCAATCATCTTTCTTGATTTGTAAGAGAATGATTATGTTCAAATGCATATGCCTATTTAGCAAAACATTGGATGTTTCTCAAATAAAACATAAGTGTAAAAAGCAAAAGGAAGACAAAGCAAATTTCTGTATTTGGAAAAGTGTTTGTATTAACTTTTTATGAGTATCTTTGTACAAAGGAGACAGGCATCCTAGTAAGAGGATGTTTTCGTAAAAAATTGAAAATTTTATACAAAAGAAAGATGGCTATGTGTAACAATTCCATGGGATTCCATTCTGTTATAGCCTTCACAACTCTGAATATCTTGTCCATTCAATGCTTCGTCCGCCGATGATTGGATTGATCAGAAGCTCGGAGCTTGTTGACGAAGAGATTATTCTTTAAAGTGATCCGACGAGACATAGTCATACGCTTTAATTCCCTAACTTTTGCCTGGATCGCCCTTTCGGGTTTTCAATCCTCCGGGAAACCCTTTTTTGCCCAAGTCGCCCTTTCGGGTTTTCAGCTTGCCGGGTGTATAGATTTTTTTTTGTTTTATCCCTAATTTTTGCCTGAACCGCCCTTTCGGGTTTTCGGTTCACCGGGATGCCCATTTTTGCCCAAGTCGCCCTTTCGGGTTTTCAACTTGTCGGGTCGTTTTATGCGTAGTATCTTTTGACTATGTCTGTGTTCGCAGGGTGTGGCAAATCGTCGCCGTCCATGGTGGTCAGAATCATTGCACCACCGGAAAATATGCTCTTGATCACAAATGGTCCTTCATAAGTAGGAGTCCATTTGCCCCTGGGATCACTTTGCGGCAAGATGATCCGCTTGATTACAAGATCTCCGACTTGATATACTTGACGTCTGACTTTCTTGTTGAAAGCCTTGATCATCCGTTTTTGGTACGTCTGACCATGGAAAACAGCAGTGAGTCGCTTCTCATCGATCAAATTGAGTTGATCAAGTCGGGTCTGAATCCAATCGTCTTCACTCAAACCAGCGTCCTTCATGATCCTTAAAGAAGGAATCTGAACTTCCATGGGTAGGATAGCTTCCATGCCATATACCAAAGAAAATGGGGTTGCCCCTGTTGAAGTACGTGCCGTGGTACGATATCCATGCAGAGCAAACGGTAACATCTCATGCCAGTCCTTGTAGGTAACTGTCATTTTCTGAATGATCTTCTTGATGTTTTTGTTCGCAGCTTCAACATCACCGTTCATCTTCGGCCGATAGGGAGATGAATTGTGATGATAAATCTTGAACTGTTCGCATAGAGCGGTGATCATAGTATTGTTCAGATTTGTACCATTGTCTGTGACGATCCTGTCGGGGACCCCATACCGGCATATGAGGTTCTGCTTGATGAAGCGGGCAACCACATTTTTTGTAACAGAGGCAAAGGAAGCTGCTTCGACCCACTTGGTAAAATAGTCAATAGCGACCAAGATGAAGCGATGTCCGTTGGATGTCGTGGGCTTGATCTCTCCAATCATGTCAATGCCCCACATTGCGAATGGCCAAGGAGCTGTCAGAATGTTGAGAGGGACAGGAGGAATGTGAATCTTGTCGGCGTAGACTTGACATTTGTGGCAAGTACGAGAATCTTGATGGCAATCAGCTTCCATGGTAGACCAGTAATAGCCTGCCCTTAGAATCTTCTTAGCCATCGTATGTCCGCTCAAGTGGGTGCCAAATGTGCCGCTGTGTATCTCAGTCATGAGCAACTCTGCTTCAGCTTTGTCTACACATCGGAGTAAAACACAATCGTGGCTGCGCTTATAAAGGATGTCGTTGCTTAGGAAGAACTTGGCCGCAAATCTCCTTAAGAACTTCTTGTCATTTACGGAAGCTCCTTCAGGATACTCTCTAGTCTGGAGATACCTTTTGATTTCATGGAACCAGGGTTGTTCCACTACTTCTTCGGTATTAATCTCATGACAATGCGCAGGTTCATCCATTCGCTCGATGGTGATTTGGGGAGCCTCGTTATCCCAGTTGAGTTTAAACATGGAAGACATTGTAGCCAGAGCATCTGCTAGCTGATTTTCTTCTCGCGGGAAGTGCTCGAAGGTAATTTGCTCGAAATGAGGCAGCAATGTAAGGATATGTTCTTTGTATGGGATAAGATTAGGATGTTTGGTATCCCACTCTCCTTTGATTTGACTGATAACCAAAGTCGAGTCCCCAAATACGATCAAAGATTTGATCCCCAAGTCTATAGCAGCCTTGAGACCAAAGATGCAAGCTTCATATTCGGCCATGTTGTTGGTACAACTGAAACAAAGTCGGGCCGTGAAAGGTGTATGGCAACCTTCTGGGGAAATGAGTACCGCACCGATACCGTTTCCAAGTGCATTTGAAGCACCATCAAAGTACAGGGTCCATCGGGATCCATTTTCAGGTCTGTCATACGGTCCGTTACCTTCAATGTTGTCCAAAGTCATAATGTCCTCGTCCGGGAAGTCGAATCTCATGGATTGATAATCTTCGATAGCTTGATGAGCTAGATGGTCAGCTAGTACACTCCCTTTTATAGCTTTTTGGGTGGTATACTGGATGTCATACTCGGTCAGGATCATTTTCCATCTAGCGATTCTTCCAGATAAGGCAGGCTTCTCGAAGATATACTTGATCGGGTCCATTTTGGAAATCAGCAAAGTGGTATGAGTCAACATATACTGCCTTAGTCGGCGAGCAGTCCATACCAAAGCGCAACAAGTTTTCTCGAGCTGTGAGTAGCGAGTCTCACAGTCGGTAAACTTTTTGCTAAGGTAATAAATGGCATGCTCTTTTCGACCAGACTCGTCATGTTGGCCCAGTACACACCCCATTGAGTTGTCCAAAACAGTCAGATACATGATCAACGGCCTTCCTTCGACGGGTGGCATCAGAATAGGAGGTTCTAGCAAATACTCCTTGATCTTATCAAAAGCAGTTTGACAATCATCATTCCATTTGACTACCTGATCTTTCTTTAATAGTTTGAAAATTGGCTCACAGGTAGACGTCAGGTGAGAGATGAATCTGGCAATATAGTTCAAGCGTCCCAAGAACCCTCTAACCTCCTTTTCAGTACGGGGGGCAGGAATTTCTTGTATAGATTTCACTTTTGCTGGATCGACCTCAATGCCTTTGTTGCTGACAATAAATCCCAGAAGTTTACCAGACCTAACTCCAAAAGTGCACTTACTTGGGTTCAGCCTGAGTTTGTATTCCTTCAACCTGGCAAACAGCTTTTGCAAATATTCAAGGTGTTCCTCCTCTGTTTGTGATCGAGCTATCATGTCGTCTACGTAAACTTCGATCTCATGATGTATCATATCATGAAACAAAGCTACCATGGCGTGTTGATAAGTTGCCCCTGTGTTCTTCAGTCCGAACGACATCACCTTGTAGCAGAAGGTACCCCATTGTGTAACAAAGGTTGTTTTCTGCATGTCCTTGGGGGCCATTTTAATCTGGTTGTAGCCCGAGAATCCGTCCATGAAAGAAAATACCTTGTGTTAAGCTGTGTTGTCAATCAAAATGTCGATATGTGGTAGCGGAAAATCATCTTTAGGGCTGGCCCTGTTCAAATCCCGATAGTCTACACACATTCTGACCTTGCCGTCTTTTTTAGGTACTGGCACGATGTTAGCAACCCATTGTGGATAGGATGTAACAGCCAGAAAGCCAGCGTTGAATTGCTTCATTACTTCAGCTTTAATCTTGTCAGACATGTCGGGCCTCATTCGGTGGACTTTTTGCTTGATCGGTGGACAGTCTTCTCTTGTAGGGAGACGGTGAACCACAATATTTGTGTCTAACCCTGGCATGTCTTCATAAGACCAGGCGAAGATTTCAACGTATTCATTTAATAGCTGTATTAAGCGCTCCTTGACACTTGGTTCCAGATTGGCACCCACTTGTACTTCTTTCCTGTCTTCCTCTGTTCCTAAGTTGACAGTCTCCAACAACTCTTCATGAGGCAAGATGGCCCTTTCTTCTTGTTGTAGAAGTCTGGCTAGCTCTCCTGGTACTTCACAATCTTCATCATCTTCGTACTCAGCCTGATTGACCAAATCTTCAGAGTTATTGAAGGATACAACAGAATAGTCACCCATGTAATCCGGAGTGGATGGGTACCTACATTTGTGAGTGTGGGTGTGTGTAAGGGATAGCCATCCTTAAACAAACAAAAATGCAAAAGGAAAGAAAATGAACACAGCAGTTTTTAAATGAAAAACGTCCAATGATTCATTAAACATGGCATATGATTATGAAGAGAATCAAGCCCTTACAAATGGACCTACATGCCCCGGGAAAAGCATGAGAAAAAAAAGTGTGCAGATTGTTTTAGTAATTATTACAGACCAACAGGAAATGTTCGAAAGATAAATTACTGATTGATGAAAGTAATGGGAACGAAATCTTTCGCCTCCCAGTTGTGCAGTCCCCCCTTCAATGGTTGGGAAGATCCAATCTTCAACGTTACCCTCTTCGTCTTCGTCTTCTAAAGCATTGATTCCATGAGGAGAAATCTTGATGGGTGCCTTTTCAATTTTTGAGCGACGCATAGCTTTTTGCCCTGCAGTCGTAAACCCTAACACAAACTTGTCTGTCTTGTGGGGAAAGTTAGGCAACTGACCCGATGTTGAGTTCTTTCCCTCCTTCATTTCAGCCTTTGCGTCTTTCAGAGATGCCATCCTGGCCACCTGCTTGGGTACCTCAGCTACTGCCTTTGCTACTGCCACCTCGGGAGAGACTTCCTCAAAGTGTTGAAAGGGTGTTTCGATGAATTCGCCATCCACTTCCACATACCGAAAGGAGTTCAGATGACTGATCATGTACTCCTCCTCACCGTGTACAATTATGATTTTTCCCTTAACAGGGTATTTCAGCATCTGATGTAGAGAAGAAGTGACTGCCCCAGCATTATGAATCCACGGCCTTCCTAGCAAGCAAGAGTATGATGGATGGATGTCCATCACGTAGAAGGTTGAGTGGAACACTTCAGTGCCTACCTTGATGGGAATGTCGACCTCCCCATGCACCATTCTTTTAGACTCGTCAAAGGCCCTGACAATGATATTACTTGGTTTCAGTTCCAAGCCTTCACAATCCAACCGGTCCAGAGCCTTCTTAGGCAGCACATTTAGAGAAGAACCAGTATCGACCAAGACATGGGCGAGAGTGGTTCCTCGGCATTCAACTGACACGTGCAATACGTCATTGTGCTTTCTTCCCTTCGGAGTCAGGTCAGCATCAGAGAAACCCAGGCCGTTGTCAGCGGTAAGGCTGGCTACACAATCCTGGAATTGGTCGGTTGAGGTTTCCTGGGGCACATGGGCTGTCTTCAGAAATCTTATCAATGCTTTGGCATGAGCCTCCGAACAAAGCAGCAGGGCCAACGTGGAGATCTTCGAGGGGGTTTGCCCCAGTTGCTCCACCACATCATAATCACTCTTCTTAATTATTTTCAGAATCTCCTCCATTTCTTTTTTAGAGGTTTCGGGGATGACCAATGGCTGAGCCCTTGTCCTGACGAGCTCTTCTTGGATCCCTTTCCCTTTATCAGCAGCAGCAGAAGGGACAACCATAGGAGTAACAGCTTCTTCAATCATTGGCGTTCTTGCAGATAGTTTTACTGGTGCGGGGGTAACCTTGGGAGCAGCTGAGGGTCCAAAGATTGCCTTTGGAGGGGCAATCTCTGGAGAGAAAATTCTTCCACTTCGGGTAATTTTGCTCGTACCGGTAATGTTTCCAATGTCGGAAGTTTCTTCGTCAGAGCTCTCTTTAGTTATCTCAATTTGCTTAACACCGTGGTAGTAGATTTCTCCACCATAATTCCACGGTATTGATTTGTCAGATTTGTATGGGACAGGCCCAGGCATGGTTATCTTCAAGGGTACCATCTTCGGAGCGGATCTAATCTTAACAGGCCTTTTCGGGACCTTGGAAAGATTGGCGGAAATGGTTATTATTGAAACTTCATTGATATGAGTTGGAGTAACAGGAGTCTTTTCGAAAAGAATTTGTTGGTTGTCCATTAGGCGTTGGATGCCTATCTTCAGCAATGGACAGTCGATTGGTAGGGAGGAACAAAGGTAGCAATCTTCTTTACAACCTGGGAAAATCCCAGCCTTCAACAGATTCAACTTGATTGTCAGTAGTGGAGTTATCAGATCATCAACAGTAGAAACAAACAGATCTTCTTCAACAGCATGGACATTGCGACTATGCTTTGGCATTGGAGCGGAGATTACATTCGGTTTCTCAGGGGCGTCGAACTCAACCTCTTTAGCGTCTAACAAATCCTGAATTTTATTCTTAAGTGCCCAGCAATCGTTGGTGTCATGCCCGGCGCTGTCAGAATGATAGGCACATTTTGCGTTGGGATGATAATGTGGGGAAGTGGTATTCACATTTTTTGGCGCCTCTTTGATATTGGTGAGATTCAGCTTCAACAAATGGGGAAGAACTTGTGCGGGCGTCATGTTGATGCGGGTGAACTACCATTGTGGTCGTTCTCCCCATTGCTGTTTAGGTCTAGACTGATTGTTACGAGGCTGATCATTTGACGAATTTTGAATCATCACGGCCCCTACAGTCGATCGACGCTCAGTTCTTCCTGATCGTTTCTGAGAGTATATAACAACTGCATCCTTCTTGGCCGGGAATGGTTTTTTAACAATTGTGGAGGTAGAGGCATCCCTTTGAATCTTCCCACTCTTAATACCAGCTTCCACCCTTTCGCCAGTCAGAATCAGTTCAGTAAACCCTGCGGAAGAGCTCCCGATCAAATGGTTGAAGAAAGTGCCAGATAGGGTTCCCAAGAACATATCAACTAGCTCCCTATCTGAAAGTGGTGGTTGTACTCTTCCGGCCAAGTCACGCCATTTCTGGGCATATTCTTTGAATCCCTCATTTGAGGCCATCCCCATACCTTGTAACTGAGTACGGGTTGGCGCCAAGTCGGCGTTGTATTGATACTGGCGATAGAAGGCAGCTACCAAGTCTTCCCAGTTATGCACTTCTAACCTCTCAAGCTGGTAAAACCAATCTAGCTGTGTACCAGACAGGTTGTTCTGGAAGAAGTGTACCCAAATATTTCTATCGGATGAATGAGGTTGAATTTTTCTGACATACGACCTCAGGTGCATCTTCGGGCAAGACAGACCGTCGTATTTTGCAAAAGTTGGCACCTTAAATTTGGGAGGGATAACAATCCCAGCAATCAGTCCCAATTCTTCAAAATCTAACCCGGGAACCCTTTGCAGCTCCATAGCTGCCAGTCTATCCTCCAGGTTTTTATATTTGTCATTCGCTGGCGGGTATTGCTGCTCTAAATAATCTTCATCTTCCTCAACCTCTTCCTCTTCAGCCTCGGACTCAGAAGGTAATGCAGCTCATTTTCCTTTGCCGGTCCCCTCGTCAGATGTGGAGGGGAATTCAAGAACTCTCCTAGCTTCATTCTTAAATCTTCTTCCCAGTGTAGCTACCCCAACTCTTTTCTTTTTCTTTTTTCCTTTTTCTTGCTCTTTATTCCCTAACAGTGCTTTAAGATCCTCCTGACCCTTTGCCAAGGTCATAAGGAGTTGTTGAAACTACGAGTTTTGTGCCTGCAGATCTTTGACCGTCTGCTCAATATCCATCTTACTGAAATAAACAACAGAAAGATAAGGAAACCTGGTGTGAAGACCTGTTTATGCATATGATGAATGATATGTTTATTCATGTAATGCATTCAAGGATTTAGAAATTCAAAGTTGTTGCAGACAAAAAGAACACATGTCATATTAATAAGAAGAAATTTTGTCAGTACATAAATGCCCCATGGGCCAAATATTACAAAAACTTCTTAAGGTAAAAAGACGTTGCACATCCTCTTTGGTGCGATGTAAGTGTTGAGGGTCTCCTCCTCGTGAAGTCGGCGGGTAAGCTCCAAAACCTTCTTCTCACTGGCATAGAAGCTGGCTTCAAAAGTATCCCTTTCTTCCTTGAGTTGGATCCAACTCTTCTGCATTTCCTCCCATGATGTTGGCATGTCAGGATGTAGAATGGTGTATGGAACCTCTCCTTCCTTAACAGGCTCTTTGATCAGAGGGAGAATATGAGGGTAAGGCATCATAAGACTCTGGGCGCGGGTTCGTACCCACTTGAGGTAAGGCTCAAGAGGGATGGAGTTCTTGTGCCCCAGTGTCTTGCTATCTACCTTATTAGGCATCCTCCAAGATCTGATGAATCTTTGGCGAAGTCCTTGCGCATCGTTGTCGAAATCAAAAACTAGGTCAGGAATCAGCATGTCATGAGGGCCATCCCTCCGAGCATATCCAAATTGTCTCAAAGCTAGACAAGGGTTGTAGGTAATGCCTCCCCTAATGCCAAGTAATGGAACATTAGGGAACTCACCACAACGATCGACGATGATGACATTTTCTCTGGACCGAGAACACCAATGTACATCAGAATGTGTGAGGGTCATCAATCGTTGTGATCACCTTAGGCCTTGTTCATTCTTCAAAACTGATTGTGGAAGGTGAGAAATAAACCACCTTGCAAGGAGAGGAGTACAGCACATGAGAACACCTCTCTTCCTCATTGTTTGTGTGTAAAATGAGTGGAGGATGTCCCCAAGCAATGTAGGTATGGGATTCCTGGATAGGAAAATCTTGACAGCATTCACATCTATAAGTTGGTCATGATTTCGGAACAAGACCAACCCATAAATGAGGAGTGCCACAATCTCTTTAAAGGCTTGTAGATCCAGGGAATTCCAACACTCTTGTGCCTTCTCAAACAAGAATTTTTCCAAGAAGCCTTTGACACCACTTCTAGTTTCCCAATGCCCCTTGATGTCAGATGGTTGCAAGTGTAGTGCTTGAGCAACATCTTCAGGCTTTGCTTCTTTTTCCGTACCATTGTAGGGTAGTTGATTAAGAATAGGAATTCTCAGGAGTTGAGAAAATTCCTCCAAAGTAGGCACCAATTGGTAGTCGGGGAATGTGAAACAGTGGTGAAGGGGGTCAAAGAATTGGAACAACACTTTCACCATGTCTTCTTCAATGCTGGTGTTGACTAGGTTTAGAAGTCTACCATGTCTTTCACTGAAGAGAGAACTTTCTGGAATTCTGGATGTAAACTCCTTGAGTTGAGGAGGGATTCTCACAAGGTTGACTTGAATGGTTTTCCTGCGAAGAGATTCCATGACCTACAAAACAAGAACAAGGATGAAGATCCAAACCCTTGAAATGGTTAGTGGATGCATATGATGCTTTATGATGTTCATGATGTATGCACAAACATATGTACAAGTAAGTCACACAAAACCCTAGTTTCAGGCTTGCATGAGGTTTCATAGGTAAGTACCCTCTTGAGTGTAGTTGGCTTAAAAACCTGCCCTATAAATAGTAACCGGGTTCTAAGGAGCTCAATATCATTGGATTGTTTTCCATGTTCATTGTTTTGGTTTAGCCACTTAACTAGCGACCAAAATATTCCAAGAAAACAACCCTCAAAGAGTGTAGTATCGAGTATCTACCAACTTCGGACTGCACCAAAGCCGGTCATCTCACTACCCCTAATAAAAGGCCAAGATGGTCAAGTAAGGTTCTAGGTCATTAGTGCTTGGTGACATCACTCAGCGGCCCCGTACTCTCCTTGATTGAACTCAAGGGTTACCGGTACTCACAAATATGTCGCACTAATATAGCTATTGCTTCAACCGTGTCGGTATACCCCGCACAGTTTCCACAACGTATTGCTATCTATGAATGTTTCCCAAATTCGGGTGGAGGATTTCAAGCCCAAACAAGAGAACCAAAATGTAAAGCAATCAAAGCAAACAAATAGTCATGCAAAAGGGTGATCTAGGCCCTAAGGTTACTCCCCTTTTAAGTGATTTCCCCAGTAGAGTCGCCAGTTCTGTGATACGGTGGGAGAACTGACTTGAGGTTTTGCGTTTGTTTTCGCAAATGTTTCGGTTGAGCAAGAGTCGCCACCGACTTTTTATTTTATCCTAAGGAAAGGTTAAAAAGCACAGGAAAAACCTTTGAGATGTTTTCTTGGGTTCGGGGAGTAGATTATAGAAAGGGAAGGTATTAGCACCCTTTCTATCCATGGTTATCCATGGGCTCTTAGTTACTTGCTTAGATCACTTGCCTTTGCTTTTCAATTGTTTGAAATGGTGCTTTGTGTGTGGTTTTTGAAGATGTTTTGAAAAAGATGCCTTGTCTAGGCAACCATTGTAACAATTCTTGTTTGAATGTTTTACAAGGGTGTTTGTCTTTTTGAAAAGATGTTTCAATGTTTTTTGAAAGTTTGTTTTGAAGTTGTGTTGTGATGTGTGTTTTGAATAATGGCAAAGATTGTTTTGCAAGTTTGGTCAAGTAACCAAGAGCTATCTACCCTAAATTTCTCAAAGATCTTTCTTATGTTTTAACCCTTTTAACAGTGTTGTTTCACCATTGTATTTGGTGAACAACCTTGTGTTAGGATGTTAATGGGACGGGCGCGGGTCATCGTTTAGACCATGAAAGCAATAGTGTCAAGTGTCTTTGGCAACTTTCTTTAAGGGACTATGATCATTTTTGTTTAGGCAACTCCGATAGCGTCATCGAGGGACTATGATCATTTTGTTTGTTTTTGTTGTTTTGCCAAAGTACTTGACATGCAAACATGGCCCATTTTTGAAGGCAACAAGTGGAGTAACCCTAAGGGTGCAAGTGTGTATTGTTTGTTTTTCATGCATGTTTATCTTGAATTAGGTCAAGCTACTTGTTAATTTGATTTTGGCATGCAAACCCTAATTCTCTAATCATGGCATAATTGAAAGCTTTTAAATACGAGAATTTAAATGCTAAGCTATTACAACAAGATATAGGGAGGGGGGGTACAAGTTTGCATTGGGGATATTTGACAAGGAAATAAAATCTAAGTTATTACAACCATATCGAATGTATAGGATACAAACATTTAATTGTATAATATTTAAGTGAATACAATAAATATACAAAATGTATTATGCACAAAAATGATTTTTGTTATGTATGTAAAAAGGTTTTCATGTTTGAAGTATAAACAAAATAAGAAAAAAGTCATTTTTTGATTATTTTTATGGTTTAGGGCAAAACCCTAATTTTCAAGTAAATAGTATTTATTTATTAATTATGTACAATATTTGTTAATTTATACAAAAAATAATTAAAAAAAAGGAAGTATATTGTAAAAAGTATTTTTAGTGTCATATATTAATAAAAATAAAAAGGTATTATTTTTATATTTTTATCCTAAGTATTCTAATAAATATAATATACAAGTATTTATATATATATTTACTAAACTTATTAAATATAAAAAGATAAAATTAATTATTTATGTATATAAAAAAAATGTATATTTAAGAAGATATTTTCAAGGTGTAAATAAAAATAATAACTGAAAATAAATATAATTTTTATATTTATTTTTAGGGTTTTAGTAAAAAGTATTTATATTATTTACATATATATACTAATAAAATGAAACAAATGACAAATAAATATAAAAAAATGTGGAAACATATTTTTGGGATTTTTTATGTTTGAACAAAAAATATTAAGCCAGAAACAAAAAGAAAAATGCAAAAATAACAAATATTTCACATAATGGGCCAGGGGGGTGCAAAACTAAAAAAAAAGGTACAAAAAGTAAGGATGACTCAGGCCCAGCCCAAGCCATCATCTTCAACCTCCAGCTTCTGTTTGAAACAAAAAACGCGCGCCTCTTGTTCCACCTGCTAACTCCTGATTCTTTGATCTTTTGACAAAACTTAAAACATGAAAATATAGAGCTTGAAGCAACGATTTCAACCATATAAAACACTTGACCTAACTCTAAGAAACCAGGGAGAATTTCATCACCCCCAATTTTTGACCTAATTTTTCTTCAATGTTCATGGCTAAAATTCTCACAACACGCTTAACATAAATGAAAAGTAATCATATGTATGGCTTCAGGGCTATGAGTAGGACATGTTTCATTCACAAACCTAAGCCTAACTTTTCCTAGATTGAGAGATATAAGTCCATGGATTACCTGTCTCAGCTTGAATCGTGTAGGGCAATGTGGCCAACTTCAATGGAGTTTGAGCTTCTGTATAGCTTGCCTGAGGTCCAAGGATGCTTCCCAAATGCCTAGCTTGCTTTGAAACCAACTGTATCGTGCTATGGAAGTCCACCTGCACAGCTTAAAAGTAAAAATGGCAAACGTGGTTAGGGGTGTTACAGCTTGAGTTCAGGGCTTGGGATAGTTTTAGTGGATGATATGGAAGGTGTTTGAAAGGTTTTTAGCCAAAGTGCACGAGTGGATTGAGTTGTGGACCTCAATCTGCAGCAGATGCCCTGTTTTGCAGCAAAACTGTGATTTGGTGAATGAGGAGGTATTGAGGATGAATGAGTCGTGTCTTAGGTCAATTGGGGGGTATGGAAGCTGTGTACAAAGTTTGCTTAAGCTCTTCTTTGCAGGAAATGAGAGTTGGTTCAGTTTTGCAATGTTTCTTCTATGTGAAGCAAAGAAAGTGTAAGTTGCAATATAGGCCTGTACAATCCTCTCAAGCATGCTGCATATCTTGCCCTTGAGACTTGCAATATAGATTTGATTTGGCTTTAGATATATGGCCCCCCTATGCCCAAAGATCATGTATTGACATAAAGTATCACTTTATCAAAATGGCAATTTTGCTTTTTCCAATTAAGGGTTAATTCTATGTGCAATGCCGAAAGGGAAGAAATAACACCTTAACACAATGGTTAGGAATTTAATTATTGAGTGTGAAGAGGTTTAGAGGCCTGCAAGCTAGCATAAACCATGCTGAGTTGAAAATGCAAGTTGTTGTGAACATGCTTTGGCCATGAACAAAAGTGAGTTTTGGCCAACTTTGCAAATTCGATTCTCTCCAACCACAAGGGTGTTTGAGAAGTTCTTGGACAATTTGGAAAGCTTGTAATGTGTACTATAATCCATATTTGTAATGCAAATTGAAACTCCAAGTGGAACCATGTGAAAAATAGCCAAGAAGTTGGACAAAAATCCTGCCTAGAATAGGGCAAAATTTTTCTAAGTTAAAAATGTTTTGTACCCTTGTTCCAAAAGTCATAACTTGAGATAAAAGCTTCCTTTGAGAAAACTTTATGAATCAAAGTTGTGGATTTTGCAATGGACTACAACTTTCATGTTTAAAGTTTTGTTTGAATCCAATTGCATCTTGGCACTTGATTTTGACCAAAAAGTCAAAGTTTGACTTTTCAGTATACAGTCAAATTTTGATCAGTTGACTGAAAAATTCATATGTCAATCTTATGCACTTGAGATCTTTTGAACTTGTTGAGTGGGTCAAGACAATGCCATTGAGTCCTTGAGTCCATATGTGAGCTTGGTTTGCCATTGGTTAGGTCAAACAGTCAAGAATTGCCTTTGTGCAGTCAAAACCCTAAAAATGACCATTTTGCCCTTTTGGTGATTTGATCAAATTTCTTATGGAATTGTGATCCAAACTTGACCAAATGTTTCATATGAGTTCATAATGTTGATGTGGGTCAAATTTCATGAAGTTTGATTGTCAATTGGCCACAGTTGACTTTTTCCTCAATACAGCTGATTTCTAGGTCAACTGTCCAATTGACTGGGCAAAGATTGGAATCAAGGCTTGAAACTTGGTATGGATAAAATTGTGAGTCCAAAATGAAGCATGAAAGTCACTTTGGGAATTTTAGGTCAAAACATCCCTGTGCAAACTCAAACCCTAATTTGGGTCAACAGTGCAAGGAGGGGTCTTGAGTAGAGCAAACCCTAACTTGATCTTGAGTTCCAAGAGTCTTGTGGTGAGAAAATGTTGATGAAATGAGAGGGAAAATTTTGGGGTACAATAATTACCCAAAGCATTCGAAGCTCCATCAAAGTACATTGACCATCGGGATCCCTCCTCAGGTCCTTCATCCGGTCCAAGTGTCTCACAATCAGTTATCAACATGATATTCTCGTCTGGAAATTCAAAGTTTATAGACTGGTAATCATCCACTGCCTGATGTGCCAAATGGTCTGCCAATACACTTCCCTTGATTTCCTTTTGAGTCGTGTACTGGATGTCATACTCAGTCAAGATCATCTGCCATCTTGCTATTCTTCTGGATAAGGCAGGTTTTTCGAAGATATACTTGATTGGATCCATCTTTGAAATCAATAGAGTAGTGTGAGTCAACATATACTGTCTCAGCCGGCGAGCAGCCCATGCCAAAGCGCAGCAAGTTTTCTCGAGCAGTGAGTATCGGGTCTCACAGTCGGTAAACTTTTTGCTAAGGTAATAAATAGCATGCTCTTTTTGGCCAGACTCGTCATGCTGACCCAGCACACACCCCATTGAGTTATCGAGCACTGTCAAGTATAAGATCAAAGGTCTCCCTTCAACTGGTGCATCAGAATAGGTGGCTTTTGGAGATACTCTTTGATCCTTTCGAAGGCGGTCTGGAATTCATCGTTCCAACGTACTACTTGATCTTTCTTCAGTAGCTTGAAGATTGGCTCACAAGTAGCAGTTAGGTGCAAGATGAAACGGGCAATGTAGTTCAGTCGTCCCAGAAAGCCTCTGACTTCTTTCTCTGTTCTGGGAGCTGGCATTTCCTGTATGGCTTTCACTTTGGCAGGGTCAACTTGAATACCTTTGTCGCTTACAATAAAACCTAGCAGCTTACCAGACCTCACCCCGAAGGTGCACTTGTTCGGGTTCAATCTCAGCTTGTACAACTTCAACCTGTCAAATAGCTTCTGCAGATGGTCAAGGTGTTCCTCCTTGGTCTGAGACCTTGCAATCATATCATCGATGTATACTTCAATCTCATGATGGATCATGTCATGAAACAAAGCAACCATGGCACGTTGATACGTTGCCCCAGCGTTTTTCAACCCAAAAGGCATGACCTTGTAGCAAAAGGTACCCCACTGAGTAACATAGGTGGTCTTCTCCATGTCTTCGGGAGCCATTTTAATTTGATTATAACCGGAGAAGCCATCCATAAAGGAGAATACCTTATGCTGAGCAGTGTTGTCAACCAGAACGTCAATATGAGGTAGAGGGAAATCATCCTTGGGGCTTGCCCTGTTCAAATCCCTGTAATCAACACACATTCGGACCTTACCATCTTTCTTCGGCACTGGCACCACATTGGCCACCCACTGAGGGTAAGAAGTAACTGCTAGAAAACCGGCGTCAAACTGTTTCATAACTTCAGCCTTGATTTTCTCCGACATTTCTGGGCGCATTCGGCGAACCTTCTGTTTTACGGGAGGACAGTCTTCCTTGGTAGGCAGGCGATGAACCACAATGTCGGTGTCCAAACTAGGCATATCTTCATAAGACCAAGCAAAGATCTCAACGTAGTCCTGTAGCATCTGAATCAACCGTTGTTTCACATTAGCTTCCAGATTGGCACCGATCTTGACTTCCTTCTTGTCTGTCTCAGTACCCAGATTCACTGATTCCACCGGCTTTTCATGTGGCTGAATAGCCCTCTCTTCTTGGAGTAGCAGTCTTGCAAGTTCACCAGGCACTTCGCAATCATCTTCATCTTCATCTTCGGCTAAGTTGATCGGATTTTCGAAGTTATAACTGACAGTAACAGAATCGTTACCAGTGAGATCCAGAGTGGATATGGACTTGTATATGTGAGTGTGTGTAAAATAGTTGTTTTGCAATATATAATAGAGAAAAACAAAGAGCGCAAGATTTGAAATGCAAGAAACGTCCAATGCTTTTATTAATGATATATGAAAATGACACACAAGAGCCCTCACAAATGAAGCCACAGTGCCCCGGGTAAGACATCGGGCCATAAAGTTTAAGACATTGTCTAATACAAATTCAAAATAAAAAGTTCCATTACTGGATGATAACAGAAACGGGCATAGAATCCTTCGCTGTCCAGTTGCTTAATCCATCATTGGCAGTCGGGTAGATCCAACTGTCGATATCAAACTCTTCATCATCGTCATCCCTGATAGCATTCACCCCTGTATCTTGTTTAGGCTTCTCTGGAGCTCCGAACTCGATCTCTTTCGCATCAATCAAGTCTTGCACCTTGCTCCTCAAAGCCCAACAATCATCCGTATCATGCCCCGGGCTATCAGAGTGATAAGCACAGCGGGCATTAGGGTTATACTTTGGTGACGTTGTATTTGAATTCTTTAGGGCTTCCCTTAGAGTCACCAGATTAGTCTTCAGTAACTATGGCAGAATCTGAGATAAGGTCATGCTGAGATGAGTGAATTTCCTGTTAGGTCTCTCGTCCTTTTGTTGATTGTTGTACTGAGGAGCACCAGTAGGTTTTGAAATAACAACCGCATTGACAGCTTGGCGGTGTTTAGGTCTATTCTATTTTCTTGCGTTGTAGATAACACTGGACTCCTTCTTAAATGGCTTCTTCTCGGTGCTTGATGAGGCACCCTTATGTATCTTCCCAGCCTTAATACCAGCTTCAATCCTCTCACCAGTCAAAATAAGATCTGTAAACCCAGATGAAGAGCTTCCAATCAAGCGGTTGAAAAATGGACCAGATAGGGTCCCCAGAAACATAGCAACAAGTTCCCGATCAGCTAAGGGTGGTTGTACCCTTCCGGCGAGGTCCCTCCATTTTTGAGCATAATCTTTAAATCCTTCACCTGTTCCCATTGACATACCCTGGAGTTGGGTACGCGTAGGAGCGAGGTCGGAGTTGTACTGATACTTCCTGTAGAATGCAGTAGCCAAATCTTCCCAGCTACGGATACTGGCTCCGTCCAACTGATAGAACCACTCAAGCTGAGTCCCTGAGAGACTGTCTTGAAAGAAATGGATCCATAAGTTCTTATCAGCAGTGTAAGGTTGGATCTTCCTTACATATGACCGGAGGTGCAGCTTCGGACAAGAAACTCCGTCATACTTGGCAAAGGCTGGTGCCTTAAATTTATGGGGAATCACCACCCCAGATGATAGACCTAGATCTTCGAAGTCCAGACCGGGCACCTTCTGAATTTCCATAGCATTCAAACGGTCTTCCAGTTGTTTGTACTTATCCTCAGCAGGAGGATACTGTTCTTCATCGTAGTCCGTATCGTTTTCGGAGACCACAGGGCTAGGAGCCCTCCTTTCTTGTGAACTATCTTTCCCTCTAGATGAGGTGGTCAGATCAACTTCATTCTGTAACATGTTCCCAAACCTGTGTCCTGTGTTGAACATGACTGTCTTCTTCTTCTTCTTCTTCTTCTTCTTCTTCTTCTCTTTCAGAATCAAGGTCTTCAGGTCCTGCTGACCCTTAGCTAGATTCATGAACAACTCTTGAAATTGGGCATTCTGGGCCTGGAGGGCCTTGATGGCTTACTCAGTTGAAGGTTCAGTAGACATGATGGTTGCTGAAATAAACAACGAAGAAGATAAGAGACCTGTAAAAGGGTACCTGTTTATGAAGTGCATGAGAAGACATGCGTATGATTTATGATTTCAAAGACAATCGGGATTCAAATTTGTAAACAAGAAGGGAAACACACTTTATTAGATTTAAACTTCAAAATTTAAATTGTTCAACAAATTGCCCTTAAGGCATTACAAGAATGGAAATACTGAAAAGTAAATAAAAACTGTAAAGGAAATCATCAAAGGTCCATCAATGCTCCCATGGTCTCTTCTTATCAGTGCAGACATAATCGTTGAGAATCCGCTCATTCTCTAACTGTCTAGTCAACCTCTGGATTTTCTGCTCTTGTTCATTGAACTTCTCCCGATAAGAATCCCGTTCTTCCCGCAGTTGCATCCAAGATCTCTTCAGTGCCCCAATGTCAGTGGGCATATAAGGATGGAGAATGGTTGGAAGAACCCCTTCTTCATTAGCAACTTGAAGAGTGACAAGCCGGACAACTTCATATGGCATACCTAACTTCTGGGCATGGATGCGGACCCATCTGAGATATGGCTCCATCGGGAGTGAAGTCTTTGGACCCAACTCATGTGGATCAGATTGGTGAACTCTATCCCAAGCCCTTATGAATCTGCGACGCTGCTCGTCGCTATCCCCTTGAAAATCAAAGATGATATGAGGCATTAGCATCTCGTGAGGTCCTTCTCTTCTGGCTCTTCCAAACTGACAGAGAGCTAAGTATGGGTTATAAGAAATTCCTCCATGGGTTCCTAGCAATGGAACATTAGGATACTCTCCACAGCGATCAATGATAGTCACCTCATCCATACCCTTGAGAGTCCAGATAATGTCATTATGAGAAAGAGACATCACCCTATAAGCCTAGCCCATTCCTTCTTTGTTTTTCAATACTGACTTAGGGAGGTGCGAAATAAACCACCTCGACAATAAAGGAGCACAGCACATCAAGGTTCCCCACTTTCGGGCAGTACGAGCATAGAGCTGATGAAGAATGTCACCCAATAGAGTGGGTACATGGTTCTGAGAGATGAAGATCTTTATGGCATTCACATCAACAAAAGTGTCAGGATTCGGAAACAGTACCAGGCCATAAATCAAAAGAGCCAGAATATCCTCGAACGCCTTAAAATCTAGGCTATCCCAGAAGTAGTTAGCCTTGCCAACCAAGAACTTAGTCAGAAATCCTTTAGCTCAACTTCTAGTCTCCCAATTAGCCATCACTTCCTCTTTAGTCAAATGAAGGGCTGCAGCAATTTCTTCGGGCCTAAGGGTCTTCTCCCAACCATTAAACGGGGTCTGCTCCAAAACAGAGATATCGAGCAGCTCAGAGAACTCTTCTAGGGTGGGAACCAGCTGGAAGTCCTGGAAAGTAAAACAGTGGTACATCGGATCATAGAATTGGACCAGGACACTCATCATCTGCTCGTCCAATTTGGAGGTGACCAAACTGAGAAGAGAACCATGCCTCCTGATGAAGGAAATAGTGTCAGGCATCTTGGCAACCAACTCTTTAAGCAAGGTAGGGACTTGGACAAAGTTGATCCGGATAGTATTCTTACGCATGGGCATCATGATGACCTACAAAACAGAGCAAAGATGAAACCCTCCTGTCTTTGAAATAGGTTAGTCCTTATGCAAGATGTATGCAATGTTATGATGTCATGATGTCATGATAAAGGCACACCACAAGTATCCACAAAAAGAAAACATGGTAAAGGCACACAAGTCACACTGAGAGCCCTTAGATTTCAGGCTGGCATGGAGCTTAGGTACTACCCTCTTTCAGTTCAGTTTGTTAAAACCTTTCCTAAAAATAGTAATCGGGTTCTAGAGGATCTCAATATCACTGACTACCCTCAACCGGTCATAATTCCAGTTTAGCAACCTTTTCTTGCGGCCGGAATCATCGCGAGAGTTTAGTCTCAATGAGTGTAGCATACTGCTACTATTCTATGGCCAAGTTGGTCAATTTAAGGTTCTAAGGTCAGTTGGTGCTTAATGACCCCTTAGAAGACCCATATTCTCCTCGTTCCAACACAAGGGATATCGGTACAGACTAAAGTGCCACACCAATGTAGCTACTGCTTCATCCGTATCGGTCTACGCCGTACAGATCCCTCACAGTTTATTGCTACTTACCTAAAGGGTATCCCCAGATCCGAGTTAGGATCTATAGAACTCCGATACAAGCCCACAAAATTAAAGTATACAAAGCATACAATTGAAAACATAATGATCTAATCCTAAGGTACACCTCACTTATAATTATCCCCAGCAGAGTCGTCAGTTCTGTGATCGGTGGGAATGCGAACTGACTGTTTTGGAATGCTGGTTCGCGTTTGCGTTTGTTTTCTCAAAATTTCGCCGTAAGCAAGAGTCGCCACCGTCTTTTATTTTATCTAACAAGGAAAGGACAAAAGCACAGAAAAATTCCTTTTTGAGATACTTCTCGGGTTCAGGAGGTAGATTATAGAAAGGGAAGGTGTTAGCACCCTTTCTATCCGTGGTTATCCACGGGCTCTTAGGTACTTGCTCATTGTGTTTTCAAAAGTTTGCTTTTCTTCGTGTTTATGGGTTTGAAATGAGTTTTTTGTTTGAAAGGTATAAGTGCGAAAAGTTTTGTTTTGTTTTAAAAGGAGCAAGTACTTAAGAACCATCTACCTACTCGAAAAAGGAATTAAAATGTGAAAATGTTATTTAGACAATGCTATCCCACTATTGAGGAGTAGGTAGCATCGTCGTTGGAGTTTTCAGGTCAATTCGATTAAGGGACGTGTGGTCACTAAAGCAACGTTAGGACGCCTTAGCGGTAACTCTAATATCCTAGATCATTTTTCCGAGGCAATCGTTTCGAGGCAACTATGATCTTTGGACAAGAGGACGACCTCTAAAACTTCCTATACTCAATGACCACGTTCGAAGGCAACCAAGCGAGGTGTACCCTAAGAGTGCGCATGTGCAAGTGTGTTATTTCGATTAATTTTATCTTTGTACATGTTATGGGCGAGCTATGTTGATTTTAAGTTCATCATTGGATCTTGTCATGCATTCTCTATTTATCAAACATCTAACAGTTAATAGTTGCGGAAATTAAATTTGCAGAAAGTAAATCTAAACTATTACAAGGCGTCGAGTATTTACATCGCCAAAGACAAACCCTTTAATTTAAATTGCGGAAAGTAAATAAAAGCGATAAATAATTAAAAGTCCTATTGAAACTATTACATACTGGAAGCAATTACAATATTGGATAAAAATAAGACGCGTGCGAGAAAATTAGATAGGCGCATTTTTAGGGTTTTGACACCTTTTTATTTAAAGAAAAGATTTTTGTTATTTTTGAATTAAATGGAAATTAGATCTAGGTTAATAATTAAATTAATTAATTAATGAAAATATTTTTGGATTTTTTATATTTAAGGAAATAAAATAAAATGATTAAAATTATTAAAAACCTAATATTCTAAATTGATTTTAATTTATTGCAAAAAAGGTTTAAATTATGCCTAATTAAAACTAAGTCAATTAAATTATTATTTAATTACAAAAATAAAATAATGAAATTAATGAAATTTTTTTTGTTTTCTGTTTTTATGAAGGAAATAATAATTATTTGGTTAGTAATTAATTAAGAATAATAAAATAAAACAAGTAAAATAAATAAAATATAAAAATAAAAGAAATGACCAAGGGGGTACTGGGCCCAATTTGAAGGTGTGATTTGCAATTTGCTGGCCCATTTTCATTCAGCCTTGTTTGACTTTCCCAATCCAGCGCGTGCCTTTGATTGAAGAGTATGGTGGATATCCAACTTTGGCCATTGGATTTGATTTGCAGGCCATCTGACATCTGAGATCAGGAGGAGCATGATAGTCCACGCTTGCTGAAACCACACACAATTGCTTGGAGAAAAATAAGACAAATATAATGGGGGACCTGAGATTCGAACCCAGGTCCCATTAGACCATGCATTAACACGCTTGCCATCTGAGCCAATGTACTTATTTGTTATTAGAACACAAAACAAATATTATATAAAAAAATCAATTAATATGCTAAAAATAAAAAAAAAAGTGGCGCGCTGTTTTGAACCAGCCAATTAGGAGAGGACGCGTGGTCGTCTTCTTCAACAAATCCCTGGTTTTTTACCTGCGAATTTTTATCCGCAGGAAAATTCGTGGGATGTTTCATACATTCATCCTAGGTCATGTAAACGCAATCTGAGACCATCATCATGTTCGTCTTGCTTCCCTGTACACAACTATGGCCATGGTTTGCCTTGATTTTGCCTGTACCAAAAATGCCTAAAAACAAAGAATGGAAACCCTAGTTTCGGGTGTCACGTTAGAGGCCATGAAAATAAAATCAAATAATGTAGAAATGCTGGAAATTAAACGTTAAGCATGATGGTACAAGGAAATTGGCAAAAAGATGCAAGAAAACAGATTCAAGATTCCATGTACAGGGCTATATTCGTGACGACTTACAGGGTGTTTCAGGCGATGAGAGGACTTGGTTCTGATTGCTATAGCTTCAGGGGTTTGCAAGCAAGAACACCATGTTGAGATTTTGGGTTGAATTGACCTCCAAACAATAATTCGATCTCCACTTTTTCAAGGTTTTTTCCACCCTAAAAATGCGCCTTCTTAATTTTTCGCACGCGATCTATTTATTGTCAATATTGTAATTGCTTCTAGTATGTAATAGCTTTTAATTAGGACTTTATTTATTTATCGCTTTCTTTTATCTTCCGCAATTTAAATTAAAGGGTTTGTTTTTGGCGATGTAAATACCCGACGCCTTGTAATAGCTTAGATTTAATTTCCCGCAATTTAATTTTTGCACAATATTAACTGTTAGATGTCTGATAATAGGGAATGCATGACAATATCCAATGTATGAACTTAAAATCAACATAGCTCGCCCATAACATGTACAAATAAAATTAATCGAAATAACACACTTGCACATGCCACTCTTAGGGTATACCTCACTTGGTTGCCTCGAACGTGGTCATTGAGTATAGGAAGTTTTAGAGGTCGCCCTCTTGTCCAAAGATCATAGTTGCCTCGAAACGGTTATCTCGGAAAAATGATCTAGGATATTAGGGTTACCGCTAAGGCGTCCTAACATTGCTTTAGTGACCACACGTCCCTTAATCGAATTGACCCGAAAACTCCAACGACGATGCTACCTACTCCTCAATAGTGGGATAGCATTGTCTAAAGGACATTTGCACAGTTTAATTCCTTTTTCGAGTAGGTAGATGGTTCTTAAGTACTTTCTCCTTTTTAAAACAAAATAAAACTTTTCGCACCTACACTCTCTTCAAAACAAAAACTCTTTTCAAACCCACAAACACGAAGAAAAACAAACTTTTGAAAACACAATGAGCGAGTACCTAAGAGCCTGTGGATAACCACGGATAGAAAGGGTGCTAACACCTTCCCTTTCTATAATCTACCTCCCGAACCCGAGAAGTATCTCAAAAAGGAATTTTTCTGTGCTTTTGTCCTTTCCTTGTTGGATAAAATAAAAGACGGTGGCGACTCTTGCTTACCGCGACATTTTGCAAAAATAAACACAAACGCGAACCAGCATTCCAAAACAATCAGTTCTCATTCCCACCGATCACACTTCCAAATCCAAGCTTGTTGTACCACCTACATAACATCCCAAAACCATATCAAAAAACTGTTTGTTGTACTGCTATGAAACAGCCCTGCACCAAGCTGCCACAACACTCCAAAACTGCTGCAAAACAGTCCTGCTATGCTGCTCCTAATCCAGTCCAAGCTTGCATTATCTCAGCCCCATATTTGCACAGAATTAGCATATAAGAGTTGCATAAAAAGGCAATGGAATAGCATACCCAAACAGTTCAAATTTTATTTGTTTTTCCCCCCAAAACCCCAACAAGACTCTTCTATAAATAGGTTGTTTCGCAACACACAAAGGGGGATTTTTGGCAAGGAAAAATGAGAAGAAAAAAAGAGAGAGGAGAGAACACGAAGGTTGGAGCCTTAAAACACTCTTAAAGCCAAAACAAACAAAAAAACATAACACCTCTGTTCTTTTCTTTCGAACTCAGAACCCAAAAAAAAACACAACACCCATGTTCTTTACTTTCGAACCTCAAAACATTCAAGGCAACAACTCAAGTTCGAAACACACATTCCAATTTCAAGGTAAGTCTTCTTGACTTTAAACCCTTCGTTTCAAGCATCATTGATGATTCATCTTCGAAGATAACATGTAATAATCATTGCCTTCGAAGCTACCCTTTTGTTTGTTTTCCTTTCTTGTCAATTATATGTTAAGAACTAACCTGTATAGACCATAAAACAATGTTGGAGTGAAAAATTACAGCATGGTTCGACACAAAGCCTTAGGCTTCGACACATACTGCTTTACAGGCCCAAACAGAAGGGAAAAAGGGTGTGTGATTCGACACATAACATTATGCTTCGATTTGGAATTACAGGGTCGAAAGGAGGATATGTTTCGATGCATATAAGCATGCTTCGACACATGATGTCAAAAGATTTGTTTTTTCTTTCTTTTTTGCGCTGTTATTTTTATACATATTTCATATATTTGCTTCATAGCTATTCAATATGGTTTGTAATAGATAATTAGGTTTAATTCCTTGCAATCCCCATTTGTACATTTGTATCCCCCATCCCCCAAATGATATAATAGCGTATAACATTTATTTTCCGCAATTTTATCGCTTTCATAAATGTTAGTAATTAGGGTGTGTATGGCAAGATAAAAAAATTAACCTTAGAAAATCCTAATCCAAGACAAGACAATGCATGAAAAATAAACACTTGCACACTTACACCTCTAGGGTTAACTCCACTTGTTGCCTTGAGAAAAATAGTCATGATGTGCATGTGAGCTATCTTAGCAAAAATAATCAAAATACAAGATCATAGTCCCTTGATGATGCTACGAATGTTGCCTTACAAATGATCTTAGTCCATTAAAGAGAAATGCTAAGATATCTCACAATATTGCCATTCATGACTATACGATGATGACCCACGCCTGTTCCTTCATATCCAATGATGAGACTTCTTACCAAATCAATGGTAAGATAGCAACATCTAAAGGAGGAGGAAAAAAACAAAGACCTTTTGAGTAGGTAGGACGCTCGTAGTTGCTTGCTTGCAAACTAAAACCATTTCCACACTTACACTTTCAAAAACAAACATCTCTTTGAACTATTTCCAAAACCAACACTTTGTATACATTCTTATAGAGACGAGAATCATTACAAAGTTTTCTGAAACAAAGACATTTTCAAAATATTTTCAAACTCGCACCCATCACAAACATATTTTCAAACAAAAGCATTTTAAAGTGATCTAGAAAGCAACTAAGAGCCCGTAGATAACTACGGATGAAAAGGGTGCTAACACCTTCCCTTTTCATAACCTACCCCCTGAACTCAAGAAAATATCTTAAATGTATTTCCTGTTCTTTTCACCCTTTCCTTATTGGATAAAAGAAAAGTCAGTGGCGACTCTTGCTATCCGTGACAATTGCGATGAAACGCAAAACAACCAAGTCAGTTCTCCCACCGTATTACACACGTCTCTTACTCCAAAGAGTTAGGAGAGCTATGGCCGAAGAACGTAACCAAAGACCCCTTAAGGATTTTTCCCAACCCTCCGACGAGGAACCCAGTTCTAGTATATTAAACCCTGCTACTCTTGCTAACAATTTTGAACTGAAACCCTCTCTATTACAATTAGTAAAACAAAACCAATTTGCGGGTCTCGCTACAGAGAACCCAAATTAGAATTTGAAATTCTTTATCCAATTAGTTGACACTTTTAAAACCAACGGAGCTACATCTAAGGCAATTCGTTTAAGATTATTCCCTTTCTCCCTCAGAGGTAAAGCATGTTCTTGGTTAGATTCCCTTCCAGCCAATTCCATAACAACCTGGGAAGACCTTAGGAGAGTGTTCCTTGCCAGATATTATCCCCGAGTAAGACTGTTGTCCTTCAAAATCAGATCACCAAATTTACTCAAAACCAATGAGAATCACTTTTTGAAGCTTAGGAGAGATATAAAGACCTATTAAGAGCTTGTCCATGCCATGGCCAAGAACAATGGTTAATCATTCATACTTTCTATAATGGACTCATTTATAACACTAAGATGACCATCGACACTGCCACTGACGGTGCATTGATGAACAAACCCTACCCTGAAGCTTGCGCTCTCATCGAAGATATGGCCCAAAACCATTATCAATGGGGATCTGAATGAGCATCGATAGAGAAGAAAGAGACCCAAGGATGAATACATGAGATAAGTTCTATAGATATGATGCAAGCCAAAATGGACGCTTTAGCCCTTAAAGTTGAACATATATGTCTTCAAACCCAGCTACTGTAGCAGCAGTCCACCTGGAATATGAAATATGTGGAACCAAAGGGCACCAATCAGCTGAATGCAATCTGTTAAATGAAACAAGCACAGACCATGTCAACTATGCCCAAGGAAACCCATTTTCAAATACTTATAACCCTGGATGGAGGAATCACCCAAATTTCTCCTATAAAAACAATAATCCTATCCAAAATTCAGCACCTCCAAGACCATCAGGTTTTCAAGCCCAGAGACAAAACCAACTATGACCGGTGGAAATAGAACTGACTGTTTTTGTAAGCTGGTTTCGCGAAATGTCGCGGTAAGCAAGAGTCGCCACCGTCTTTTATGTTCTCCAATCATGGAAAGGATAAAAGCACAGCAAAATTCCTTATTCAAGAATGTTTCTCGGTTTGGGAGGTAGATTTATAGAAAGGGAAGGTGTTAGCACCCTTTCTATCCGTGGTTATCCACGGACTCTTAGGTACTTGCTCTTATGTTTTCAAAATTTGTTTGTTTTTCAAGTGTGAGTGGGTTTTGAAAAAGTTTTGTTTGAAAAATTTCTAAGTAACTCTTGTATCTGTCCTCAAGAGTGTATGAAAAATTTGTTTGAAAACTTTTAGAAAGTGTGAGGTGTGAAAAGTATTTTTGTTTGTTTTGAGAAAGAGCAAGTACTTAAGAGAATCTACCTACTCTAAGGAATTAGGCTGTGTAAGAGTCCTTTAGGTAGTGCTATCCCACCATTGAGAGGTAGGTAGCACCATCGTTGGAGGTGTTCGGGTCAATTCGATGATTAGGGACAACGTGGTCACCGAAGCAATGGTAGGACACCTTAGAAGTAACCCTAATGTCCTAGATCCTTTGTATCTGAGGCAACCGTTTCGCGACAACTGGACCTTTCGGACAGAAGGGAGACCTCTAAGACACCCTATACTTGATGACCACGTCGAGGCAACCAGTGAGCCGTACCCTAGAAGTGGCATGTGCTTTGTGTGTTATTTTTCAGTTAAGGTTATCTTGTACATGTTATTTGTGAGCTACGGATTGATTTTATTTACATACATTCTTGCAGGCATATTAGCAGTTAGGGGTGCGGAAAATAAATTGCGAAAATGTAAATCTAACAATTACAAGGCGTGGGTCTATACATCGCCAAAAAAACAAAACCCGTTTGGAAATAAAGTGCGAGAAATAGTAAATAAAGAGATAAACCTAATTACTATTACATATCCGGAAACAGTTACATAAATAATCAAAATAAGAATAATGCGCGAAAGAATTAAATCGGGAACGTCCTAAGGGTTTTGACCCTTTTTTGAATAAGAATTAAATTTTTGTCCTTTTTTGTAATTAATGAAATTGAAACTAATAACTAATTAATTAATTAATTAATTAAGAAAATATTTTTGTATTTTTATGTTTTTTTAATGAAAATAAAACAAAAGGAATAAAAAGAAGAAGAAAAAAAAACCTAGTTCTAAATTTATTTTAGTTGTTAAAAAAAAAGATTAAAGTTGCATATTTAAACTAATTAATTAATTATAATTTATTTACAAGATAAGTTAATAAATAATAAAATGTTTTTTTTGTTTTTTTTGAATTTTTATAAGAAATATTAGTTTGTGAGATAATTAAATAATAATAGTTAATAATAATAATTGGTTAAAAGAAAATAAGGAAAAAGGAAAAGAAAACAAAAGAAAATAAAATAGTACCATAGGGGTGTTGGGCCAGAATTGAGGGTTTGTTTAGCATTGCTGTGGCCCATTTGCATCCAACCACGTTGACTCTGGGAATTGAGTGGGGCGCTGGTTGACCAGGAATATGGTGTGCTCCCTCTCTTGGCCTTCCGATCTGTGATAAGGGCCACATGGCGTGCATCTGGATGAGGTGTAGGATGAACATCACTTAGTATCCTGCATGTGATTGCATGAGGAAAAATAATATTGAAATTATGGGGGACCTGGGATTCGAACCCAGGTCCCAGAACTCAAAGCTCATTCGCCCTGCCACTACACCAATTAACTCAGTTGTAATAATAATAAGAAAATAACGTTATATGGAATAAAGGCAATATCCTGGAAATAATAAAAAACACGCGCGCTAAGTTTGAATGCCCCAGTCACATGCTTCCACGTATCATCTTCTTCACCTGGCCTGTAACAAAAAAACAAACAAATAGCGGGGGTTTTAAACCCCCACAAAATGCAAACGTCAAAAATAGCGATTAGGGCTACAGGTAATATAAAAAAGGCGCGATGGTTGGGTTGAATTCGTCTGGCCTTGACGAATTCAACCATATACGTCTCAAGGTCCAATTTTTTTGTATGTGCAAAGCCCTAAAATCCAAGCTTCGAAACCCTAGGTTGCTTCAATGGTGTTTTTTTAATTCAGAGCACCATAATCAAATTGAATCATACCAATAGCTTCAGAATGGTCCTATTAACACAAATCAATCCAAAAAAGAGGTTAAAAATGCATGAATAAGGATATGCGATTATGGAAAAATGTTCAAACCGTGGGACTTGTTGTGGATGATTCTTTGAGTGTTATAGCTCGTTCTTGGTTGCAAATTGTTTCTGGAGACTTATGCAAGGTGTTTGAATCTTTAAATCTCCTTGAAATGGCCTGGAAGGTAGAATTAGGATTTGACTTTTTTGCTTGATTTTTGAATATGGTTAGGGTCCCTCTGTAGCAGACTGTGCGTGTAATGTATTAGGTCTCTCTTTTGCATATGTATGGGAATGTATTTAAGTGATATGATGAGCCAATGGTCCATTGTATTCAAGTTTTTGGATTCTTGTTTAACCACCATTAAAGACTTTCCAAGCTTGGTTCAAAATTTGAATTTTATGCATAAATGACCCTGGCACGAAATTGGTAGGTTGCAAATGCTTCATGAAGGCTATTCAAACCATAAGATACCATTTAATTAAAAATTTTAGATTTACTTGAATTATTATGGATTAAAATGAATTAAATCCATAAAAATTAAATAAAAATAGAAAAATAATTATTTGGTCTTGAATTTGATCATGGGACACGTGGGCGGCATGAAAAGGCTGAATCAAGTGGAAAAAAGTGGGCCCTTTTGTCAAAAATTGAAGTTTCAAGGATAGTTGACTTTTGCCATTTCACAAAAATTTCCCAACTTCTCCAATGCATATCTTGCTCAATTTTGATCATATGGACATGTTCTTGGACATTTTGGAAAGGTCTTGAAGTCCTCTAACCAATTCCTTTGGTCCCATGTCATTTGAGTTTACCAATATCAAGTTATGGTCTTTGACTTAAAGTGCCTTTTTGTTGACTTTTGAAAATGACCTATAATGTTGAAATTGATAACTTTTTGTGAGAGCATTTCTTGGACTTGGAATGTGAAGATGAGTTGTAGGAAATGTCATCCCCTTCAAAATGAGCATTGGATGGGATTTTTCTAATGAACCATGAAAAATTTATGCCTTAGTCAAGTTACAGTTGACTTTTCAACTGTCCAAAAATAGAAACTTTTGCATCTTGATGATTTTTGAGCCATTCTTGTGAAATCATGGTCAAGATTTGACTAAATGATGATTGTGGCTTCAAAATAAGATGTTGACCAAAATTTTTGACTTTTGACTGCCAAATGACCATTTTGCCCCTACAGTTGATTGTGAAGCAATTAGGGTTTTTGACTGTGCAACTTGACCTTGTGAGCCTTGAAACTTGACATGTAGGTGCCTGACAATGTATATGAGCATATGGGACTTGATTGAGCCCTTGAAAACCTCAACTTCCTTGCAAGAACCAAAACCCTAATTTTGACTGGCTTAGGAGGATGGTTTGACTGTGCAACCCTTGAGTAGACTTGAGCAAATTTAGATGATGCTTGTCAAAACTTTGAAGAATACGGGAGGGAAAATTTTGGGGTACAACAGTTGCCCCTGTTCAATCTTCTTAGACCTGAGGATGTAGATTGGCTTGTGTGCCTTTCGTGATCCGAGGGTGGAAGATGATTGAACACTAGAGTGCCCAGAAATTTGCACTCGCATAGTAGAGTATCAGCAGTGTGATGGCGGGAATGGGCTTATAGATGCCATTTGGAAAGATGGTGGATAGGAGGATGGGCTTATAGATGCCATCTGGAAGTGTGACTATGATCGGTGGATCTGGAACTGACTGTTTAACGCTGGTTCGCGAAATGTCGCGGAAGCAAGAGTCACCACCGTCTTTTATTTTCTCCAAATGGAAAGGACAAAAGCACAGAAAAATTCCTTATAGAGATTGCTCTCGGTTCGGGAGGTAGATTATAGAAAGGGAAGGTGTTAGCACCCTTTCTATCCATGGTTATCCATGGGCTCTTAGATACTTGCTCATTTGTGTTTTCAAAAATTGGTTTGTTTGCTTTTCAACTGTGGGTTTTAAAAAGTTTCTTTGAAAATTCCAGTTCGACTCTTGTATCGGTCCTCAAGAGTGTTTGAAAAATTGCTTTCGAAAGCTTTTTGAAAATGTGTTGGTGTGAAAAGTATTTTTGATTTGTTTTGAAATTTAGAGCAAGTATCTAGAGAATCTACCTACCCTAAGGACTTCGTCTGTGTAAATGTCCTTTAAAGTAGTGCCATCCCACCATTGAGAGGTAGGTAGCACCACCGTTGGAGGTGTTCGGGTCAATTCGAGGTTCGGGACATGGTGATCACCAGAGCAATGGGAAGACAACTTAGAAGCTACCCTCATGCCAGGTTCCCGGATCATGAGGACTTACTAAGACATCCTCTACTCGACGATCACCTTTCGAGGCAAGGCAACAGTGAGGCGTACCCTAGGGGTGGTGTGTGATTTGTGTGTCGTTTTCAGATATTTTTGTCTTTTGTCATGTTATTGGTGATCTAGCGTTTGTTTTTATTTATGTCCATTCATTCTTGCATGCCTTGGTTAACAGTTAAAAATTGCGAAAAGTAAAAGATTCTAAGCTATTACAAAAGGCGCGGGTCCACATCGCCAAAATTTCTTGAACCCGATTTGACAGAAAAATAAATAAAGAAATAAAATAAAGTGCGAGAAATTAATTACACGGCTTTGGGAGAGATACAGAAATATTAAACGAAAAAGAAATAAACACGCTAATTAAATAAGAATTAAAACGAGGGCGTTGGACCCTTTTTGCAAAGTTAAATTAAATGATGAAATTAATTAATTAAAAAAGAAAAGAAATTGTTTTTTTTGGTATTTTTTGGTATTTTATGATTTTAATGAAAAAGAATTAATTAAAATAAATGCTAACCCTAATTCTAGTTATTTTTAATTTATTAAAAAAGAAGATTAAATTTTAACCTAAAATTAACCCTAATTAATTTACATGCAATTTAATTACAAAAATAAATATTTAATATTTTAATTATTATGAAAGAAAAATAAAAAGGAATAAAAATTACCATAAACCCTAATTCTATATTTTATATACTTTTATTAAAAAGGTTAAGATTAAAACCTAATTTAAAACTAGTTATTTAATGAATTTATTTACAAAATATTAATTAGATAAATATATTTAATTTTTTGTCTTTTCTGATTTTTTTTATTGTTTTGGTGTTTTTATGAAAAATAATTAAATTGACAGAATTAATTAAAAATAATAATTGAAAGTAAAAAAAAAAAGAATGAAAAAAAAAGAAAAAACATTGCAAACCTCAGGGGGGTGTTGTCCCCAATTGTGAGGTAAATGGCTAGCAATTTAAGCCCAATAGCTTTGGCCTGGTGGACTTTCCCAACTAGCACGTGTACGCGTTGACTAGAGTGCATCCTATTCCCCAGATCCTGGCCTTTGATTGAATACCCTAGGACGCGTGGACGTTTGATTTGGTGGGTGCATGGTAGTCCACTATGTTGAATCTGCATGTGAATATTAAATGAAAAAATATATGGAAAGGGGTGAGGACCTGGGGCTTGAACCCAGGTCCTATGGTTTACCAATCAACGCGCTTTCCAGTGGAGCTATTTGTTTTCTTTGTATATTGAATAACAAACAAATATTATAATATAAGATAATTCGTTAGTGCTTTCTGCGCGCGAAATTTTAAACGCTCCAATCATCGCTCTACACATCATCATCTTCCTCGCGTTGTTTTATTTTCCTGAAAATATAAAAGTCATAGGCAACGGTTTTCAAACGTTCCAAAAGGCATCATTAGAGAAAATAGCGAATAGCCCAGGAAGGCTCATAAATTGAGCGCGAGGGTGGCCTTGTGATCGTCCAACCATGCTTGATTCAGTGGTCTAAGTCCTGAAGGCTAATTTTTCCTTAAACGAAAACCCCCAATTCCAAGCTTCACAAACCCTAAATATTGTTAATGGTAAATCTTCATATAGGGCACGAAAACAAAATTAAACCATACAGTTAGCTTCACAATTGCATAATGAACATAAATCACATATTAGAAATTGCAAAAAGTGTATGAATTGAGATGCACGAATGAGAAAATTTTTCTGTACAGGTGAGATCGTTCTCACGTTTCTGGGCACGAAAGCTTGCAGTTTTTGATGCAAATCCCTTCTTTGAAGTCTCAGCAAGCTAATGAGATAAAAATCTTGCCTTGAATCGTCCTAGAACTAGGTTTTCAGATTTGGAATTTTTGCAAAAAAGCTTGAGTTTGATAATGGGGTTTTTGCGCAGCTTAGGAGTTAATGGCATTAGGGTTGCGTTTGGTACTTATGTATGAATGATTTAGGGTTGAAAACTTGATCCAAAACCCTTGCATTCATGGTTTGGAAGATTTGATTTTTCAAGATCTTTTTTTCAATATTTTCCATGCTATTTGGTATCAAATCATGCCAAAACCTTCCACAAATGATTATGCACGAATCTTGAGTGTCCAATGAGAATATTTTCTGCACAAAAAGATTTGATTTCATTGGTTTTATATTTTTTATGTATTTTATTTAATTAAATGAATTATTAATAATAAAAAATTCAAATAAATAAATAAAAATGGAGAAAAACTTCCCTTTGGGCCAAATGGTCGTGCACATGCCTTGGATAATGAATTGTGGAAGAAAAAGAGGCCCATTAGCAATTTTAGGTCATTTGAATCAACGTTGACTTTTCAAAATATCCAAAAATTTCCCAACTTCCACAAGGTATAACTTGCTCAATTTTTAAGCTTTGATCATGTTCTTGGACATTTTGGAAAGGTCTTTGAGTCCTCTAACCAATGCCTTTGGTCCCATGTCATTTTGATTTACCAATATCAAGTTATGGCCTTTGACTTAAAGTCCCTTTTTGTTGACTTTTGAAAATGACCTATAATGTTGAAGTTGATAACTTTTTGTGAGAGCATTTCTTGGACTTGAAGTATGAAGATGAGTTGTAGGAAATGTCTTTCTCTTCAAAATGAGCTTTGGATGGGATTTTTCTGATAATCCCTGTGAAAGTTATGCCCTAGTCAATTTACAGTTGACTTTTTCAACTGTCCAAATAAGGAAACTTTTGCATCTTGATGATTTTTGAGCCAAACTTTGAGAATCATGATCAAACATTGATCAAATGATGTTTGTGGCTTCAAAATGAGATGTTGACCAAAAATTTGAACTTTTGACTGCCAAATGACCATTTTGCCCCTACAGTTGACTGTAGTGCAATTAGGGTTTTTGACTGTGCAATTTTGTGCTGAAAGTCTTGAAACTTGGTATGAGGATGCTTGACCATATTTTTAGGCATGTGGGACTTGATTGGACCCTTGGAAACTTCATTTTCTTGATCAGAACCAAAACCCTAATTTGACTGTTTAGGAGACCCTTGCACTGTGCAACCCTTGGGGAGATTTTGAAGCTTTGACTTGGCAATTTCTTGGAGAATATGGGAGGGCAAATTTTGGGGTATAAAAGTTGCCCCTGTTCAATCTTCTTAGACCTGAGGATGCAGATTGGCTGACGTGCCTTTCGTAATCCGAGGGTAGAAGATGATTGAACACTAGAGTGCCCAGAAATTTGCGCTCACATAGCAGCAGTGTGATGATGGGAATGGGCTTATAGAGGCCATTTAGAGATTGGTGAATAGGATGATGGTCTTATAGATGCCATCTGGATGTTGATCGCGTAAGAGATTCCTTAGCGAGAACTTGCGTACCTGCAAAAGAAAAAAGAGTACCTGACATGTTGCAGGAGCTGGTCTTCAGATGCTTTGTATAGAAATGTCATGACTGGTTACAGGAGCTGGATCTGGAGCTTCAAACGGCGATGAATGAACCAGGGATGGTTACCACCTCAACAGGGACGGTGAGAGAACCTTGGATGACCTTAACCTCAACAGCAAACGTTGAGAAAATCTTGGAATAACCTCACTTCAACAGCAATCATTGAGCGAAATCTTGGTGGAAATTACCGTCTTTGCAGCATTGGGGAGAGAACCATAGGCAATTATAATCTCAATAGAAATCATTGAGAAAAACCTGGAATGGAATTATCGTCTCCGCAGCATCGGGGAGAGAACCATAGGCAATTATAATCTCAAAAGCGGACGTTTGAGAAAAACCTGGAATGGAATTATCGTCTCCGCAGGATCGGGGAGAGAACCATAGGCAATTATAATCTCAAAAGCGGACGTTTGAGAAAAACCTGGAATTGAATTATCGTCTCCGCAGGATCGGGGAGAGAACCATAGGAAATTATAATCTCAAAAGCGGACGTTTGAGAAAAACCTGGGATGGAATTATCATCTCCGCAACATTGGGGAGAGAACCATAGGAAATTATAATCTCAAAAGCGGACGTTTGAGAAAAACCTGGGATGAAATTATCATCTCCGCAGCATTGGGGAGAGAACCATAGGAAATTATAATCTCAAAAGCGGACGTTTGAGAAAAACCTGGGATGGAATTATCATCTCCGCAGGATCGGGGAGAGAACCATAGGAAATTATAATCTCAAAAGCGGACGTTTGAGAAAAACCTGGAATGGAATTATCATCTCCGCAGGATTGGGGAGAGAACCATAGGAAATTATAATCTCAAAAGCGGACGTTTGAGAAAAACCTGGGATGGAATTATCATCTCCGCAGCATTGGGGAGAGAACCATAGGAAATTATAATCTCAAAAGCGGACGTTTGAGAAAAACCTGGAATGGAATTATCATCTCTGCAGGATCGGGGAGAGAACCATAGGAAATTATAATCTCAAAAGCGGACGTTTGAGAAAAACCTGGAATGGAATTATCATCTCCGCAGGATCGGGGAGAGAACCATAGGAAATTATAATCTCAAAAGCGGACGTTTGAGAAAAACCTGGAATGGAATTATCATCTCCGCAGGATTGGGGAGAGAACCATAGGAAATTATAATCTCAAAAGCGGACGTTTGAGAAAAACCTTTGATAACTTCTACTGAGTCTTCAGCAGAAAAATCTGTTTGGGGTTGATTTAGCTGGACTAGAGAAGGCCTTGGACTGGATAAGAAATCTTTGGAGTCGATTAACTGAACCGGTTTAGGTCTTGGAATATGATTGAGAATCTAACTGAATCTTTCCTGAAAGGTAAAGGTCAGTCATATGCAATGCATGATATAGGTCAAACAATGATGCTCTCAACATAAATGAGATTTGTATGATGCGTCTATGCATGCTATAATGATGTATGTGATGTTTAGAAATGTATGTTTTCGTCTAGGAAAGTAAATCCTTGACGGGTGCCGGGAAGTCATATCCTGGGCTGATGTTGAAGAATAGATTTTGCTTCCGCTGGGGATGCTAGCTGCAAGAATACCGGTAGGCGAAGATGACTCCGTTGGGGAATAAACTTGGCGAATGGAATAACTCTGCGGGGAGGAAAGTACTCTAACGATCTTGCTGGGGAGCAATACTCTGTGGGAAGAGAGGTACTTTGTTGAATTGTTGATAATAACTTGTTAGGGACACCCTTGAAGTGTTGATAGACTTCGCTGGGGATAAGGAGACTTTGTCGGGGACGATCTTTCCGTGGCTTTTGGCTGAGGATAACCCAGTTATATCCTGGTAAGGAAATAACTCTTTGAATAAAGTCGGGCGACGCGTTCGTGCTCTGCGAAGGGTAAGCTTCCAGAATCTACTGGGGATAAGCTTACTGCTTGGGGAGATGGATTCCAACTTTCTTGGGGAAACTGGATTAGACTCTCCTGGGGAAGTGTTGAACTGTATCGGGGAAATGGCTCCTTTGAATATTTGATATACCGCCGGGGAACAATCTTTAGGCCAAGACTGCCGGGGATGCTTGTTAAGGATATATATGCTGCTGGGGAATGTTGATATCTGCTGGAGGATACCCAACTTCCTTAAGATTTGATAACTTTGCTTGAGGAAGAGTGCACTGACTGCTGACTTACTCTCTGGGGAATTAAGGTGTACTGGTTATGTTCTTTAGCTGAACTCACCTTGATACCTTGGAGGATGGAAACAATCAGATTGCTTAGACAACTCTTTTATTGCCCCTGTTTCTGAGGTGGGAGAGGAAGACCTGTGAGGTGCTGATAGTTGTTGGTGGATAGACCTACTTCTGGTAGGCAAATGACAAGATGACGAGACATAGTCGTACGCTTTCAATCCCTAACTTTTGCCTGGACCGCCCTTTCGGGTTTTCAGTCCACCGGGATACCCATTTTTGCCCAAGCCGCCTTTCCAGGTTTTCGACTTGCCGGGTGTACAGATTTTTTCATTTCATCCCTTCATTTTGCCCGAACCCTTTTGGTTCACCGGGAAACCCTTATTTTTGCCTAGGTACGTCGACCTAGCGGGTCTTTGATTTTGCGTAGTATCTTTTCGACTATGTCCATGTTCTCAGAATGTAGGGAGTTGCCCCTGTCAGAAGCGTTTTGTCATGCCACCAGAAAGTGTTTGATCAGGCAAGATTCGTTGCTGGAGTGCCCCAAGTGACTCAGGCGGAGATTTGCCCCTGGTTATCTTGGCATTTTGAAAGATTCTCCGAATCTTGACTGAATTGCCCCAGATAATAGACAATAGTCATGCCATGCCCCTTGATTGGAAGTGCTTCTGTTCATTAGGCATTCGTCGTGCGAATTTCTATGCTGTTCAAACAAAAAGTCATATGCAAACAAAGTTATGTTAAAAATGCAAAGCCTATGTCTGTCTTGAAGATTTTGAAAATGCATTTTTTTTTAAACAAGTGAATGTTTGTAAAACGTGATGTCAACTCCGTATTTATCGTAAGCCTTAAGGAGTCAGGATACCTTTCGTAACAGTATGCTTTCGAACTAACCCATGCTTCAGCTAGGACTTTTAAGGGTTATAACGCGGCCTGGTTCACGGTTTAAGAAACAAAGGATAAAGGCTCAAATTATTTGTACCCACCCGCTCTCCGTGATGTTCTCCAAACCTAAACTCAGTTGATCATACGTTAGACCTTATTTGAGTCTTTGCTCTGACGTTCCGATGATGGTTCAGATATTGATGATTTATTCTGACTAGGTAGTCGTCTTTTCTTGTTGAGGGTTTGTGTGACCTCCTTTTTTGATTTTATTATCCCTATTTTTTTGCCTGAACTGTTTCTTTTTGTATTTACAGTCAGCGGGATGCCCCAGTTTTGTAAGTCCCCTTTATAGGTTTTGACTTTTTGGGCTTTTGTTTTGAAAGATAATGACTGCCTTTCTTTATGATTATTCAGAATCATCACTGTCTTCTTCTTTTTTTGTAAGGACCTCTTCGGTGCCATTTGTTATGCACTTGGATCAACTGAGAGGACTACCCTGCCCCAGGTTATGATAAAGGGTTTTAATTTTCGAAAAGAAAAACTCCTACTTCTTTGGCTCAGAGGGGTTGACGAGGGATTATCATCCTTATAACTCCAGTGTTTAGGGATTGAAACAATGCCTGTACCTCATCAGCGGGGTCTGTTCAAAAGCATACTGTAAGATTGCGATATCGTTTTCGTCATCCTCCCTCAAGAGGTTTTAGAATTTTAGATCAAGAGTTGACATCAGAAAAAATATGAAAACAGTTTGCATATAGTGAATGCGAATATATTGCTTCAAAACAGACATATGTGATGCATTAATGAACTAACAACGTTTAATCATGGATAAATGTTTGAACAGTTAAAAGAAAGTTACAACTTGAAAATCCTAATAAACACAGGTCTTCCAGTCTCATGGCTTATTACTTCGACTGGTGCATCTAGTAGGGATGGCAGGAGCATTCAGCCTGGCCCATCTGGGTGAAATCCACAGCTCTTTCATTAATCAGATCTTGAATCTTATTCTTCAAAGCCCAGCAGTCGTCGGTGTCATGTCCTGGACTGTCAGAGTGGTATGCACATCTTTCCTCAGGATTGTACTTTAGGGAGGTTGTGTTGAGACGCTTAGGAGGGTCCCTTAACGTCACCAGATTCAACCTCAACAATTGTTGTAAAGCTTGAGACGGTGACACGTTGAGTTTGGTGAACTGCCTTTTAGGCTTGTCTGGCTTGCTCTGATCAGCCCGTTGTTCTGGGCGAGGTCGTTTGTTGGACCTGAGAAGTAGTAGCAACTCGGAGAGGTCTATTCATTGGACCCGACCTTTGCCTTCTTGGAAGCTGTTCTATGACCTGGTCCCTGATTTGGGCTGGTTGCTTCATGTCTTGATGAAGCTGGCTGATCATGGCTCTCAGCTCTCCTTGCTCCTGAGATAAACCTTGAATGAGGGCCCTTTGCCCCAGCATCTGGGTTTTCAATGTGTCTACCTCAGCTTGTAGACGTTTCAGCTGTTCGTCCTTGTCATCTTCAGGACTCTTTCTGATCAGATTCCCCATGAGGAGTGTCCTCAACTCTTCCTGCCCCTTGGATAGGCTTAAGAAGATCTCCCTGAACTGAGTCTCTTGAGCACGAGGTCCCTGGTTGTCTTGTTGGCAAGCCATTGCTGAAATAAACAGCGAGAAGGTGAGCAACCTGTAAAAGGGATACCTGCAATGCAATGATATGTATGATATGCATGCAATGTTTTCAAGGATCTCGCAGGGTAAACAAGAAAATTGTTAGCGTTTGGATCCGGTAGCTTGATTGAAAGAAACTTCATATTTGTTGAGAGTCTCTCTTCCAAGGGTCAAAGGCTCGCCATATCAAGTGGGTCATAGCCCTTGACTCAAGTCATCAACCTTATTTTTCTTTCCAAACAACCTCGGCTGGGGGAACCTTCTTCAGGAGTCAAAGCTCACCATATCAAGTGGGTCATAGCCTCTGACAACTTTGGCTAGAGGAAAATAAATCCTCTTTGCCCCTTGCTGGGCATCTGATTCGTCATGACCTGCATCACAAGCCCTTGAGATCCTTGAAATGGGTTAGGATGTATGCAGTGGTATGATGTTATGGTATGCATGGGGTAATGCGAGTAGCCCTGTTATGAGTCCCAATTAAGGACTGCAAACCAAAACCTGCAAGAAACTTAGTAAACCCTGTCATGAGTCCCAATTAAGGACTATAAACGAAACCTGCAAGAAACTCGGTAGACCTTGTTATGAGTCCTAATTAAGAACTACAAACAAAACCTGCAAGAAGCTCAAGTGTCAGACAACAAGCATGCAAATAGTCAAGTACGAAGGCACACAAGTCACACAAGAGAAACCCTTAGAGTTTAGGCCAGCATGGTGTCTGGGTATTACCCTCTTGAAGTTGGTGGGCTCAACCTGTCCTATTAGAAGTAACCGGGTTCTAAGGGTCCCAATATCACTGGATTGCTTTCATTGTTCATCGTTTCGATTTAGCCACTGGACTGGCGACCGAAATATTCCAGGAAAGCAACCCTCAATTGAGTGTAGTATCGAGTATCAACCAACCTCGGACTGCACCAAAGTCAGTTATCTCACTACCCTAAAGAGGCCAAGATAGTTCAATTAAGGTTCCTAAGGTCTGTTGATGCTTCACGACACCACGCGGAGGCCCCGTACTCTCCTTGACTGAACTCAAGGGTTACCGGTACACACCAAAGTGCCACATCAACGTAGCAGACTGTTTCAACCATGTCGGTATACCCCGCACAGTTCCCTCACAGCCTTGTTGCTACTTTCTAAGAAGGTATCCCCAGATCCGGGTTAGGATCTATAGAATTCCCAAGACAGTCCCACAATAATAAAGCAAGCAAATCAATACAATTGAAAACACAGTTATGAACTATCCCTAAGGTACACCTCACTTTATAAAGTAGTCCCCAGCAGAGTCGCCAGTTCTGTGATCGGTGGATCTGGAACTGACTGTTTAACGCTGGTTCGCGAAATGTCACGGAAGCAAGAGTCGCCACCGTCTTTTATTTTCTCCAAATGGAAAGGACAAAAGCACAGAAAAATTCCTTATAGAGATTGCTCTCGGTTCGGGAGGTAGATTATAGAAAGGGAAGGTGTTAGCACCCTTTCTATCCATGGTTATCCATGGGCTATTAGATACTTGCTCATTTGTGTTTTCAAAAATTGGTTTGTTTGCTTTTCAACTGTGGGTTTTAAAAAGTTTCTTTGAAAATTCCAGTTCGACTCTTGTATCGGTCCTCAAGAGTGTTTGAAAAATTGCTTTCGAAAGCTTTTTGAAAATGTGTTGGTGTGAAAAGTATTTTTGATTTGTTTTGAAATTTAGAGCAAGTATCTAGAGAATCTACCTACCCTAAGGACTTCGTCTGTGTAAATGTCCTTTAAAGTAGTGCCATCCCACCATTGAGAGGTAGGTAGCACCACCGTTGGAGGTGTTCGGGTCAATTCGAGGTTCGGGACATGGTGATCACCAGAGCAATGGGAAGACACCTTAGAAGCTACCCTCATGCCAGGTTCCCGGATCATGAGGACTTACTAAGACATCCTCTACTCGACGATCACCTTTCGAGGCAAGGCAACAGTGAGGCGTACCCTAGGGGTGGTGTGTGATTTGTGTGTCGTTTTCAGATTTTTTGTCTTTTGTCATGTTATTGGTGATCTAGCATTTGTTTTTATTTATGTCCATTCATTCTTGCATGCCTTGGTTAACAGTTAAAAATTGCGAAAAGTAAAAGATTCTAAGCTATTACAAAAGGCGCGGGTCCACATCGCCAAAATTTCTTGAACCCGATTTGACAGAAAAATAAATAAAGAAATAAAATAAAGTGCGAGAAATTAATTACACGGCTTTGGGAGAGATACAGAAATATTAAACGAAAAAGAAATAAACACGCTAATTAAATAAGAATTAAAACGAGGGCGTTGGACCCTTTTTGCAAAGTTAAATTAAATGATGAAATTAATTAATTAAAAAAGAAAAGAAATTGTTTTTTTTTGGTATTTTTTGGTATTTTATGATTTTAATGAAAAAGAGTTAATTAAAATAAATGCTAACCCTAATTCTAGTTATTTTTAATTTATTAAAAAAGAAGATTAAATTTTAACCTAAAATTAACCCTAATTAATTTACATGCAATTTAATTACAAAAATAAATATTTAATATTTTAATTATTATGAAAGAAAAATAAAAAGGAATAAAAATTACCATAAACCCTAATTCTATATTTTATATACTTTTATTAAAAAGGTTAAGATTAAAACCTAATTTAAAACTAGTTATTTAATGAATTTATTTACAAAATATTAATTAGATAAATATATTTAATTTTTTGTCTTTTCTGATTTTTTTTATTGTTTTGGTGTTTTTATGAAAAATAATTAAATTGACAGAATTAATTAAAAATAATAATTGAAAGTAAAAAAAAAAGAATGAAAACAAAAGAAAAAACATTGCAAACCTCGGGGGGGTGTTGTCCCCAATTGTGAGGTAAATGGCTAGCAATTTAAGCCCAATAGCTTTGGCCTGGTGGACTTTCCCAACTAGCACGTGTACGCGTTGACTAGAGTGCATCCTATTCCCCAGATCCTGGCCTTTGATTGAATACCCTGGGACGCGTGGACGTTTGATTTGGTGGGTGCATGGTAGTCCACTATGTTGAATCTGCATATGAATATTAAATGAAAAAATATATGGAAAGGGGTGAGGACCTGGGGCTCGAACCCAGGTCCTATGGTTTACCAATCAACGCACTTTCCAGTGGAGCTATTTGTTTTCTTTGTATATTGAATAACAAACAAATATTATAATATAAGATAATTCGTTAGTGCTTTCTGCGCGCGAAATTTTAAACGCTCTAATCATCGCTCTACACATCATCATCTTCCTCGCGTTGTTTTGTTTTCCTGAAAATATAAAAGTCATAGGCAACGGTTTTCAAACGTTCCAAAAGGCATCATTAGAGAAAATAACGAATAGCCCAGGAAGGCTCATAAATTGAGCGCGAGGGTGGCCTTGTGATCGTCCAACCATGCTTGATTCAGTGGTCTAAGTCCTGAAGGCTAATTTTTCCTTAAACGAAAACCCCCAATTCCAAGCTTCACAAACCCTAAATATTGTTGATGGTAAATCTTCACATAGGGCACGAAAACAAAATTAAACCATACAGTTAGCTTCACAATTGCATAATGAACATAAATCACATATTAGAAATTGCAAAAAGTGTATGAATTGAGATGCACGAATGAGAAATTTTTTCTGTACAGGTGAGATCGTTCTCACGTTTCTGGGCACGAAAGCTTGCAGTTTTTGATGCAAATCCCTTCTTTGAAGTCTCAGCAAGCTAATGAGATAAAAATCTTGCCTTGAATCGTCCTAGAACTAGGTTTTCAGATTTGGAATTTTTGCAAAAAAGCTTGAGTTTGATAATGGGGTTTTTGCGCAGCTTAGGAGTTAATGGCATTAGGGTTGCGTTTGGTACTTATGTATGAATGATTTAGGGTTGAAAACTTGATCCAAAACCCTTGCATTCATGGTTTGGAAGATTTGATTTTTCAAGATCTTTTTTTCAATATTTTCCATGCTATTTGGTATCAAATCATGCCAAAACCTTCCACAAATGATTATGCACGAATCTTGAGTGTCCAATGAGAATATTTTCTGCACAAAAAGATTTGATTTCATTGGTTTTATATTTTTTATGTATTTTATTTAATTAAATGAATTATTAATAATAAAAAATTCAAATAAATAAATAAAAATGGAGAAAAACTTCCCTTTGGGCCAAATGGTCGTGCACATGCCTTGGATAATGAATTGTGGAAGAAAAAGAGGCCCATTAGCAATTTTAGGTCATTTGAATCAATGTTGACTTTTCAAAATATCCAAAAATTTCCCAACTTCCACAAGGTATAACTTGCTCAATTTTTAAGCTTTGCTCATGTTCTTGGACATTTTGGAAAGGTCTTTGAGTCCTCTAACCAATTCCTTTGGTCCCATGTCATTTTGATTTACCAATCTCAAGTTATGGCCTTTGACTTAAAGTCCCTTTTTGTTGACTTTTGAAAATGACCTATAATGTTGAAGTTGATAACTTTTTGTGAGAGCATTTCTTGGACTTGAAGTATGAAGATGAGTTGTAGGAAATGTCTTTCTCTTCAAAATGAGCTTTGGATGGGATTTTTCTGATAATCCCTATGAAAGTTATGCCCTAGTCAATTTACAGTTGACTTTTTCAACTGTCCAAATAAGGAAACTTTTGCATCTTGATGATTTTTGAGCCAAACTTTGAGAATCATGATCAAACATTGATCAAATGATGTTTGTGGCTTCAAAATGAGATGTTGACCAAAAATTTGAACTTTTGACTGCCAAATGACCATTTTGCCCCTACAGTTGACTGTAGTGCAATTAGGGTTTTTGACTGTGCAATTTTGTGCTGAAAGTCTTGAAACTTGGTATGAGGATGCTTGACCATATTTGTAGGCATGTGGGACTTGATTGGACCCTTGGAAACTTCATTTTCTTGATCAGAACCAAAACCCTAATTTGACTGTTTAGGAGACCCTTGCACTGTGCAACCCTTGGGGAGATTTTGAAGCTTTGACTTGGCAATTTCTTGGAGAATATGGGAGGGAAAATTTTGGGGTATAACAGTGACAGAACCTTGTCGGGAATGGGCTTATAGATTCCATTTGGAAAGGTGATGGATAGTTGTGGAGATGGGCTTATAGATGCCATCGGGAGGTGTCGATTGTGTAAGAGATTCCTTAGCGAGAACTTGCGTACTTGAGAAAGGAAGATGGTTTCCTGGCCTGTTACAGGTGTTGATCTTCAAACTCTTCATGCAGATATGCCCTGGATGGATACAGGTATCGAATCTACAATCAATTGCTCACAGATGTGCCCTGGCTAGATACAGGAATCGAATCTGGAATTGGTCGTCTACAGATATGCCCTGGCTGGATATAAGAATCGAATCTGGAATTAGTCATCTACAGATATGCCCTGGCTGGATACAGGTATCGAATCTTCAAACTCTTCAGATATGCCCTGGCTAGATACAGGAATCGAATCTGGCATTAGTCATCTACAGATATGCCCTGGCTGGATACAGGTATCGAATCTTCAAACTCTTCAGACGTGCCCTGGCTAGATACAGGAATCGAATCTGGAATTAGTCATCTACAGATATGCCCTGGCTGGATACAGGAATCGAATCTTCAAACTCTTCAGATATGCCCTGGCTGGATACAGGAATCGAATCTGGAATTAGTCATCTACAGATATGCCCTGGCTGGATACAGGAATCGAATCTTCAAACTCTTCAGATATGCCCTGGCTGGATACAGGAATCGAATCTGGAATTAGTCATCTACAGATATGCCCTGGCTGGATACAGGAATCGAATCTTCAAACTCTTCAGATATGCCCTGGCTGGATACAGGAATCGAATCTGGAATTAGTCATCTACAGATATGCCCTGGCTGGATACAGGAATCGAATCTTCAAACTCTTCAGATATGCCCTGGCTGGATACATGAATCGAATCTGGAATTAGTCATCTACAGATATGCCCTGGCTGGATACATGAATCGAATCTTCAAAGTCTTCAGATATGCCCTGGCTGGATATAGGAATCGAATCTGGAATTAGTCATCTACATATATGCCCTGGCTGGATACAGGAATCGAATCTTCAAACTCTTCAGATATGCCCTGGCTGGATACAGGAATCGAATCTGGAATTAGTCATCTACAGATATGCCCTGGCTGGATACAGGAATCGAATCTTCAAACTCTTCAGATATGCCCTGGCTGGATACAGGAATCGAATCTGGAATTGATCGCTCACAGATATTCCCTGGCTAGATACAGGTATCGAATCTGGAATTGCGACAATTGATAGTAATTATCTTTGGATTGACCTTTTTCCTGAAAAGGCAAGACGTCAGTTGTATGCAATGTCATGATGTATGAAATGCATGATGTCATGATGTTCTCAAGAATAAATGAGATTGTGTGTTATGATGCGTATATGCATGCGTCATGTACGTAAGCAAGATGTATGAAATGTGAAATGTCTATGAATGTATTTTTGTCTAGGAAAATAAATCCTTGGTAGATGCCAGGAGTTTGTTGAATCCTGGGCTGATGTTTGAAGAGTAGAGTTCTTCGTTTCCGCTGGGGATGATGGTTGCAAGAACAAACCGGTAGGAGAAGATGACTCCGTTGGGGAATAAACTTGTTGGAGAGATTACTCTGCCGGGAATACTCTGTGGGAAGAGATACTTCGCTGAGGATTTGATGATAACTCCGCTGGGGACTCCGTTGATATGTTATGGTGAGGATTTGATGAACTCCGCTGGGGGTAGGAAGAACTTCGCCGAGGACGATCTTTCCGAGGTAATTAGCTGAGGATAACCCAGTTATAAGCTCTGGTGGGGAATAACCTTTGAATAAAGCCGGGGAGAGATATGTACTCTGCAGGGGATAAGCTTCCAGAATCTACTGGGGATAAGCTTCCAGAATCTACTGGGGGAGATGGTTCAACTCTCCTGGGGAGACTTTTGGACTGCACTGGGGAAGTGGCTCCACTAGGGCGTCTGTATTCCGCCGGGGAACAATCTTATATTAAGATTGTCGGGGATGCTTGCTTAGGAATATCTGCATACTCCACTGGGGAATATTGAGATTTTCTGGGGATACCCAACTTCCTTGAGGCTGACAGTAGGCTAACTCTGCTTAGGGAGAGCGTTGACTGACTTGCTAGAGATATTGTGCCTTTTCAGGGCTAATTGGAGACCAACTCTGCTCGGGGAGAGTATTGCTGATTGGTCTTACTCTGGGGGGAGTGAAGGTATCCTGGTTACATTCTTCAGCCGAACTTACCTTGGTACCTTGGTGGACAAAGCAACCAGATCGCTTGGACAACTCATTATTGCCCCTGTTTCTAATGTCACCTGTAATTAGTCCTTCGTTTCACATGCAAATATTTATGAGCTAGCAATTAGTGTCAAATGCATATATCAAAAATGAACATTGGACGTTCTTTGCAAAACAAAACAGATAAAGGAAAAACAATTGGCAATTTGTCTGGTAAAGTGAATTTGTATTGATTTTTGAATTTGCCTGTAAATAGGCGTTTATGTACAAGAGGCTGACGTCCTAGTAAGAGAACGCCGCCGAATAGAATAGAGTTTATACAATTTGTACAAGGGAAAACAAAACAGCTATGTGAAAAAAAAATAATCCCACTGGGTTCCAACTCTGCTATCGCCTCTATGTCTTCAAGCGTCTCATCACTTGGCTGCTTAGTTGAAGATGAAGCTGATTGATCGATGCCGTCTGAACCTGATAGTTGATACCGAATTCTGGATGCAAGGTGATCCAATGAGACATAGTATTACGCTTTAATCCCTAACTTTTGCCTGGACCGCCCTTTCGGGTTTTCAGTCCACCGGGATACCCATTTTTGCCCAAGTCGCCTTTTCAGGTTTTCGACTTGCCGGGTGTACAGATTTTTTCATTTTTCATCCCTTATTTTTGCCCGAACCCTTTTGGTTCGCCGGGAAGCCCTTATTTTTGCCTAGGTGTGTCAACCTAGCGGGTCTTTTATCATGCGTAGTATCTTTTTACTATGTCTGCATTGGCGGGGTGAGGAAGGTCGTCACCATCCATGGTGGTTAGAATCATAGCTCCTCCTGAGAAGATATGTTTAACCACAAATGGCCCTTCGTACGTAGGGGTCCATTTGCCCCTGGGATCACTTTGAGGAAGAATGATGCGCTTGATTACCAGGTCTCCGACTTGATACTCTTGTCGTCTGACTTTCTTGTTAAATGCCCTGATCATCCGTTTTTGGTACGTTTGACCATGACAAAGAGCAGTGAGTCTCTTTTCATCGATTAGATTTAATTGATCAAGTCGAGTCTGGATCCAGTCATCTTCGCTCAAATCTGCATCCTTCATTATTCGGAGAGAGGGTATCTGGACTTCAATAGGCAAGACTGCCTCCATGCCATAGACCAAGGAAAAGGGTGTTGCCCCTGTTGACGTCCTCGCTGAAGTACGGTACCCATGAAGAGCGAACGGTAACATCTCGTGCCAATCTTTATAGGTCATTGTCATCTTCTGCACAATCTTCTTGATATTCTTATTTGCTGCTTCTACAGCTCCATTCATCTTCGGTCGGTAAGGGGAAGAGTTGTGGTGCTGTATCTTGAACTGCTCGCAGAGCTCAGTGATCATCTTGTTATTAAGATTGGTACTGTTGTCCGTAATGATCCTTTCCGGGATGCCGTATCGACAGATCAGGTTATGCCGAATGAACCGTGCCACTACATTCTTGGTTACCGTAGCATAGGAAGCTGCTTCAACCCACTTTGTGAAGTAATCAATCGCTACCAGGATGAAGCGATGCCCGTTGGATGCCGTAGGTCTGATCTCACCGATCATATCAATGCCCCACATTGCAAAAGGCCAAGGTGCTGTCAGGACATTCAGAGGTACTGGAGGAACGTGCACCTTATCAGCATATATCTGGCATTTATGACATGTCCGAGAATGTTGGTAACAGTCAGCTTCCATTGTGGACCAGAAATATCCTGCCCGAAGGATTTTCTTTGCCATAGTATGTCCACTGGAGTGTGTTCCGAAGGTACCTTCATGTAGTTCTACCATGATCTTTTTTGCTTCAGTCTTATCCACACAACGCAGTAAGGTTGAATCATGGTTTTGCTTGTATAGAATGCCATTGCTGAGGAAGAACTTTGCAGCGAATCTTCTCAGGAACTTCTTGTCATTAACAGATGCACCCTCGGGATATTCTTGGGCTTCCAAGTACCTCTTCACTTCATGATACCAAGGTTTTTCAGTTACCACTTCAGCCTCAAGATCACAGCAATGTGCAGGTTCGTCCAATTTCCAAATGATGATTCGGGGAGCCTCGTTGTCCCATTTGACTTTGAACATAGAAGACATCGTAGCTAGCGCGTCCGCCAACTGATTCTCCTCTCTTGGGAAGTGTTCAAAAGTTATCTCTTCGAAGTGGGGGATCAATGTCAAAACATACTCTTTGTAAGGAATAAGATTTGGGTGTTTCGTATCCCACTCGCCTTTGATCTGGTTGATCACGAGAGCGGAATCTTCTAAGACACTCAGAAACTTGATCCTTAAGTCAATTGCAGCTTGAAGACCCATAATGCATGCCTCATACTCTGCCATGTTGTTGGCGCAGTTGAAACATAGCCGAGCAGTGAGTGGAGTATGAGTGCCTTTTGGGGATATGATCACAGCACCGATGCCATTACCCAAAGCGCTTGAGGCTCCGTCAAGGTGCATAGACCATCGGGATCCTTCCTCAGCTCCTTCATCCGGTCCAGGTACTTCACAATCAGTCACTACCATGATATCCTCGTCTGGAAATTCAAAGTTCATAGATTGGTAGTCATCCACTGCCTGGTGTGCTAAATGGTCTGCCAGTACACTTCCCTTGATTGCTTTTTGAGTCGTGTACTGGATGTCGTATTCTGTCAAGATCATCTGCCATCTTGCTATTCTTCCGGACAAAGTGGGCTTTTCGAAGATATACTTGATTGGATCCATTTTTGAAATCAACAGAGTGGTGTGAGTCAACATATACTGTCTCAGCCGGCGAGCAGCCCATACCAAAGCGCAGCAAGTTTTCTCGAGCAATGAGTATCGGGTCTCACAGTCGGTAAAATTTTTGCTAAGGTAATAAATGGCATGCTCTTTTCGGCCAGACTCATCATGCTGCCCCAGTACACACCCCATTGAGCTGTCAAGTACTGTCAAGTATAGTATTAAAGGTCTCCCTTCAACCGGTGGCATAAGAATGGGTGGTTCTTGGAGATACTCTTTGATTCTTTCGAAAGCGGCCTGACATTCATCGTTCCAACGTACTACTTGATCTTTCTTCAGTAGCTTGAAGATTGGTTCACAGGTAGCAGTTAGATGTGAGATGAATCGGGTAATGTAGTTCAGCCGTCCTAGAAAGCCTCTGACTTCTTTATCTGTCTTGGGAGTTGGCATCTCTTGTATGGCTTTCACTTTAGCATGGTCCACTTGAATACCTTTGTCGCTTACGACGAAGCCTAGCAGTTTTCCAGATCTTACCCCGAAGGTGCACTTGTTCGGGTTCAACCTCAGCTTGTACAACTTCAGACGGTCAAACAGCTTCTGTAGATGGTCAAGGTGTTCCTCCTCAGTTTGGGACCTTGCAATCATATCCTCGACATATACTTCTATATCATGATGGATCATATCATGAAATAAAGCAACCATGGCACGTTGGTAGGTTGCCCCAGCATTTTTCAACCCAAAAGGCATGACCTTGTAGCAAAAGGTGCCCCACTGAGTCACAAAAGTGGTCTTCTCCATGTCTTCAGGAGCCATCTTGATCTGATTATAACCGGAGAAGCCGTCCATGAAGGAGAAAACCTTATGCTGAGCAGTGTTGTCAACCAGAACGTCGATGTGAGGTAGAGGGAAGTCATCCTTAGGGCTGGCCCTGTACAAATCCCTGTAGTCAACACACATTCGGACCTTACCATCTTTCTTCGGCACTGGAACCACATTGGCAACCCACTGAGGGTAAGAAGTTACTGCTAGAAATCCGGCATCAAATTGCTTCATAACCTTAGCTTTGATTTTCTCGGACATCTCTGGACGCATACGGCGGACCTTCTGTTTTACCGGAGGGCATTCTTCCTTGGTAGGCAGGTGATGAACCACAATGTCGGTATCCAACCCAGGCATGTCTTCGTAGGACCAGGCAAAGATTTCCACATAGTCATGCAGCATCTGAATCAACCGTTGTTTCACGCTGAGCTCTAGATTGGCACCAATCTTGACTTCCTTTCTGTCTGTCTCAGTACCCAGGTTTACCGTTTCCACTGGCTCTTCATGTGGCTGAATGGCCCTCTCTTCCTTGAGTAACAGTCTTGCAAGCTCGCCAGGCACTTCACAATCATCTTCACCTTCGTCTTCGGCTAAGTTGATCAGATTTTCAAAGTCATAATTGGCAGTAGCAGAGTCGTTACCAGTGAGATCCAGAGTGGATTGGAACCTGTATAATTGAGTGTGTATAAATATAGTTGTTTTGCAATATACAAAGAAAGAAAGGGAGCGCAAGATTTGAAATGTGAAAAACGTCCAATGCTTTTATTCATGATATATGAAAGTGACAAATAACAAGCCCTCACAAATGAAACCACGGTGCCCCGGGTAAGACACCGGGCCATAAAGTTTAGTAATTATTGTTCGTTACAAATTCAAAACAAAGGAGTTCATTACTGAGTGACAAAATTAATAGGTGTAAAGTCTTTTGCAGTCCAGTTGCTTGGTCCACCGTTAGTTGTCGGGTAGATCCAGCTGTCGAACTCGGATTCCTCCACTTCGTCTTCAATAGCATTCACTCATGGGTTGGTGATGAATACAGGAGGTCTTCCAATCCTTGCTTTACGCACAACCCTCTGAGCTTCTGCAGTGAAACCCAAGCCAAATTTGTCAGTCTTTGGAGTGAAATCAGGAAGTCGGCCCCAGTTTGCACACTCACCCTTCTCAACCACAGCCCGGGCATCCTTCAAGGAAGCCATCTTCAAAGGAGAGTCTTCTTCAGTCACTGTCTCTGCTGCTGCCAATGTTTGAGGCACCTCTTCAAAGTGTTGAAAGGGGGTCTCAATGAACTCCCCATCCATTTCTACATACCGGAACGAGTTGAGGTGGATGACCATATATTCTTCCTCCCCCTGCACTGTTACGATCTTCCCTCTGACCGGGTACTTTAGCTTCTGATGCAATGTGGAGGTCACAGCTCCTGCCTTGTGGATCCAAGGACGACCCAGCAAACAAGAGTAGGACAGTCGGATATCCATCACATAGAATTTTGAATCAAAGACTTGTGAACCAACCCTGATTGGGATGTCAACCTCGCCATGTACCATCCTTTTGGACCCGTCAAAGGCCCGGACAACAATGTTACTTGGTTTGAGCTCTAAACCCTCACAGTCCAGCCTGTCTAGAGCTTTCTTGGGTAGTATGTTTAATGAAGAACCAGTGTCAACCAGCACATGGGCAAGAGTAGTGCCCCTGCATTCAATAGAGACATGCAGGGCATCATTATGGTTCTTCCCCTTGGCCGTCAGATCAGCGTCAGAGAAACCCAGACCATTATCAGCAGTTAAGTTGGCCACACAGTCGGTGAATTGATCAGCAGACGTTTCTTGTGGCACGTGGGCCGTCTTCAGGAAAGCAATCAGGGCCTTGGCATGGGCCTCTGAACACAGCAACAGTGATAACATAGAAATTTTAGAGGGGGTGTGCCCCAGCTTCTCAACCACATTGAAATCACTTTTCTTGATGATCTTAAGAATCTCTTCCATCTCTTGCTTGGAAGCTTCAGCATTGGTTGTCTTCGGTGCCTCCGTCCGGGCAGGAACATCAGTAGCAATCCCTTTGCCCCGAGTGTCAGATGACTCGGAAGCAGGGGTAGAAACAGGAACTTGGTCAGGAGGAGAAGTGGACACACTTGCAGGTGTGATGACAAGAGGTCTCTGGATGGCTGGTGGCGCAATATCTGGTGAGAACAGCCTACCACTACGAGTAACTTTGGCAGGCCCGGTGATGTTGCTGACACCGGTACTAGCATCAAACTCTTGTTTTACTCCCAGAACATAAACATATGCCCCATAGTGCCACGGGACAGCTTTGTCAGATTTATAGGGGATGGGCCCCGGAACAGTGATGGTTATAGGAGCAATCTTGTGAACAGGCATAATTTTGACAGGCTTCTTTGAGGGAGCCTTAGGGGGGTTATTGAAAATAGTGACAATAGAAACTTCTTCAACAGGGACAGCAGGAACAGCAACTTTCTTGAACAAGATCTCTTTGCTATCCATCAGGTTTTGGACGCCTGACTTTAGCAAAGGACAACCAGCAGGTGAAACAGCACATAGATGGCAACCTTTACTACATCCCAGAAATAAACCGGCTAGCAACAGGTTCCTCTTGACGGTCAGCAACGGAGTAACAATCTCATCCACAGAGGATATATACCGGTCTTCTTCCACAGCATTCACTCCATGCTGGGGCATGGGAGCAGTCACAACGTTGGGTCTTTCGGGCACCTCGAACTGTATCTCTTTAGCATCAATAAGGTCCTGAACCTTATTCCTTAGAGCCCAACAATCATCAGTAGAATGCCCTGGGCTATCAGAGTGATAAGCGTAATGGGCGTTGGGGTTGTACTTCGGAGATGCTGTGTTTACCACCTTCGGAGCTTCCTTGACAGTTACCAGGCTGGTTGACAGCAGTTGCGGTAATATCTGAGAGAGGGTCATGCTGAGCCGAGTATACTGTCTTTTGGGCCTCTCAACTCTTGGTTGGTTATATTGTTGAGGAGCAGCAGCAGGCTTAGAAATTACTACCGCGTTGACAACTTGGCAGCGTTCTGGTTTATTCTGTCTTCTGGGACCATACACAGCACTAGCTTCTTTCTTGAAGGGCTTCTTTTCAGAGCTCGAGGAGGCACTTTTCTGTATCTTCCCCGATTTGATACCAGCTTCGATCCTCTCACCAGTCAGGATCAGGTCTGTAAACCTAGCAGAGGAATTACCAATCAGGTGGTTGAAAAATGGACCAGACAGGGTCCCCAAGAACATGTCCACGAGTTCATGATCAGTCAACGGTGGCTGCACCCTGCCAGCTAGATCTCTCCACTTCTGCGCGTACTCCTTAAAACCTTCGCCCGTCCCAAGTGACATACCCTAGAGTTGGGTACGCGTGGGAGCGAGGTCGGAATTGTACTGATATTGCTTATAAAAAGCAGTAGCCAAGTCCTCCCAGTTACGAATGTTGGTTCCATCCAGTTGATAGAACCATTCGAGGTGAGTCCCTGAAAGACTCTCCTGGAAGAAATGGATCCATAAGTTCTTGTCTGCAGTGTAAGGCTGGATCTTCCTTACATAAGAGCGGAGGTGCAGCTTAGGACAGGAAGCCCCGTCGTACTTCACAAAGGCAGGTGCCTTGAACTTGTGTGGGATCACCACCCCAGAAGATAAACCAAGGTCTCCAAAGTCCAACCCAGGCACACGTTGAATCTCCATAGCACTTAACCAGTCCTCCAGCTGTTTGTACATGTCCTCAGCAGGAGGGTACTGTTCATCATTGAAATTTGTCTCTGTGTCAGAGATCACGGGACTAGGAACCCTTCCCTCCTGGTGACTGCCTTCCCCAACAGATGGAGTAGTCCTCTCAGCTTCATTCTGCAGTGTATTCCTGAGTCTGCGTCCAGTGTTGAACAACACAGTCCTCCTCTTCTTCTTCTTCTTTAGGAGCAAAGCCTTCAACTCCTGTTGTCCTTGGGCTAAGTTCATGACCATCTCTTGAAACTGGGCGTTATGGGCCTGGAGGGCCTTGATAGCTTGTTCAGTAGTTGGTTCAGGATTCATGATGATTGAGTGCTGAAATAAACAGCGAAGAAGATTAAGCAACCTGTAGAAAAAGGGTACCTGTGATGCATATGATGAATGAAATGCGTATGAATTATGTTTTCAAAGACAATCGGGAATCAACTTTGTAGACAAAAGGAACACACTTTATTAGATTTAAACTTTGGAATTTAAATTGTTCAACAAATTGCCCTTAGGCATTACAGGAATGAAAATACTGAAAAGGAAATAAAAGCTGTAAAGGAAACATCCAAAGCCCATCAGTGCTCCCATGGCCTCCTCTTCTCAGTACGGATGTAGTCATTCATGATTCGCTCGTTCTCCAATTGCTTGGTCAGCTTCTGGATCTTCTGCTCCTGTTCGTTGAACTTTTCTCGATAATAATCCCTCTCTTCCTGTAGTTACGCCCAAGACCTCTTTAGGGTATCAACATCAGTGGGTATCTGAGGAGGGAGTATGGTTGGAGGAACCCCGTCTCTATCAGGAATTTCAAGAATGATAGGCCTGACAGCTTCATATGGCATACCTAACTTCTGAGCACGGATGCAGACCCATCTGTAATAGGGTTCCATTGGTAGAGAAGTCTTCGGTCCCAACTCATGTGGGTCAGCTTTGTGAATTATGTCCCAAGCTTTGATGAATCTACGGCACAGTTCGTCACTATCTACCTGAAACTCAAAACTGATGTGAGGCACCAACATCTCATGAGGCCCTGCTCTTCTGGCTCTTTTGAACTGACGGAGAGCTAAACATGGATTATAAGAGATTCCTCCCTGGGTACCGATCAATGGAACATTAGGATACTCTCTGCAACGATCAATAACAGCCACCTCATCTAAACCTCTGAGAGTCCAAATGATGTCATTATCAGCGAGAGACATTAACCTATGAGCCCAGCCTCTTCCTTCTTGGTTCTTCAGCACGAACTTGGGGAGTTGCGAAATAAACCACCTCGCTAACAAAGGAGTACAACACCACAGAGTTCCTCATCTTCGGGCAGTACGAGCATAGAGTTGTTACAGGATATCACCCAATAGGGTGGGTACAGGGTTCCGAGACATGAAGATCCTTATGGCATTAATATTGACAAAGTTATCAAGATTTGGAAACAATACTAGACCATAGATTAAGAGAGCCAGAATGTCCTCGTACGCCCTGAAGTCTAAGTCATTCCAGAAACTGTTAGCTTTACCAATCAGAAACTTAGCCAAGAAGCCCTTAACTCCGCTTCTAGTCACCCAGTTGTCCATTACCTCCTTGTTGGTTAAGGGAAGGGCTACAGCAATCTCCTCAAGCCTAAGAGTCTTTTCCCAACCAGTGAATGGGGTCTGATCCAAGATAGGGATACCAAGCAAATCAGAGAATTCTTCCAGGGTAGGGACCAGCTGGAAGTCTTGAAAGGTGAAGCAATTGTACAAGGGATCATAAAACTGGGTCAAGACACTCATCAGTTGTTGGTCCCACTTTGAAGTGACTAAACCGAGAAGAGAACCATGCCTCTAGATGAAGGAAGCAGTGTTTGGAATTCTGTCAACCAACTCTTTAAGCAAATCAGGTGGGTGAACAAAGTTGAGCCGGATAATGTTCCTTCGCACAGGCATCATGATGCCCTACAAAATAGAGCAAAGGTGAAACCCTCTTGTCTTTGAAATAGGTCAGTCCTTATGCAGGATGCATGCAATGGTATGATGGTATGATGTTATGGTAAAGCACACCACAAGTATTCACAAAGGCAAACATGATAAGGCACACAAGTCACACCAGACAACCCTTAGAGTTTAGGCCAGCATGAAGTTCAGGTACTACCCTCTTTCAGTTTCGTTGGTTAAGACCTGTCCTATCAAAAGTAACCGGGTTCTAGAGGATCCCAATATCACTGACTACCCTCAATCGGTCATAACTCCAGCGTCGCAATCTTTTCTTGCCGCCAGAACCATCGCGAGAGTTTAGCCTCAATGGGTGTAGCATACTGCTACTGTTCTATGGCCAAGTTGGGTCACATTAGGGTTCTAAGGTCGGTTGGTGCTTAATGACTCCTCAGAAGACCCATATTCTCCTCGTTGCAACACAAGGGATATCGGTACAGACCAAGGTGCCACACCAACGTAGCCACTGCTTCACCTGTTTCGGTCTACGCCGGACAGGTCCCTCACAGCTTATGCTACCTAAAAGGGTATCCCCAGATCCGGGTTAGGATCTATGAAACTCTGATGCAAAGCCCATGAATATAAAGCAATCAAAGCAAAGCAATTGAAAACATAAGTATGATCTAATCCTAAGGTACACCTCACTTTTATAGTCCCCAGCAGAGTCTCCAGTTCTGTGACCGGTGGAAATAGAACTGACTGTTTTTGTAAGCTGGTTTCGCGAAATGTCGCGGTAAGCAAGAGTCGCCACCGTCTTTTATGTTTTCCAATCATGGAAAGGACAAAAGCACAGCAAAATTCCTTATTCGATAATGTTTCTCGGTTCGGGAGGTAGATTTATAGAAAGGGAAGGTGTTAGCACCCTTTCTATCCGTGGTTATCCACGGGCTCTTAGGTACTTGCTCTTATGTTTTCAAAATTTGTTTGCTTTTCAAGTGTGAGTGGGTTTTGAAAAAGTTTCGTTTGAAAAATTTCTAAGTAACTCTTGTATCTGTCCTCAAGAGTGTATGAAAAATTTGTTTGAAAACTTTTAGAAAGTGTGAGGTGTGAAAAGTATTTTTGTTTGTTTTGAGAAAGAGCAAGTACTTAAGAGAATCTACCTACTCTAAGGAATTAGGCTGTGTAAGAGTCCTTTAGGTAGTGCTATCCCACCATTGAGAGGTAGGTAGCACCATCGTTGGAGGTGTTCGGGTCAATTCGATGATTAGTGACAGCGTGGTCACCGAAGCAATGGTAGGACACCTTAGAAGTAACCCTAATGTCCTAGATCCTTTGTATCCGAGGCAACCGTTTCGAGGCAACTGGACCTTTTGGACAGAAGGGTGACCTCTAAGACACCCTATACTTGATGACCACGTCGAGGCAACCAGTGAGGCGTACCCTAGAAGTGGCATGTGCTTTGTGTGTTATTTTTCAGTTAAGGTTATCTTGTACATGTTATTTGTGAGCTACAGATTGATTTTATTTACATACATTCTTGCAGGCATATTAGCAGTTAGGGGTGCGGAAAATAAATTGCGGAAATGTAAATCTAACAATTACAAGGCGCGGGTCTATACATCGCCAAAAAAACAAAACCCGTTTGGAAATAAAGTGCGAGAAATAGTAAATAAAGAGATAAACCTAATTACTATTACATATCCGGAAACAGTTACATAAATAATCAAAATAAGAATAATGCGCGAAAGAATTAAATCGGGAACGTCCTAAGGGTTTTGACCCTTTTTTGAATAAGAATTAAATTTTTGTCCTTTTTTATAATTAATGAAATTGAAACTAATAACTAATTAATTAATTAATTAAGAAAATATTTTTGTATTTTTATGTTTTTTTAATGAAAATAAAACAAAAGGAATAAAAAGAAGAAGAAAAAAAAACCTAGTTCTAAATTTATTTTAGTTGTTAAAAAAAGAAAGATTAAAGTTGCCTATTTAAACTAATTAATTAATTATAATTTATTTACAAGATAAGTTAATAAATAATAAAATGTTTTTTTTGTTTTTTCTGAATTTTTATAAGAAATGTTAGTTTGTGAGATAATTAAATAATAATAGTTAATAATAATAATTGGTTAAAAGAAAATAAGGAAAAAGGAAAAGAAAACAAAAGAAAATAAAATAGAACCATAGGGGTGTTGGGCCAGAATTGAGGGTTTGTTTAGTATTGTTGTGGCCCATTTGCATCCAACCACGTTGACTCTGGGAATTGAGTGGGGCGCTGGTTGACCAGGAATATGGTGTGCTCCCTCTCTTGGCCTTCCGATCTGTGATAAGGGCCACATGGCGTGCATCTGGATGAGGTGTAGGATGGACATCATTTAGTATCCTGCATGTGATTGCATGAGGAAAAATAATATTGAAATTATGGGGGACCTGGGATTCGAACCCAGGTCCCAGCACTCAAAGCTCATTCGCCCTGCCACTACACCAATTGACTCAGTTGTAATAATAATAAGAAAATAACGTTATATGGAATAAAGGCAATATCCTGGAAATAATAAAAAACACGCGCGCTAAGTTTGAATGCCCCAGTCACATGCTTCCACGTATCATCTTCTTCACCTGGCCTGTAACAAAAAAACAAACAAATAGCGGGGGTTTTAAACCCCCACAAAATGCAAACGTCAAAAATAGCGATTAGGGCTACAGGTAATATAAAAAAGGCGCGATGGTTGGGTTGAATTCGTCTGGCCTTGACGAATTCAACCATATACGTCTCAAGGTCCAATTTTTCTGTATGTGCAAAGCCCTAAAATCCAAGCTTCAAAACCCTAGGTTGCTTCAATGGTGTTTTTTAATTCAGAGCACCATAATCAAATTGAATCATACCAATAGCTTTAGAATGGTCCTATTAACACAAATCAATCCAAAAAAGAGGTTAAAAATGCATGAATAAGGATATGCGATTATGGAAAAATGTTCAAACCGTGGGACTTGTTGTGGATGATTCTTTGAGTGTTATAGCTCGTTCTTGGTTGCAAATTGTTTCTGGAGACTTATGCAAGGTGTTTGAATCTTTAAATCTCCTTGAAATGGCCTAGAAGGTAGAATTAGGATTTGACTTTTTTGCTTGATTTTTGAATATGGTTAGGGTCCCTCTGTAGCAGACTGTGCGTGTAATGTATTAGGTCTCTCTTTTGCATATGTATGGGAATGTATTTAAGTGATATGATGAGCCAATGATCCATTGTATTCAAGTTTTTGGATTCTTGTTTAACCACCATTAAAGACTTTCCAAGCTTGGTTCAAAATTTTAATTTTATGCATAAATGACCCTAGCACGAAATTGGTAGGTTGCAAATGCTTCATGAAGGCTATTCAAACCATAAGATACCATTTAATTAAAAAATTTAGATTTACTTGAATTATTATGGATTAAAATGAATTAAATCCATAAAAAATAAATAAAAATAGAAAAATAATTATTTGGTCTTGAAATTGATCATGGGACACGTGGGTGGCATGACAAGGCTGAATCAAGTGGAAAAAAGTGGAGCCTTTTGTCAAAAATTGAAGTTTCAAGGATAGTTGACTTTTGCCATTTCACAAAAATTTCCCAACTTCTCCAATGCATATCTTGCTCAATTTTGATCGTATGGACATGTTCTTGGACATTTTGGAAAGGTCTTGAAGTCCTCTAACCAATTACTTTGGTCCCATGTCATTTGAATTTACCAATCTCAAGTTATGGTCTTTGACTTAAAGTGCCTTTTTGTTGACTTTTGAAAATGACCTATAATGTTGAAATTGATAACTTTTTGTGAGAGCATTTCTTGGACTTAGAATGTGAAGATGAGTTGTAGGAAATGTCATCCCCTTCAAAATGAGCATTGGATGGGATTTTTATGATGAACCATGAAAAAGTTATGCCTTGGTCAAGTTACAGTTGACTTTTCAGCTGTCCAAAAATAGAAACTTTTGCATCTTGATGATTTTTGAGCCATTCTTGTGAAATCATGGTCAATATTTGACCAAATGATGATTGTGGCTTCAAAATAAGATGTTGACCAAAAATTTTGACTTTTGACTGCCAAATGACCATTTTGCCCCTAGATCAACAGAAAGATAAAGATAAAGGAGAAGCCATAGATAAAACTTACGTACCACCCCTGCCATACAAACCACAAATACCATATCCGCAAAGACTTAAGCAAACTAAAATTAATAGCCAATATCAAAAATTCATAAAAATAATAGAGAAACTCCGTGTAGAGATTCCTTTCACCGAAGCCATCACCCAAATACCATCATATGCTAAATTCCTCAAAGACATCCTAACCAACAAGCGTAGGCTTGATGATCCCAAACCCTTGGAATGCAATTCTATTTCCGAAAATAAACTTGCTAAAAAAGAGAAAGACCCTGGAAACTTTTCCATACCTTATAGTTTAGGAAATCACATGGTCGACAAAGCATTCCTGGACTTAGGAGCTAGTGCGAGCTTAATGCCTATGGCAGCTTGTGAGAGATTAAACTTAGGAGAAATGCAACCTACTAAGATGTCTCTTCAATTAGATGATAGATCTGTTAAATATCCAATCGGCATATTAGAATACGTCTCGGTTGTAAGTTCAGAGAATGCCTAAAATGGGGGGTGAATTAGGTTCTTTAAGAGTTTTACCGGTTTTTGTTAAACATATAAAATATTTTTCTGGTTATGATGGTGTTAGGAAATGGTAAAGTGCAGAAAGAAAAAAGACACATCAATATATACTGGTTTCCCTCACAGACCGAGAGTACTCCAGTTCTCTTACACAAGTAAGAGATTTAACTATAGTTAGAATGATTGTACATCCTATTCACAGCAATGGTGATGCTTAATATCTAACCTATAGGGAGATCAAAGGCTCTTAAAATCTTGAAGCTGAGTACGGCTAGGAGCCATGACAGTATAATAATGATAATGTTTAAGAAAGGCGTCAGTAAGTTCTCCCCAAGTACTGACATGAGTTCGTTCTGGTTACACATACCAGTTCAGCGGTGCCCCGACCAAGCTATCCCGGAAGAAGTTCATGAGTAACAATTCATTTTCAACATAGGTTGCAATCTTGCAACAGTAGGAACGAAGATGAGTCTCTGGGCAGGAGGTGCCTTTGTATTTTGCCAAAATCAGGAACCTTGAATTTTGGAGGAATAACTACCCCAGGCACGAGATACATTGCAGCAGTATTGAATCCCAAGTTTTTGATACCCTCTATGGCATTGGGACGCTCTTCAAGAGCATGATACATTTTTGCAGTTTCCGCAACTTCAGCGGAAAGATTCACCTGGGTTTCATCAAGAACAATGACGTTGTGATGATCATCAACATCATTCTGAGGAGCTCTAGTAGGGGTCTCAACATTTACATTATTATTTCCTCCATTAGCAGAAGTGGAGGGAGCAGCAGTACCAAGCTTGGTGTTGTACCCCAAAATTTACCCTCTTCATTTTCATTATTACATACACGCATATCATTGGTTTTATCGTTATGGAATCAAGGTATATTTATAAAGCTTCATCAGGTTACAAGTGACGTTTATTTCTCCAATGGATGTTCTCAGAGCATTTCCTATGCTGAAGATCGGTTCGCTGTTTCGCAACGATTCGGGGTTCAAAGATTCACAAGTCTAACCCGGCGCGTCATATTAAGTTGTTCTTTCACCAAAACATCCTTGATAACATATTCTCAAATTCAGGTCGGCTCGAGAGCCAATTCTTTAAAGAAGGTCTCCGAATTTGCGATTTTTTCTCGAAGAAATATGGTGAAAAAGTATGCTGAAAGTGCAGTTTTTACGCACTAAAAAATTCATAACTTGAAAATCGTGGCTCGTTTTGAACCCGTTCCGGTGGCTAAAATTCCGTCTTGACATCATATACATTTTCACCTCTCACGGATGGAAGCCAATTTTGATCATAAGGTCTTCAAAAATGCGGATTCATCAAATGTTTTCGTACAGAAAATTTGGGACAAAAGTTTATTTGCGTCATGTTCAGAAAATCATAACGTGGCCGATTTTCATCGTATTGAGATGGTTCCGGTACCAAATTTCACAAATTGAGTTGGATACATTTTCATATGAGGCATCGAGTTCAAACAGTATCCAAAAGGCCTTCGATTTCTTCCCAGAGTGCGCGTGACGCACTGAAAATCCTAAATGCTGAATATTATTTCATCTGGGTCAAAACTTCGAAAATTCATAACTCGGTCAATTTTTATCGGATCGGGCCCATCTTTTTACACAAGATCATTGACTCAGAGATCTACAACTTTTCTTGCAAAGTCGAGACCGGTTTATGTTCCGATCAATACCAATTTTTATTGAAAAACGTGTCAGAGTTGACACTGGATTCCAAAATAAGTTTGTCTGAGGCGAAACTTCAAAAATTCATGAATAATTCACCGTTTATCCGATTGAGCCTATTTTCGGACAAGAGTTTGTTCTCGATGTCGGCTACATTTTGTTTTCACATTTCAACTTCAAAAATTGTACTTAAGTCCCTGCAATTTAGCCAGGAACGTGACAGACTCAAGTGAATAAAAATCTGCACTATTGTTTGTGGTTATTGGAGGCCCAATTGCATATTCAAAGCCCATATCTTGGCTCTAATTTTCATTATATAATCTCATTCTTTTCACACAAACAGGACGACATGAAAAAAACTTTTGCCACAACTCTGTCAAAATATCAAATTCCTTCAAAACCCTAAAAACCTTAAAATCCTTGTTACAAACCCACATCTCACTACAAACAAGCCATCTTTGTTACAAACTCCATCTCACCACTTCTCCAAAAAGGGTAAGGCTGGTTTGATCTCCATGATCAAAAGGGTGTAGAAGCATTCATACATGCCATATCGGTTTTAACATTATAAAATTTCATATATTTTTTCTTTGTATTTCATGGCATACTAATTTTCTTAATGTGTTCATGAGATTCAATATTACAGGTTTAGACCATCGTAATAGTCCCATGCAGGATTATTACAAAACACTGAGGTCAAAACAGAACAACCACCAATGCATGGCGAGGCAGACATCCTGGGAAGGTTAAGGGCATGGGTTCAACACCCACCCTTATTGGTTTTGGTTTTCTACATTTCTATTTATCCTTTTACCTATTTTCATTCTTTCTGTTTAAAACCTTTTTCATAAAATCTAACATTTTTCACAAACCTTTGATTTTTCATAATAAACTTAAATAATTAATTTTAGATTTTTTAAATTTAATTTTAGGTTTTAAATTAATTTTTGGTTCAACAATCACCCCTGACATTTGCATTATTTGTATTTTCTAACCCTCTTTTCCATTGATGCTTCTTCCCATATCTATTTTTTGGCAAACTTAATTCTTTTTTATTAATCATTACACATAAGCTTTTTTTTTAAAACCTTTTTTTTAATTAAAATTAATTAGGTTTTAGGTTTTTTTTATTAACTTTTTTTCTTTCAAAATTAACCTTTTTTTAATTAAACTTAATTAGGTTTTTAGTATTTTTTTAATTAACTTTTTTTTTCAAAATTGACCTTTTTTAATTCGAACTAATTAGGATTTAGGTATTTTAATTAACTTTTTTTTAAAATTAACATTTTTTATTAATTAAAATTAATTAGGTTTTTTAGGTTTATTTAATTAATTATCATAAATCATTTTTCATAAAAAATCACCAAAACATTTTCTTTTCTATTTTCATCTTATTTTTATTTTCCTAGATAAAGTGTATAGGGCGCATTCAACTGTAATAGCGTAGCTTTATTTTTCCCGTTTTTTTCCCATCATTATCATGTAATTGCTTCCGGGATGTAATAGTTTTAGGATTTCTTTTCCGCACTCTTCACTATTATGTAACTGCCCCAAAGCTCTGTAATAGCCTAGGTTTATATTTCCGCATTTACCTTCAGCTACTATATTTTATGCAATGCTTAGATTAATAGAATTGCGTGAAAAGATAAAAATGAACGATAGAAAACCCTAATTGCAAGATAAATATAACTGAAAAAACACATTGTTGCGCACTTGTACTTCTAGGTTACTCTCCACTTGGTTGCCTCGGAAACAATGGTCATGTCCCTCGAACATTGGTATATCTTAGCAAAAACCCTCGGTTAAAGTGATCATAAAGATCATAGTCCCCCAACGTCCCTCGAGTTGCCTACGAGAAATGATCTTGTCCCTCGATGTTTCTTATATGATGACAGTCCCTTCGAAATGCTAAGGTATCTCTACATATTGCCTTCAATGACCATAAACGTCTGTTTCGATAGTCCCTCAACATGTGACGATAGGTCTACCTACTCACTAATAGTAGGATAGCACTGTCTAAAGAATAGGAGGAAAAGAATAAACTTTTTTCAAGTAGGTAGATAACTCTTAGGTACTTGCTCAAACAATTATTTTTACACACCACACTTTTAAACACTTTTCAAACAAAGTTTTTTTTAAAACGCTTTATCACACTTGTTGTACCCCAAAATTTGCCCTCTCATTCTTCAGGAAATTATCCTGGATTCCCAGAGTCTCTCTGAAGCAAATCCAAGTCCTGAATTATCTTTTCTTCCCAAGCAAACCATTTACAAAAGCAAAATGATCACACAAGCTCTAAAGACAACGCTTTTACCTTGAAAAATTAAATTCTAAACATTTGGAATTTTTCTCTAAAAATGGGTGTTTAAGAAGAAAATAGCACTTCAGAACTTCTGGACCAACCTCCAGACGGAAACGGTCAGAAGTTGCAAGCTTGGCTCAACACAGTCAGAAGTTGGCTCTTCAGCAGCTACATTAACTCAGTTAGAGGTTGCAAACGTGGTTCAACACGTAAGCCTCAAATAGAACATGGCTCTTTCAGCAGTTATGCAAGCTCAACCAGAGTTTGCTAGAGGAATGCAAAGGAAGCAAAGAAGTATGAAGGCTCCTTCAGAACATGCTGGAATCGGAAGATGAAAGGGTCAGAAGAGTGGGTGTTACACTGACACAGAATCTCTAAGTCCAGGATTTCCAGAAGCAAATCCAAGGAACGTGTTAGAAAGTCAGGAGAATCCCCAGAAATTTCTGAGACAGCAAGAGGCCAAGATCAGAGCTTGGTTCATGTTGTTTTTGGTAAAACAGAACTGCTGGTTCAGGTTTTCTCCTATTACAAGAATTTTGGTGTTGATAAGTCTCATCACCATTTAATACTCATTAATGCTCCCAACCACTCCTGAACATTCATCCAAGAGGTCTCTTCACGTGTGGCTTGGTAAACACCTTTCTGCAGGCTTAGGCATGGGTCTACGCGCCACCTTCCACCTATAGAGGTCACTTCTCCTCAATCCTTGCCTGCTGTTCTAGCCTAGGCTGAAAAGCTGTGCATTATCACAACTTTCCATGAACTTCTTTCAAACAAAAAATTTAACCTCTATTGGCGCCTTTAAAGTTCAAGAATCCACAAGAGCTTTGCCTATAAATAGAGCACCATTGGCCACTAAGAGGAGGTCCAGAAAAAACCAGAAAAATTGCTAGAAGAGAAACAGAAATTTTTAGCAAGAAAATACTTTGAAACTCTGTCAAAAAAAATCTTGGTGTCTCAAGAGCCTCAAACATAACTTTGAATCTCCTGTCTCAAAACCTCATTTGTACCCAGATTGCTTCTTGATTAAAGAGATACGCCCCTACAGCTTCTTACCACATATACTCTCCATCCACCCCTTCAAAAAAAGAACCTGTCCAGAACACCATCAGAGCTAAAATCTAGCTCTCACTCATAAACTTTTCCAACAGCCAGGTAAGCACCTGCTGACCTTCATCACGCTGCTAAACGTCATCAGCTTTGCATGCTCAAATAAACATAATGTAAATATCATGTTGCTGCTGTTTGCGTTCTGAGGATTTTCATACCTCGGAATGTTTGAGTAGGAAGTAAATCAATGTAGAACCTGCCTGTGACCTTGCTGGTTCTGTCTCCTAAAAACACTTTGACATTTGCTGAAGCTGTCCCAAACATGTTTTCTGTTTTGTGGAACAATAACAAAACTGCAGATGTTCTGACTAGCACAGGGAGAAGCCAAATGCTGACTTTGACGTTAGCACATCTGGAGCCTGTTTTATTGTCAATAATATCAGAACTTCTGAGAATTATTGTATTTCCAGCAGGATCAGAACTTCTGATATCCCCACTAACAAACTTTTGTCTTGCAGCGCATGGGGGTCAGAACTTCTGATCTTCCCACTAACAGGTTTCTGTTTTGCAGGTGCCAGAGTCAGAAGTTCTGACTCATACAGTTTAACCAAAAGGTTGATAATCTGGCAGCAGGCCTGAGTCAGAACTTCTGATGACCTCTCAGCAGCGTGCTGACTCTCTCTCTCTCTTTCTCTCTGTCTTGCCTTTGTTATTTTCTTTTCTTATCTATTTTTCTCATTGAACCACCCCATGTACAAATATGTATCCCCACCCCCTAATTGCTGTAATAGCGTAGGATTTTATATTTATGCTTTTTATTGCTTTCAAATATAAATGCTAGTAATTAGGATGTGTATGGCAAGACAAAAATCAATGAAATAGAAAATCCTAATTCAAAGATAAACTCTTGTATGCAATAAAACACACTTGCACACTTACACCCCTAGGGTTACACCCACTTGTTGCCTTCAAAAATGGGTCATGTTTGCATGTCAAGTATTTTGGCAAAACAAAATAAAAAACAAACAAAATGATCATAGTCCCTCGATGACGCTATCTAGTTGTCTAAACAAAATGATCATAGTCCCTCAAGAAAATTGCCAAAATACTTGACACTATTGCATTCATGGTCTAAACGATGACTCGCGCCCGTCCCGTTTACATCCTAACACAAGGTTGTTCACCAAATACAATGGTGAAACAACACTGTTAAAAGGGTTAAAAACATAAGGAAAGATCTTTGAGTAAAATAGGGTAGACAACTCTTAGTTACTTGATCAAACTTGCAAAGAAAACATCCTTGCTACTTTTCAAAAACACACATCACAACACAACTTCAAAACAAACTTTCAAAAAAAAAACATTGAAACACCTTTTCAAAAAGACAAACACCCTTGTAAAGCATTCAAACAAGAATTGTTACAATGGTTGCCTAGACAAGGCATCTTTTTCAAAACCACACACACAAAGCACCATTTCAAACAATTGAAAAGCAAAGGCAAGTGATCTAAGCAAGTAACTAAGAGCCCATGGATAACCATGGATAGAAAGGGTGCTAATACCTTCCCTTTCTATAATCTACTCCCCGAACCCAAGAAAACATCTCAAAGGTTTTTCCTGTGCTTTTTAACCTTTCCTTAGGATAAAATAAAAAGTCGGTGGCGACTCTTGCTAAACCGAAACATTTGCGAACACAAACGCAAAATCCCAACTCAGATCTCCCACCGTATCACAGAACGGGCGACTTTGCTGGGGATTAACTTTTAAGTGGAGTAACCTTAGGGCCTAGATCACCCTTTTGCATGACTAATTGTTTGCTTTGATTGCTTTACATTTTGGTTCTCTTGTTTGGGCTTGAAATACTACACCCGGATTTAGGGAAACATTCATAGATAGCAATACGTTGTGGAAACTGTGCAGGGTATACCGACACAGTTGAAGCAATAGTTATATTAGTGCGACATATTTGTGAGTACCGGTAGCCCTTGAGTAGTCAAGGAGAATACGGGGCCGCTGAGTGATGTCATGAAGCACTAACGAACTCTTAGAACCTTACTTGACCATCTTGGCCTTTTTAGGGGTAGTGAGATGACCGACTTTGGTGCAGTCCGAAGTTGGTAGATACTTGATACTACATTCATTGAGGATTGTTTTCTTGGGATATTTTGGTCGCCAGTTAAGTGGCTAAATCAAAACAATGAACATAGAAAATAATCCAATGATATTGAGCTCCTTAGAACCCGGTTTCTATTCTAGGACAGGTTGAGCCAACTAACTTCAAGAGGGTACTTACCTACAAACCCCATGCAAGCCTAAACCTAAGGACTTGTTTGCTCTGTGTGAATATGATTTCCTCTATATATATACTTGCTTACTATTGCATACATGTACATAACATCATAACATCATACCATAGCATTCTCAATAACCATTTCAAGGATCTCGAGGGTCTTTTGATGCAGGGTTACATTGAACCAGACGTCTACCAAAGGGCAAGAGGGTTCCCCTCTAAACAAATGACGTCAAAGATCAAGTGCAACAACTTGAATCAAGGGCTATGACCCACTTGACATGGTGAGCTTGATCCTCGTGGAAAGACATCCACCATTGCAAGGTTCTCCAATCAAATATGTTGGTCAAAGTTCAACCTCTAACATTTTCTTGTGTTTACCCCGAGAGATCCTTGAAAACATGCATTCACATATCATGCATTGCATCATAACAGGTTTTCCTTTCAGGTTTCCTTATTCTCCTACTGTTTATTTCAGTAGAGATGGCTCTGGAGCAGACTATCAAGGGCATCCAGGCTCAAAACGCTCAACTTCAAGAGATGTTCTTGAACCTATACCAGGGGAAAGAAGAGATAAAAGCTCTCCTCACAAGGGGCATGGTCCTGGGGAATCCGGGAGGCATCAGGAATGATCAGTTGGAAGGACTGCAGATTGAGTTAGCAACAATGAAGATCCAAATGATGGGACAGCTGGTGGGCCAGATGGCTCTCATTCAAGACTTAGCTCAAAGACAAGAAGTGCTCAAGGTCCTCGTCAACAGGTTGCTTCGGGACAACCAGGTGGGGAAAACACCTAAGGTTGAAGATCAAGTCATCAGTCAACCCCCTTTGAGACAAGAAAACAAGGGAAAAGCTCCTCAACTTGCTTCGGGGTCACAAGCCCGTCAACAACCCCGTCAGCGTCAACAGGGTAATCAGCGTAAGAAAAATACGTCTGGAGACATTTCTCTGATACTGACATACCATCATCTTTGATACTGAAACGCTTGTTGGAGGTCAACCTGCTTGCTTTAAGGGCTCCTCATCCGAACCCTAAGACTTCTTCTCCTAGCTATCACCCCGATGCATTTTGTGTTTACCACTCCCATAGTCCTGGACATGACACTGATGACTGTTGGGCTTTGAAAAACAAGATCCAAGACTTGATTGACGAAGGAGTGTTGGAATTCATGCCGGATGGTGAGATGAAAATCTTCCGCCAAGGTTTCTCCATTTGAAATGACAAAGCTCGGACTGAGAGACTTTGGGTCCATTTGAATTTTCAAGTTGTAATTTCTTTTGTTATTCGAACAATTATCTGTTGATGTCAAACTTTATTTCATTAATGCATTGCATATGTTTGTCTTGAATTTATCCATTCGTTTTCACTATTCTTGTGTTTTATTTATGATATTTAACTCTTGATAAAAAGCTACAAGCCTTTAGAGGGAGGATGACGAAACAATGCCATAATCTCATACAGCATGCTTTTGAACAGACCTCGCTGATGATGTACATGCATTTCTTTCAAATCCCAAACACTGGAGTTATAAGGAAGATAATCCCTAGTCAACCCCTTCGAGCCAAAGAAGTAGGAGTTTTATATTCTAAACAAATTGAAACCTTTGATTTAAACCTGGGGCAGGGTAGTCTCTCAGTTAATTCAAAAAAAGATGCGCATTGAAGTCGCAAACTCTCAGTTCGTAATACAACGAACAACATCAAAAAACATTCCTTTGGAATCAAAAGACAGTGATGGTTCCTTACCTCATAGGCAGTCATTACCTCTCAAAAGAGAAGAGCCCACTAAGCCAAAACCTACCAAGGAGGCTTAAGAAAGCTGGGGCATCCCGCTGACTGTAATCTCAAAAACGGGAACAGTCAGGCAAAAGTTAGGGATAACAAATCAAAAGAACGATGTCATTACAAATCCTCAAAAACATGAAAAATGTTGCAAAAATGATTGCCTTCCAACAAATTCAACTTGTGTGAACCATCACCAAAAAAGTTGTTCCAAACTCGAATAGAGATCGACGCACAATTAACTGAGTTTAGGATTGAAGAACATCACGAAGAGCGGGGGGGGGGTACAAATATACTTTGAGCCTTTATCCTTTGTTTCTTAAACCGTAAACCAGGCCACATTACAACCCTTCAAAAGTCCTAATTGAAGCATGGGTTAGTTTGAAAGCATACTGTTACAAAAGGTATCCTGACTCCTGTAAGGCTTTGCCCTAAATATTGTGTTGAAATTGTCTTATAAAAAGTTTTCTGCTAAAAAACGCATTTTTCAAAACTTCAAGACAAGCATAAAACTTTGCATTTATTTGAATATCGTTGTTTGCACATGATTATTTGTTTGACAGCGAAGAAATTCATACAGCGAATGTTCGGAGGAACGAAAGCTCTCTCAGTGAATGAAATCACTTCAAGTGGGATGACACTCCCGTTGCAAAAGTCTCCTATCAACAAAAGGGGATTTTATTTGGTATTGTCCATTTAACCTGGGGCAGTCCAGTCAAGGTTTCAACAGATCTTTCAAAGTTCAGTTAACCTGGGGTAGTCCAGTCAAGATTTCAACGAATCTTTCAAAGTCCAGTTAACATGGGGCAGTCCAGTCAAGATTTCAACAAATCTCTCAATTACAGATTAACCTGGGGCAAGTCTCCGTCACCATCACTTGGGGCGTTTAAAAGTCAATCTCATCAAAGGGTTACGTGCAGTCCAAGTGTCCTGGCAATATCACAAGCATCTGATACTAGAGGCAGTGATGAAACCTCTCCGAAATCTTTCTGAAAAGACATTCAAGCGTCCTCAAGGAGTTCATCACCTCTCTAGCAGACCTGCAGTCATGGGTTTATTTCCCCAACATTTGTCAAGGATTTATTATCTAAAACAAATTACATTTCAAGTTTCAAGGGCGTTCAAAAATTCCTTCATCACCTGCTGGAATTCAAGAGCGTTCAAAAACTTCCTTCATCACCTGTTGGAAGTTACAGTCGTCAAAAATCAAATTCTCACAAAATTCAAGTTATGAAGCTCGAATCCGACCGGATAGTATCTTGATCTCTACAGCATATTGTGAAGCCCGGATTACGACCGAATAACAGTGTCAGACTACCGCGAAGCCTGGATTACGACCAGATAGTGGTATCTCCTAAGAGCAAGCTATGAAGTCCGGATTCGACCGGATAGTAGTTTAATCCCCAACAAGTTATTGTGAAGCCTGGATTACGACCAGATGGCAATACAAGTTTCTGTGAAGCCTGGATTACGACCAGACAGCAGCCAAGAATACTACGAAGCCTGGAGTCGACCAGATAGTGGTATATCTTTAACACAAGCCGTGAATCCCGGATTTTACCGGATAGCAGCTCAACAAGTTATTGTGAAGCCTGGATTACGACCAGATGGCAATACAAGTTTCTGTGAAAGCCTGGAGATCGACCAGATAACAGTTAACCGTTAACAGAATGAAGATTCTCATCCTTGAAACCTCAGAAGATTGGTATACTCCCAATTTCTGACCGTTAACAGAATGAAGATTCTCATCCTTAAAACCTCAGAAGATTGGTATACTCCCAATTTCTAACCGTTAACAGAATGAAGATTCTCATCCTTGAAACCTCAGAAGATTGGTATACTCCCAGTTTCTGGCCCTTAACAGAATGAAGACTCTCATCCTTAAAACCTCAGAAGATTGGTATACTCCAAATTTCTGACCCTTAACAGAATGAAGACTCTCATCCTTAAAACCCCAGTAGATTGGCATATACCCAAGCTCCTGATATTCCCAATAGAATGAAGATTCTCATTCTCAAAGCGGCAGACAACCTGAATTCCTGATATCCCCAACAGAATGAAGATTCTCATTCTCAAAGTGGCAGATAACCTGAGTTCCTGATACTTCCCAACAGAATGAAGATTCTCATTCTCAAAGTGGCATACAACCTAAACCTGAACTTCTTCCAGACAGGAATAAGCTTTTTTCCAGAATCCTGAGTTTTACTCTTCAAACAGGATAGCTACTTTTCAACAGTATGGCTATTCCCCACATAATTCTTATTCCCCAAGCAGAATGAAGACTCTCATTCTCAGTTCCTCACAGAGTATTCAGATATTCTTCAGTGAAGATCCCCTCAAGGCAGGAATCCCCAGTAGATTGGCATACAACCCAAACTCCTGATTCCCCAACAACGGTCCCAGGACTTCTCATTTTCAACGATCAAAGGATTTTCAATCCCCTGCAGCAGTCAAGGATTCACTTTCCCCGGCAACAGTCAAGATTCTATCATCTCTGACTATCCAGGATTCATATATCCTCAGCAAGACAGCTCATCAGCTTACATGCGCATTCATTACATTCATATCATAAACATTGATATAACATATATTGCATCATACATTTCATGCAACATAACTTTGTGTTTCAGCTAATATTTTACCCTTTTCAGGATAAGATTGATAAGCTTAGACTTTTGAAAACAGTTTACAGACGCTTCCCAACATGGATGCTGATCTATTGCTTATTCAACCTCAAGACTTCTGAAAATAGTTTACGGATTCTCCGAGCACGGATGTTAATCTATCGCTTGTTCAGATTCAACTTTTGAAAATAGTTTACGGACGCTTCCCGACATGGATGCTGATCTGTTTCTTATTCAACTTCAAGACTTCTGAAAACAGTTTACGGATTCTCCAAACACGGATGTTAATCTATCGCTTGTTCAGATTCAACTTTTGAAAACAGTTTACGGATGCTTCCCAACATGGATGCTGATCTATTGCTTATTCAACTTCACAACTTCTGAAAACAGTTTACGGATGATTCCAAACATGGATGTCAATTCATTGCTTATTCAGATCCCCAGTTCAGAGATGTTCCAAACATGGATACCTTTCTGATACTCACCCACTCACCAACGACATACAGTTCAACAAACATTCTTAGATGGCATCTACAAGCCCATCTCCAACAAGATACAATCACCTTCATATGGCATCTATAAGCCCATCCTCCTACCAACAATTTCCAGATGGCATCTCTAAGCCCATCCCCCGACAAGATTCTGTCACATCTCTAGATGGCATCTTTAAGCCCATCTCCAAATGGCATCTTTAAGCCCATTCCTTCAAACTACGCTTTGACGAGTGCAAATTTTTTTGGGCACTCTAGTGTCCAATCTCCTTTTACCTTCGAGTCGCGAACGGAAAACTTGTCAATCTAACTCTTCAGGTTCAAGAAGATTGAACAGGGGCAACTGTTGTACCCCAAAATTTTCCCTCTCATTCTTCAGGAAATTATCCTGGATTCCCAGAGTCTCTCTGAAGCAAATCCAAGTCCTGAATTATCTTTTCTTCCCAAGCAAACCATTTACAAAAGCAAAATGATCACACAAGCTCTAAAGGCAACGCTTTTACCTTGAAAAATTAAATTCTAAACATTTGGAATTTTTCTCTAAAAATGGGTATTTAAGAAGAAAATAGCACTTCAGAACTTCTGGACCAACCTCCAGACGGAAACGGTCAGAAGTTGCAAGCTTGGCTCAACACAGTCAGAAGTTGGCTCTTCAGCAGCTACATTAACTCAGTTAGAGGTTGCAAACGTGGTTTAACACGTAAGCCTCAAACAGAACATGGCTCTTTCAGCAGTTACGCAAGCTCAGCCAGAGTTTGCTAGAGGAATGCAAAGGAAGCAAAGAAGTCTGAAGGCTCCTTCAGAACATGCTGGAATCGGAAGATGAAAGGGTCAGAAGAGTGGGTGTTACACTGACACAGAATCTCTAAGTCCAGGATTTCCAGAAGCAAATCCAAGGAACGTGTTAGAAAGTCAGGAGAATCCCCAGAATTTGCTGAGACAGCAAGAGGCCAAGATCAGAGCTTGGTTCATGTTGTTTTTGGTAAAATAGAACTGCTGGTTCAGGTTTTCTCCTATTACAAGAATTTTGGTGTTGATAAGTCTCATCACCATTTAATGCTCATTAATGCTCCCAACCACTCCTGAACATTCATCCAAGAGGTCTCTTCACGTGTGGCTTGGTAAACACCTTTCTGCAGGCTTAGGCATGGGTCTACGCACCACCTTCCACCTATAGAGGTCACTTCTCCTCAATCCTTGCCTGCTGTTCTAGCCTAGGCTGAAAAGCTGTGCATTATCACAACTTTCCATGAACTTCTTTCAAACAAAAAATTTAACCTCTATTGGCGCCTTTAACATTCAAGAATCCACAAGAGCTTTTCCTATAAATAGAGAACCATTGGCCACTAAGAGGAGGTCCATAAAAAAACAGAAAAATTGCTAGAAGAGAAACAGAAATTTTTAGCAAGAAAATACTTTGAAACTCTGTCAAAAAAATCTTGGTGTCTCAAGAGCCTCAAACATAACTTTGAATCTCCTGTCTCAAAACCTCATTTGTACCCAGATTGCTTCTTGATTAAAGAGATACGCCCCTACAGCTTCTGACCATATATACTCTCCATCCACCCCTTCAAAAAAAGAACCTGTCCAGAACACCATCAGAGCTAAAAGCTAGCTCTCACTCACAAACTTTTCCAACAGCCAGGTAAGCACCTGCTGACCTTCATCACGCTGCTAAATGTCATCAGCTTTGCATGCTCAAATAAACATAATGTAAATATCATGTTGCTGCTGTTTGCGTTCTGAGGATTTTCATACCTCAGAATGTTTGAGTAGGAAGTAAATCAGTGTAGAACCTGCCTGTGACCTTGCTGGTTCTGTCTCCTAAAAACACTTTGACATTTGCTGAAGCTGTCCCAAACATGTTTTCTGTTTTGTGGAACAATAACAAAACTGCAGATGTTCTGACTAGCACAGGGAGAAGCCAAATGCTGACTTTGACGTTAGCACATCTGAAGCTTGTTTTGTTGTCAATAATATCAGAACTTCATAGAATTATTGTATTTCCAGCAGGATCAAAACTTCTGATATCCCCACTAACAAACTTTTGTCATGCAGCGCATGGGGGTCAGAACTTCTGATCTTCCCACTAACAGGTTTCTGTTTTGCAGGTGCCAGAGTCAGAAGTTCTGACTCATACAGTTTAACCAAAAGGTTGATAATCTGGCAGCAGGCCTGAGTCAGAACTTCTGATGACCTCTCAGTAGCGCGCTGACTCTCTCTCTCTCTCTCTTTCTCTCTATCTTGCCTTTGTTATTTTCTTTTCTTATCTATTTTTCTCATTGAACCACCCCATGCACAAATATGTATCCCCACCCCCTAATTGTTGTAATAGCGTAGGATTTTATATTTCTGTTTTTTATTGCTTTCAAATATAAATGCTAGTAATTAGGATGTGTATGGCAAGACAAAAATCAATGAAATAGAAAATCCTAATTCAAAGATAAACTCTTGTATGCAATAAAACACACTTGCACACTTACACCCCTAGGGTTACACCCACTTGTTGCCTTCAAAAATGGGCCATGTTTGCATGTCAAGTATTTTGGCAAAACAAAATAAAAAACAAACAAAATGATCATAGTCCCTCGATGACGCTATCTAGTTTCCTAAACAAAATGATCATAGTCCCTCAAGAAAATTTCCAAAATACTTGACACTATTGTATTCATGGTCTAAACGATGACCCGCGCCCGTCCCGTTTACATCCTAACACAAGTTTGTTCACCAAATACAATGGTGAAACAACACTGTTAAAAGGGTTAAAAACATAAGGAAAGATCTTTGAGTAAAATAGGGTAGACAACTCTTAGTTACTTGATCAAACTTGCAAAGAAAACATCCTTGCTACTTTTCAAAAACACACATCACAACACAACTTCAAAACAAACTTTCAAAAAAAAACATTGAAACACCTTTTCAAAAAGACAAACACCCTTGTAAAGCATTCAAACAAGAATTGTTACAATGGTTGCCTAGACAAGGCATCTTTTTCAAAACATTTTCAAAACCACACACACAAAGCACCATTTCAAACAATTGAAAAGCAAAGGCAAGTGATCTAAGCAAGTAACTAAGAGCCCATGGATAACCATGGATAGAAAGGGTGCTAATACCTTCCCTTTCTATAACCTACTCCCCGAACCCAAGAAAACATCTCAAAGGTTTTTCCTGTTCTTTTTAACCTTTCCTTCGGATAAAATAAAAAGTCGGTGGCGACTCTTGCTAAACCGAAACATTTGCAAACACAAACGCAAAATCCCAAGTCAGTTCTCCCACCGTATCACAACACTCTTGAGGACTGATACAAGAGTTACCATAAAACGAATCGCCGCACTAAGGCATTTTTCAAAGCTTTTCAAAACACACAAACACAAGAAATTTCAAAAATGAGCAAGTACCCAAGAGCTTGTGGAAAACCACAGATAGAAAGGGTTCTAACACCTTCCCTTTCTATAATCTACCCCCCGTACTCAGAAACTCTCGAAAAAGGTTTTTTATGTTCTTTTCCCTTTTCCTTTGTTGGATGAAATAAAATTTGGTGGCGAATCTTGCTTACTGCGACATTTGTGAACAAAAAATGCAAACCAGTAAAAATAGTGAGTTCTGCCACCGTATCACACTTGACAACACCTTGATGGAGCTCTTCTTTACCTTTGATGACAACATGAAGAGTTTCCATAAGCTGATCCATGCGAGTGCCCATGGTTTCCATATCTCGGCGGAGAGCATTCTGATTCTCTTCAAAAAGATCCACAAGTATTCGCTAGTTGCTTCTTGTACGATATGGATGTGGAGAAGTCGTCTTTGTTCTTCACTGAAGTCTGATGGAAAAGGGACCCCAATAAGTTTCTGTTGTGAACAATGAATTCATGATAGTATGAATGAATATTTTATCTTCATTTCCGAGGAAATCCAAAGACTCATCTATCTTTTTTTATTTATTTTGTTTTCATTTTTGAAGAGCTCGACCAACGAGACTTGTCTTTGGAATTCCTTAGATATGAGATATATATACATGATGGAATGATGTCATGGTATGTTATGGCATGAAGTTTCAGCTCCACATATTCTGGATAACCATTGTGTAGTCCTTTGCATAAACCGAAAGTAACAGGATTAAAATTCTGACATCACAAGCATGGATTCAAACTAACCACCCATAAGGTATGTACTAGGGGTTTATCACCTGCCGAACAAGGTTCTAGGGAAACCTCAGAGTCTACGCTCTTCCCTTGGATATTACCGACGTCCCAATTACTCAGTAATCCGTAATATTCGTAGGAAAAACTCGTCTGAGTGCAGCATCGCGTGACAACTACTTCCAGATTACTCCGTTATAGTCTTCGCGCTACACCTAAAAAGGCCAGGATGGATTGATGGTTCTACGACTCTCAGCTTCTCTGGTTCCCAGGTCGAAAGCAACAATGTCTTCCTAATTACTCGGTAAACAACGCTACTTTCAAGAGGACCTCCACTGAGTGGGGGATTTTCATGTCTCCTTCTTCTGGATTACTCCCTCAAAGTTAGCATGACTATACTTCCCGTCCTAATCCTAAATGTAACCCAAATCTGGGTATAGGACTTATCAAATGTAAGTACCCACCCAACATCACAGCATATCCTGAATATGTGAGTAGGAACAGTATAATGCAATATATACAAAAGTAAACAATAAAGCAAAGAAATAAAGCGGTAAAGCAAATAAAGAAAATAAATAAACACCTAAAGAGACAAATAAACAAAAATATGAGAGACTCGTGAAAGAAAGGATAATCCCCAGTAGAGTCACCAGCTGAAGCTATCGACAGAAAACACAGAGCCGCCATCGAACTTTATTTATCCCGAAGGAAGGGGAAATATCGAGAAAACCACAAGAGGATGGATAAGATGGTCTTGCGACCAAGAGAAAGGGTAAGGGAGTCGGTTATGCAAGGGGAAGGTATTAGCACCTCTCACATCCGTTGTACTCAATGGGATCCATTTTGTTTATTTGTTTCTAAGGGTGTGTTTATCTATAACTATACTTGCTAAGGGGAAAGAAATGGTTTTTTATTAGTGCGTTCGTGAGGGTCTCGCCACCCTTTGCCTACGTATCCAGTGAAGGAATCAGAGCACCGTAGTTCCTCTAAAACATGGTTGGTTTGTTGGTGTTTTTTAGTGGACAACATTAACGCACGACCGGTATCGCGGTAGAACGGAGATAACATGCCCTTCGGGGGGAATTTTGATTGGTTGAGTATTTTGCGAGTTTTAGAATGAATTCGAATAATGATTAAATGTTTTTGTATTTTTTATTTGTGAATGATAAGTTTTAATCTTAATTACAAAAGAAAAGTCAAAGGGGAAGGTCTACCCTAATGTTGTCATGCATGGGTTCCAACCTAAGGTATAATTAGTTCGCATCTTAAAGAAGAGGAAACTATCATCCTAAAGGAGTATGTTATAAACATAAAGTAAAAGGAGACGTTGTTTGTGAAGAGCGCTCATGTAGGGTGATCATGGTGAAAGTGATGATAAAATGAGTAGTATTATAAAAGGAGTAAATGGAATTCTTGGTGTATGGGAATTGAATCAGGTTATGATTAACCAAGGGGTGTACTTGATTAATCTCGTGAGAATAGGTGCTTCTACCCTCAATTAAGAGACCCTTTGTGCATGGAAATACTTGGTATATGGACCAAAGTGGTTGATTTGGGTTATGGTTAACCAAGGGCAAGACTTAATTAACCTCGTTAAAATGGCCATGCCCAAACTCAACTATGTGACCCTTTAAGAAGATGCTTGGTATGTAAACTAATGGGAGAGAAGTTGCTTCAATGGATAATATAAAAATCAAAAGCCCATACAAGGTATCTATATGCATGCTCTTAGAAAGTGGGACTAGCGTGGCACTAGTATTCTAAACGACCAATTGAAACAGCCGATTAAATAGTTGTCACCGTAATAAAGTCCATGACCAAGCTATGAAATATGTGAAAGTGTGCATTTGTAAGTGGATAACTTTTCATTGAGGATGAGCCCAAGAGGAGGCCATGTATTCTAATTGAATGGCGTATGCATAATTAAGCAACAATTAAAACATACAAAGAAATAAAGCCTAAGCTATTACAATCATATGGGGATGGGGGTACAAGTTTATGAATGAGGATGAGTAAAATCTTAATTACTTATTACAACCAAATTGAATTAAAATAATAGCAAAAATTCGAAAAAAAGTCAAGATTTTGGTGTTTGGTCTGACACGGGTCGTGTCCTGTGACACGGGCACCCGTGTCAGGCCCCTGTAATAATCCGCGCGTGCTTCTTTTTTATGTCCCAGCTGAGCTGACACGGGTCGTGTCCCGTGACACGGGCACCCGTGTTAGCATCATGTCCTGCCATTTTGTTATACTTTAAATCCTAGTAAGACTGACACGGGCCATATCTTGTGACACGGGCACCCGCGTTAGCACCCTATCCTACCTTTTTTCGCATGTTTTCGTTCTAGTAAGTCTGATGCAGGTCGTGTTCTGTGACACGGGAACCTGTGTCAGCATCCTGTCCTTCATTTTTGTTAGGTTTTCAAACAACAAGGTTGACACGGGCCGTGTCGTGTGACACGGGTACCCGTGTTAGCCCCCTGTCTTGGATTTTTTCACTGAGGTTGTTTCTTTTGATCTATCCTTTGTTATACATTTTTTTGAACACAAAAAGAAAATGATGTATGGATAAAGATATCACAGTTTGGAAAAATTTTACCTCTCAAAGTGAAAACTTTGAAACACGTACGGGTGTCTCCGGGCGCAAAGTGGTGATTGGTCAAGCTTCTTTGAACCTTCTTGAGGTTGCTCGAAATCTTGCTCTGTGACGCAAAGTTCCCGAACCACTCCAACTCAGTCAAGTTGCAAAACACTATTTTTGTTTGTGTTTTTGGGAGGGTGGTGATAATGGTATCACATAAATTGTTCTTGTATTTGAACAATCTTTATGTGATGTATATGAGGTGTTTGTATATTTGGTTTAGGGGAAAGCTTGCAAGGTTGGTCAGTAGGTTGAGGGTTTTTCTGTTTCTCAGTTTTGGTTTTGTTTGCTGCTGTTTTTTTATGGTTTTTTCAGTGTTATGGTTGCTGTTGTTTTATGGTTCAAAACATTTTCATGATTCAAACAGCTTCATGGTTGTTGTTGTTTTTCTTTTCTGGTTTTACAGTGTTTTTCTCTCTTTCTTTTCACTACTGTCTTTTCTCTCTTTCTTTTCATAAAACTCCTCCCTCTTTATCTCAATATTGTTATTGTCTCTTTTTTCTGCTGTCTTTTTTTCTCTCTCTTTTCACAAAACTTCTCCCTCTTTATTGCTCTTATTTTTATACTGTTTTATTTGGTGAATCAAGTGAGGTTTTAGGGGGAGAAATCTGATATGTTTTGAACAATTTTGTAAGCTGGTTTGTTGCTTTCTTGATATAGGTTAGGTTTAGCCCATTTGTGTGCAAGGTTTTGCAATACTTGGACAGTTTTGGACAATAGGTTTGTGCATCAGTTTTTGGACAGTTTTATACAGGGTTGCAGTAGATTTTTGGACTATTATGCATGGACTGTTTTTCTATAGGAATAAATGGTTTTGGATTGATATGCTTGGACTGGTTGGTGCAAACTTTGGGCTTTATATGGCAGTAAATTGGACAACATTGTTTGGACTAGTTTTAGGCCTGTTATATTTGGACAGTTTGGACTTGTGACGAGAAATTCCTTTGTGTGATTTCAAGTGGTCATGGCATGAATCCAAAAATAATTGCAAGATAACCAATAGTGACTTGAATATTGAATATAGTAACTTGTGATGTAAGAAATTGGTGAATTGTGAACCAAAGACATTGTATAAAATACCAATTTCCATTATTTCCAATTTGTAATCCAAATCCAAGTTTCCTTTCTCTTCCAATTTCAAATCTTCATGACAAATTCAAACCACTTCGAAAATGATAGATGACATCTTAGTTCAAACTTTAGTCCCTCAAGAAACTCCTCAAATAAAATTTTAATTCATATGAGAAGAATTCCTTGGTTTCACCCCTTAAACCTCTTGATAAGCAATTGACTTGTAGAAGGAGATAAAACTCAATGTGACCTTGAAGCAAAAATCCTAGTTTCCAGAAAACACTATGAAACTTTAAAATTTCACAACTACTAAACTCTTAGACCTCAAGTGTCTTTATTCAATGAAATGCATGATATGCAAATGAACTAGTGAAGATGATGTAGATGAAATGTGAAGTCTAAGCCAGACAAGAGAAATAGGTAGGACAAATTTGGGGTATGACAATATACAACAAATAATAACACATATACAAATAAACAAAGATAGGCTCAACCCACTTAGGGATGGACCAGCAATAGGTCAATTTTTCCCCAGTTAAGTCGCCATTTTTCTGTAGCGATAGAAATGTTGAGACTAAGCCATTGAATTGACTTGACTCGCATAGATCAAATAAAAATCTCAACTGCGCTTTATTGTTTCCAAAGAAATGGGAAAAGAGCGAATAACCCCCAAAAAAGGGGAGAGAATCTAAGTTCGGGGGTTGGTTATGTAAAGGGAAGGTGTTAGCACCCTAAACATCTACGGTACTCCACGGGAACCTATTTGAAAATATGTGTATTTTGGATATAAATGTTGTATAAAAATAGATTGTGGAGATGAGAAAAGAAGTATTTTTTATGATTTTTGCACCCGTCGCGGTTGCGAACCTTTAGTGTCTACGTACCATCTTCTGTGCAATAGGGGATCAGAGTACTCATAGTTCACCTTTAAAAATTTTAAAACACAAGTGTGTTGGTTAATTTTAAGAGACGAGACATCATCGTCTTATCCGAGTGGAAAACACAATTACTACCCTCGATTATGAGAAAGGAGAATTTGCGTCATCTCAAAGTGGAGGATATGGCTTAGATTTTAAAATCAACAAAGTCTCGCTCAACACCCAAGTGGAAAGTATATCGCTTCACTATATATCATAGAAGTATAGTAGCTCGCATCACTACAAGGATTGACAAGAGTCTAATCTTTTGAGAAAATTTTAAAGCAAAGAGCCAAAGTGGAAAAATGGTTTGAATGAGATTGATTGACTTTTAGTCTTCTCACAAAAATGTTAAGGTATTATTAAGTTGATTAAAATTTGATTAAGAAAATGTTTTGAAAATGCATGGACCTAAGTCCAGGTTTATTGTGAAAGTGGTTCAAGTTTAAAAATAATAAGACTTTTCAAAAGGAGAGAGAAGATTTTTGAAATTAAAGAAAATGGGAGGAGATAAAGGGACTACCCTAAAGCATAAGGTAAAAGCTAGGGAAAAGAATCGTCTAACCAACAAGAAGCCAACACTTGACATAATGGGTCAATGTAGAATTCTCATCCTTTGGATTTGAAACCACATAAGCAAATATAATAAACCTCTTAAGAAAACCAAGCTTCAATTGCATTAAGTCTTCACAGAAATTGGGAAGAGTAATGTTGTATACAGATGAATTCCCGATCACAGACAAAGCATGTAACCACAATAACCTGCACACTAAACAAACAAACCAATGTCTTGGGGTAAACCCCAAGAACTCCATACAAAATAACAGTTGAGGTCACAAGGTCTTAAGGTAGGTCAAGGTCTCTAATCCTAAGTCTAAGAAGTCCATCACTCCATAATGCAAAGGATAGTAACCAAGTAGTCCAAGTAGCATTAAAGCTTTTATTGTTCAAGTTGGTTATTAGGTATCTTCAAAAATAAATGAAAAGCTCAAGTGAGCAAAATAAAAATGACATAAAAGTAAATGCTCAAGTGAGCAAAGATGAAAATAGCATGAAATGTAAATGCTAAAATAAACATGCTTAAATTAAAGAGCATAAAGTAAAGGCACAAGATTAAGTCAATTGTTAGAAATTAGAGGTTAGTTGAATGGCCATCTTGAAACTTGCATTTGAAACTCATTAGAGGATTGATAAAACCAAAGCCTCTCAACAACAAGTTTCATTTGCTTTTTGTCAAGTATATCATTCATTTAAAATTCTCAAGGCAACCATAAATGATCAACGATATTTAAGTGATTCACTTTAGCCAAAGTTTATGAAGATTCATTAGAGGATTGATAAGACCAAAGCCTCCTCACAATGAATCTCAAGGTTATTGAATCAAAGGATTCAAATTAATATATTTGGGCTTACAAACATGGGTTTGGGCCACGAATGATCATTTCTCGAATCGGGACAAAATTTAGCGCTATGTTAAGAAATAGTAACTGGACTTATATAGAAGTCGCACCTATTTTGAGGTTGATCAATAGCAATTTATGTGTCATATGTTTAGAGAGATGATATGTATATCATCCTCTAACAACATGCAACACAATAAGAAGAGGATGAGATGAAGAGGGATATGATAAGAATCAAATCACATTTGAACCAAAAATTTAGTCAAGCTATCATTAAAATCAATCATCTATTTTGGAGAAGTTAAACTTAATACCCAAGATCCAATGATGTTAATGAAGCTCATGATCAAAATCTCATAGTTCAAGATCAGCCAGAATATATACAAAAATGAAATTATATTTGAAAAATAAAGAAAAGGTTTTTTAAAATGGTTTTAAATGAAAATAAAAGGAAAAAATAGCAACTATATTCAAAACAATCAAGAAAAATTTAATGAGACCATAGAAAAATCAGAAATAAGCTGAAACATTTTTTATAAAATTTTTGGTAATTTTTTTAAGTAAGAAACTATTTTTAAACTAATTAAAACTACTCGAATAAATAGAAAAAGATCAAAAATAGTAGAAGTCAGAATAAAATTCTTAAAAAAAATTCAGAAAATCAGAAACAATGAAAATGATATTGAAGAATTTTTTCAGAATTTAAAAATGCCAAAAAGTGTTTTTAAGCAATTAAAAACAAGTCAAAATAAGGAAAAAATTATAAAGAAATATCAAATATGAAAACAAAATTATGAAAAAATAAAAATCAGAAAGAGAATATTTGAAAATATTTTTGTAAATTTTTTCATAATTTTTTAGTCAAAAATGAATTTTCTAGGATTTTTCAAAGTTTAAAACAATTAAAATATAAAAATCAGAAATAAAAATAAAGTCAAAAATATATGGACCAATGGATAAAAGTCAAAACGCGTTAGTAAGCTAATCCAAAGGATTAGACACGTTGTGCATATCATGGTCTTTAATGAATACATCATTGAATCAATTATTTAAATCAGATTTTGAAAGAAAAAAAAAGGCACGTTATCATTGGCTGAGAGATGACACGTTGGTCATCTTCAATCTCTAGCCACACAGATTTACAGGTCTCTAAACTAGTAAAATTAGAGCTCGAGACTGGTACCATTCGCTTCGTCTCTTCAAGACGATTCCAATGGTACCCTCGCGAAAAATTTATGTAAGGTGTAGCTCAGTCGTTTTGGAAGGAAAGATTTGAAAAGTGATTTGAAAATTCATGGCCAAAATGCACTTCCATTTAAAAAAAAATGTTGCGACTAGAATCAGGATGATGAGAGCTTTATTACAGTATCAAAGTTTGAGAGAATTGGTGAAGGAATCTACCTATTGAAGTTCAAATTCAGAGCTCTGAAACTTGACTTGGCTAGCACGATTTAGGAAGTTTTAGAGCTTGATTCTTCTTCTGTTAGCTTCAGTGGGGTTCAAGGATGATGAATTGACAAAGAAAATGGATTTAGGAAAGCTGTAAAAGCAAATTCGAAGTTGCAGAAAAGTGGATTCAAGAGGAAGTTTGACAGGGTGATTCTGGCTCTCTAAGCTTGAGAAAATGAATGAGGTATGACCCTCTATTTATAGGGAAGCTAATGGAATGCTTAAGCGTATGAAATGATGAAGTTTGGAGGGAAATCGTGTGAAGTTGCAAACATGAAAAATATGACTTCTATTTTGCTCAAAACTCAACCAAAACTTGTGTTTCAATGTGCTAATCACTTATGGGAGTTCATTAAACATGATTAGAAGTAAAAACGCGCAGAAATTTTGTATTTAGAAGCCAAATCAAGAATTTCAAATTCTGACTTTGGAGAAAACTTTAGTTTCAAGGTACCATATTCAAATCAATGGTGTGCACGATTTAGGAAACCTTGAGACTTGATTCTTGATGTATTAGAAAGATGGGATCACAAACTTTCCAATGTGTAAAGAATGGAATCAAATGGATGCTTGAGCTGAAAGTTGTGATGAGTCAAAATTGAGAAAAAGAGGTTGACTTTTGTACTTAGGAAATTTCTAAGTTTTTTTTTTCAAAAGTGACATATAATGTCTTGCATCCAAACATGGCCTTCCATTTGAAATTTACTTTTGACAAAAAAATATGGCATGAAGTAGATCTTTTGAATGATATTTTGAGACTTGAACCATTTAAAATCCCCAAAAAATGAGAAAGTTATGACTTGGTGAAGTTGATGAAAATTTATGAGATGACCTGCATCCTTAGGGCATCTTCCATCCATTTTCAAGCTTAGCACATAAAAGAAAAGTTGAAGTTAACATATTTAATATCATTGTGGAAAAAGAATAGGCTCAAGGAGATAAAATTTTACCAAGTTATGATCTTTTGAAGTCATATAAAGGAATTTGATGGCTTATCTAGAGGTCTTGCAATCTTTCTTCATCATTAGGTATCTTTCACACAAAATTTTCTTTAAACTTTTGAATTGATTTATTGATAACCCTTTGAAGAGAAGCATGTTTTTGGAATCACTAAAAAATACCAAAAGATGAGCAAGATATACCCCTTTGGAGTTCAAAACCCTAGCTCATAGAGCAACAAAATGCCTTGGAAACTCTTTTCAATTTTGAAAAACCTTCTTGCACAAATACTTTTGTCATGTGAATAGAAGTTATTGAGGATGATAATAAGAAACCATAGCAACCATAACCACTTATAAATATTGATAATTGAGGGATATATGCACTTGTAATCAAGAAATCAAGGACTTATCCAATTAGGTCAAACTTCTTCAATCAACCCTTACATCTTTGAACTATATTTGACAACTTGAAGTGTGATCAATCATAATAGACCTTGTCATGATATTACTTCAAATCTTCTTCAATGATGAAGCTTAAATCTCAATGAAGCTTTGTTGAAGAAGACATGGAAATAACTCATGAACATGTAGATCAACTTGATGGAGTGTGTTGTGCTTTCACCTATAATATCATCAATTGGGGAAAATATTCATTGTATTTATTAGTTAAAAGTTAATTAATACAAAACATATATGATCACAAAATACAAGTCAAGGTGCTTGGTGATTCCCCATGAGCAAAGCTAAAGATAAGGAGAAGAACCAAACCCTAGTGTGATCTTGTTGTGATTGAGTTGATATGATATGATAGGGGAATCTTAGGGAAAAAATTGGGATACAACACTACTAACATAATAAAACCTCGAGAATATTTTCGAAAAAAGGATTAAGAAGAATTACTTTTAAACTTAACTGTGAATTGCGTCTACAATCACTCAACTTACAACCCAGACAAGGTTCAAGGATAAATTTGAAAATAATTATACGCAATCCTATAAAAAACACCAACCAAACACTGTGAACTATAAATTAGCCTGATTTCTCATAAGAGGATACATAGACATACGACTAAAATTGTGGAGAGTTCCCCTAATAAATATTAAAACCCTTACTCTAAACCTTTAAAATCTAAACCTTAGTATCCTTGTGAACAAGGTAGATGAGGAGTGCCTAACATCTTCCCTTAGTCTAATGTGAGTCCAACAACCTAGAATCTCTAACTTTTTCGGGTTAACCTTTATATTCCCTTCCCTAGGATAAAAATTAAGGATTACGACTCTCGATTTAAAAACTGGTTACAACAATAGCGCTTTGGATAAAAGATTAAATATTATGCCATTTGTTGGGCTAGCACACCAACCATTTCGTGGTTGCTATCATCCATTTATTGTCTGAATGCCGCCGCGAAATTCATCATAATCGTAGGCATCTTGGCAGCAAATTCAGGGGGTTGGATATTTTGACCCATGTTGTTAATGCCTGATCCAGACTATTGTAATGGTGAAAACATAGATACCAATAGGTCGGTGAATGTGGATGTGCTATTGTGAAAATTTGCCATTGTCGATGTTGAAAAGGATGTTCACGGTCATTCATAGGCCTCACAAATCCAGCCACATAAGACCTAAAATTATTATTCCTTGTTGGTCTTGGGGTCGATGGTTGACCCTGGGTTCTTAATGGGGAGGGTATTGGTCCACTATGAGCGTTCGTCAGTATTACCGCTGTATTCACTAGGATCGATATAGATTCGGTTACAGACATTGCAAACGTCTTTTCCCCCATCGAATGAGGGGGTTATTCTTCATTGTTGTTTGGTTGATTGACCATTCTTTTAACATATTTCCTTTTTGGTATTTCATCGTTAGTTCTGGATATTCTATCACTTCTCAATCTCATGCAACAATGTTTAATGAAAAAGCTTATTGTAAAAAATAAATTTTTCTAAAAAAACTAGAATTGAGTCCCACTGGACGTGCCAACTTGTTTACTGTGAAATTTAGTAAATAATCGCTAGTCTTCTAAATTCTAATGACTCTGATTACTTACAATATCGATTAGATTGATCCTAAGACAACAGTGTATAGTTTTAGTTGTTTTATAGGTTTTTTATGGATATTGATCTTTTCGACTATGAGAGTAAGTTCGAACATAAATGACGAAGAGAAAGATAAAGATGACAGAACATGTAAATGACAAGAAACTAAAGGTTTTCGACTAAAAGATATAAGGAGTTGTAAATGACTTTAAAAATGTAAATATTGCATTGAAAGGTAAAAAGTGGTATTTCAAACGTACATTCTTAGGAAACTCGTTTCTCGATTAACTTTGATACTTTGAGTGGATAGAGTAATTTGTATAATAATTGAACACTCAGAAATCTAAAACTAGAGACTCCTATTAATACTAAATCTACACGAACGATATTTTCATCAGAAGAGGACATGTTCTCACCTGCATGCTTTCTACCCTTCACATGCTTTCATGCATCTCTTTTCAAAAGGAACAAATAAGCGCCAAAATTTGAATGTTCAACCTTATTCCAAATCTCTCTATCGAACCCGCTTCAATCACATCTTCAAAACACTATGTTTTGACTTTATGCTTTATTCACCAAATCTCGGTCAAAAAAGACCAATGTCGAAAACATCTTCATTATTCTTGATTTCCTTTAAAACCTTGATGTCCTCATTCAATCTTTAAGCGTCGAATTTTTAGCTAACACTATTATACCTTTCCGAATAGGGAATTGACTCACGAGTCTAACTCACTAATATGTAGTGACATATGGGCCTTTTAAATCATTTGATTTTATTTCGGGCTCGAATACAATATTTTATACTTTCTTCAATTTTCTATTTTATTTTGACTTTGAATTAAAAGTCCATTATAATTTTTTTTTCTATTTTTTTTTTACTTTGGATTAAAAGTCTATTATAAACTTTTTTATATGTATTTAAACATCTTTGATTGTGGTCGTAAATATTATCTTTGATCGTAATAAAATTCAGTAGTTTTTCTATCTAATGGATTTCAGAGTTTTATTTGATAAATTTTTCTCTTGCAAACTTATTTTCTTATTATAGGTTTAACCCTTACTAATCTGTAATATTTCCAACGATTAATCAGTAAATGATTTCATCTCAGCATACAAAGGAGAAGAGACATTTCTTCACATCAAATTGGTATACTTGCTAGCTTTTACATGCCAATAGAATTAGAATTTAGTCTAACTTATCTCTACACAACCGAATTATAGGGTGAAGGGTGATACTTTATATGAATTTTCTGTAGACTTTATATATTTGTCAATCTTTCCTTTATCATTATCATTGCACTTGGTCTTATATAAATGAAAGCAAATATGAAAATCACAAGTCAAAACTAAAAAACTTCATCTTATCTATATTGGAAATGATCAGAAATACTCATTGCTCAACATGAAATCACAAAAAATGTACAAAAACAATGAAACCAAACAAGATACCCCAAAAGGAGTAATAAATGCAAAGAAGCTACCCCTGGTGATACTATTAAGTTGCTCAATAAAGTTATGATGAAACTAGTAGTTATGTCTGTCCCCAAGTAGACCAATTAGCCTCACTTCCAACACGTGGCATCATCTGATTCCTTGACTGAGAATCAACATTGAAGTTGGCTCCACACATAACACCCTCACTGTCAATCCTAGGCATTGCTTTCATCTTCTTTGTTGGATGTTCAAAGTTCAACAGACCATGCTCACTATGAAACAAACACCCTGAAATTTTCAACACCATTTAGTAATTTTTCACAATATAATTCATAGTAAGTGTACAAAATCTTAATTTTTCACAATACCATTTGGAAAAGGTGCAAATGATTTAGCACAACCAGACTTAACAAGCTCCACATTTTCAGAAATAACCACTGACCCATCAGCTGCAATACCCCAATACAGTCCAATTTGGCCATCAGAGCCCTAATAAAAAAACAAAACAAAATATGAACAATTGTTAGTGAATAAGTCCAAAAAAAAAAAGTGATTCTTTACCAAAAAAAAGTGACTCACAGATGCAGCAAAAACTGTTTCATTTTTATGGTCATAGATCACAAATCCAAAACTTCCTTCAAATTGTTTAAGAACTTGATCAGCTGGGTATGGACCCCGGTCGCGAAGTGTCCGGTAGGCCTCGATGATGAAGATGGCCTCATTGCTTCCCTTTGATAGTCCATATTGCTTGTTCAATTGACTAAGGTTGTGTAGATTTCCCATGAAAGCACAATATATGTTGTCCAAACCACTAAACAACCTATGTGACACATGAAACATTTTGTTGTATTAGCAATCTATGAAATCATATATGATTCAGACACGACACTGACACGTCAACATAGATACTATGATACCTTTGATAAATGGAGGGTGTGTTTGAAGGGGAATAGGCTAATAAAGCATCATTTCCAAAAGTCATGTAGAAAGCATTGGAGGAATTGCATGAGATGAAATCTCTAAGAATTTCGTGACTTGGTTTAGCTTTCTTAGGGTTTGAATTCTGAGAAGCTGGACTATTAAGCTCTTTTGGTGCATTCACCAACTTTTCCTTGAAAATTCCCAACATCTTTTCCTCTGTTTAAAGTGACAATTAGCTGCATAAAAGAACATCTCAGGGATTTTGAACAATGAATGAAAAAAGATGCTAACTATGAAAATTAATGAAATGAAAATAGAGAAGCATACCAAGAAATAATGAGATCAGATTTGGTGAGATAGATTGAAAATGGATAATGGATGAGAATAATGAGGGATTGATGTAAGATATATATAGGAAGGGGATGTGTTAGAGTTTTGTTTCTTTTTGACTTGAAAATGTGAGAGAGGTGACGTGGAGGTTCTATCCAATCCAAACAATAAATTTAGATAAATATGAAAAATATTAGTCATTTTATTTTTAATGTACTCCTATTTGCAGGTCAGATTCAGAGTTGATACTTTATTTTTGAGTAACTTTTATATAAATATTTTCTAATATGATTGATCTTTATAAATACTTTTTAAAATATTCAACAACTTTTAAGAAAAACACCACTTTATTATGCATATTAATTAGAAAAAAGAGATGGTGCATTAATCAATGACAATTATGTACTCGTTAAATGAAATTAAAAATTTTAAATTATTTATATAATTTAATATTTTAAAATATTTTAATTAAATATTTTGGTAATACTTTTTTATGATGACAATGTACTACTATTATATTTATTAATTAATATATAATAAAAATATTATATTAAAAAAAATTATAAATATTTTTTCATATAAATGACATTAATCTAAATCATCTATTTTAAATTCAAAAAGATGTTTTTTTTTTAATTGTGTCATCTACTAATACTAATTACATTATTTTTAAATCAATTTATTCCATACATATTTATTTTAATTATAAATCTATCAACATTTAATTAAATTAATTGAGTAAAATTATTATTCTGTGATGGAAGAGAAGGTGTTAGTTGGATTGGAATTGTGAATAAATCTTATCCATATTGATGTGACAATCATGTGACTCAGCAACTGACAAAACCACGTTACATCATCCACAGATGGTTGAAGTTAAATTCGTGTCTGAATCTCACCAGCCACAATAATTTAATAGTATTTTATATTCAATAGACCCTGCCCTAAATAAGACAGATTCTTGCAAGAATTCTACTCTTCTAATCTGTGTTTGATTCTACCATGTAAAAGTTAGAAAATTAACTTTGAATAAATTTATTGTGTAATATTAAAACTAATTTCAGTTAAAGTGATTTAAAGATAGAGTGATTTATATTTACATAACTTTATGTAAAATAAAATTAAACAATAAGTTTCAATATTAAAACTACGTTTAAACTTAAAAATTATAACTGACTTAAGTAAAACCAATTCTACTTTAAAAAATCAAACGCTCTAAATTTGCTTTTGCATGTTTCAAAAGTTAAAACCAAACACACTAGTTAAAAGTAAATAAGTTGTAGGTAAAGAGATTTGTATTTAAACAAATTCTTGCAAAAGTGGTATAAATAGTAAATTTCAATATAAAAATATGTTTATACTCAAAAGCTATAAATTTTAATTTTAAATAGAATCAATTATGAAAAGGAGAGTAAAATTCTAATCGAGAGCAACCAAACATGAGAGCAACCAAACATGTCAAAATCAATTCTCCACATCGAAAATGAATTCAATTCTAAGAATCAAAAGGGCTCCAATAGTTAAACCAAACTTGCCCAAAGGGGTGATTTTTTTTTTCAAACCAACACATACTACACACCAATCGCTTGCGCCAAATTTTGAAGAATTTAAAGGCTGATTATTATAATTGTATGAATACAAGTTATTTTACTGTGAATGCATCTACACATCAATGACAATAGCATCAGTATGTGATTGACTAAGTACATTATATATCTAATAAACCTGAACCAAAACTAAATGTAAAAATTTGAGTGACGAAAAGTTGCTATAAACACTACAGACAGATAATCATCCCAAGAAGTTGTTATAAATCATACTCCATACTATGATAATTTTCTTCCGGATAGTAAACAGCAGTCACAATATTACCCCCAAATTTCCTGCCATTTAGAGCATTTTTTGCAGCTAAAGAAGCAGTACAGTCAGCGTATTCCAAGAAAACCTACAAGAGAAAACAAAACCACGTTCAAACAACTTAGTTCGGATCAAGAGTAACCTCAAACTCAATTTGTTAGAGAAGACAGTGTAAGACCACAAAGCTCAAGCCACTAAAAGTTTCAAATCACTAAGTCTTGAGGTGAATGAAATTTGTAGCTCATGCCTGACATGTTAGCCAACAAATCGCGAACTCAAATGCATCACAAAGGAACTGCATACCTTTCCAATACCTGCAGACAGCTCTCCGTTTGGATTTGGACGAGGAATAACAACATTCATCAAGGTCCCTATACATTCAAATAAGGTAGAAGAAAGCATATTAATCAGAAACACATGAACAAAGGCGTTAGAGGGAATTCCAGAACATTTATTAGCTGATTATTTCCTTATTGATCTTGCAGTAAAATAGACGATAAAAATAAAGTCAGCATATGAGAACACTTCCTACAACACCTACAACTTTTTTAATACTCTATTTCCCTTTGGGGAATGGTTCATCAAGATACTCTGAAAGACAAGCTTCTCCAACAGTTTTGTCTTACAACCATTATACTGAATTGATATCAGTCTCATTCTACAGGTCCCAATAGAGAATTAACTACATAACTGAAATACTGAACTAGTACGAATACTTGTCTGCACCAAGCTAAAAAATTTGACAGAGATTAGTTGAACAATCTAACTTTTCCAAAAACTGGGATGACTTTAATTACATCTAGTTAATAGATCCAACCCACCCACTAAACCAAAGAAAATGTAATATAATGACTTCATATGCAAAGCTTTAAGCAGAAAATGGCAGTAATAGGACACATATTACACAACATGCATACCAAATTTGCAGCATTCATCCCGCATGTCTTCCAATATCTCTTCATATTCTCCATTATCATTTAATTGTTCAGTAGTGACGGCCTTTAAAGAAAATCAGGTAGCACGGGTGAGGTGAAAACCCAATAAGGGTTAATCAAATCAAATTGTTAACCATAGTAAATTATGACAACATGAAAAAAAGAGGGGGGAGGGGATAAATGAAAAAATAAAAAGGCAAATCAATCTGTCAAAACTCTACAAGGAGTAATTTGGTTGACAAAATTTTGCTTGTAATAGAAACTAGAATCACCTGAGTTAAACAAACAACTTTACTGGGGCTTTCTTCGTTTGTTGGGCCTCTTTCGACTCCTGGAATATTTAGCCCAACCACTTCCAAAGCTATTTTCTGTTAGTTGAGGGATGTAAATAATCGAGTAATAATAAATGGCAAACAAGTAGAAAAACAGAAGGTAAAAGTTTGTGCCTCACCTGCATAGCTATATGCTGCTGTGCCCGTGCAAAGATGTTATCCTCTTCTGGTTTAGAATGTCCACTGCCCGACAAGTAGATTACAATGAATTTTATTAGTCAATGGGAAGGGGAAAAAACAATTTAGTCACCTAGATAATAAAATTTTATTCATGAGTATTGCTCCATGCTTGTTATATTATCAATGATAAACACAAACAGCAGGAAATAATTGAGGGAATACCATGAAATACCAAAAGCACACAAGATTAACAGATGTTAAAACAAACATGAAGAAGCTCAACGGTATCATAGAATGGTCTATTCCATGTCTGGTGTATCAAAGGGAATTAGGTATTAGAGTTATAAGGGCAATTCTGTAATATTCTGTAAAAGGGAATTAGACTAGTGTCTAATTCCATTTCTATCCTTATCCTTTCTACATAAATGATTGCTGTAACTGAATCAAGATTGAATAACAAATTCTGTTTGCATTTTCCCTCTCATTTTCTCTCTCTCTCTCTTCTCTTTCTTTCACTCTTTGCTTCTCTGTTTCTATCATGGTATCCAGAGCTTATCTCTGATCCTCGGCGCACATGGCTTCTCCGTCGCCGTCTTCCACCGCAAGCAGTGACAGCTCCGTCGCTGCTAACTCCACCTTCAAACAAAAAATCTCAGTCAAGCTTGATGAGAACAACTATCGACAGTGGAAACAACAAGTTGAAGGAGTTCTTCGTGGCACGAAAATGGTGCGGTTTGTCGTATCACCTCAGATACCGGAACGGTACCTCACTATTGCCGATCGTGACACCGGAAGTGAGAACCCTAACTTTGTCGCGTGGGAAGAACAGGATGCGCTGTTGTGCACGTGGTTGTTATCCATGATTTCAGATTCGCTCCTCTCTCGTTTCATTCTCCTTCGTCACTCGTGGAAGTCTGGGAAGAAATTCATGCGTTCTGCCATACGCAAATGAAGACTCGGTCTAGCCAACTCAGATCGGAGCTTCGCTCCCTCTCGAAAGGTACTAGAACCATTTCTGATTTTCTTGCTCGCGTTCGCACTATCGTCGATACTTTAATGTCAATTGGTGATCCAGTCCTTCATCGTGACCAAATTGAACTGATTCTTGAGGCGTTACCATCGGAATTTGACTCGGTTGTTGCTGCTGTTAACTCTAAGACTGATTTCATTTCAATTGATGAATTGGAATCGCTTCTCCTCACTCAAGAAGCTAGAGTTGAGAAATCCAAGAAAGAAGTTGTTGAGACTGTCTCTGTGAACCTTACTCAAGGTAATGTGCCAAGTTCCAATCTCAGTCCCCAAAATTCTGATATCCCTGACTCCAGTGGTGGAAACTTCCAAAGCTTTGGTCGTGGTAGCTATTCTCGTGGCAGAAACAATAGAGGAGGAAGGTTCAGAGGAAGTGGTGGCCGCAACGGCTATAGAAACTCTGTGCAATGTCAGATATGCTATAAACCTGGTCATGATGCTAGCTATTGCTACTACAGACACTCTCAAGACTCTTATGGTGTTTATCCTCCTTATGGTGCTCCTGCCTCCTTTGGAAATTTTGGCTTCAGTCAACCAAATGTGTGGACTCAACCTGGATTTAGGGCTCCAAGTCCTTCAACTGTGAATCAAGCTAGATCTGTGGCGCCTGTAATGGCATCTCAGTACTCTGGTGCAAGGCCTCAGGCACTGATTGCTGGCACTGACTATTCTCCGTTCTACAACCAGGCGTGGTATCCTGACTCCGGAGCTTCACATCATGTGACTCCAGATGCCAAAAATCTTACTGATACTGTATCTCTGCCTGGTAATGATCAGGTTCACATTGGCAATGGCCAAGGTCTGTCCATAACTTCTCTTGGCTCTATGATTTTTCCTTCAAATTTATGCCCTAACACTTCTTTAAAACTGAATAATCTTCTTCTTGTTCCATCCATTACTAAAAATCTGCTGAGTGTGAGTCAATTTGCCAAAGATAATGCTGTATTCTTTGAGTTCCATGCTAATGCATGTTTTGTAAAATGTCAGGGTACTTCTAAAGTGCTTTTGAGTGGTTCCCTTGGGAGTGATGGTCTTTATAAGTTCGACTGCACTCCTCCTCCTACTTCCTCTCAAGTCCTCAGTGCTGTTTGCAAGTCATCTGGCCTTCAACATCCTTCTTTGGAATCTAGCTTTGTGTTCAATCCCAGTTGTAATAATAAAAACTTAGATTTTGTTACCAGTCTGTACAAACTGTGGCACCACAAGTTGGGTCACCCTCATCATGAGGTTCTTAAACAAGTTCTCAAACTATGTAATATTTCAATTCCTAATAAACAGTTTTCTGATTTCTGTAATGCCTGCTGTTTGGGTAAGGTACATAGGTTACCATCTACCTCATCTAAAACTGTTTACTCCAAACCCCTTGAACTTGTGTTTTGTGACTTGTGGGGGCCCTTACCAGTTCCCTCCATCTCTGACTATTCATATTTTCTCACCTGTGTTGATGCTTACAGCCGTTATACCTGGATTTATCCTCTAAAATTAAAATCTGCCACACTTGCCACTTTTATTCAGTTTAAAGCTCTTGTTGAACTACAACTTAATCTCAAAATCAAGTTTGTGCAAACAGATGGTGGAGGTGAATTCAAACCTTTGACACATTTTCTAACCATGCATGGCATAACACAGAGTTACATGCCCACATACTCATCACCAAAATGGCTCTGTGGAACGTAAACACAGACATGTTGTGGAGACAGGTCTCACTCTTCTTGCTCAGGCTAACCTACCCTTAAAATTCTGGGATCATGCTTTCCTCACTGCTACCTATCTCATAAACAGGCTTCCATCTCCTTCCCTGCACAATAAATCACCCTTTTTCTTGCTGTATTTTCAATTTCCTGACTACAAGTTCTTAAAGGCCTTTGGCTGCTCCTGTTTTCCTCATCTCAGACCTTATAATTCTCACAAACTTGCTATGCATTCTAAGGAGTGCTTATTCCTTGGCTATTCTCCATCCCACAAAGGCTATAAATGTCTTGATCCTACTGGCAGAATATTTGTGTCTAAGGATGTAATATTCAACGAGCACAGGTTCCCCTATACTTCCCTATTTCCTGACTCATCATCTAAATCTGTTTCAAAACCCTCCCCTACTCCCTTTTCTGGACCTCCATCTGGACATCCTATTCCCCTTACATCTGTTGGTCCTCACTCATACTTTCAGTCACCTACTAATTCCCCTGGTTCTTCTTGCAGGCAACCTTCTTTCAGCAGCATTAATCCTGACCTTGGTTTACCTGTTTCTCCCTCCCAGTCTGCTTCTACTTCTCAACATTTTGTTCATCCTGATACATCTTCTGCTGACTCTTCAGCTGTGTCTCCTCAAGTTGATATTCAGTCCTCCTCAGTGGGCATTAGTAACAGCACAACCTCTTCTCCATTCACTGAACACTCCTCCCTTGCTCCATATGTTCATCCTCTTAACACTCATCCCATGGTCACTAGAGCTAAGGATGGTATTGTTCAACCTAGGCTGCACCCCACTCTCCTTCTCACTCAATTGGAACCAACCTCACATAAACAAGCTTTATCCATTCCTGAGTGGCACACTGCTATGAAAGTTGAGTATGAAGCATTAATTAGGAACCACACTTGGTCTTTGGTGCCTGCTCCTGATCACAGAAAACCTATTGGCTGCAAGTGGGTTTTTAGGGTCAAAGAAAATGCAGATGGGACAATTAACAAATATAAAGCAAGATTGGTTGCTAAGGGTTTCCATCAGGTTGAAGGTTTTGACTACACTGAAACTTTTTCACCAGTTGTGAAACCCATTACAGTGAGGACTGTTTTAACACTTGCCATATCTAAAGGTTGGATCATACAACAAATTGATGTCAATAATGTTTTTCTAAATGGAGTGCTTAATGAAGAGGTTTATATGGTTCAACCACCAGGTTTTGAAAAGGGTGAGCCTGGTCTTGTCTGCAAGCTACACAAAGCCCTATATGGACTTAAACAGGCTCCTAGGGCCTGGTTTGATAAGCTCAAAGGTTCTCTTCTCCAACTGGGTTTCACTGCCAGCAGGTGTGATCCCTCCTTGTTCATGATGCTCACACCATCGTGCTACACCTTAGTGTTGGTGTATGTTGATGACATTATCATCACTGGCTCTTCTTCTTCTTTCATCAAGCAGTTGGTCACTAAACTCAATCTGGCCTTTTCTCTCAAAGACTTGGGCAAACTAGATTATTTTTTGGGCATAGAGGTAACTCATCTTCCCAATGGTTCTCTTCTGCTTTCTCAAAGCAAGTATGTCAGGGATCTGCTTCATAGAGCCAACATGGCTACTGCTAAAGGAATTGCTTCCCCTATGGCCTCAAGCACCAAACTATCCAAAGTAGGCTCTGCTCAAGTTACTGATTCCACCTACTTCAGGTCTATAGTGGGAGCCCTACAGTATGCTATTGTAACAAGACCTGAGATCTCTTTTGCAGTCAACAAAGTTTGTCAATTTCTCTCAAACCCTCTTGAGGATCATTGGAAAGTTGTTAAGCGCATTCTCCGGTATCTCCAAGGGACAGTTTCTCATGGTCTTCTTCTCTCACCTGCTAACCTCACTTTGCCTCTCACTATCACAGGCCTTTGTGATGCAGATTGGGCCTCTGATCCTGACGATAGAAGGTCTACTTCTGGGGCCCGCATCTTCCTAGGTCCTAATCTTGTTACTTGGTGGGCAAAGAAGCAGACACTTGTTTCCAGATCAAGTGCTGAGGCAGAATACAGAAGTCTGGCCTTAGCTACAGCAGAGATTCTCTGGCTTCAGTCTCTTCTGCAAGAACTTCACATCACCCATCAGACTCCCAAGATACTATGTGACAATCTCAGTGCAGTATCTCTAGCTCACAACCCTGTTTTGCACTCAAGGACCAAGCACATGGAACTTGACATTTTCTTTGTCCGGGAGAAAGTGATTGGCAAGAACCTCATTGTTTCCCACATTCCTGCAGTAGATCAGTGGGCTGATGTGTTAACCAAGCCTCTCTCCACCAACAGATTCTTGTTTCTTAAATCAAAGCTTAGAGTCGTTGACAAGCTCAAACTTGATCAACCACCCTAAGTTTGAGAGGGGAGTATTAGAGTTATAAGGGCAATTCTGTAATATTCTGTAAAAGGGAATTAGACTAGTGTCTAATTCCATTTCTATCCTTATCCTTTCTATATAAAGGATTGTTGTAACTGAATCAAGATTGAATAACAAATTCTGTTTGCATTTTCCCTCTCATTTTCTCTCTCTCTCTTCTCTTTCTTTCACTCTTTGCTTCTCTGTTTCTATCATTAGGATCAATTAGCAACAAAGGGATCCAGGGGTTTAGAGGTAAACTAAAATTTAATGCAATCAGAGTTTTCTAGTAAATTACAATTTCTTATTCAGAATAAATCCAATTGAGGTATCTTAACGTAGTAATATTGAAACTACTGGAGGTTTGAAAACTTAAAGGAATATCATAGTCTCAAACTCTCAGTAAAAAGATGGACTCCTCAGTAGAAAGGCTAACCTGACAGTAGCACGCCTCACAGTCAATGTTTTATCTCCCATTTTAAGGCCATTAAGAGAGGCACAAGCAATGTCTGTTACTGCTGGATCCTAAAAAGATTACCCAGAAAATCAATTTGTATAAAAAAAAATAGAGACACTTTATATCCTGTTTGGAAATTACCAAATGCTCAAAAAACTTTTCTAGGTAATTACTCAAAAAAGAAACATTTGAAAAGTGAATTATCATTAAGATCTATATGTTCTACAATGCAACATTGTTCACCTGATAGATGCAGAAACCATATCCTTTAGAGTTTCCCGTTTCTTTATCTCTAACTATATCAAAATTTCGGAGAGGACTGCATTGGGTCAAATGATATCACAACATAAATGTGTTGGGTTTACGCTTGTTAAGTAAATCAATAGGCATGGTTGGAAAATCATATAAAATACCAGAATACAGAAAAGAGTACACATGTAAATAAACATTATTCATGACAATCATACCCAAAAGCCTGAAGCAACTCTCTCATTTGAGCTTCAGTAAAGTAGTATGGCAGCCCACCCACAAAGATGCGATCAAGTCCCTCGGCTCCACCTATTGTACTGGGAAGTGGGAATATTCCATATAGGTTAGAACATGAGGTATATGATATAAATTGGTATACTACAACATTATGTAAAGTTCATGTAAAACATGCACATTGCCATCAAAGTACATGGTCAACTTACCCTGCAGAAAGTCCAACAGCAGATAAGTTGAGGTTTGCACTTGGCTGGCAAGGACCTAGAACTGCAGCTAACGAAGGGTTATAGTCAGTTGGCCTACGGACTCTCACAGAAACACCCTGAGATTAGATATCACAAGAAAAACATCAGTGGTTAGTGTTCTAAAACATATTGGACATGCAAGCTCTGGCCTATTGAATGTTTTGACTGATGTTATGTGAAACAAGGTGATGCATGAACCAAGTAATATGCAGAAAGCAATCTTTCTAGCTGATTGCATTGAAGTCAAATTGTATGGAAGAAAAATGAGGTTAAAATTGACCAGATTCGCAGAGACAATTACCCCCTATGTATAATTAACACAATGGTGATTTAGGTGCAGTTGCCGATCACACCAAAATATTTGGAATAGGGAAGAAAATCAATGGTTTGTAGTTCAGATAGGTATTCAAATCAGAGACAGCATTGAGAATACCTATGTAGTCAGTAGCACATAGAGCAGCATAGCAGCCGATCCCCAAAACACAATAGCTACGTTGAAGTCGAGCAAACATTTTATATGATACACAAAATAAAAAATAAAAAGGTGTTGATTGTGGTGGTTGAGACTAAGATGATGACGTATACTGTTGGTGCAGAAATTGAAAAATAAGGCAAGAGAAGAAATTGGTGCAGAAACCAGGGAATGGGAAAAGAATGTGACAGGAGAGAAGAAGGGAAAGAGCACGGCGAAGACGGAAAAGGGAGAAGAGCCAGTTGCAAGTGGAAGTTCCTCTCACAAGAAAAACAGAGCGCAGAAGAGTATGGAAGAACAAAAGTAGGCAGTAAATACTTGAACAAATTATCCAGTGAAAAAGTAATAAAAAAACATCAAAATAATTCGAAACAGTTAAAAATTAGGGCAGTTTCGACATTATGCATCAAAAACATTTGTGGCGGCTTCATCTCGTGATTCCTGTAATTATGCCACCATGGACAGCACTACGGTCACGATCCTAAAACGCAACATGGTGCCAGAATGCGCAGCACATGGCAGCCACAGCACGCAGTCGCTATTGCGGCCGCTAGACTGCAATTGACTGCAGACAACATATAAAAGTTTTAGTTATGTAATGTAGCCTGATTAATGCTCTCACTACTTTTCAATGTAACATGAGAGCAGCATTAAGCCATATTTGAGGTTGGTTTGGTTTAAAGTGACAAGACCACTGATACATGTGATTGTGAAGATCGTGCTAGATATTTTGATTCAACTATAATTGCTTGCTAAAAAGAAATGTAGTTTTGGTTAAAGAACAATTGCTTACCTTGGTCAAATCATTTCTTTTAAGGGTGTTTATGTAGGCCAAGAGAAAAACAAGTGCTGTACATTGACCTATTCTTATTCGTAAAAAAAAACAGTGAAGGAAGTTTGTGGATTTATTGCACCGGTCTATCAGTTTTTTTAGTAACATATATGTCCCATTAATTTTAATGTCATAACCTTGAGAAGGACAAATGCTTCCAGAATCCCAAGCCTTCAGTTATGACTTTTAATGAAAATTCAGAAGATGGACTGTACAACAGTTGACATATTCAATTCCTTCTATTGTTGATCTCAATTTAATATCAAAACTTACGATGCATTAACAATAATATAAATATGCTTGCCTCAAATACTATTCCATCTAAAGCCATTGCATTGCTAGCTTCTTCAACGGTTCTCATCTCCACAAACGCGAATTTCTTCTCGTGGTTAATGTAGACATTGACAACCGAATCACCTACATAAATAAGCAAATCTTGAATAAACTAATCAACTAAGCCATCTTGGAAATAAATAAGCAAATAACATATGTACTTTATATTAATAAATTATAGTCTAAGACTCAAGACACTATCATTGTGCAATAAATAAATAAATTTAGCACAAATATGGAAAAGCAAACAACTAAACATGAAGTAAAGCTTGCACGACATAAAACAGTTTGATTAAAAACTGGGTAATTCAAAGGTCAAATTACTGAAACAACATTCTTTGATAAGTTGTTTAATTTGAGTATGTCAAGTCTTATACAGATAAAATCAGAAAATAAATTATTGAAAATACTACACTACACCTGATCCGGCAGAATTTCCCCCAATAGCAATCATGACATGGCTAAAGAAAGATGCAATTGCCTGTTACAAAAATAAAAGAAAATCAACAATCCCGAAAAGCAAACGGATACAACTGTTACATTTCGTCAGTTGCAATATAACCAAATTTTACTAATGGAGCAGGCAGCAAAACATACTATGCAATAAGCACAACATTAACTACTGTCAATGTCAAACAACACAACACATTTCCATACCACAAAAAAAGAAGCACGGAAGAACATTAATAGTACAGATGGTACAGAACGGAGACCAAACATTCATATGAATGACTTGGAGCATGAATATAATAACATTTACCTCTGAAAAGGTCTATTCCGGATAGCATTCATTATAGATGAGCAATATAACCCTAATAATATTAATGACTCCAAATTAATTGCAAGCTGCAATTCTTTAGCACTCCCCAAGTTACCATAACCATATATGACTCTTAAATCTTTTTAAAATAATATAGTCTATATTTAATAGCAATTTGCAACATTACTCTAATCAGATAAATGTTTTATATAGAATTGGAATGAACCACTTATAAATAAGAGTTGTTAATCATTTGAAAATATTTAGATCTTATGTGAAAAATAAGAATAATATTATTTTGAATGTGCTTGAGATACAATGCTCTCGGCATAATACTTAATTTATAATCATGTAGTTACAACTTACAATGATAATAATTATGTGCAATTTACAAAAAAATGAATTAAACTAATACAAATTACCAAGATACATAGAACTTAGTATGCAATGAATTAACTAGGAAAATACAGAATTAACTACTTGGAAAATGCAGAATTAAATTATTAGAATTTCTAACACTCTCGATTCCTAGCTTGGACACAATTTTTTCAAAATTTGGGCAGCTCAATCCTTTTGTGAAGACATCCGCAAGTTGACCTTGTGAAGGAACATAACGAGTGCAAATCAAACCGCAATCAAGCTTCTCTTTGATAAAATGTCTATCCACCTCAATGTGTTTTGTTCGATCATGTTGAACTAGATTGTGAGCTATACTAATTGCTGATTTATTATCACAACAGAGCTTCATAGGTCCATCCCATTTAATCTTCAAGTCTTCTAAAATAATCTTCAACCAAAGTAATTCACAAATACCCTGTGCCATAGCTCGAAACTCAGCTTCAGCACTGGGTCGGGCCACAACAGTCTGCTTTTTACTCCTCCAAGTTACGAGGTTTCTTCCAAGAAATGTACAATACCCTGTAGTTGACCTCCGATCAATAGTTAAACCCGCATACTCAACATCAGTATATGCCTCAAGAGTAGCACTTCCATTCCTTTTAAACAAAATCCCTTTTCCTAGAGTTCCCTTAAGATATTATAAAATCCTGCGAGCTGCAAGTAAATGAATTTCCTTTGGATTGTGCATAAATTGACTAACCACACTAACAGCAAATGCAATATCTGGCCTTGTATGAGAAAGGTAAATTAGTCTCCCAACCAATCTTTGATACATTTCCTTATCCACCACTGCACCTTCTTCCACATTACCTAACTTATGGCTTGGATCTATAGGACTTCCCACAGGTTTACAAGCTAGCTTACCTGTTTCCATGAGCAAATCCATGATAGATATACTTTTGTTGAGATATGAAAATACCCTTTTTTGAATGAGCCACCTCTATCTATTTCTAATAAATACTTCAACCTCCCAAGACTTTTCATTTCAAACTCTTTTGCTAAATGTTGAGTTTGTTTCTTCCAATCATTTCCAGTCACAATAATGTCGTCAACATATACCAACAACACTGTAACTCCCCCTGAAGAAGAGTGCTTAATAAACAGTGTATGATCTCCATTACTTTGTTTGTACCCTAAGACTGTCATAGCCTTAGTAAACCTTCCAAACCATGTCCGAGGTGATTGTTTCAATCCATATAATGCTTTTCGCAACTTACAAACTGAAATGACAGCAACATTATTCCCATATCCAGGTGAAATCTCCTTATAAATTTCTTCTTCAAGCTCTCCATGTGAGAATGTATTTTTCACATCAAATTGTTGTAACTCCTACCCATAATTGGCAACAAGAGATAATATAACTCGAACTGTATTCATCTTTACCACAGGGGCAAAGGTTTCTGAATAATCAATGCCATAGGTTTGTGTGAAACCTTTAGCAACTAGTCTTGCTTTGTACCTCTCAATTGTCCCATCAGTCTTGTATTTTACTATGTACACCCACTTGCAACCAACTGGTTTCTTTTCTTCAGGCAAAGCACAACTAACTGCCATGTTTTATTCTTCTCTAATGCCTCCATTTCTATATCCATAACCTGCTTCCAATTTTTATCAGATAATGCCTCGAAAACATTAGTGGGAATTTGGATAGCATTTAAGTTTGCAAGAAAGGTTTTATGGGCTTGAGAATTTTTTTGATATGAAACATAATTTGAAAGTGGATAAAGTGGTCTTTTTGTACATTCTCTAACTCCCTTTATCATGGCAATTGGTAGGTCATCGTTATCTTCAATTGTTGGATTTTGTGTTTCACTTTGTGGGGCTGAAATATCATCTTGTAAAATAAAAAAATCAGAATTTGTTACCTCTATTGAAGGGCTTGGGTCGATTTCTTGGACATTTGTTGATTCAGGATTGGCCTTCAATCTTCTACTATACACCAAATTCTTTCCAAACTTATCATTTCCAACTCTGTTTTCAACCACAGATTCATTCTCAATTCTATTTTCAGTCACTACTTCATTTTCAGATTCGTGTCCAAATCCATCTTTGACCAATGCCTCATTTTCAGATTCATTTGCACCTACTTCTCTTCTTGAATTAAGCTCATGGGAATTTGTTTCAAGATTTGGAAGAATAAGAGTTTCAAGAGTATTATCCTTATCTTCAATAAGACGCCCCCCTTAAAGATAAGGTTGTATGAAGTAGGCATCTCCTTCATGAAATGTCACATCTCGAGACATAAATATTTTTTTTGATGGAGGGTGGTAACATTTATATATCCTTTTTTAGTAGTAGAGTACCCAACAAAGACACGTTTTAGAGCTCTAGGATCAAGTTTTCCCTTACCTTGACGGTGGATATGAACAAATGAGACACACCCGAATATCCGTGGGACAAGATTATTAGTGGTCGAAATGTTCGGATAGAAAGACGAAAGAATATCCATAGGACTCCTTAATTCCAACACTCTAGAGGGTAGTCGGTCAATGAGGTATGTTGCTGTAAGTACAACTTCTCCCTAAAGATACTTTGGAACAACAACGCTCGGGTTTGGTCAAGAAGATGACCATTTTTTCTTTCTGCAATTACATTTTGTTGCGGTGTTTTCACACAACACTCATGAATTATTCCTTCTTTTTCACAAAAAGGAGTAACGACATGATTGAAGAACTCCTTCCCATTATCAGATCTAATTCTCTTGATATTTTGCACCAAATTGATTTTTTATCATTGAGAAAAATATTGGGAGAAAAGTACTTACTTCAGATTTATTCTTGAGAAGGAAAAGCCAAATAACTCGAGTACAATCATCTATGAAAGCAACAAACCATCGATCCCCGGATACACTTGGAATAGTAGATGGACCCCAAACATCGGTATGGACTAAATGAAAAGGAATTGTGCATCTTTTATTATTCAAAGGAAAAGGTACCATTTTATGTTCTGCAATTTCACATACTTCACAACGAAGAGTCTCATTTTTCAGCTCAGAAAACAAAGATGGAAACATACTTTTGATAACTCTAAAAGAGGGATGTCCTAACCGACAATGGAAAAATAAGATTTTTTCTTTGCTTCTGAGAAGTGACTCTAACATTAGTGAGTAAGACGAGAGACTTTTTGTTGTAACAAGCTAATCTTCGAGATAGTAAAGACCATTCCCTTCTCTAGCATGTTCAATCTTCCTCCCCAAATCGGTCTTGAAATATACAATGGGTGCTGTGAAAAATTACACTACAGGATAAATCTTTTGTAAATTTTTGTATAGAGACTAGGTTTGTAGACAATTTTGGAACATAAAGGACATTTTTTAAGAGAATGGAAGGAGTTATTTGGATGTCTCCAATACCATCCATTGTTACTAGAGTATCATCAGCAGTGGAAATTTCTTTATTACTTGGACTAGGGTGATATGTGGAGAAGTAATTAGATGAAGGGGTCATATGGTCGGTGGCTCCTGAATTTAAGATCCATGGAGAAAGAAGGCATATTTGAGACATTAAACTCAAATGAAATCGGAAGCATACCTGAACAAGCCAAAATACAAGTACTTGTTGGTTTCTCCAAGATATTAGGGAAAGTGGACATCAAATAGTTTTTCTCATTTATTTTCTCATTTATTTGATATGCAGGCTGTAGGCTCTCTAATTCTCCAAAGTGATTATTTTGGAATTGAGCATTTCCTCCTCATGCAAATTGTTTTACAATTTCCTCCTCCATTGATAGGAAGTTGAAAGAGAATTGGTAATGCAAGAAAAAGAAAGAAAAAAAAATACAAAGTACTGACAGTGGGGCTGTTGGGCTGTATGAACAGCAACCAGAAAAATTACAACATTGTACTAACGGCTATCGAAAAGTACAAAAAGGGTTTAGTTGTAAGATTTGACAGCAAATAATAGTGCCCAGTCAAGATTTGAGATTTTTGACAGCAGAAAATGCCCAGTAAAAATTTCTCAATATTTGTTGCGGAAGCGAAAGTAGAGTCTCCTAGATCAGGAGCTCTGGTACCATGTGAAAAATAAGAATAATATTGTTTTAAATGTGCTTGAGATTCAGTGCTCTCAGCATAATACTTAATTTATAATCATATAGTTACAGCTTACAATGATAATAATTATGTGCAATTTACAAAAAAAAGGAATTAAACTAATACAAATTACCAAGATACATAGAACTTAGTATGCAATGAACTATGCAGAATTAACTACTTGGAAAATGCAGAATTAAACTATTAGAATTTCCAACATCTTATATGGTGACATGTTCATAAAGAGAACCTGCTCGTTAGCAAAAGGAGGGAGCCCACCAACGTACACTCGTCGAGCGTGCCTTGTAGCCTGTTAGAACAAATAAATAGAAACTGTCATACTGGTTGTCAATATCACGATCTAGATCTTAAAATCTTAAGATTTTACGATCTCATTCACCCTCAACGATCCAGATCTTAAGTAGAATCACGTGTTGTAGCTAAATTGCGGAAAAAACCCCGTAAAATAATTGATTTTGTGCGAACTTTACCAGCTCCGGCCATGATTGGCCATTTTCCTACCACCACCATTAAAATGTGAGAAGGATGACAAGATGCGGAGACACAACAATTACGGTTCGACGGAGATGAATGTGCGCCTTATGAAATGAAGTTTTAGATTTAGGGTGAAGGGTTTGTTTTAACTACTTGATCTATAATAATCCTAGTAATTGACCAAATATGTCCCTAATGTCTAAACATTAACAAATGTGCAATAAAACCTCAATCATAAATGTCTAAAGAATATGAAAAAGGGTCATTTTCTCACTAATACACTTGTCTACGAACATATATCATGTAAAAATACTTCAAATATATACTATTATTTTTTTCATTTTAGTAGGATATTACGATTTGTGTTGCGATCATATGTTTTAAGATCTTGTTATCCCCTCTCGATCTTACAGAAATAATTGAGTAGGATCTTCCGATCTTAACTACGATTTTATATTTTACGATCTTGTTATTCTCTCCCGATTATAGATAAGATCTCGATCTTGACAACCTTCGTACAGACACATAAGCCTACAAGTGCATAAATTGACAAATGCGCCAGGAATCACACAGACCTGCTGTGTCATAGGTTGAACTTGCATTAAAGAAAGAGCTCCAATCTGTGACAAATGAAATCATCTAGTGTGCTCGTAGAATTAAAAAAGCTGGAAAATCTGGTGCCACAAAAACTAGCACCTGTGATATCCCATATGGTGAGAAATTTTGTGTAGCTCCTTGAATTGTATGAGCAATCCCCGGCATTTGCCCTGCATTATTAACTTTTAATAAAACAATAATACAATAAATAAATTGTAGAGAAAAACAATGCATGAATTCAATGTTTTTCACTAGATCAATCAAATAAAGGACCTATAACTAACAAGCATTCATTTCACGACAAATTAAGCCAAAATGAAAGAAAATGTATCATACCTAATATAAAGTACGATTGAATTGAATATATAAAAATTTAGAAATGAGTTCAACCACTGCAGATGCTGGGGAAATAAGTGTCTACCAATAGGCAACTTTTGCCAGTTGAGAGTGAAAGGTCCAGCAATAGAATGTACAAGCCAGCCATTGAATATGCTACAGGGTGTACGCTGATAGGTAGGTTGGTAGGACATGCAGCCAAACATTGCCTTCTTACCCAACCATAAAAATAAGCCAGACACAAAACCACACACAACAGCAAAACAACACAAGAATGATTCTTAGTTTCGAAATTAAATTTATCACCTTAATTAAATATGTAAGAAAATATCAGCAAAAACACTTAAACTATGGTAACACATAATACAGACTGAATATGAGGGGTGAAAACTGAAGCTTGCACATGAAATTAAATAAGGAATCCATACACGTACTGCACTAAATTAAGTGGTCGAGTAAAAACCTGAAACAGCGGGTGTTACACCAGTAGCAGGTGGTGCCATGTCAAAACCAGAGGTCCTTTTTCTGTACACAAATGGGAGCTCAAGGGTCAAATTAAAATAAAATAATATTGTAGTTACACAGCTACAGAACTTAAGTTTAAAAAAATGTAACATGCAAAATAAGCTTTGCCCTATTTCAGTTTTTTTTTTCCAGAGAGAAATCTGGAAAAGAGTGAAAACAAAACTTTGTCGTTATAAGTTGTTTTCAATATAAATACCTGTCTCGCCTTCTAACAGATAAAAGTACATACGAGTTTACTAGTTAACAAGCCTAAGGGAAAGTTTGGGAGATAGGTTTGGGGGGCTAAGTCTATATTTTTTATATATAATATATTTGAGATGTTGGGAAAAAATATGAAAGAATAACATGATAAATGCCAATATAATAGTTCAATCCCACTTAATTTATTTTTAGAAACATTTTATAGCTTCCTTAATTTAAAAAAGAAAGATAAACCCTCCCCTCCAAAACCTTTCATTTAAATATACCCTTTAGTCTACCCTATATTTTAGTTATGCTACAATTTTGTTGGAAAGTGAAGCTAGATCAATAGGCTTGAAAATAAAACAAATATTGGTAATCTGGTAATCATCAAAGAGCAGGGAGATAGTAAATATCCCACAAAAACAATGGACAAACTGAAAATAGAAGTCCATGTACCCTTCTGATTGAGAAGGGGATCTGGACCGTGATCTAGATCTCGATTCCCTCCTGGATCTCTTTGAATGTGCCCCATATCTGTGTCTTGTATCTCTATCACGATCATAGTCATTATGCCTACAAAAAAAATATATCTAATATCTATCCAATGTATGAAATGATACACAATACATAGAAAAAGTGGCTAATCTATGCATTGCTTTAGAAAATCTAATCTGAAAAGAGAAAAGAATGACGAATAGTCCAGTCCAACCTATCATAATCACGTCCACGTTGACGATTATAACTGTCATATCTGCCTCTTCCTCTAAAACCCTCGTATTTATCATCTCTATGACGGTCACGGTTGTCATGAAAATTTTTACTGCCTCCATCTCTCCTTCTCATCCTCGTGCTCTCATGACCAGATCCCCGGGAACTTGGCTGAGATATTTAAAAACATTCAGCCAACTCATCTGACTCTCACATATCAAGAGGTTAAGCATGACAAATAATCAGAGTATAAAAGCGATATACAGCGCCCAATGCCCATTTAATATCATGTAACAGCCACAAAATTGAAGGAAAACCAATGCGAACAAGTCATCTAAACAACTAAACCAGCAATACCCTTATGTCCCGGTTTGGATAAACAACTTAATCGGCAACTTATAGCATAAGCACTATTCATATAAGCTATAGTAAGAATAGCTATTTCTATTACACGAGATAAAATAATGTCAAATTGTGTTTGTATAAGTGTATGTTCGTTTAGCTTTTGGAAGAGTTAAAACAATTCTAGAGGCATAAAATTGATTTTGGAATAATTTTGAAGTGTTTGGTTCTTCTAAAGTAGAATTCGTTCTGCCTCCATAATTGATTCTACTTGAAGCTAGAATTTGTAGCTTTTGAGCTTAAACGTGATTTTTTCATTGAAATTTTCTGTACAATTCAATTTTGCATAAAATTATCCAAACATAAATCGGTTTACATTCAACTCACTTTTAACCATAATCAATTTTACATCACTCAAAATCAATTTTCTTCAATACAAAACCAAACATACACTAATTGGCAGCTTATAGCATAAGCACTAATCATAAAAGCTAGTACAAACAACTATTTCTATTACACAAGATAAACTAATAAAATAAAGCCAGATTGTTTTTGTATAAGTCAATCCAAACAGATTTGAGGTCTGTTTGAATAAACAGCTTATTTGGAGCTTATAGCACAAGCACTTATCAAAATAAGCACTTACGGAAAAGCTTGCATAAACTATTTTTCTAACAAAAGATAAAATAAATTTAAATTATTTTTATATGTGCTATAAATTGTTTTCGTAAGTTATTTTTGAGAACTTATAGAATTAAGTTCAAAAAAGTTTATGAATAATGCTATAAGCTGTTTTAATAAGCTCTTCCAAACAGTGTCTCAAAACTTATGGCATAAAATAAGCTCAGATAAGTCGATCCAAACAGACCCTTGATGTCATAAACTCTGCATTTTACACCAAATGTGTTCTAGATTAATCAATGAATGAAATGAAACTAAAAAATAAAATAAAATAAACTAGCAACCTAGAGATTCATCCATAAACTTAAAAGGACTTAAATAATCGGAAAACAACAAAAAAGATCACATTGCAAACGCACTTTTAAGAAAAGCTGAAAACCTAATCAAGCTAACTGAAGCAAAACAATGACCTAAAACTAAAAGGGATCTTTATGTGAGTTTCAAATTAAGCTATTTGGCGAAATAAAAATTGGGGAAAAGGGGAAAACGAAGCACCTTGTCGGGGGAAGAAGCGCCGTGATAGGCGTGATTTTCGGTGTCAGACATTGCAAGCAAAGCAAGGAAGGTGATGATATGCTATTGCTGAGAAATTTGGAACCCTAAAAAATTCGTTTGTTTGGTTTGTGTAAAAATGAGCAGGGTGTGACTCAAGCGTTAATCATCATCAATTATAGTAACCAACCATTTCTGAATCCAAAACATGTGAAATTAATGGAATAATTTATTACTATATCCATAATGTTATAATAATTTAATATTAAATTTTAAATAATAATATTCATTATTATAGATGCGTAAAATGTCAAACTTAAAATAATAATAAAAATATTAATTATTTCGTCTAATATTTCTTATTTTACAAATCAAACACACATATATTTTGTTGTTTATCAAAATATGATTTAATCTTTTGAAGTATTATTATATTTTTTTTATATTTCAGTTGGATGAACAAATATGATGTGAAATGTTTCCTATTATTATTTTTAATAATTTTTTTAAATGAAAAATAACTTTTTATAAATTTTAAAAAAAAAAAATTAAGTATATATCGAACAAACTCAAAAAAAAATAATAACTCAGACATGTAAAGGGTCAGATTTGGTTGATAGATTTTGATCTATTTATAAATTAGACTTTTAACTCGACTCGAATAAAATTTGAACTCACTATAGACAAGTCCGTCACAGGTCAGAAAGCTCATTTGTCAATTCTAGTTAGAAGCACTATGTTACTAAATCCTAAAGGAGCAATATTTGTGAACTAGAGTATTTTATGTGTTTTTGATGAAATTTACTATGTTCTTTCTTTTTTCCTTATTTTTTATTTTATTGTTTTTTATCTTTTTGTTAATATTTTTTTCTTCTACTTCTTTTTTTAAAATCAATTTAAAATATGTTTTAATTTGTTTAATTTTTCATAAAAAATTATATCACAATCCACGTCTTCGTGTGTTTGAAAATATCTGGTTAACATATAAAATTGAAAAGGTAAATTAAATGATACATTATGGTATTACATATCACAAAATATATGTGAATGCATTAATACTTAAGCATGTTGACTAATGCCATATTGAGGCAAACAACAATATTTAACATGTGGAATTATCATCATGATTTGTTTGGGAGCCTTGAGAAGCTTGAGACCAAATTTTGTGATTGAAACATTTGTAAAATGATGATTTTATAACTTCCTCCTTGTTGTTAGTTCATTAGTTGTAAATAAATAGAAAGAAAATATAAGGATACTTCAAAAATAAAAAAATTTGATTCGAAAATATCTGAACTATAATGTTAGTTCATCCTAGTTGATTGATGTAACACTTTGTAACATATTATATATATATATATATATATATATATATATATATATATATATATATATATATATATATATATATATATATATATATATATATATATATATATATATATATATATATATATATATATATATATATATATATATATATATATATATATATATATATATATATATATATATATATATATATATATATATATATATATATATATATATATATATATATATATATATATATATATATATATATATATATATAAAAGTGGATTTTTGTCTAAAGAGTTCAGAATAATAAGTAATGAATTCACTAAGTGTAAAAGGGGCTTTACCCATTTTAAAATGTAATAATAACTAGTAATCACAGACCTTTTTTCTTAATCTCTGCATATTGCATAACAACTATAATAAATCCGTATTCGATTCTATTTTTGTTGAAATTGATTAATTTCACGTATTCCTCCCACATAGTGTAATTGATAATATTGTTTCTATAAAAAAATACATTTACAAGATAAGTATAATATGATAATCACACTTGTAGAAGTTGTAGAATTCACTTCATCGTGTACAATGAAATTTGTATAAACACACTCCGGTAATGTAATAACATAAACATGTACCGTAAGTAATGGTCATTGACGGCTAAATACACATCAAGAAGAAGTTTATAATAAAATAAACAATAAATATAGATAATTAAGCCCATGTAGAAGTATAGTGTATAACTATTATACTTTCACCAATCAACTTTAATGTGTATTTATGAACAAAATAAATATAAAACAAAAACAAAGTTAAAAATATTGTATAAACATTGAAATCATATCCAAAAATATTGAATAATAAATGATCGAAGACAAATGACAATGAAAGAGTATGAGTTATGTTATATTTTGCTATTTGAAAGGTATAATCTTGATTGTAGTTTGAAAACTCTAAATTGAGTTTTTTTGGTTTTGATGGCTATTGTCACTTGGATTGCAGTATATTTCATTGATTGGAAGTGTGTAGAGTGGGAATAAAAAAGCAAAAAATATTGGCGTACTTTCATAATTAATAATGTTATTGTTTTGTCTCATTTTTTCTAATTAGAAATAATAGGTAATTTTCAGTAATGGGGTATTTTAGTTGGTTTGGGCAAACTATGATCAAATTTGTTGGAATTTCAAAATTTTAGTCATTAAGTAATTATATTTTATGCAAGTGTCATCAAATGAAGCATGGATAATCTAGACGTTTTCAGAAGATACTACTTTTTTATATTATACAAAAGATTAAGGACGAGACACGACTCATATGAACATTCTACCCAAGCAACTACATAAAAATAAGGAATTTTTTTTTCAAATAACCAACTTTTTAATTAAATACTCAAATAACCAACATTTCACATTATTCACCAAAATAATCATATTTCAAATAAAAAAATTATATATAAGAGGATGCACCAATGTGACTGACGCATACACTCAAATTTGTACATTGGTACCAAACTCTATGGTGCATGCACTACCATCATACCAATGGGAGTGGCGCATGCTTTGGGGTCCTAATAGGATGTGCCAATACCCCTGACACTATAGTGCATTGGTTTTTATAATTAGGTATTCAGTCTCCACTTTTATCCACATATTTTCTTATTTTGTCTTCTTTTAACATGATTATTAAAATATTTGCTCATGTTTGTTATTCGATTCTCAAGTCTCCGATGATGATTCAGCTTTGGAACACTCAGACTTTTGAGTACTTTGAGAGGAGCTTGATTTGTTAGTTAGACAGAGAGATTCAAGACGGTGAAAAATTAGAAGAATTAATAGGCTTATTTCTGTGTTCAACATTCTGTGTTATGATGTTTGAACAAAATGACATTGTTTTGATGGTTGTAATATCTTTGATATGTCAAAGTATTAAGTCCTTTAATTTGTTCTTCGTGTTGTTATTTTCTGTTGTACTTGTGTTTGTATTGTTGTAACTTAAAGTTGTATTTGATATGAAATTTCATGGTTACAAAAAATAAATTACATATCAAAAGGGTATACAATAATTATGTTGTGGATCTTGCTCCAACATTTGGATAGTTTTTACGATTGTGTTCGGGCTGATGACATGCACTACATAATCTTACCATTTTGTTTGTCGTATCCATTTCGGTTCGAATAAGCATGATGTAGGATTCAAAGATATTTTCGTTATCGTGTACATGAATATGTCCCACACGACGAGTTGATAGAGCTGTAATTATGACTTTCCAGTTTTGGGAATCTCCTTAACATAGACTCTTACATTGTTGATTACAAATTTATTCTTGCATTTCTAAAAAGATGAAGACCTGAGACACACACATTTCATCTTTCTACAGTGAATATATTGTCACACTAAAGGACGTGTACATGTACATGTTATTGGATCTATGTGTCGGAGGTAAGGTAATGGTCAAGTTAACCAAGATAATGCAATATTCAAGCAACTTTTGGGTGTCGATTTATTTGAAGAAATGAAGAGGGGGCAGTGTATTAATCTAAAGTACCTTAAAAAACATTGTGCATATATGATATTCAGTGAATATTCTATAGAGAATGAAAGAATAATTAAAACTAAGTGTTACATTATGATACTATTTAGTCAATTTTTATTTCATGAAACTATCAGTAATATTGTAAATGTTATATTATGTATTTATCTTTGTTAAGTAACATTAAAATAGAAATATATAGTTGGAGTTCAACCGTTTTATCTCATCTATATAGTTCTTTGTGTAAAAATTCATATAAAGGCCCCGTTCGTTTTCCTGCGCTTTTTTCTCCAAGCATGGGGTTGTTCGAGAATGCTTTCACTAGCCCCCGTCAATGAGAACAGCTCCACATTCCTCTACGAGACAAAGTAAATTTATAATATTATTTTCATGGGTTAAATACACTTTACCCCCTTGCAATAGTAGCGAGTTTTGATTTACCCCCCTTTTAAAAAAAATTATTTTCGCCCCTTAACAAATATAGATTCCAAAACAAAAAACCTTATAGCCCAAGATTCCCTTTGAGTTTCAGACGTGGCCAGCTGATTGGGCTTCAAAATGGTGACATGGAATTGTAGCTTTAGCAATGTAAAATACAAACAAAGAAATATTCTCAAAATTTGAAGTTCCATGAGATTCAAACCCATGCACACTTGGGTGTGTTAACATTCTTCTAACCACTCGACCAACTATTGTTTGTTGAACATGTTTACCCCAAAATCAATTAATAATAAAGTCAGTTAATTATAATAACTTAGAAAATTCCATATGGGTATTTGATTTTGATCCATCTGGGTAGTCCACACGGAAGAAGGGAAGAAGGTTCATGGCGGCGGTCATCAAGTTGTGGTGGCATCACCGTGAAATTTCTCATATTCGAATTTTTTTACATCTTTGTGTTCTGTTTTTCGTCCTCATTTCAAATATTAAAACAAATTTTGAAGAAATTTAATGAAAGTTGGAAAATCTGGAAAGGGGTTTTTTAAAACCTAAGTTAAAAAGAAACAATAATCAACACAGAAAGGAGAAATAGAGCGTGGATTCAGTCTTAGAGGCGTATTATCAACCTTCAGAAGTGAAGAAAAGAAGAACATCAACGGTGGAAGGCTCTGGCAGCAGTGATATGGTGTTTTCCGACGAGGAGGGTTGAGTTTTTCGACGAGGTAATATTTTTTGTATTATCTTCACTGTGTATTTGATTTTGATTCATATGGGAAAACAATTTTCATTTTTTATGTTTGGATTTCAAATTGTAGGACAATGGGCGGAAAGCTGGTGGGCTTTTTATCAACTCTAAGAGATTTAGTTCGCTTCACAAACCTTGCATGAAGGAAATGATAATGTTTATGAACTGTATGGCTACAAGCCATAGCGATGTTGAGGCATGTGCGAAGCATAAGGAAATATTAAATACATGTATAGAATCTCAGGTAATGTAGATCTTAGTTTACTATAAGCAATGCATATTTATTTAAAACCGTGGCATATAATAATGTAATAATATAATATATTATTAAATATCGTTAATAAATATACAAATTGAAACACATGGTGTGATACGGTGGGAGAACTGACTTGAGGGTTTTGCGTTTTATCGCAAATGTTGCGGTTAGCAAGAGTCGTCACCGACTTTTCTTTTATCCAAAAGGAAAGTGTTGTACCCCAATTTTTGCCCCTAAGATCCCTTCATCATACCATATTGTTTCAACTACTACAAAATCACATTAGGGCTTTTTGTTCTTCTACTTATCTTTAGCTTAGCTCTATGAGGAGTTACCAAGCACCTTAACTTGTTTGTCTTATGATCATGGATATTTTGCTTTTATTTTCTCTCTAAATTAACAAAATGCAATATTGGTTTGTCTCACTTGTTGATAATGTAGGTCAAGGCAATGACGTTTTTAACATGTTGCTTCATGGGTTCATGAGTTTATTTCCATGCCCTGATCAAAGTCTTAAGAAATTTAAACCTCACCATTGAAGTTATTTTGAAGTTGGTATGAGATTGGTTTGTGGCCATAGGTCCTCATCATCATCCTCAACAATTTATATTCACAAAGGAAGAGTATTGGCATAAAAAGTTTGTTCAAATTTGGCAAAGTTTCACCAAGCATTCTCTTGATCTAGAGGCTAGGGTTTTGGACTTCAAAGAGGCATATCTTGCTCATCTTTTGATATTTTTGAGAGATTCCAAAAACATTCTTCTCTTCAAAGAATTACAAACAAATCACTTCAAAAGTTTCAAAGAGTTTTCATGTGGAAGGAACTTGGTGAAGAAGAAAGATTACAAGTCATCTAGTTGAATCCCTGATTTCCCATATGTGACTTCAAATGGTCATAACTTGGTCAATTTTTATCACCTTGAGCCCATTATTTTTCCATGATGATATTAAATATGTAAACTTCATACCTTCTTTTATGTGCAAAGTAAAAAAATGGATAGAAGTTGCCTTAAGAATACAAAAGATTATACATCATTTCATGATTTTTGGCCAACTTCAACAAGTCGTAACTTACTCAATTTTTTGAGATTTTGAGTGGTTCAAATTGCAAAATGTCATTCAAGAGACCTACTTCATTCCATCTTTTTTGATCAAGTGCAAAGCCATGTTTGGATGCAAGAGATTATAGGTCTTTTTTAAAGAAGAATTTGAAATATTTCTAAGTATGGAAAGTCAACTCTTTTTCTCCAACTTTGACTCTATGTATTTTTCAGCTCAAACCTCCAATTGATTCCATTCTTTTTCCATTGCAAAGTTTGTTACCTCATCTTTCCAAAGCATCAAGAATCATGCCTTAAGACTCCCTGAGATGGAAATGCCATTGTTTCAAAAGTGGTAACTTGGAATTGAAGTTTCCCTGCAAGTCAGAATTTGAATTTCATGTTACAACCTTTAAACCTCAAATTAGCACGTGTTTTGGGTCTAAACATGATTAGCCAACTTTCCCAAGTGGATTAGTGCATCAAAACGCAAGAATTGAATGAGTTTTGGTGAAGTTTGGATCACACTTCACTCGTGCATCAGGTTTGCACGAATTCCCTCCAAATTGCATCATTCACCCTTCCTTTTGATCCCATTTGCTTCTCCTATAAATACATGTACTACCCCATTCAATTTCCCAATCTTAGATAGCCAGAATCACCCTGCCAAACTTACTTCCCAACTTAAATTCCAGCTACTTCGAATCCTATTCTCAAGCCTTTTTCAATCCATTTTCTCCATCAATTCACCTTCCTTGATCTTCCCTGGACCTATCCATACATTTACATTCAAGAATCATGCCCTACATTGCTCTATAGAAGTCCAGTTTCAGAGCTCTACAACTCAACTTCAATAGGTAAATTCCTTCATCAATTCTTCAAAACTTTGGTATCATTGTGTTGCTCTCATTGCCCTGGTTCTAGTCGCAATAGTTACTTTCTTCTGGAAACGCGTTTGGACCATGTATTTTCAAATCCCCTTTCAAAACTTTCCTTCCAAATTGCTTGAGTTACAGTTTATATAAAAATGGCGCGAGGGTATAGTTGTCTTCATCTTGAAGAGACGAAACGAATGGCATAGGCCTGAGCTTCTGATTTTACAGTTTGAGAGACCTGCAATTCGTGAGGCTGGAGGTTGAAGATGACCAACGTGTCACCTTCTGACCAATGAAAGCGTGCCATTTGTTTTTTTGAATTTCTGATTTTACATTTGATTCAGTGCTTTATTCAGTAAAGACCATGATATGCATAGCACTCCAGATCCTTTGGATTTGATTACTAACGCGTTTTGACTCTCATCCAATGGTCCACATCTTTTTCTTTTATTTTCTTTTTGTGATTTTTATATTTTAATTGTTTTAAACTTCAAAAAATCATAGAAAATTCATTTTTAGTCCAAAAAATCTGGAAAAAAATTATGAAAAATATTTTTGATTATTCTCTTTCTGATTTTTATTTTTTCACAATTTATTTTTGTGTTTTGATATTTTTTATGAAATTTACACTTATTTGATTTGTTTAAAATGTTTAAAAATACTTTTGCACATTTTTTAATTCTAAAAAAATTATGGAATGATCCAATGATATTGTGACAAATATTGGTGACCTTATTTTATTTTTGTTTCTGACTTTGTTATTTTTTACTATTTTCGTTTATTTTATCCATTTATTTTAATTTTTAAAAATAGTTTCTGACTTTTAAAAATTACCAAAATTTTTATAAAAATATTTGGATCTATTTCTGATTTTTCTATGACCTTATTTTTTATTTCTTGATTAATTTGAACATAATTGATATTTTTCTCATTATTTTCTATTTTAAAACTTTTTTTAACCCTTTAAATGTATATATTAAATATATTATTATTTTGTGATTATTTTCTGGCTATCTTGAGTTAAATTTTTTTATCATGACTTTATTAACATCATTGGATCTTGGGTGTTGAGTTCAACTCCACCAAAATGGATGAATAATTTTAATAATAGTTTGATTAAATATTAATTCAAAAGTGGTTTATTCTTTTTTACCCTAATCCCTCTTCATCGCATCCCCTTCTTCTTGCACTAAATGTTGTTAGAGCATGATCTCTATATCATGTCTGAAAACAAATGATGCATAGATTGCTATTGACCGACCTCAAAATAGGTGTGACTTCTATATAAGTCCACTTACGATTGCTTAACATAGCGCTAAATTTTGTTCCGATTCGAATAAATGATCATTCATTGCCCAAACTTATGATTGCAAGCCCAAGTATGTTAATTTGATCTCTTTGATCCAATAACCTTGAGATTCATTGTGTGGAGGCTTTGGTTCTACCAATCCTCTAATGGATCTACAACACCTTTGGTCAACGCGGATCACTTAAACATCCTTGATCATTAAATGGTACTTGTGAGAATTCCAAATGGATGATATACTTGACAAAAAGCAAATGCAACTTGTTGTATGGAGGCTTTGGTTCTACCAATTCTCTAATGAGTTCCAAATGCAAGTTTCAAGATGGTCATCCAGCTAACCACTAATTATTAACTTGCTTTATTTTTTTTGTTATGCTTTTTTTAATTCTTTTATGCTTTATACACTATTTACTTTTAGCATTTACATTTCATGTCATTTTCATCTTTGCTCACTTGAGCATTTATTTTCTTGTCATTTTTACTTTGCTCACTTGAGCTTTTCTTTTACCTTTTCCTAAGATACTTAATAACCAACTTAAACACTAAAAAACTCTTAATGATACTTAGACTATTTGGTTACTATCCTTGGTATTATGGAGCAGTGGACTTTTTCTTGGACTTAGGATTAGAAGCCTTGGCCTATCTTGGATACCTTGTGATCTTATCTGATTATTTTGTTTGGAGATCTTGAGGTTTACCTCAAGACATTGGGTTGCTTGTTTGTTTTTGTGTGCAGGTTTTTGTGATTACATCCTCCATTTTTAATCTGGAATTCACCCGTATACAGCCGTTACTATGCCCAATTTTTGTGAAGACTTAATGCATTTGAAGAGGTCTAGTATCTTTGCTTGCTTGGTTTCAATCCAAAGAATGAGAATTCTATCTTGGCTCATAATGTCAAGTATTGACTTCTTGTTGGTTAGATAGTCCTTATCCTTAGCTTTTACCTTATGTTTTAGGATAGCCTCATCTTTTCCTCCCATCTTCTTTAATTTCGAAATATTCTCCCTCCTTTTGAAAACCCTTCTTGTTTCTAAACTTGAACCACTTTCATAATAAACTTGGACTTAGGTCCATGCATTTTCAAAACATTTTCATCAATAAATTTCAATCAATTTAATAATACCTTGACATTTTTTTGTGAGAAGACTAAAAGTCAATCAATCTCATTTCAAACCATTTTGCCACTTTGGCTTTTATCTTTAAACTTTTCTTAAAAGGTTAGGCTCTTGTCAATCCTTGTAGTGATGCAAACAACTATACTTCTACAATATGTAGTAAAGAGAGATATTTTCCACTTGGGTGTTGAGTGAGGCATTGTTGATTTTAAAATCCAGGCCATTATCCTCCACTTTGAGATGATGCAAATTCTCCTTTCTCATGATTGTGGGTAGTAAGTATGTTTTCCACACGGACAATGACGATGATGTCTTATCTCTTAAAATTAACCAACTCATTTGTGTTTCAAATTTTTAAAAAGAGGAACTACGTGTACCCTGATCCCCTATTGCATGAAAGGTGGTACGTAGGCACTAAAGGTTCGCAACCGCGGCGGGTGCAAAAATCATAAAAAATATATTTCTTTTCTCACCTTCACCATTCATTTTATATATAACACACTTTATAGCCAAAATATACAGATTTTACAAAGAGGTTCCTGCGGAGTATCGTAGATGTTTATGGTGTTAATACCTTCCCTTTGCATAACCAACCCCCTTACCTTGAATTTTCCCCCCTCTTTTTGGGTTATTCGCTCTTTTCCCATTCCTTTGGAAACAATAAAGCGCGATGGAGATTTTTATTTTGATTTGTATAAAGTCTAGCCAATCCAATGGCTTAGTCTTAAACATTTCTACCGCTACAGAAAAATGGCGACTTCACTGGGGACAAATTGACCTTTTACTGGTCCATCCCTAAGTGGGTTAAACCTATATTTTTTATATGTGTATATGTGCTATTATTGTTTATGTGTTATATGTTGTATATATGTTTGTTTGGATTTTCCTGGTTTTCAGGGTGCTTGGTGATTACTCATAAGTCCTATACCCGGACTTGGGCAAACCTTAAAATAGGATGGGCGGTATAGTCATGTTAACTTTGAGGGAGTAATCCCAAAAAAGGAGGCATGAGATCCCACACTCAGTGGAGGCCCCTTTGATTGTAGTGTCGTTTACTGAGTAATTGGGAAGACGTATTGCTTTCGACCTGGGAGCCTGCTGAAACTGAGGACCGTAGAATACCAAACCCATCTTGGCCTTTTAGATATAGTGCGGAAACTATGATGGAGTAATCCGGAAATAGTTGTCACGCGATACTACGCTCGGACGAGTCTTTCTTGAGAATTTTACTAATTACCGAGTTAATCAGGAAGTTGGTAATATCCGAAGGAAGGATGTAGACTCTAGGAACCTCTAGAACCCTGTTCGGTAGGTGATAAATTTTTAGACCAACACCTTATGGGTAGTACCCTCGACCTCATGCTCGTGACGTTGAACCTATGAACCCTATATATGTGATCTTGTGTGTGGTTGTTGCATCATGCATCCATGCACTCATAAGCATCTTTTGAAAACAATATTTCAAGGGATTTAAAGGTTGACTATTTGTGAATATTTCAGGTACTATTAACCATGGATTCTGGAAAGAGAAAGACCGGGAAATACAGTTTCAAGGATCCCAAGATAGATGAGTTGGTCAGTCTAATTCCCGAGATCGAGTGTTCTGCATACTTTCAGAAGAAGTATGGATCCATTATTCCTCTCATGAAGCTGAAGATGAAGGAGGGTATTCTCTCAACCTTGGTCCAATTCTATGATCTGGTGTATCACTGCTTTACTTTTCCCGATTATCAGTTGATGGCCACACTGGAGGAGTATTCTTATCTATTGGATTTACCTGTTACCGATCGTGTTCCTTTTACTGGTTTAGAGGGTGAGCCAAAACCACATGAGATTGCTGCTTTAATTCATCAGGGGAAGTCTGAGGTGGAAGCCCATATGACTACTAAAGGAGGGATTAGAGGATTACCAGCTTAGTTCTTATTGGAGAAAGCTCGTTACTTTGCCAGAATGAAGAGTGTGATTGCTTTTGAGGCCATCTTTGCTTTACTTGCTTATGGATTATTCTTATTTCCTAATGTGGACAAGTTTGTCGACATTAATGCTATCAGAATTTTCATGATTGGAAACCCAGTTCCTACATTGTTGGGCGAGGCTTATTACTTTGTTCATCTTCGGAGTTTTTATCATGGAGGAATGATTATCTGTTGCACGCCTTTGTTGTACCGATGGTTCATCTCTTATATGCCTCAGTATGATGCTTTTTGGGATATCAAGAAGGAACCTCGTTGGGCTCCTAAGATCATGGCACTCACTCATTTGGATATTGATTGGTATCATCGAGCTTATGAGGATATAGAGATTATTGACAGTTGTGGTAGTTTCCCCAATGTACCCCTTCTTGGTACAAGGGGAGGAATTAACTATAATCATGTTCTTGCGCGGCGACAACTTAGTTATCCGATGAGGGATAAACCAAACAGTATTCATTTGAGTAGTTTCTTTCTGAAGGAAGGAGAAGACCACATGGAAGCTAGGGAGCATATTGCGAAAGCCTGGAGTCACATTCATAAGAAAAGTAGGAAAGATTTGAGACCTATGGGTGTTGTTTCTTTGGAGCCATATCTTTAGTGGGTCCGATCGAGAGCTATCCAATTGAAGATGTCGTATACTCAGGAAACACCCATGCCTGATATGTTTGTGAAGACCACTCCTCCTTTATTGGATGATCTATAAGAGTTGCAGCTTGCTTTGGTTAGGATGCAACAGGAAAGGGATGCATGGAAGAACAAGTTCCAGACTTTAGAGAGTTCCTATAGAGCAGACTTGAAGGAGAAAGATGATTTGATCGAGATCCTTGAGAGTCGAGCGGTAGAGTCTATGGAGAGGTAAGGGGATTTATTTTCCCCTAAGCCTCAAACAGGTACTGGTCGTTCACTTCCTAATTTAGATGATTGGAAGGAGGTTGCCGTCAGACATATGGAAGAAAACCAGAGGTTGAGAGCTCAGATTGCCAGGCTCACAGGGAAGCGCCATCGTACAGATTGATCTCCATCAGTTCTTTTTCTCAGGATTTTAGATTGTATTTTCATCTTGTACTTGGGATCATTGAAACTTGTAATCCATTTTGAAGTTATTATAATAAAAAAATTCAGTATTTCAAAAGCTTTGTTATTTTGATGTTTGCAATATGTCTATAAACGTTAAATCCTTTGAAATATTAAATGATAAAGTAAAAATAATCATACGCATTGCATATCATGCATCATATTGCACATACTTATTGCATTTATTATTCATATCCAGGTGCCTTACCCAGCTTTTTGCTTCGTTCAGCAAGTTGACTCATCACTATAACACTCGGGCTAATTTCAAAAAGAAGATGGACAACTTGGAATAGGAGAATCGCGAGCTACGCGAAGAAGTTTCTGCTTTGAAGGTCGGCTTGGCCAATTTGACTACTCTGATGGAAGCTCTGGTGGTTGCTCAGAATCAGCCACCGAGTGTTCAACCTCAACCAACAAGGGCAAATGCTGAAGTTCCTACTATTCATGTATCCTCTACTCTGACTATTGTTCAAAACCGCATGCCTTAGGGTTATTCGTGGGAAATGCCAGAGAATTTTGCATCTGAAGGTTTCAATTTGGGCCCCCAAGATGCTCCAATGGTTCCAAATGTTGTTACTCCAACACCTCCTGTGGTGCATATTGTTCCTGCTGCACCTCTTTCGGTGAATCTGGTTCCGATTATCAACGAAGATGTGTGTCGTCCTTTCCCTCCGTCGAGTGAAGATTTGGGTCTTTTTGACAGAATAGATGATTTCCAAGAGCAGTTTGAAAGAATGCAAAGAGAGATGAAGGCTCTTAGGGGAAAAGAATTATTTGGGCAGAATGTGAATGAGTTGTGTTTGGTCCTGAATGTCAAAGTGCCTGCTAAGTTCAAGGTCCCGAAGTTTGAGAAGTTGTTTACCGTTGTTTTTGGTAAACAACCGCTGGTCTCCAAAAAAGGTAATTTTTTGGTTTACTTGCGGGATCGACCGAACTAATCCCAGAACATATGCTAATCTTTATGTAAAATGAGTAAGAAGGAAGAACGCACGTTCGACCCAGGGGAGAGATGTTTCAGATTGTTGAACAGTAAATAAAAGCATAAAAATGCAAGTAAAAGAAGTAAAAAGGTAACTTTGCAAGATAATGGTAAAGTAAAGTAAAAGACTTTTATTAAGTAAAAAAGGTGTTTCTAACGTACATTGCTCTGCTTTTTATCCTTTCTCACGCAGTAGTTACTTGGATAATATTTGAGAGATTTAGTACCATAAGCTGAACACCCTTAAAAATTACACAAACTTCTTAATTTATACTAAAAGTAGGTAACCGTCGAGGGGACATTCTGTGCTAGGATGAGGACAAGTGTCTTCTGCATGCCTCTCGACCCATAGCTTTTTGCCACGTTCTCTTCTCAAACAGGAACTTTGAGAAAAGATAATAATATATTCTGAGTTTTATTTTTTACAAATTTATTTGAGAAAAATAGTTAGTATATATTGAAGATAAAATATATTTTTTTAAGAAAAAATAAAATAAAATAAAATAAAATGCAATATTATCATATTTATATTTTTTAAGGATTTTTATGTATTAAAGAAAATATTTAATAAACAAAAATGAAAACAAAATAAATAAAATAAAAATATATGAAAAAAATGGGCCAGGGGGTGCTGTAAGGAAACTGGGAGCAGTATGTTAGAAAAAAAAAACAATAGGCCCAGCGTGGAGGCCCAAACCTGCAAAACAAGCCAAAAACTGAAAAAATGGAAAAGTGTAAAAAATAAAAGGTAGCGCCAAGGTTCGAACCCAAGACATGTGTCTCACCAGCGCGCTACCTTGCCACTGAGGTGGCTATACGTTTGTTGATTAATGTGAAACAAAAATAACATAACACAAACAAAGCCCTTGCCATGTACTTCATCTTCTTCCTCTAGCCAGCCAGATGTTCTGTAACTTTCTCATTTCTCCATGAAAATGAAAACTCATAACATGAATGTTGTAGCATTTTATCTCACGATTCTAACCATATAAATTATGTAAGCTAACAATCAAAGATCAAGATGAATTTTAAAAGCCCTAAATCTAAACCTAATTTTTCCATAAACTTCAAGTTTAAAATTCTCTCAACTCAGGCCAAATAAATGCAAGATATGTATATGTACAGCTTAGTTGCAATGAAGACTACATTGTTTATTCACAAATCATGGCCAATGGATGCCTGTATAAAGAGATAGAAGTTGAGATTTTTACCTCTTTCAGTTGAAATTATGGATGGAGTTGGAGTGAGTTTTATGAAGGCCTGATGATTTCTTGAGCTTGCTTGAGCTTCCCTGAGTGTGTTCCGACCCTTGCCTTGCTTTGAAAGTGTCTGAAACTCTCTATCCAAGTCAACCTGCAAGCTTTGAAAACAAAAATGGTAGATGATGGAGAAGGGGTTACAGTACAGGGATGATGGTCTGGATCAGTTAAATATCAAGTAGGTAAAGTGTTTTGATGGTTAGGACTTGAAACGCACGAGCCAAATGAGAGATTGTTATGCTTATGCAAAAACTGCAAGTTTTGCAGTTTTTTGATGAAAGGGAGTTTGGGAGTGTTTCAGGCTTCTAGTAATCATGTGTTATGTTGCAATGTGTTTGTATATTAGTATTGAATCAGTTTAAAGTCAGCTCTCCAACAGATTTGTCAGTTCTCACCTTTTTGCACACTTTCTTGCTTTTGAAGCAAAGTGAAGGGACAGGGCCTTACCTGCTTGTACTGGCTTGCTTAGGGTTGGTATTTATTCTATACAAGTTGCCTTAGGTCTTTGGTACTTGTATGTGCAAAGGAGACAAGTTCAATGCTCAAGATTGTAAAGTTTGCAAAAGTGGAGCTTTTTCAAAATGGCAATGGCCACTTTATGCCATTTATGGAATTACAACTTGGGTAATGGCTCTAAGGCTTGGATCAAAGCTTTGTCAACTGATTAAGCATTAAATTAAGGGGTAAGAAACAAGTTTGGGACCTGTAAAGCATGGATTAGTCAGCATAGGTACTGATTGGAACTTTGTTCTTCATGAAATGGCTTGAATCAAAAGTGAGAAATTGCCAACTTCATCTCTTCGATTCTTCCTATTCAAAAATGATCTTGACGAGTTCTTGGACATTTTGGAAATCTTGCAATGTTATCTATAACTCATATTTGAAATGAATTTTAAGACTCCTCTTGGAACTAGGTGAAAAATTGCCATGAAGTTGGGTCCAAAACCTGCCTAAATTAGGGTAAAATTTCACTAAGTTATTTAGTTTATGAGCATGTATTCATAAATTCATATCTTAAGATCCAAGCATCTTTATGGAAAAGTGTGTGAAGAAAAGTTGTAGATTTCATGGAGGTCTACAACTTTCATGTTGGGAAATTCCTTTGAATAATCTTGTATCATGGTGAAAAAATGGCCTAAAGTTGAGAAAAAATAAGAAATTTTCTATACTTAGAAACATTTCTAAGTTAAGAAAATTTCCAATCTTAAACCCTAATCTTCAATCCTTTATTTCTTGATGAACAAGTTTCACATTTTGACATGTTTTGATGAATTGTGACCCTTGGCACTTGATTTTGACCAAAAAGTCAAAGTTTGCCTTTTCAGTGTATAGTTGACTTTTGATCAGTTGACTGTAAATTTCATCTGTCTATCCAATAGATTTGAAATGTTTTGAACCATGTAATTAGGTCAAGATGATACAATTGAACCCTTGAAACCATGCTTCAAATCAATTGGTCACTTGCTAGGTCAAAAATCAGAAATTGCGCTTTCTTAGTCAAAACCCTAATTTTGACCATTTTCCCCTTTTGATGATTTGATCAAATTTTTTGAGGAATTATGGTCCAAACTTGATAAAATGATACATATGAGTCTAGAATGTTGATGTGGATAAAAAATTATGAAGTTTGACTGTAAATTGGCCATGGTTGACTTTTTCCCTAATACAATTGATTTTTAGGTCATCTGTCCAATTGATTGATCAAAATTGTGATTCAAGGTTTGAAACTTGACATGAGTAAACTTAGGGGTCCATAATGATGTTTGAAAGTCATATTAAGCATTGATAGTCCAATAATTCTTGTGCAATTTCAAACCCTAATTTTGGGTCATCGGGGCATGATGAGATATCTTGAGCTGACCAAACCATAATCCAGTCTTGAGTCAAAGAGATCTTGTGAGAAAAGTTTTGATAAATGAGAGGGAAAATTTTGGGGTACAACAGCTTCCCCTGTTCAATCTTCTTAGACCTGAAGAGTTAGATTGGCAAGTTTTGCCATTCGTGACTCGAAGGTGAAAGATGATTGGACACTAGAGTGCCCATAAATTTGCACTCGACAATGTGTAGTTGAGGGAATGAGCTTAAAGATGCCATTTGGAGAAGTGATAGAATCTTGTTGTAGATGGGCTTGTAGATGCCATCCAAAAAAATTTTGTTGAGTTGTAAGTTGTAAGTTAAGATAATAAGTATTAGAATGGTGTCCGTGTTTGGAACGCATCTGAGTTGTATCTGGAGACTGAATTTGTATGAGCAACAAAATGGCATCCGTGTCTGGAGCGTATCCGTATTGTATCTGACAGTTGAATCTGAATGAGCAACAGAATGGCATCCGTGTCTAGAGTGTATCCGTACTGTATCTGAAGGTTGAATCTGAATGAGCAACAGAATGACATCCGTGTCTGGAGCGTATCCGTACCGTATCTGAAAACTGTCACAAGCCATGTCTGCATCTCAAATGGAATCTTGGGTTAAAAGGTTTTTTGTTTTGGAATCTATACTTGTTAATGGGCGAATTTTTTTATTTAAAAGGGAGGTAAATCAAAACTCACTACTATTGAAGGAGGTAAAGTGCATTTAACCCTATTTTCATTTACTTACTTTATACTATACATAACCATAAATAATTATTTTTCACTATTTTGGTATAAATGGTCTATTCGGTGAATGAACTACAACTATTGTCCTAAACACACTATAACGGTTTATCAAAATCTCTTGGATCACCTTGAATCAGATGGTGTATTACAACTAAACTACTCATCATCTTATTAATTTAGTTTTAACATTGACAATTTACTAATCTATTGATATATTTCTCGTCTATAGTTTATCTAGAGGCCATATCTTAGTCTCGGACATGAGATTAACCCCGAAGATGTTATAGTTTAAATTGTTAAAATTGTGATCATCAGGTTTACTACTGTAGAGATGCACCATAGTGATTATTTCAAATTGAAATTCAACATGCAACAACAAATCCATATTCATCAACATGTTTGGATCTATGGTATCAACTTAGAGTCAATGCCCAATGGAATTTTATCGATTAGAGAGACTTCACTAGGGATGTGTGCCATCAGGGGAAACATCGTCATCAATGGGCCATACATGAACCTATCATGCCAGAAAAATCTAAACCAACTCAAAATTATATGAATTGCTATATAACAGTTACAACAACTTAGTTTGTATATGACCCAAAACATTTGATCAACCCACGCCTACGAGCTTCGTCATCATACACCCAACATGAATACCAATACACATACACCCAACAATCAACCCAATAAAATTGTCGACCCATCTACACCTAATTGTTAGACGGTGTGGCAAGTGATCGAGAGGGGGGTGAATAGATCACCTCCTTGTTTATAAAGGATTTAAAATATTTTATTAAAGTTTGTTAAAAGCAGCGGAAAAGTAAGGTCCAGAATCAAATTCTGTCTATTTTGAGCCAACTACTAGAAAACCGGACATATGATAAACTTGTTGGATTTTATTAGTATGAAATAGAAGAATCTTAAACACATATCGGTTAACGTTTTTAATGCACTTATCACTAGAACAATGTTTCCAATGAATTAAAACATGCAAGCAATTTTGTCAAATGGTTGGCATGTGCTTGTTTGATGATTAATAATGGTTATTTGATGAAAGTGTTTGAACCATTATTTTATCATTAAACAAAAAACTCAGCAAGCCAATTGAATCACAAAATTATGGAAAATGTAAAGAGATAAAGAGAAAGAAAAATAATACGCAGGCAATTTGGTAAGGAAGTTCCCCATTGTCGTCCTCGCGTGTGGGTACGTCTCCCCTCTTAATTCCAAAATTGAAATTGAGAACTCTTATATCAATTTTGCTAAAAGTTTGTATACAAGATTACACTACAGAGACAAAATGAAATCCCTATGATATTCTTCTTCTTGTAAGAACCTCCACTTGATATGAGCCTATCAAGATTCCCTACAAGATCCACAATCAATCCTCCACTTCCATGCACGACTTGTTTGCAAAAATCCCTCTGATTCCCAAACCCCTCACTACGGTTGAATCTGACTTGTGCGGCCGTGACTAACAAAACCTCAAGAATACACTCGTTCTTGAAGGACAAACCCTTGGTTATTCCTCGAAGCCCCCTTCTGAATCTTCAACCCAGCTGAGATCCCTTGAATGAACAATTGAACGTTATCTCTTGATCTCTTGATCCAATTGAACAAAGATGTTTGACTTTGTTGTTGTTGTTGTTGTTGAATTAAGATGATTGAGAAGATGATGAAGATGAAGTATCTTTCAGGCTTCTTGTTGCTTGGTAATTGATGGATACAATTGTAATAATGTGTCACACTTAATTTGCTGCTGAAAACTTACTTATATATGTAATAGAAAATGGTTAGAGACAAAAATTTGCATTATGAGTCGATGCATGTTAGCATGAGTCGACTCATGTTAGTTATACAACACAAAATGAATCGATGCAAGTTGTTATAAGTTCATGCAAACTGATACTACAACATATTATAGAGCCAACCATTTTATATGAGTTGATACATAACACGTATGTGTCGACACATACTGAATTGAATTTTGATTTTTGAAGATAAAACGTGTTATGTGTTGATGCATGGAGTTATGTATCGATGCATAAAAGTTGAAACTTGTTTTCCAGGGACATCAACATATCATGTGTCGATGCATGAAGTTATGTATCGATGTATAAAGGTTGAAAATTGTATTCCAGGAGCATCAACATGTTATGAGTCGATGCATAGCATGGATGTATCGACTCATAATGAAGCAAAATCATTTTTGTGATTCTTTTCTTAAGTATGTGTCGATGTAAAGCTCTTTGTGTCGACTCATAACATTGTTTTATGTGTAAAACACATTCTTAACTCTTTTTAAACATGTTATACTGTATTTTTACAATGCACACATCTAAGTAAAGCATTTTCAAAATTCATTTATTATTTTACACATATTTGCTATCATTTAAAACTAATTATATGAAGGGGTTGCTCACACTAACAATCAACCCCACAACATTATCAAACACCATCTTCTTCTCCACCTTTGACAACATCAAAAAGAGAATAAGATAGCTTTTCAACAATTTCAGCACACATATGAATTGAGATGCAATCTCAACAAACTTGTAACAAAAGGAACCAATGTCATTCACTCTGAATGAGTCTTGGTATAAGCATGGTAATAGATAGATGTATTAACCAATTAAACAGAAAATAATTACGGTGAAAGCATTTAACGCAGAAATATTCAATTTACATAAGCTTATAACAATAATTGTTTGAATAGAACATTAAAACAAATTTCAGAACAAAAGACATAGGATAAATGTTATGATATGTATGACATGATATTCTTAAGGATTGTTTCCACCACAAGATTCATCATAGTTGTAGGGTGGGGGAGGTGATGTATGTAATGAATGAGATGATTGGGAAGAGTTTAAAACATAAAATTGGGTAGATGGGTCGACCCAATCCAAAATAAAGGCATTAATTAACCTTATGTGTCGTCATGAAACACGAATGTGTTGACACATCCTGTATTGAAAAACTGATTTTAAGATTTCGTATCGACACAAGAAGCGAATGTGTCGACCAGAAGTAACATGCGTCGACTCAAACCATTATGCATCGACCTGAAAACAATTTTGGTTTCTGTTTTAACATTTTTCTTCAGTATGAGTTGACTCATATCTGTATGAGCTGACTCATAACAGTAAATTTTAACAAAAATGTAGTTTTCTACAAGTTTTTATGTACAATTAGATATGAGTCCCATTTGCAATTATATGATTATGAAAAATGAACTATCTAAAGATGATTATGCATACATAACGATGCAATGCAATTTGCATATGTCAAGTTCAAACAATTTATGTAAAATAAATATATAGACAATATTAATGGAACAATTAAGGTCAATTTACAAGTAATTATAGAATTATCAGAGAGGAAGTAGAGAGGAACGCTATTACCTTAGTTGATGAGATTTTAAGACACACGTATGAAGGCTAAAAACACATCTGAACAGCATGGTGAGATATGTATATAATTGAAGTACATGTATGCTTAAGACATCAAGTAAGAGAGATCTAAAATCCCTAGCTCACGATGAACATTGAAGAAAGGTTCAGTTGCTAGTGGTTTTGTAAAAATATCAGCAAGTTGATTTTTAGTATCAACATGCTCAAACACAACATCCTCCTTTTCAACATGATCGCGTAGAAAGTGATGCCTAATCTCTATGTGTTTAGTGCGTGAATGTAAGACAGGATTCTTAGTAAGATTTATAGCACTTGTATTGTCACATTTTATTGGAATATGTTTTAATTGAATATGATAGTCTTGTAATTGTTGCTTCAGCCATAAAATTTGAGCATAATAACTATCGGCTGTAACGTATTCAGCCTCAGCGGCTGACAATGCAGCAGAAACCTACTTTTTGCTATGTCAACTCACTAAAGAGTTTAAAAACAAATGACATGCGCCACTAGTGCTTTTCCTATCTGAATTGCAGCCAGCAAAATCAGAATCGGAGTAACCTACTAAACTGAAATCGCTTTCCTTGGAATACTATAGCCCATACTTAGATGTACCATTGAGATACCTAAGTATAAGCTTGACAACTTTCAAGTGGGGTTCCTTAGGAACTGATTGATATCGTGCACACATACAAACACTAAACATGGTGTCAGGCCTAGATTCTGTAAGATACAAAAGGGATCCAATCATACCTCTATATTTCTTGACATTTACACTCTTACCATGTTCATCCTTATCTAAGTTCTCATTGGTAGGCATAGGGGTGTCAATTGATTTTGAGTCATTCGTTCCAAAGCGTTTAAGCAACTCTTTGCAATATTTTGTTTGACATACAATTGTGCCCTCATTAAGCTGCTTTTTCGAAGACCGATGAAGTAGTTTAGCTCCTCTATGAGACTCATCTCAAATTCACCCTGCATAACCTTAGAAAGTTCTTCGACCAAATGTAGGTTAGTTGAACCAAAAATAATATCGTCTACATATATTTGAACTAAAATAATGTGTTTTCCTTTACGTTTAATGAAGAGAGTGGTATCCACTTTACCTCTTGAATATCCATGATCAAGTAAAAATTTACTAAGTCTTTCATACCAAACCCGAGGGGCTTGCTTAAGGCCGTATAATGCTCATTTTAATTTGAAAACATAGTCTGGATATTCATTACTCTTAAAACTAGGAGGTTGTGAGACGTATACCTCTTCATTTATGACACCGTTTAGAAAAGCACTATTTACGTCCATTTGGTAAAACTTAAAATTTTTAGCACACGCATAAGCGAGCAAGAGACGTATAGCCTCAAGGAGAGCAACTAGAGCATAAGTCTCCTTATAATCAATGCCCTCCTCTTGGTTATACCCATGTTCCACTAAACGTGCTTCATTGCGGGTTATCACTCTGTTTTCATCAAGTGTATTTCTAAAAACCCACTTAGTGCTTATGATATGATGGTCTCGCGGACGTGGGACAAGTTCCCAAACGTCATTTCTTTTAAATTGATTAAGCTCTTCTTGCATGGCCATTAGCCAAAATTCATCAATCAAGGCCTCTTTGACATTTTTAGGCTCTACTTGTGAAACAAAAGTGAAGTGATAACAGGAATTACTTATCTTAGAGTGAGTCATCACTCCTTTTGAAATATCTCTCGATATGTTGTCAATAGGATGGTCTTTTGAGGATTTCCAAGCTGGTGGAAGATCGTTTACTTCTATTGGCTCTTCTTCCTCATCTTTTTCATGGCTTGTATCTTCTTCCTCCTCATCGTCAACTATTTTGGACTGATCAATTCCCTCAAGAGATTCCTTGAGTATGTCTTCTGTAGATACACCTGCACCATCAAGAGAAATACCTTTTCCGACATTTTTCGGATAAGATTCATCAAAAGAAACATGGACTGACTCCTCAACAGTAAGTAAACACTTATTATATACTCTATATGCTTTACTTGATTGAGAGTAACTGAGAAAGATACCTTCATCTGCTTTTGCATCGAATTTCCCAATATTTTCTTTACCATTATTCAACACAAAACATTTACAACCGAATACGTGAAGGTGTGACAAGTTTGAATTTCTTCCTTTTAAAAGTTCATAAGGTATTTTATCCAAAATAGGACGAATTAATATTTTGTTTAAAACATAACAAGTTGTGCTAATTGCATCAGCCCAAAAATATTTTGGTAATCCACCCTCATTGAGCATTATTCTTGTCAACTCCTCTAAAGCACGATTTTTGCGCTACACAACTCCATTCTGCTGTGGAGTTTGAGGTGCTGAAATGTTATGCTCAATACCATGCTTGTTACAGTACTTATCAAAGAGATGGTTTTGAAATTCACCTCCATGATCGCTTCAAATTGTAATTATTTATAATTCCATTCTGTTTTGGGATAGTTTTGCAACAGTCTTAAAAGTAGAAAAAGTTTCATCTTTGCTACGAAGGAATATAGTCCAAGTAAATCTAGAGTAGTCGTCAACAATTACAAAACCATAATTATTTCCACCTAGACTCTTTGTTCTAGAAGGTCCAAAGAGGTCCATATGGAGAAGCTCAAGGGGTCGTGAAGTGGAAATCATATTTTTAGATTTGAAAGAGACCCTTGTTTGCTTTCCCAATTGGCACGCGTCACATAGGTGATCTTTTGTAAATTTTATCTTTGGAAGACTGACTACTAGATCCTTAGATACAACCTTATTAAGTAAATCAAAGTTAACATGCGCTAGACGTCTATGCCAAAGCCAAGAATCATCATTCAAGGTGACTAGACACTTAGTGCTTGTTAATGATACATGAAAAAGGTCAAGCATATAGACGTTGTTTACTCTAATACCCTTAAACATAATATTTTGTTCAGTGTTTTCAATTATGCAGCAAGTGTTTGTGAAAGTAACTTTATAACCCTTGTCACACAATTAGCTAATACTTAACAAATTGTGTTTAAGCCCCTCTACTAAATGGACACCAGAAATAGTAGTGGTAGAGGGATTACCTACACTACCTTTACCGAGTATTACTCCTTTGTTATTGTATCCATAAGCAACATATCCTTTCTTCTTTGCGTTGAAGTCAATGAAAAGCGATATGTCACCTGTCATGTGCCTTGAACACCCGCTGTCTAGAAACCATTTGTGATATGTTGGAAGAATCGACTGTTATACTAGTTTTGCATTTGTGTTTGCAAATGTTGCGGTAAGCAAGAGTCGCCACCTACTTTTATTTTATCCAACAAAGGAAAGGGTGAAAAGAATAGAAAAAGCCCTTTCGAGAGTTTTCTGAGTAAGGGGGTAGATTATGGAAAGGGAAGGTGTTGACACCCTTTCTATCCGTAGTTTTCTACGGGCTTTTAGATGCTTAGCTCAATTTGAAAGACCTTGTGCTTTGTGTGTTTTGAAAAGTATTTTTGAAATGCCAATAGTAAGGCAATTTGCTTTATGATAAATCTTGTATCAGTCATCAAGAGTGTTGGTAAAGCGTTTTGAAAATGTTTTTTGAAAGTTGTTTTGTGTAAGTGTAAATTTTTTATTTAAGCATATCATCTAGGAACTATATACTTTTACTCGAAATGGTTGTTCTTTCCATCTTTTCCTTTAGACAGTGTTATCCTACTATTAGTGAGTAGGTAGCCCTATTCGTCAGATATTTGAGGGACATTTGAAGAGACGTTTATAGTCACAAAGGCAACTGGGAAAGAAATCTTAGTAACTATCCTAGGGTTTTAAAATCATTTTTTACCGAGGCAACATCGAGAGGGTCATCGAGGGACTTATTATCTTTTAAACCAGAGGGTAGCCACTAAAATCTCTCACGTTTCGAGAGTTGTGACTATTTTCCAAAGGCAACCAAAGTGGGGTACCCTAGAGGTGCACATGTGCAATTGGATTGTTTTCAGTTATTTTAGTCATGTGTTAAGTTCGCTAGCGTTTTGTTTTTAACTCTTGTCATGCAATCCTATTAATCATACATCTAAACAGTTAATAATTTGCATAAATTAAAAGTGCGGGAATTGTAAATCCTAGCTATTACAAGGCTTCAAGGAGGGGAATTATTTACATGTCCAAAACTTGGGGAGAATTTAAAAAGCAGTAAAGTAAAGTCCTAGTTAAGTATATTACATCCCAGTAAGTTGATACAATAATATGTAAAAGTGCGAAAGTAAAGGTAAAGGTGCGAATTGAAAATACGTCTAAAATTCCTAAAAAAATGAAATCTTTTTGTTTGTTTTTGACCTATGGAAAGAAATTTAATTTAAAATCCTAAGTATATTTATTTTTAAATTAAGAAAAGGATTAAAATAATTAATCAATTAATTTACAAAATTAATTTGAGAAAATACTAACCTAATACTTTTTGTGATTTTTTTATTTGATTTTACAATGTTATATAAAAAAAAAAAATTAAAAGCAAAAGTAAATGGGCCAGGATAGTAAAATTAACAGGGGGTGGTGTAAGTTCAAAAATGTGGGCCCAAAGTGAGAGGAGCCCAACTCTGCCTTGTGATCCAGTTAGGACAACCTCTAAACGCCCATGGTGATCTGCGCGCTTGGATGCGTTGATTTAGATCAGATGAGATCTCATGGCGTTGACCATGTGGTGTATGGTATGCATACGTTGGATGGATACACTGAATCTGCATGTAAAGCATTAGAAAATGAAAATGCAAGACCTGGGTATCGAACCCAGGTCCTTTCCATTGTACACATTCCCCTTCACCAACTGAGCTAGTTGTCCATTCATTGATACAAATGAAACTATAATATTATATTAGGAAAATAAATCAGATATATTTGAAAAAAATAAAGCGCGCGCTGTGAAGTGGACCTGTAATAGGGTGACGTTTGGCAGCCGGAGTCAGCCCATCGGAGTCAACTCTCCGTTTTTCTTCTCCAGTGGGCTCAAAATTGAACCTGCAAAACTTTCAAAGATTCAAACCTATCCTACCCCCTAATTCAAACCCCCTGATCTCAAATCCGAGCTTAGTTTGGCTTGAAACAACCTAAATCCAGAGATTCGAAGGAAATATCAAATCTTGCCTTAGCAATGGCACGATCTCATTCTTATGCCTTAGCCTGCATGTAGCATGTTAGACCTGTACTATCAATACTCCCAAACATGAATCAAATAGTTAAAAGTATTAATATGTCATGAAAATGCAGTTTTGGTTTTGCAAACCCTTACCAATCGAAGATGCGTGGATCAATGGCTTTGGGCATGGAAATGCTTGCTTAAGGGCCTGAATGCCTTTCTGGGAATCTCAAGAGGAAGATGGGATGATTGGTTTAGAGTGATAGTGGTTGTAACTTGCTGTTTACAACTTATAGATTTTTTTTTGCAATTTTGGGAGCTTTTGTGAGGCAATGTATTGTGTGTGTGCCTTCCTTGTAATGCTTAGAATAACTTACATACCCATGGTTCTAAAACGATCCCTTCGAAGACTTCAAAAAAGCCTTATCACGCTTTCTTTCGAATTATCCTTCCTTCGATCCTAGTGCTTCATTGGGCATCAAATTAGACTGCATATTGTTGTCGAAGCTGCTTCGACCTAAAAGCTCTTAGGCACATTTTCAGCTTTCGACCTACACCTTGTTATGTACACTTCTTTTTATTCTTTCAGCTATGCCATTATGCTGAGGCATATAGGGTGCCATGGAAATCATTTGAAACTTCTTGAGCAATTGAGGACCTCAACGGGAATGTCTTGAGTAAAAATGGGAGGGCAAATTTTGGGGTACAACAATTGCCCCTATTTAATCTTCTTAAACCCGAGGATTTAGATTGGCTTGTATGTCTTTCGTGATCTGAAGGTGAAAGATGATTGAACACTATAGTGCCCAGAAATTCACACTCGCATGAAGTAACGTTGTTGGTTGATGATATCAGGAATGAGCTTACATATGCCAATTGGAGAAGATGACTGAGAGTTGTCAGAGATGGGCTTAAAGATGCCATCCAAAGTAGATGCTGACTTCATAAGAGGTCTCTTTATGGGGATTACTATTCCTGTTGTCTGAGGAGGATTCCACTGGAGAATATTGATTTTATGTTGTTATCTTGCTTGAGGAAAACTCTGTGGGGAATAGAGTCTAGGAGCTTTAGTTGTCCATGGCTCTACAGAGGAGTTATCTTTGGACTGAAGATGAAAGTTAGTTGTTTTCTTGTTGAAATCCAGGCTTCGTAGTAACTTACTGAGGAAAATGAAATTAATTGTTATCTGGAAATATATTAGAAGGAGTCTGTGTAGGGCTGCTTCAGGATGAGTCTGTGTTAAACTTCATCTGGAGATATATGAGAAGGAGCCTGTGTAGGGCTACTTCAGGATGAGTCCGTATGAGACTGCATCTGAAAATTGCGAGAAGGAATCTGTGTAAGATTGCTTCAGGGTGAGCCCGTGTAAAGCTGCATCTGGAGATCATGAGAAGGAACCCGTGTAAGATTGCTTCAGGATGAGCCCGTGTAAAGCTGCATTTGGACATCATGAGAAGGAACCCATGTAAGATTGCTTCGTCTGGTCATGTAGATATTCACCCCGTCTTGTTTCGGGAATTGATCCATAATCAGTTGTTCACGGATAGTTGCCCTGTCTGGTTCCAGGAATTAATCTGGGACTTGCTTTTATTGGTCATTGAGATAGTTTTCCTAGCTTGTTTTAGGAATTAATCTCTGACCTAAGAGAAAGAAAGATAGTTTACCTGTATTGTTTCAGGAGTTAATCTTCAATATGTAGATAATTGTCCTGTCTTGTTTCAGGTATTAATCTACAGTCGGTTGTTCGCAGATGGTTACCTTGTCTTGTTTCAAGTATTAATCTGGAACTCGCCTTTTGCTGGTCGTAGAGATAATTGCCCTGGCTTGTTTCAGGAATTAATCTCTGACCTAAGAGAAATAAAGATAATTTTCCCATCTTGTTTCGGGGGTTAATATTCAATCTGCTCATGTAGATAGTTATCCTATCTTGTTTCAGGTATTAATCTATAATCAGTTGTTCACAGATAGTTATCCTGTCTTGTTTCAGGTATTAATCTGGGACTTACTTTTATTGGCCGTTGAGATAGTTGCCCTGGCTTGTTTCAAGAATTAATCTCTGACCTAAGAGAAAGAAAGATAGTTTCCCCGTCTTATTTTGGGAGTTAATCTTTAATATGTAGATAATTGTCCTATCTTGTTTTAGGTATTAATCTACAATTGGTTGTTCACATATAGTTGTCCTGTCTTGTTTCGGGTATTAATCTGGAACTCTCCTTTTGCTAGTCGTAGAGATAGTTTCCTTGGCTTGTTTCAGGAATTAATCTCTGACCTAAGAGAAATAAAGATAGTTTCCCCGTCTTGTTTCAGGAGTTAATCTTCAATCTTCTCATGTAGATAGTTGCCCTGTCTTGTTTCAAGTATTAATCTACAATCAATTTTTCTCAAATAGTTGTCCTGTCTTGTTTTAGGTATTAATCTGGAACTTGTTTTTTGTTGGTCGTAGAGATGGTTGCCCTGTCTGATTTCAGGAATTAATCTCTGACCTAAGATAAATAAAGATAGTTCCCCCGTCTTGTTTCAGGAGTTAATCTTTAATTTGTTCATGTAGATAGTTATCTTGTCTTGTTTCAGGTATTAATCTATAATCAGTTATTCACAGATTGTTGTCCTATCTTATTTTAGGTATTAATCTGGAACTCTCCTTTTGATGGTCGTAGAGATAGTTGCCCTGGCTTGTTTCAGGAATTAATCTCTGACCTAAGAGAAATAAAGATAGTTTCCCCGTCTTGTTTTGGGAGTTATTCTTCAATCTACTCATGTAGATAGTTGTCCTGTCTTGTTTCAGGTATTAATCTACAATCGGTTGTTCACAGATAATTGTCATGTCTTGTTTCAGGTATTAATCTGGAACTTGTTTTTTGTTGGTCGTAGAGATAGTTGCCTTGTCTGGTTTCAGGAATTAATCTATGACCTAAGAGAAATAAAGATAGTTTCCCCGTCTTGTTTCGGGAGTTAATCTTCAATTTGTTCATGTAGATAGTTGTCATGTCTTTCTTCAGGTATTAATCTATAATCAGTTGTTCACAGATAGTTGTCCTGTCTTATTTCAGGTATTAATCTGGAACTTGTTTTTTTATTGGTCGTAGAGATAGTTGCCCTGACTTGTTTCAGGAATTAATCTCTGACCTGGTCTTGTAGATAGTCGCCCTGTCTTGTTTCGGGAATTGATCTACAATCAGTCATTCACATATAGCTGCTGTGATACGGTGGGAGAACTGACTTGAGGTTTTGCGTTTGTATTCGCACTTGTTCGGTTTAGCAAGAGTCGCCACCGACTTTTTATTTTATCCTAAGGAAAGGTTAAAAAGCACAAGAAAAACCTTTGAGATGTTTTCGTGGGTTCGGGGGGTAGATTATGAAAAGGGAAGGTGCTAGCACCCTTTTCATCCATGGTTATCCATGTGCTCTTAGTTACTTGTTTTAGATCACTTGCCTTGATTTTCAATTGTTTGAAATGGTGTTTTTGTGTGTGTGTGTGGTTTTGAAAATGTTTTGAAAAAGATGCCTTGTCTAGGCAACCGTTGTAACAATTCTTTACTCGAATGTTTTACAAAGGTGTTTGTCTTTTTGAAAAGATGTTTCAATGTTTTTGAAAGTTGTTTTGGAAGTTGTGTTTGTGAAGTGTGTTTGAAAGTAGGCAAGTGTGTTTTGCAAGTTTGATCAAGTAAGTAAGAGTTGTCTACCCCTAAATTTACTCAAAGATCTTTCCTTATGTTTTTAACCCTTTTAACAGTGTTGTTTCACCATTGTATTTGGTGAACAACCTTGTGTTAGGATGTTAACGGGACGGGCGCGAGTCATCGTATACAATCATTGAAGGCAACTTTGTGAGACGCTCTAGAAATTTTGTAAGGGACGAGATCGTTTTATCGAAGGCAACATCGAGGGTCATCGAGGGACTACGATCTTTGTTCATCGAAGGGACGCTTGCTAGAGTGTCTCATACTCGAGGGACATGATTGCATTTTTTCGAGGCAACATGCGAGGTTACCCTAGAGGTGCGAGTGTGATTTATGTATTGATTTTCATGCATTTATCTTTGTGTTTAGGTCAAGCTATTTGTTGGTTTTATTTACATACAAACCCTAGGTCTATCATGGCATAATTTGAAAGCTTTTAAATGCGGAAATTTAAAGTCCTAAATTATTACAACATGATTATGGGGATGGGGATACAAATATTTACAAATGGGGATGAGACTTATCGGAATAGTAGTGTCCAAATATTATTTACAACCAAATCGAATCATATTCTCAATGTAAAATATAACAATGTATAAGAATCAAAGAGAAATAAAAGTATGTAAGATGCACATGATTATTTACAAGTGAGTAAAAATGTTAACCTAATGTATTAAGTATTTTATTATTATTTTTGTGTTTTTATTAATTATATAAACAAAGGTTTTAAAAAAAGAAAAGAAAATTGTTTAAATTTAAGTATTCTATTATCTATGTATTTAGTTAATGTTTTTATGTACAAGAAGTTCTTAAAAGAAAAATATTTTAACTTAATAAAAGAAATCTATTATTTACATATATTGTTAATGTTATTTAGGAATTTTTTATAGAAAAGTGATTTTCTAAACAAAAAGTTTTAAAGCCCAAAATATATTATTTTTATTTAAAAGGAAATAGAAAATAGTTTAAAAAAGAAATAAAAAGAATAGGATTAGTTTGTATATACATAAAAGGGTTAAATGGGCCTTAAGAAAATGCTTGGCCCAAACAACAAAACTAGCATATTCAAAAAAAGGGGGGGGGGGGGGGGGGTGTATGCGCCAGGATTCAGTTGGGCCTAGTAGTTTAATGGGGCAGAGGCCCAAAACGCGTTTCACAAGTTTTTTTGTTTAGGGTTTGCAATGTTTGTTTCAGAATAGGGTTTACACAGTTTTGATGAGCGGCGTTGTTCCCTTCTTCTTCTTCGTTGTCCTCTTCATCTTTCTTGAGCCAAGCTTCTGAACGAACCCATGCCTTAGGCCGCCAGATGCTACCATCCATCTTCCCTTCCCGCGTTCATACAAGCAGTGATAAAGAAAAGGTAGCATTTTCTTCTTCTAACCATTTTTAGGGTTTTCGGATTTTCTCTTGCATGTTATTATTTTCTACATGTTATTGATTTTCTGCGTTGTTTGTTTATGTGAGGTGTTAAAAAAGAAAAGGGAGGAGTTACTACCTTTAGGGTTTCTGCTTTGGGAGGAGGCGGATATGAGGCGTCTCTGGTGGCCAAGGCGAGGGAGTACGTGATGCTGAGAGCTTGCTAGCTTTCCTGGTACTTTGTATCTTACTTTTGTTAGGTTTAGTGATGAGTATCTGAAAACCCTACTTTTAGTTCTCTCTTCTTCTTCTGATTGCTGGCCTCTGAGTATTTGAATGCTTGTTTTTTTTATGAAGATGCTGTGTTGTTGCTGATATGTTGGCCCTATGACGAATTTGATTATGAGGGTTTTTAGGTTTGCTTGATCTTGAAGGCAGGTTGAATGTTTGTATGGTTTTTTGGCCCTGTGATGAACATGGTTCTGAGGGCTTTTGTTTTTGTTGTTTGGATGTTTGGTTTGGATTGGCTTGTGGGCTTGTTTCCTCGAGGCAAGTTTGTTTGCTTGAAACTAGCAGTTTGACAGGTTATGAGTTGTGTAGTTTTTGAGAGGCTTCAAGGTTTGTTTGTTCAGGTTTACTGTGTTTTGAGGCTTGTATGTTGCAGGATGTGTTAGGATTTTTTCTGGTATAGGCTTTTGTTGAGCTTATGCAGGCTTGGGTTTTTTGTTATGTGTTTGTTTTGAACACAAGTTGCAAGGCCTTTGAAGTTTTTTTTTGCTTAGAGGTTTTTAAGCAGGCTGTATGTTTTAACAAGTTTTTGAGTTTGTTGTTTTTGCTTTTGGCTTCTGTAACTGGTATTATGCAGACAGCTCTTTTGATACAGGCCTCGAGGCTTGTTTTTGAAGCGAGCTTTGGTTTGAATGTTGTGCTTGAGCAGGTTTGGGTTATGAGTTTATGCAGGCTGCAAGGCTTGAGGTTTACAGTTTTTTGTGATATCTTTTTCTATGTGTATTCTACCCCCCTCTGATAGTGTTCTGATTTTGTTATATTTATCTCTAAGTCTGCCTGGAAAACTGTAAGCCTGCCACTTTTCCCTCTCTTTCTCTCTCCACAGAGAGCACATCTTTGCTTAGAATATCTCTTTTTTTCTGAAAAGATTTTGGCCTGGAAAATGATGAATAAAAATGTACTTTTCACAAGCTTTCTTGCATTTGTCTTTCCTCTGCATATCTTCTTACCTCCAAATTTTCTGCCTTGCTTTTGTGTACTTGTTGACCGCTTTTGACAGTTACAGCTTGGTTGACATTTTTTGTTGACAACTTTGTACTTGTGACTTAGTTTGCCCCTTTGAGAATTTGGTTTGCCTAGTTTGATAATGCAATTCAGTTTGGATTTATGCAGCTTGTTTGGCATTTCAGTTTGCACTTTGCAATTTAAATTTATGCAGCTTTGTGCATTTCAGTTTGCACTTTGCAATTTAAATTTATGCAGCTTTGTGCATTTTGCAAAATAATTCATATGCTTGCAAACATTTTACTTCCCTCTTTGTGAACCAAGAAGAGACATCTTCTTGTGATTTGCAGAGAGGACGAACAAACTGATTTCGGCCAAAACCTTTAATGATGAGTTTTTATTTATCTGTCTGAGAATGCCCTTTTAATTTTAACTGTATTGACCTCTTCCTTTTTGTCTTTGCAGGTAAATATCAATTGAGCAAAGGATGCAACAGTAGAAGATGAAGACTTCAAGAAATTTGGGATATAGATTTAATTTATTTTTAATCATTGTAATAACATTATTGTAAACACTGTAAATAATTTTACAGTATTCAAATAATATTTGTAACAAACAATTGAAAATGAATAAAAATCCTTTTTGTCAGATATTTTTTTTAATTCTTCTGCAATTGCTTATTTAATTATTTAAATTTCTTAAGTCATAATAATTGGAAGTTATCCCAATAATCTTAACTTTAGAAATTATAAATAATCAATAAACACTGTAGTCTTGCAACTTCGCATTAACCAACAATACGCTCGGCATTCCAAATAACCATATGTATTGCACAGTCAAACAAAACAAATGTCCATACGTCTTTCATTTCACTGATTAAACCAACACTTCAAACTCTCAATCAGAAGCCTCAACCCATATCCCAGATCTTTAGACTTTGAGAAACAAACAGAAATCTTGAACAAACATCAAAACCATGTGGCAGTCAATTAAGACACTGGATTCAAACTCTTCTGAAAATGCGCGTGCAAACCCTAATTCTTGATTTAATGTTAAAGAAGCGTCTGCTTGATCAAACCCTGAGCCAAACTCAAACAAATCAAAAGAAACCCTAATTTTGTCTGACTGATGAGAAAAGTCTGTTTGACCGATTCTTAAACCAATCTGAAAAATCAAGAAAAGCCTGAAGCTGTGATTTCTTATGAAAAAGATAGAGGGCAAATTTTGGGGTACAACAGTTGCCCCTGTTCAATCTTCTTGAACCTGAAGAGTTAGATTGGCAAGTTTGTCGTTCGCGTCTCGAAGGTAAAAGGAGATTGGACACTAGAGTGCCCGTAAATTTGCACTCGTCAGAACATAGATGCGGGAATGGGCTTAGAGATGCCATTTGGAGATGGGCTTAAAGATGCCATCTGGAGGGGAGACAGAATCTTATCGGGGATGGGCTTAAAGATGCCACCTGGAATGTTTGTTGAACTGTATGTCGTTGAAGTTGAAGCTTAATAATCTTATCCTGAAAAGGGTAAAATATTAGCTGAAGCACAAAGTTATGTTGCATGAAATGTATGATGCAATATATGTTATATCAATGTTTATGATATGAATGTAATGATTGCGCATGTAAGCTGATGAGCTGTCTTGCTGAGGATAGATGAATCCTGGATAGCCGGAGATAATAGATCCTTGATTGCTGCTGGGGAAAGTGAATCCTTGACTGCTGCAGGGGGTTGCAAGAATCTTCTGATCGTTGAAAATGAGAAGTCCTGGGACCGCTGTTGGGGGAATCAGGAGCTTGGGTTGCATGCCACTTCGAGAATGAGAATCTTCATTCTGTTGGGAAGTATCAGGAACTCAGGTTATCTGCCACTTTGAGAATGAGAATCTTCATTCTGTTGGGAATATCCGGAATTCATGTTATCTGCCACTTTGAGAATGAGAATCTTTATTCTGTTGGGAATATCAGGGATTCAGGTTGTCTACCACTTTGAGAATGAGAATCTTCATTCTGTTAGGAATATCAGGAGCTTGGGTGTATGCCAATCTACTTGGGTTTTAAGGACGAGAATCTTCATTCTTAAGGGTCAGAAATTGGGAGTATACCAATCTTCTGAGGTTTTAAGGATGAGAGTCTTTATTCTGTTAAGGGTCAGAAACTGGGAGTATACCAATCTTCTGAGGTTTTAAGGATGAGAGTCTTCATTCTGTTAAGGGTCAGAAACTGGGAGTATACCAATCTTCTGAGGTTTTAAGGATGAGAGTCTTCATTCTGTTAAGGGTCAGAAATTGGGAGTATACCAATCTTCTGAGGTTTTAAGGATGAGAGTCTTCATTCTGTTAAGGGTCAGAAACTGGGAGTGTACCAATCTTCTGAGGTTTTAAGGATGAGAGTCTTCATTCTGTTAAGGGTCAGTGTGATCGATGGAAATAGAACTGACTGTTTTGGAATGCTGGTTCGCGTTTGGGTTTCGCAAAATATCGCGGTAAGCAAGAGTCGCCACCGTCTTTTATTTTCTCCAACAAGGAAAGGACAATAGCACAGCAAAATTCCTTTTCGAGATGTTTCTCAGGTTCGGGAGGTAGATTATAGAAAGGGAAGGTGTTAGCACCCTTTCTATCTGTGGTTATCCACGGGCTCTTAGGTACTTGCTCACTATGCTTTCAAAATGTTTTGCTTTTCTTGTGTTTGTGGGTTTTGAAAAAGTTTGTTTGAAAACTTCGATTTAATTCTTGTGTCTGTCCTAAAGAGTGTATGAAGTGTTGTTTGAAAACTTTTGTTAGAAAAGTGTAGGTGCAAAAAGTATTTTTGTTTTGAAAGAGCAAGTATCTAAGAACCTCTACCTACTCAAAAGAAATTAAGCTGTGTAAATGTCCTTTAGACAGTACTATCCCACTATTGAGAAGTAGGTAGTACCGTCGTTGGAGTTTCGGGTCAATTCGATTTTAGGGACATGTGGTCACTAAAGCAATGGTAGGACGCCTTAGCGGTAACCCTAATGTCTTAGATCGTTTTTATTCGAGGCAACTGTTTCGAGGCAACTATGATCTTTGGACAAGAGGGCGACCTCTAAAACACCCTATACTCAATGACCACGTCGAGGCAACCAAGTGAGGCGTACCCTAAGAGTGGCATGTGCGAGTGTGTCAGGTTTCAGTTATGTTATCTTTGTACATGTTATGGTGAGCTACGATTGATTTTAATTTTAAGATAAGATCTTGTCATGCATAGCCTAGTTAGCATACATCTAGCAGTTAATGGTTGCGGAAAATAAAACTAAGCTATTACAAGGCGTCGGGTATTTACATCGCCAAAAACAAACCCTTGAAAAAGTAAATTCGGAAAATTAATAAAAGCGATAAAAAAAGGTCCTAATTAAAGCTATTACATCCTCGGAGCAAATACAATTATATGGATAAAAAATTAATCAAGAATAATCACACGCGCGGGAAAAATTTGATCGGAGAGTTTTTTAGGGTTTTGACCCTTTTTTGAGAAAGAAAGAGATTTTTGTGAATTTTGCATTTAATTAAATTAAATCTAGACTAATTAATTAATTAAATAAGAGAAATATTTTTTTTTTGAGTTTTTTATGTTTTTTAAGGAAATAAAAAAAAGGATTAAAAGTTATTAAAAACCCTAATTCTATGTTGATTTTAAATTATTGCAAAAAAAGTTAGAATTAACCTAATTAAAACTAAATTAATTAATTATTTATTTATTTACAAAAATAACTAATTAAATTTAATAAATAAAAATATTATATTTTTTATGTTTTCTGAATTTTATTAGGAAAAATAATTATTTGGTTAATTAAGTAATACTAATAATAATTAATAATAAAACAATTAAATGAAAAATATAAAAGAAGAAAAAAGAAAAGAAAGAATAAACCCATGGGGTGATGGGCCCAAAGAGGAGGTGTCTTTGGCAATTTCCTGGCCCACTAACTCTCCAGCCTGTTTGACTTTCTGAGTTTGCTACGCATGCGCTGACCAGGGAGTATGATGGTCCTTCAGCTTTGGCCACTGGATCCAGGCTTGGAGACACCTGGCGTGTTGAGGTTTGAAGCATATGGTAGACATCCCTTTTGAAATCTGCATGTGAATATATGAAGCAAAATAGAATAAATGTTTTGGGGGACCTGGGATTCGAACCCAGGTCCCAATGCTTCCAGGCCAACGCACCAACCACTCCACTAAGCTGCTTTATTTGTTATTTGAATAAAAGACAATTGTTATATGGGCAAACAACTCAATATGCTGTAAATAAAAGAAAACGCGCGCTTTTTCAAATTGGCCAACCATGTGATAACACATCATCGTCTTCAACCTTTTTCTGCATAGTTAGAATCAGATAACGGGGGTTTTTAACCCCCACTACTTCCTGCAAGGAAAAATAGCGATTAGAAGCACAGTGAATATAAATGTTTCGCGAGGTGTGGATTCCATTCGTCTTGGCCTCACGAATTCAACCCTATATCCTATTAGTCCCAATTTTTCCTGGATTGAAAAGCCCCCTTTAAAAGCTCAAGAACCCTAAAAATTCAGTCATGGCATTCTTCGATTCAGGGCGCTATGGTTCAATTAAATCATTCCATCAGCTTTGTTCAGTCTCTAGCAATGCAAATCAATAAAAAAAACATGTTAAATGCGCATGAATTAAGATATACAGTTTTGAATAAGAAAGGCAAACCGTGAAATTGTTTTCAGTGATTCCTTAAGCTTTGATGCCTGAATTTGATTGTAAATCAATCCTAGGACCTCCTGCAATGTATTTGGATGAACAAAATGCCTTGAATCGACCTAGAATGCAAGAACAGGTTTTTAATTTTCTTGGAAATTCTTGAATTTTCTATGGCCGTTTCTGCAGCTTTCAATCGTGTGCTAGGGTATGGTTAGCTTGCATACATACAGGAGAATCAAATTAGGTTAAAAAGCTGGGCCAATATCCATTGCATTGATGTTTAAATCTTTGATTGAAAATCAAATATTCTTGATTTTTCATGATTGAACAATGTTTCCAAATTTGGATTTTTTTGTATCTTTGACTTGTGCACGAATTTGCCAGCATGTTTTGATCATATTTGCTTCACAGATTGATTTAAAAAACAAATCTTCTATTTTCTTATGATTTAAATTAATTAAATGAATTAATATATATTAAAAATCCAATTAATCAATAAAAATAAGAAAATAAATCCAATTAAGCTTGGTAGGTCGTGCATAGGTCATGGGTGAAGTTTCAAGAAGAGATTTGAGGCCCATTAGCAAAAAGAAGGTGTTTTGAGCAAAGTTGACTTTTGCAAATTCATGAAAATCTCCCAACTTCTCCAATGCACAACTTTCTCAATTTTGATCATATGACCATGTTCTTGGACATGTTGGAAAGATCTTGAAGTCCTTTAACCAATGCCTTTGGTCCCATGTCATTTGGATTTACCAATCTCAAGTTATGTCCTTTGACTCAAAGTGTACTTTTGTTGACTTTTGAAATTGACCTATAATGTAAAAATTGGTAACTTCTTGTGAGATCATTTCTTGAACTTGGAATGTGAAGATGGATTGCAGGAAATTACATCCTCTTCAAAATGAGCTTTGGATGGAATTTTTCTGATAAACCATAAAAGAGTTATGCCCTGGTCAAAGTACAATTGACTTTTCTGCTGTCCAAAAATAGTAACTTTTTGCATCTTGATGATTTTTGAGCTATTCTTATGGAATCATGATCAAGACTTGATCAAATGATGATTGTGAACTCAAAATAAGATGTTGACCAAAAATTCTGACTTTTGACTGCAAAATGACCATTTTGCCCTTGTAGTTGACTGTGGATCAAATGGGGCTTTTGACTGTGCAAATTGGCACTGTGAGTCTTGAGACTAGGCATGTAGGTGCTAGAGAATGTATATAGGCTTATGAGACTTTATTGAACCATTTAGAACCCCAAATTCCTTGAAAGAACCAAAACCCTAATTTCAGCTATCTTAGGAGGTGGTTTGACTGTCTACCTCTTGAGCCATTTTGAGCAATTTGAAGATCATTCTTGACAAATCTTGAGGAATATGGGAGGGAAAATTTTGGGGTACAACAGTTGCCCCTGTTCAATCTTCTTAAACCTGAGGATGTAGATTGGCTTGCGTGCCTTTCGTGATCCGAAGGTGGAAGATGATTGAACACTAAAGTGCCTAGAAATTTTCACTCGCATGGTGTAGTATCAGCAATGTGATGTCGGGAATGGGCTTATAGATGCCATTTGTAGAAATGATAGATAGGAGGATGGGATTATAGATGCCACCTGGAGATTGTTGGTAGGTAGTTTTGTCTTTGTTGACGGGTCGTCTTCATTGACGGGTTGTCTCTATTGACGGGTTGTCTCTATTGACAGGTTGTCTTCATTGACGGGTTGTCTCTATTGACAGGTTGTCTTCATTGACGGGTTGTCTCTATTGACAGGTTGTCTTCATTGACGGGTTGTCTCTATTGACGGGTTGTCTCTATTGACGGGTTGTCTTCATTGACGGGTTGTCTCCATTGAAGGGTTGTCTTCATTGACGGGTTGTCTCCATTGAAGGGTTGTCTCAGAAAAATCTTTAGGAATCGATTTAACTGGACTTGTCTTCTTTGGATTAGCGTCAGAAAAATCTTTAGGAATCGATTTAGCTGGGTTTTGTCTCCATTGACTGACTTCAGAAAAATCTTTAGGAATCGATTTAACTGGTTTTGTCTCCATTGACTGGCTTCAGAAAAATCTTTAGGAATCGATTTAACTGGTTTTGTCTCCATTGACTGGCTTCAGAAAAATCTTTAGGAATCGATTTAACTGGTTTTGTCTCCATTGACTGCGTTCGCATCAGAAAAATATTTAGGAATTGATTTAACTGGTTTTGTCTCCATTGACTGACTTCAGAAAAATCTTTAGGAATCGATTTAACTGATTTGGTCTCCATTGACATAGTTGAGAATTTGACTGCATCTTTCCTGAAAGGTAAAGGTCAGTCATATGCAATGCATGATATGGATCAAGAATTGATGTTCTCAACATAAATGAGATTGTATGATATGATGCGTATATGCATGTATCATGATGTATGAAAATGTGATGTTTTTAGCTGGGGAAAATAAATCCCGGAGCTGCTGGAGAATAGAGTTGGATTCTTCGTTTCCGCTGGGGATGATGAACGAAGGTGATAAACTTGCAGGAGAGTATGACTCCGTTGGGGAATAAACTTGTGAATAGATTACTCTGCGGGGAATTACTCTGTGGGGAGGAGATGGTTTGCTGAGATTTTAACGATAATTCCATTGGTGATAGAAAGAACTTCGCTGGGGATGATCTTTCAGTTACACCTTGCCGAGGATAACCCAGTTAGACTCTCGTGGGGATAACTTCTGAATATGGCTGGGGAGATGCATTTGTATTCTGCAGGGGACAAGCTTCCAGAATCTACTAGGGAAGATGATTCAACTCTGGCGGGGAAGCTTTTTTTAGACTGCACTGGGGAATGGCTCCACTAGGGGTATCTTGTATTCCGCCGGGGAACATTCTTATATTTCGTTGAGGAATATTAAGACTGTCGGGGATGCTTGTTGAGGAATATCTTTATACTCCGCTGGGGAATATTAAGACCTACTGGGGATACCCAACTTTTCGGGACTGCCGGTAGACTAACTCTGCTTGGGGAGAGTATTGCTGATTTATTCATAGTTGCAAGTCTCAGTGGGGAGAGCTTCCATTACTGTCTGGCTATGCGGGGAGTGAAGGTATCTTGGTCACATTCTTCAGTCGAACCTACCTTGGTACCTAAGTGGACAGAGCAACTAGATCGCTTAGACAATTCTTATTGCCCCTACTTCCGATCTCACCCGTAATTAGTCCTTTGTTTCGCATGCAAATATTTATGAACAACAATTAATGTCAAATGCATATATCAAAAATGAACATTGGACGTTCTTTGCAAAACAAAACAAATAAAGGAAAAACAATTTGCAATTTGTCTGAAAAATGAACTTGTATTGATTTTGAAGTTTGCCTATAAATAGGCGTTTTTGTACAAGAGGCTGACGTCCTAGTAAGAGAATGCCGCCGAACAAATAGGATTTATACATTGTAAAAAGAAAACAAAACAGCTATGTGAAAAATCCCACTGGGTTCCAACTCTGCTATCGCCTTTATGTCTTCAAGCGTCTCATCACTTTGCTGCTTAGTTGAAGAGGAATCTGATTGATTGGTGTCGTCCGAGCTTGATGGTCGATACCGAAGTCTGGATGCAGGGTGATCCAATGAGACATAGTATTACGCTTATCCCTAACTTTTTCCTGGACCACCCTTTCGGGTTTTCAGTCCACCGGGATACCCATTTTTGCCCAAGCCGCCTTTTCAGTTTTTCGACTTGCCGGGTGTACAAATTTTTTTGTTTTCATCCCTTATTTTTGCCCGAACCCTTTTGGTTCGCCGGGAAGCCCTTATTTTTGCCTAGGCCAGTCAACCTAGCGGGTCTTTAATCATGCGTAATATCTTTTTACTATGTCTGCATTGGCGGGGTGAGGAAGGTCGTCACCGTCCATGGTGGTTAGAATCATCGCTCCTCCTGAGAAGATGTTCTTAACCACAAATGGCCCTTCGTACGTAGGGGTCCATTTACCCCTGGGATCACCTTGAGGTAGGATGATGCGCTTGATTACCAGGTCTCCGACTTGATACTCTTGTCGTCTGACTTTCTTGTTAAATGCCTTGATCATCCGTTTTTGGTACGTCTGACCATGACAAATAGCAGTGAGTCTCTTTTCGTCGATTAGGTTTAGTTGATCAAGCCGGGTCCGAATCCAGTCGTCTTCGCTCAAGCCCGCATCCTTCATGATCCGGAGAGAGGGTATCTGAACTTCAATGGGCAGGACTGCCTCCATGCCATATACCAAGGAGTAGGGTGTTGCCCATGTTGACGTCCGTGCTGAGGTACGGTACCCATGAAGAGCAAATGGTAACATCTCGTGCCAATCTTTGTAGGTCACTGTCATCTTCTGCACAATCCTCTTAATGTTTTTATTAGCTGCTTCTACAGCCCCATTCATCTTCGGCCGGTAGGGAGAAGAGTTGTGGTGATGTATCTTGAATTGCTCGCAGAGCTCAGTGATCATCTTGTTGTTAAGATTGGTACCATTATCCGTAATGATCCTCTCTGGTACACCGTATCAATAGATCAGGTTATACCGAATGAACCGTGCCACGACGTTCTTGGTTACGGTGGCAAAGGAAGCTGCTTCAACCCACTTCGTAAAGTAATCAATCACTACCAGGATGAAACGATGCTCGTTGGATGCCGTAGGTATGATCTCGCCGATCATATCGATGCCGCACATTGCAAAAGGCCAAGGTGCTGTCAAGATGTTCAAAGGAACTGGAGGGACGTGCACCTTATCAGCATAGACCTGGCATTTGTGACACGTCCGAGAATGCTGATAACAGTCGGCTTCCATTGTGGACCAGTAATATCCTGCCCGAAGGATTTTCTTTGCCATGGTATGTCCACTGGAATGAGTTCCGAAGATACCTTCATGCAGCTCTGCCATGATCCTTTCTGCTTCAATCTTATCCACACAACGCAGTAAGGTTGAATCATGGTTACGCTTGTAAAGAATGCAATTGCTGACGAAGAACTTTGCGCGAACCTTCTCAGAAACTTCTTGTCGTTAACGGATGCACCCTCGGGGTATTCTTGAGCTTCAAGGTACCTCTTTACTTCATGATACCAAGGCTTTTCTGTTACCTCTTCAGTCTCAAGATCACAACAGTGTGCAGGTTCATCCAACTTCCAAATAATGATCCGGGGAGCCTCGTTGTCCCATTTGACTTTGAACATAGAAGACATCGTAGCTAACGCGTCCGCCAACTGATTCTCCTCTCTTGGGAAATGTTCAAAGGTTATCTCCTCGAAATGGGGAAGCAACGTCAATACATACTCCTTGTAAGGAATAAGATTTGGGTGTTTCATATCCCACCCGCCTTTGATCTGACTGATCACGAGAGCGGAATCTCCGAAGACACCCAGAAACTTAATCCTTAGGGCAATTGCAGCTCGAAGACCCATGATGCATGCTTCATACTCCGCCATATTGTTGGTGCAGTTAAAACACAGTCGAGCGGTAAGTGGAGTATGTGAGCCTTTAGGAGATATGATCACGGCGCCAATACCATTACCCAAAGCGTTTGAGGCTCCGTCAAAGTGAATAGACCATCGGGATCCTTCCTCAGGTCCTTCATCCGGTCCAGGTATCTCGCAATCAGTTACTACCATGATATTCTCGTTGGGAAATTCAAAGTTCATCGACTGGTAATCATCCACTGCCTGATGTGCCAAATGGTCTGCCAACACACTTCCTTTGATTGCTTTTTGAGTCGTGTACTGGATGTCATACTCAGTCAAGATCATCTGCCATCTTGCTATTCTTCCAGACAAGGCAGGCTTTTCGAAGATATACTTGATTGGGTCCATCTTTGAAATCAACAGAGTAGTGTGAATCAACATATACTGTCTCAGCCGGCGAGCAGCCCATACCAAAGCGCAGCAAGTTTTCTCGAGCAGTGAGTATCGGGTCTCACAGTCGGTAAACTTTTTGCTAAGGTAATAAATAGCATGCTCTTTTCGGCCAGACTCGTCATGCTGACCCGACACACATCCCATTGAGTTGTCCAGTACTGTCAAGTATAAGATTAGAGGTCTCCCTTCAACCGGTGGCATAAGAATGGGTGGCTCTTGGAGATACTCTTTGATTCTTTCGAAAGCGGCCTGACATTCATCGTTCCAACGTACTACTTGGTCTTTCTTCAGTAGCTTGAAGATTGGTTCACAAGTAGCAGTTAGGTGCGAGATGAATCGGGCAATGTAGTTTAGCCGTCCTAGAAAGCCTCTGACCTCTTTCTCTGTCTTTGGAACTGGAATCTCTTGTATGGCTTTCAATTTGGCAGGGTCCACTTGAATACCTTTGTCTCTCACGACGAAACCTAGCAGTTTTCCAGATCTCACCCCGAAGGTGCACTTGTTCGGGTTTAATCTCAACTTGTACAACTTCAACCGGTCAAACAGCTTCTGTAAATGGTCAAGGTGTTCCTCCTCAGTTTGGGACCTCACAATCATATTGTCGACGTATACTTCAATCTCATTATGGATCATGTCATGAAACAAAGCAACCATGGCGCGTTGATACGTTGCCCCAACATTTTTCAACCCAAAAGGCATGACCTTGTAGCAAAAGGTGCCCCACTGAGTAACAAAAGTGGTCTTCTCCATGTCTTCAAGAGCCATCTTTATCTGATTATAACCGGAGAAACCATCCATGAAAATGAATACCTTATGCTGAGCAGTGTTGTCAACCAAAACGTCGATGTGAGGCAGAGGGAAGTCATCCTTAGGGCTCGCCCTGTTCAAATCCCTGTAGTCAACACACATTCGGACCTTACCATCTTTCTTCGGTACCGGAACTACATTGGCAACCCACTGAGGGTAAGAAGTCACTGCTAGAAAACCGGCATCAAACTGTTTCATAACCTCAACTTTGATTTTCTCAAACATCTCTGGACGCATACGACGGACCTTCTGATTTACCGGAGGGCATTCTTCCTTGGTAGGCAGGTGATGAACCACAATGTCAGTATCCAACCCAGGCATATCTTCGTAAGACCAGGAAAAGATTTCCACGTAGTCATGCAGCATCTGAATCAACCGTTGTTTCACACTAGACTCCAGATTTGCACCGATCTTGACTTCCTTCCTGTCTGTCTCAGTACCCAGATTTACCGTTTCCACTGGCTCTTCATGTGGCTGAATCACCCCCTCTTCCTGAAGTAGCAGTCTTGCAAGCTCACCAGGCACTTCGCAATCATCTTCACCTTCGTCTTCGGCTAAGTTGATCGGATTTTCGAAGTCATAACTGGCAGTAGCAGAGTCGTTACCAGTGAGATCCAGAGTGGATTGGGACCTGCATATGTGAGTGTGTGTAAATATCTGTTTTGCAATATATAATAAAGAAAGACAAGGAGCGCAAGATTTGAAATGCAAAAAATGTCCAATGCTTTTATTAATGATATATGAAAATGACACACAAAAGCCCTCACAAATGAAGCCACGGTGCCCCGGGTAAGACACCGGGCCATAAAGTTTCACAATATTGTCTGTTACAAATTCAAAACAAAGGAGTTCATTACTGAGTGACAAAAGTAATAGGGACGAAGTCTTTCGCTGTCCAGTTGTTTGGTCCACCGTTGGTCGTAGGGTAGATCCAGCTGTCGAATTCAGATTCCTCCATGTCATCTTCGATGGCATTTACTCCCGAGTTGCTGATGAATACATGAGGTCTTCCAATTCTTGCACTACGAACAGCCCTTTGAGCTTCTGCAGTGAAACCCAAACCAAACTTGTCAGTCTTCTGAGTGAAATCAGGAAGTCGGTCCCAGTTTGCATACTCACCCTTCTCAATAACAGCCCGAGCATCCTTTAAGGAAGCCATCTTCAACGGAGAATCTTCGACCACGGTCTCAGCTAATGCCAGTGTCTGAGGAACCTCTTCAAAGTGTTGAAATGGGGTCTCAATGAACTCCCCATCCATCTCTATGTACCAGAACGAGTTGAGGTGGCTGACCATGTATTCTTCCTCCCCCTGAACTGTCACAATCTTCCCTTTGACCGGGTACTTCAGCTTCTGATGGAGTGTGGAGGTCACAACTCCAGCCTTATGGATCCATGGACGACCCAACAAACAAGAATAGGACAGTCGAATGTCCCTCACGTAGAATGTAGAATCGAAGACCTGAGAGCCAACTCTAATTGGAATATTGACCTCACCATGCACCATCCTTTTAGACCCATCAAAGGCCCGGACAACAATGTTACTTGGCTTTAGCTCCAAACCCTCGCAATCCAACCTGTCTAGAGCTTTCTTGGGCAAGACGTTCAATGAGGAACCAGTGTCAACCAGCACATGTGCAAGAGTAGTGCCCCTGCATTCAATGGAGACATGCAGGGCATCGTTATGGTTCTTCCCTTTAGCAGTCAGATCAGCGTCGGAGAAACCCAAACCATTATCAACAGTTAAGTTGGCTACACAATCGGTAAACTGATCAACTGATGTCTCTTGTGGCACGTGGGACGTCTTCAGGAAGGTAATCAGAGCCTTGGCATGGGCCTCTGAACACAACAACAGTGGTAACATAGAAATCTTGGATGGGGTTTGCCCCAGCTGCTCAACTACATTATAATCACTCTTCTTGATAATCTTAAGAATCTCTTCCATCTCCTGCTTGGAAGCTTCAACATTGATGGTCTTTGGTGCCTCCGTCTGGGCAGGCATATCAGTGGCAATCCCTTTGCCCCGAGCATCAGATGACTCGGCAACAGGGTTACGACTACGAACTTGATCAGGAATGGCATTAGGCACACTTGCAGGTGTGATGACAATAGGTCTTTGGATAGTTGGTGGCGCAATATCGGGTGAGAAAAGTCTGCCACTGCAGATGACTTTAGCAGGCCCGGTGATGTTGCTGACGCCGGTACTAGTATCAAACTTTTTCTTAACTCCGAGCATATAAACATCTTCCCCATAGTGCCAAGGGACAACTTTGTCGGAGGTGTAGGGAATAGGCCCCGGAACAGTGATGATTATGGGAGCAATCTTCTGGACAGGCGTAATTTTGACAGGCTTCCTCGAGGGAGCCTTGGGAGAATTGTTGAAAATGGTGACAATGGACACTTCTTCAGTAGGGGTGGTAGGAACAGCAATCTTCTCAAACAAGATTTCTTTATTATCCATCAGGTTTTGGATTCCTGACTTCAAAGATAGGCAACCAGTAGGTGAAACAGAACACAAATGGCAACCTTCACTGCATCCCGGAAATAAACCGGCTAGCAACAGGTTCCTCTTGACGGTCATCAGCGGAGTAACAATATCATCCACAAAGGCTACAAACAGGTCTTCCTCTACATCATTTACTCCATGTTTGGGCATGGGAGCAGTCACAACGTTAGGCCTCTCGGGAGCCTCAAACTCAATCTCTTTTGCATCAATCAAGTCTTGGATCTTATTCTTCATAGTCCAACAATCATCCGTATTATGTCCCGGGCTGTCAGAGTGATAAGCGCAGCGGGCGTTAGGATTGTACTTTGGAGAAGTTGTATTCGGATTCTTTGGGGCTTCCCTTAGAGTTACCAAATTGGTCTTCAGCAATTGCGGCAATATCTGGGACAAGGTCATGCTGATTCGAGTGAATTGCCTTCTAGGTCTCTCACCCCTTTGTTGGTTGTGATGCTGAGGAGCACCGGCAAGTTTTGAAATAACCACCACATTGACAGCTTGGCGGTGTTCAGATCTATTTGGTCTCCTTGAACCATAGACAACACTGGATTCTTTCTTGAACGACTTCTTTTCAGTGCTCGAGGAGGCACATTTCTGTATCTTTCCAGCCTTGATACCAGCTTCGATCCTCTCACCAGTCAAGATAAGGTCTGTAAACCCGGCTGAAGAATTTCCAATCAAATGGTTGAAGAACGGACCAGACAGGGTCCCCAGAAACATATCAACCAGCTCACGATCAGTCAAAGGTGGTTGCACCCTTCCGGCAAGGTCTCTCCATTTTTGGGCGTACTCTTTAAATCCTTCACCCATCCCTAGTGACATACCCTGGAGTTGGGTACGCATAGGAGCGAGGTCGGAATTATATTGATACTGCTTATAGAACGCAGTAGCCAAATCTTCCCAGTTGCAGATACTGGCCCCATCCAACTGATAGAACCATTCGAGTTGAGTCCCTGAAAGACTATCCTGAAAGAAGTGGATCCACAAATTCTTGTCAGCTGTGTAAGGCTGGATCTTCCTTACATATGACCAGAGGTACAGCTTTGGGCAGGAGGCTCCGTCATATTTGGCAAAAGCAGGTGCCTTGAACTTATGGGGAATCACCACCCCAGAGGATAAGCCTAGGTCTCCAAAGTCCAACCCGGGCACATTCTGTATCTCCATGGTGCTCAAGCGGTCCTCCAACTGTTTGTACCTATCCTCAGCAGGAGGATACTGTTCTTCATCATAATCTGTCTCGTTGTCGGAGACTACGGGACTAGGAACCCTTCTCTCTTGTGGACAGTCTTTCCCTACAGATGAGGTAGTCAGCTCAACCTCATTCTGTAGTCCATTCCCAAATCTGCGTCCAGTGTTGAACAAGACGGTCCTCTTCTTCTTCTTCTTCTTCCTCTCTTTCAGAATCAGAGTCTTCAACTCTTGTTGACCCTGGGCTAGGCTTATAACCAACTCTTGAAACTGGGCATTCTGGGCCTGGAGGGCCTTGATAGCTTGTTCAGTGGAAGGTTCAGTAGACATGATGATTGTTGAAATAAACAGCGAAGAAGATAAGTGACCTGTAAAAGGGTACCTGTTATGCATATGATGAAATGAAATATGTATGATTTATGTTTTCAAAGACAATCGGGATTCAACTTTGTAGACAAAAAGGAAACACACTTTATTAGTTTTAACTTCGGAATCTAAATTGTTCAACAACTTGCCCTTAGGCGTTACAAAAATGGAAATACTGAAAAGTAAATAAAAGCTGTAAAAGAAATCATCCAAGGTCCATCACTGCTCCCATGGCCTCTTCTTCTCAGTGCGGGTATAATCATTCAGGATCCGTTCGTTCTCTAATTGCTTAGTCAGCTTCTAGATCTTCTGTTCTTGTTCATTGAACCTTTCCCGATAAGAATCACGTTCTTCCTGCAGTTGCGCCCAAGACCTCTTTAGTGTGCCAACATCAATGGGTGTATGAGGATGGAGAGTAGTTGGAGGAACCCCGTCTTTATCAACAGCTTCAAGAGTAATAGGCCTGACAGCTTCGTATGGCATACCTAACCTCTGAGCACGGATGCGGACCCATCTGAAATATGTTTCCATTGGCAGAGAAGTTTTTGGTCCCAACTCATGTGGGTCAGATTTGTGAACTCTATCCCAAGCCCTGATGAATCTACGGTGCAGCTCGTCGCTATCTACCTGAAAATCAAAGACGATATGAGGTATCAACATCTCATGAGGCCCTTCTCTTCTGGCTCTTCCAAACTGACGGAAGGCTAAGCACGGGTTATAATAGATTCCTCCACGGGTCCCGATCAATGGAACATTAGGATACTCTCCACAACAGTCAATGACGGCCACCTCATCCAAGCCTCTGAGAGTCCAAATAATGTCATTATCAGTAAGAGACATTATCCTATGAGCCCAGCCCCTTCCTTCTTTGTTCTTCAGTACGAACTTAGGGAGGTGCGAAATAAACCACCTCGCCAATAAAGGAGTACAACACAACAAAGTTCCCCGTCTTCGGGCAGTACGAGTATAGAGCTGATAAAGGATATCACCCAAGAGAGTGGGCACAGGATTCCGAGAGATGAAGATCCTTATGGCATTGACATCAATAAAGGTGTCAGGATTTGGAAACAATACCAGACCATAGATTAAGAGAGCCAGAGTGTCTTCGTACGCCCTGAAGTCTAAGTCATTCCAGAAACAATTAGCTTTGCCAACCAGAAACTTAGCCAAAAAGCCCTTAACTCCACTTCTAGTCTCCCAGCTAGCCATTATCTCCTCTTTGGTCAAGTGAAGGGCTGCAGCAATCTCTTCAGGCCTGAGAGTCTTTTCCCAACTAGTAAATGGAGTCTGCTCCAAAACAGGGACACCAAGCAACTCAGAGAATTCTTCCAGGGTAGGGACCAGCTGGAAGTCTTGAAAGGTGAAGCAATGGTATAGCGGATCATAAAACTGGACTAGGACACTCATCAATTGTTGGTCCCACTTTGAAGTGACTAAACCGAGAAGAGAACCATGCATCCTGATGAAGGAAGTAGTGTTTAGAATCCTGTCAACCAATTCTTTAAGCAAGGTAGGTGGTTGAACAAAGTTGAGCCAGATAGTATTCCTACGCATGGGCATCATGATGTCCTACAAAACAGAGTAAAGATGAAACCCTCTTATCTTTGAAATGGGTTAGTCCTTATGCAGGATGTATGCAATGTTATGATGTTATGATTTTATGATAAAGGCACACCACAAGTATTCATAAAAGGAAAACATGGCAAAGGCACACAAGTCACACAACAGAGCCCTTAGATTTCAGGCTGGCATGAAGTTTAGGTACTACCCTCTTTCAGTTTCAGTTGGTTAAGACCTGTCCTACAAAATAGTAACCGGGTTCTAGAGGATCTCAATATCACTGACTACCCTCAATCAGTCATAATTCCAATTTAGCAACCTTTTCTTGCGGCCGAAACCATCGCGAGAGTTTAGTCTCAATGAGTGTAGCATACTGCTACTGTTCTATGGCCAAGTTGGTCAATTTAAGGTTCTAAGGTCAGTTGGTGCTTAATGACTCCTCAGAAGACTCATATTCTCCTCGTTCCAACACAAGGGATATCGGTACAGACCAAGGTGTCACACCAATGTAGCTACTGCTTCACCCGTGTCGGTCTACGTCAGACAGGTCCCTCACAGTTTATTGCTACTTACCTAAAAAAGGGTACCCAGATCCGGGTTAGGATCTATAAAACTCCGATACAAGCCCACAAAATTAAAGCATACAAGGCATACAATTGAAAACATAGTGATCTAATCCTAAGGTACACCTCACTTATAAGTAGTCCCCAACAGAGTCGCCAGTTCTGTGATCGGTGGAAATAGAACTGACTGTTTTGGAATGCTGGTTCGCGTTTGCGTTTCGCAAAATGTCGCGGTAAGCAAGAGTCTCCACCGTCTTTTATTTTCTCCAACAAGGAAAGGACAAAAGCACAACAAAATTCCTTTTCGAGATGTTTCTCGGGTTCGAGAGGTAGATTATAGAAAGGGAAGGTGTTAGCACTCTTTCTATCCGTGGTTATCCACGGGCTCTTAGGTACTTGCTCACTATGCTTTCAAAATATTTTGCTTTTCTTGTGTTTGTGGGTTTTGAAAAAGTTTGTTTGAAAACTTCGATTTAATTCTTGTGTCTGTCCTCAAGAGTGAATGAAGTGTTGTTTGAAAACTTTTGTCAGAAAAGTGTAGGTGCGAAAAGTATTTTTGTTTTGAAAGAGCAAGTATCTAAGAACCTCTACCTACTCAAAAGAAATTAAGCTGTGTAAATGTCCTTTAGACAGTACTATCCCACTATTGAGAAGTAGGTAGCACCGTCGTTGGAGTTTCGGGTCAATTCGATTTTAGGGACATGTGGTCACTAAAGCAATGGTAGGACGCCTTAGCGGTAACCCTAATGTCTTAGATCGTTTTTATTCGAGGCAACCGTTTCGAGGCAACTATGATCTTTGGACAAGAGGGCGACCACTAAAACACCCTATACTCAATGACCACGTCGAGGCAACCAAGTGAGACGTACCCTAAGAGTGGCATGTGCGAGTGTGTCAGGTTTCAGTTATGTTATCTTTGTACATGTTATGGTGAGCTACGATTGATTTTAATTTTAAGATAAGATCTTGTCATGCATAGCCTAGTTAGCATACATCTAGCAGTTAATGGTTGCGGAAAATAAAACTAAGCTATTACAAGGCGTCGGGTATTTACATCACCAAAAACAAACCCTTGAAAAAGTAAATATGGAAAATTAATAAAAGCGATAAAAAAAGGTCCTAATTAAAGCTATTACATCCTCGGAGCAAATACAATTATATGGATCAAAAATTAATCAAGAATAATCACACGCGCGAGAAAAATTGGATCAGAGAGTTTTTTAGGGTTTTGACCCTTTTTTGAGAAAGAAAGAGATTTTTGTGAATTTTGCATTTAATTAAATTAAACCTAGACTAATTAATTAATTAAATAAGAGAAATATTTTTTTTGAGTTTTTTATGTTTTTTAAGGAAATAAAAAAAGGATTAAAAGTTATTAAAAACCCTAATTCTATGTTGATTTTAAATTATTGCAAAAAAAGTTAGAATTAACCTAATTAAAACTAAATTAATTAATTAATTATTTATTTACAAAAATAACTTATTAAATTTAATAAATAAAAATATTATATTTTTTATGTTTTCTAAATTTTATTAGGAAAAATAATTATTTGGTTAATTAAGTAATAATAATAATAATTAATAATAAAACAATTAAATGAAAAATATAAAAGAAGAAAAAAGAAAAGAAAGAATAAACCCAGGGGGTGATGGGCCCAAAGAGGAGATGTCTTTGGCAATTTCCTGGCCCACTAACTCTCCAGCCTGTTTGACTTTCTGAGTTTGCTACGCATGCGCTGACCAGGGAGTATGATGGTCCTTCAGCTTTGGCCACTGGATCCAGGCTTGGAGACACCTGGCGTGTTGAGGTTTGAAGCATATGGTAGACATCCCTTTTGAAATCTGCATGTGAATATATGAAGCAAAATAGAATAAATGTTTTGGGGGACCTGGGATTCGAACCCAGGTCCCAATGCTTCCAGGCCAACGCACCAACCACTCCACTAAGCTGCTTTATTTGTTATTTGAATAAAATACAATTATTATATGGGCAAACAACTCAATATGCTGTAAATAAAACAAAATGCGCGCTTTTTCAAATTGGCCAACCATGTGATAACACATCATCGTCTTCAATCTTTTTCTGCATAGTTAGAATCAGATAGCGGGGGTTTTTAACCCCCACTACTTCCTGCAAGGAAAAATAGCGATTAGAAGCACAGTGAATATAAATGTTTCGCGAGGTGTGGATTCCATTCGTCTTGGCCTCACGAATTCAACCCTATATCCTATTAGTCCCAATTTTTCCTGGATTGAAAAGCCCCCTTTAAAAGCTCAAGAACCCTAAAAATTCAGTCATGGCATTCTTCGATTCAGGGTGCTATGGTTCAATTAAATCATTCCATCAGCTTTGTTCAGTCTCTAGCAATGCAAATCAATCAAAAAAACATGTTAAATGCGCATGAATTAAGATATACAGTTTTGAATAAAAAAGGCAAACCGTGAAACTGTGTTCAGTGATTCCTTAAGCTTTGATGCCTGAATTTGATTGTAAATCAATCCTAGGACCTCCTGCAATGTATTTGGATGAACAAAATGCCTTGAATCGACCTAGAATGCAAGATCAGGTTTTTAATTTTCTTGGAAATTCTTGAATTTTCTATGGCCGTTTCTGCAGCTTTCAATTGTGTGCTAGGGTATGGTTAGCTTGCATACATATAGGAGAATCAAATTAGGTTAAAAAGCTGGGCCAATATCCATTGCATTGATGTTTAAATCTTTGATTGAAAATCAAATATTCTTGATTTTTCATGATTGAACAATGTTGCCAAATTTGGATTTTTTTGTATCTTTGACTTGTGCACGAATTTGCCAGCATGTTTTGACCATATTTGCTTCACAAATTGATTTAAAAAACAAATCTTCTATTTTCTTGTGATTTAAATTAATTAAATGAATTAATATATATTAAAAATCCAATTAATCAATAAAAATAAGAAAATAAATCCAATTAAGCTTGGTAGGTCGTGCATAGGTCATGGGTGAAGTTTCAAGAAGAGATTTGAGGCCCATTAGCAAAAAGAAGATGTTTTGAGCAAAGTTGACTTTTGCAAATTCATGAAAATCTCCCAACTTCTCCAATGCACAACTTGCTCAATTTTGATCATATGACCATGTTCTTGGACATTTTGGAAAGCTCTTGAAGTCCTTTAACCAATGCCTTTGGTCCCATGTCATTTGGATTTACCAATCTCAAGTTATGGCCTTTAACTCAAAGTGTACTTTTGTTGACTTTTGAAATTGACCTATAATGTAAAAATTGGTAACTTCTTGTGAGAGCATTTCTTGAACTTGGAATGTGAAGATGGACTGTAGGAAATTACATCCTCTTCAAAATGAGCTTTGGATGGAATTTTTCTGATAAACCATGAAAGAGTTATGCCCTAGTCAAAGTACAGTTGACTTTTCTGCTTTCCAAAAATAGTAACTTTTTGCATCTTGATGATTTTTGAGCTATTCTTGTGGAATCATGATCAAGACTTGATCAAATGATGATTGTGAACTCAAAATAAGATGTTGACCAAAAATTCTGACTTTTGACTGCAAAATGACCATTTTGCCCTTGCAGTTGACTGTGGATCAAATGGGGCTTTTGACTGTGCAAATTGGCACTGTGAGTCTTGAGACTAGGCATGTAGGTGCTAGAGAATGTATATAGGCCTATGAGACTTTATTGAACCATTGAGAACCCCAAATTCTTTGAAAGAACCAAAACCCTAATTTCAGCTGTCTTAGGAGGTGGTTTGACTGTCTACCTCTTGAGCCATTTTGAGCAATTTGAAGATCATTCTTGACAAATCTTGAGGAATATGGGAGGGAAAATTTTGGGGTACAACAGTCAGAAACTGGGAGTATACCAATCTTCTGAGGTTTTAAGGATGAGAGTCTTCATTCTGTTAAGGGTCAGAAACTGGGAGTATACCAATCTTCTGAGGTTTTAAGGATGAGAGTCTTCATTCTGTTAAGGGTCAGAAACTGGGAGTATACCAATCTTCTGAGGTTTTAAGGATGAGAGTCTTCATTCTGTTAAGTGAAACAGATTTTTAGGAGTTTCAGTTGTCCGTTATCTTGTTGGTGGTTGTAACTTCCAACAGGTGATGAAGGAATTTGAAACTTGAAATGTAATTTGTTTTGAAGAATAAATCCTTGACAAATGTTGGGGATTGGAAATCTTTGGACATCCTTGTTGACTGCTGATTGCTTGGGGAGCAAGATCTTCAATGGTTGAGGGATTTCAGGGCCACTGCTGGGGATTGAAAATCCTTGGTGATTGGTGGGGAATGAGAATTCTGATGATCTCTACTGGGGAGTTCAGAACCTGGGAGACTCATGCTGGAGGAGTGAGACTGAGAATCTTCAATCTGATGGGAAGTATCTCTGTGGGGAGAATGTTACCTGGTCTGGTTCCGCTGGGGATTGATAGTCGAATGTTTTAGCTCCGCTGGGGATTAACAACTTTGACTTCACTGGGGATAGGATTTTCAGATTTTTAGGGATCCACTGGGGAAACTGAAACTTAACTTTGAGGGGAATTAAGTTCTGGAAGGCTCTCTGGCTGGGGAAATCAGCTTTGTGGAAGCTTTTGTTCTGCTGAGGATCCAGAAGTTTAACTCTGTTTGAGGAATTAAGTTCTGGATATTAACCTTGTCGAGGAATTTGGAGTTTAATTCCGCTGGGGATCTCTTCTGAGAGGGCCTCAAGATATCTATCTATACATTCAACCTATCAGCAATCATATTTCTTGATTTGTAAGAAAATGATTATGTTCAAATGCATATGCCTATTTAACAAAACATTGGATGTTTCTCAAATAAAACATAAGTGTAAGAAGTAAAAGGAAGACAAAGCAAATTTCTGTATTTGGAAAAGTGTTTGTATTAACTTTTTATGAGTATCCTTGTACAAAGGAGACAGACATCCTAGTAAGAGGATGTTGTCATAAAAAATTGAAAAAGTTTATACAAAAGAAAGATGGATATGTGTAATAATTCTATGGGATTCCCATTCTGCTATAGCCTTCACAACTCTGAATGTCTATCCATTCGCTGCTTCATCCGCCGATGACTGGATTGATCAGAAGCTTGGAGCTTGTTGATGAAGAGATTGTTCCTTAAAGTGATCCGACGAGACCTAGTCATACGCTTTAATTCCCTAACTTTTGCCTGGATCGCCCTTTCGGGTTTTTAATCCACCGGGAAACCCTTTTTTGCCCAAGTCGCCCTTTCGGGTTTTCAACTTGCCGGGTGTACAATTTTTTTTGTTTTATCCCTAATTTTTGCCTGAACCGCCCTTTCGGGTTTTCGGTTCACCGGGATGCCCATTTTTGCCAAGTCGCCCTTTCGGGTTTTCGACTTGTCGGGTTGTTTTATGCGTAGTATCTTTTGACTATGTCTGTGTTCGCAGGGTGTGGCAAATCGTCACCGTCCATGGTGGTCAGAATCATTGCACCACCAGAAAATATGCTCTTGATCACAAATGGTCCTTCGTAAGTAGGAGTCCATTTGCCCCTGGGATCACTTTGCGGAAAGATGATCCGCTTGATTACAAGATCTCCGACTTGATATACTTGACGTCTGACCTTCTTGTTGAAAGCCTTGATCATTCGCTTTTGGTACGTATGACCATGGCAAACAGCAGTGAGTCGCTTCTCATCGATCAAATTGAGTTGATCAAGTCGGGTCTGAATCCAATCGTCTTCACTCAAACCAGCGTCCTTCATAATCCTTAAAGAAGGAATCTGAACTTCCATGGGTAGGACAGCTTTCATGCCATATACCAAAGAAAATGGGGTTGCCCCTGTTGAAGTACGTGTCGTTATACGGTATCCATGCAGAGCAAACGGTAACATCTCATGCCAGTCATTGTAGGTGACTGTCACTTTCTAAATGATCTTCTTGATGTTTTTGTTCGTAGCTTCAACAACACCGTTCATCTTCGGCCGATAGGGAGATGAATTGTGATGATAAATCTTGAACTGTTCGCATAGAGCGGTGATCATATTATTGTTCAGATTTGTACCGTTGTCTGTGATGATCCTGTCGGGGATACCATACCGACATATGAGGTTCTGCTTGATGAAGCGGGTAACCACATTTTTTGTAACAGAGGCGAAAGAAGCTGCTTCGACCCACTTGGTGAAATAGTCAATGGCGACCAGGATGAAGCGATGTCCATTGGATGCCGTGGGCTTGATCTCTCCAATCATGTCAATGCCCCACATTGCGAATGGCCAAGGAGCTGTCAGAATGTTGAGAGGAACAGGAGGAATATGTATCTTGTCGGCGTAGACCTGACATTTGTGGCAAGTACGGGAATGTTGATGGCAATCAGCTTCCATGGTAGACCAGTAATAGCCTGCCCTTAGAATCTTCTTAGCCATCGTATGTCCGCTCAAGTGGGTGCCGAATGTGCTGCTGTGTATCTCAGTCATGATTAACTCTGCTTCAGCTTTGTCCATACAATGGAGTAAAACACAATCATGGCTGCGTTTATAAAGGATGCCATTGCTTAGGAAGAACTTGGCATCAAATCTCCTTAAGAACTTCTTGTCGTTTACGAAAGCTTCTTCGGGATATTCTCTAGTCTGGAGATACCTTTTGATTTCGTGAAACCAGGGTTGTTCCACTACTTCTTCGATATTAATCTCATGACAATGCGCAGGTTCATCCATTCGCTCGATGGTGATTTGGGGAGCCTCGTTATCCCAGTTGAGTTTAAACATGGAAGACATTGTAGCTAGAGCATCTGCTAGCTGGTTTTCTTCTCGCGGGAAATGCTCGAAGGTGATCTGCTCGAAATGAGGCAGCAATGTCAGGACATGTTCTTTGTATGGGATAAGATTAGGATGTTTGGTGTCCCACTCTCCTTTGGTTTAACTGATAACCAAAGCCGAGTCCCCAAATACGATCAAAGATTTGATCCCCAAGTCTATAGCAGCCTTGAGACCAAAGATGCAAGCTTCATATTCGGCCATGTCGTTGGTGCAACTGAAACAAAGTCGGGCAGTGAAAGGTGTATGGAAACCTTATGGGGAAATGAGTACCGCACCGATACCGTTTCCAAGTGCATTTGAAGCCCCATCAAAGTACAGGGTCCATCGGGATCCATTTTCAGGTCCGTCATACGGTCTGTTACCTTCAATGTTGTCCAAAGTCATGATGTCCTCGTCCGGGAAGTCGAATCTCATGGATTGATAATATTCGATAGCTTAATGAGCTAGATGGTCAGCTAGTACACTCCCTTTTATAGCTTTTTGGGTAGTATACTGGATGTCATACTCAGTCAGGATCATTTGCCATCTAGCGATTCTTCCAGATAAAGCAGGCTTCTCGAAGATATATTTGATCGGGTCCATTTTGGAGATCAACAAAGTGGTATGAGTCAGCATATACTGCCTTAGTCGGTGAGCAGCCCATACCAAAGCGCAACAAGTTTTCTCGAGCAGTGAGTAGCGAGTCTCATAGTCGGTAAGCTTTTTGCTAAGGTAATAAATGGCATGCTCTTTTCGACCAGACTCGTCATGTTGGCCCAATACGCACCCCATTGAGTTGTCCAAAACAGTCAGATACATGATCAGCGGTCTTCCTTCGACGGGTGGCATCAGAATAGGAGGTTCTAGCAAATACTCCTTGGTTTTATCAAAAGCAGTTTGACAGTCATCGTTCCATTCGACTACCTGATCTTTCTTTAATAGTTTGAAGATTGGCTCACAGGTAGACGTCAGGTGAGAGATGAACCTGGCGATATAGTTCAAGCGTCCCAAGAATCCTCCAACCTCTTTTTCATTACGGGGGCATGCATTTCTTGTATAGCTTTCAATTTTGCTGGATCGACCTCAATGCCTTTGTTGCTGACAATAAAACCCAAAAGTTTACCAGATCTAACTCCAAAAGTGCACTTACTTGGATTCAGCCTGAGTTTGTACTCCTTCAACCTGGCAAACAGCTTCTGCAAATGTTCAAGGTGTTCCTCTTCCGTTTGCGATCGAGCTATCATGTCGTCTATGTAAACTTCGATCTCATGATGTATCATATCATGAAACAAAGCTACCATGGCGCGTTGATAAGTTGCCCCTGCGTTCTTTAGTCCGAACGGCATCACCTTGTAGCAGAAGGTACCCCATTGTGTAACAAAGGTTGTTATCTCCATGTCCTCGGGGGCCATTTTGATCTGGTTGTAGCCCGAGAATCCATCCATGAAAGAAAATACTTTGTGCTGAGCCGTGTTGTCAATCAAAATGTCGATATGCGGTAGCGGAAAATCATCTTTAGGGCTAGCCCTGTTCAAATCCCGATAGTCCATACACATTCTGACCTTGCCATCTTTTTTAGGTACTGGCACGATGTTAGCAACCCATTGTGGATAGGATGTAACATCCAGAAAACCAGCGTTGAATTGTTTCAATACTTCAGCTTTAATCTTCTCAGACATGTCGGGCCTCATTCGGCGAACTTTTTGCTTGATCGGTGGACTGTCCTCTCTTGTAGGGAGACGGTGAACCACGATGTCTGTGTCTAACCCTGGCATGTCTTCATAAGACCAGGCGAAGATTTCAACATATTCATTTAACAGCTGTATTAAGCGCTCCTTGACACTTGGTTCCAGATTGGCACCCACTTGTACTTCTTTCCTGTCTTCCTCTGTTCCTAAGTTGACGGTTTCCAACAACTCTCCATGAGGTAAGATAGCCCTCCCTTCTTGTTGTAGAAGTCTGGCTAGCTCTCCTGGTACTTCACAATCTTCGTCATCTTCGTACTCAGCCTGATTGACCAAATCTTCAGAGTCATGGAAGGATACAACAGAATAGTCACCCATGGAATCCGGAGTGGATGGGTACCTGCATTTGTGAGTGTGGGTGTGTGTAAGGGATAGCCATCCTTAAACAAACAAAAATGCAAAAGAAAAGAAAATGAAAACAACAGTTTATAAATGAAAAACGTCCAATGATTCATTAAACATGGCATATGATTATGAAGAGAATCAAAAACCCTTACAAATGGACCTACATGCCCCGGGCAAGGCATGAGGTGAAAAAGTAGTGTGCAGATTGTTTTAGTAATTATTACAGACCAACAGGAAATGTTCGAAAGATAAATTACTGATTAATGAAAGTAATGGGAACGAATTCTTTCGCCTCCCATTTGTGTAGTCCCCCCTCGATGGTTGGGAAGATCCAATCTTCAATGTTACCCTCTTCATCTTCGTCTTCCAAAGCATTGATTCCATGAGGAGAAATCTTGATGGGTGTCTTTTCAATTTTTGAGCGACGCATAGCCTTTTGCCCCGCAGCGGTGAATCCCAACCTAAACTTGTCTGTTTTGTGAGGAAAGTCAGGCAACTGGCCCCACACCGTGCTTCTTCCCTCCTTCATTGCAGCCTTTGCGTCTTTCAGAGATGCCATCCTGGCCACCTGCTTGGGTACCTCAGCTACTGCCTTTGCTACTGCCACTTCGGGAGACACTTCCTCAAAGTGTTGAAAGGGTGTTTCAATAAATTCGCCATCCATTTCCACATACCGAAAGGAATTCAGATGAATGATCATGTACTCCTCCTCACCGTGTACAGTTATGATTTTTCCCTTAACAGGGTATTTCAGCATCTGATGTAGAGAAGAAGTGACTGCCCCAGCATTGTGTATCCATGGTCTTCCTAGCAAGCAAGAGTATGATGGGCGGATGTCCATCACATAGAATGTTGAGTGGAACACTTCAGTGCCTACCTTGATGGGAATGTCGACCTCCCCATGCACCATTCTTTTAGACCCGTCAAATGCCCTGACAATGATATTACTTGGTTTCAGCTCCAAGCCTTCACAATCCAACCGGTCGAGAGCCTTCTTAGGCAGCACATTTAGAGAAGAACCAGTGTCGACCAAGACATGGGAGAGAGTGGTTCCTTGGCATTCAACTGACACATGCAATGCGTCATTGTGCTTTCTTCCCTTCGGAGTCAGGTCAGCATCAGAGAAACCCAGGCCGTTGTAAGCGGTGAGGCTGGCTACACAATCCTGGAATTGATCGGCTGAGGTTTCCTGGGGAACATGGGCTGTCTTCAGAAATCTTATCAATGCTTTGGCATGAGCCTCCGAACAAAGCAGCAAAGCTAACATGGAGATCTTCGAGGGGGTTTGCCCCAATTGTTCTACAACGTCATAATCACTTTTCTTTATTATCTTCAGAATCTCCTCCATTTCCTTCTTAGAGGTTTCGGGGATGACCAATGGTTGAGCCCTCGTCCTGACGAGCTCTTCTTGGATCCCTTTCCCCTTATCAGCAAAAGTAGGAGGGACAACCAGAGGAGTAACAGCTTCTTCAACCAGTGGCGTTCTTGCAGATAGTTTCATCGGTGCAGGGGTAACCTTGGCAGCAGCTGAGGGTCCAAAGATTGCCTTTGGAGGGGCAATCTCTGGAGAGAAAATTCTCCCACTTCGGATAATCTTGCTCGTACCGACAATGTTTCCAATGTCGGAAGTTTCTTCGTCAGAGCTCTCTTCGGTTATCTCAACTTGTTTAACACCGTGGTAGTAGATTTCTCCACCATAATTCCACGGTATTAATTTGTCAGATTTGTATGGGACGGGCCCAGGCATGGTTATCTTCAAGGGTACAATCTTCGGAGCAGATGTAATCTTAACAGGCCTTTTGGGGACCTTGGAAAGATTGGCGGAAATGGTGATTATTGAAACTTCATTGGTAGGAGTTGGAGTAACAGGAGTCTTTTCAAAAAGAATTTGTTGGTTGTCCATTAGGCGTTGGATGCCTATCCTCAGCAATAGACAGTCGGTTGGTAGGGAGGAACAAAGGTAGCAGTCTTCTTTACAACCTGGGAAAATCCCAGCCTTCAACAGATTCAATTTGATTGTCAGTAGTGGAGTTAACAGATCATCAACAGTAGCAACATACAGATCTTCTTCAACAGCATGAACATGATGGCCATGTTTTGGCATGGGAGCGGAGATTACATTCGGCTTCTCGGGGGCGTCGAACTCAACCTCTTTAGCATCTATCAAGTCTTGAATTTTATTCTTTAGCGCCCAACAATTGTTGGTGTCATGTTCGGCGCTGTCAGAATGATAGGCACATTTAGCATTGGCATGATAGTATGGAGATGCGGTGTTAGGGTTTTTCGGTGCCTCCTTTAAACCAGCCAGATTCAACTTCAACAGATGGGGAAGAACTTGTGCAGGCGTCATGTTGATGCAGGTGAATTGCCGTTGTGGCCGCTCTACCCGTTGCTGATTAGGTCTAGACGGATTGTTACGAGGCTGATCATTTGACAAATTTTGAATCATCACGGCCCCTACAGTCGGCCGTCACTCAGTTCTTCCCAATCCTTTTTGAGAATACACAACAGTTGCTTCCTTCTTGGCCAGGAATGGTTTTTTAACAGTTGTGGATGCAGAGGCATCCCTTTGAATCTTCCCACTCTTAATACCAGCTTCCACCCGTTCGCCAGTCAGAATCAATTCGGTAAACCCTGCAGAAGAGCTCCCGATCAAATGGTTGAAGAAAGGGCCATATAGGGTCCATAAGAACATATCAACTAGTTCCCTATCTGAAAGAGGTGGCTGTACTCTTCCGGCCAAGTCGCGCCATTTTTGGGCGTATTCTTTGAATCCCTCATTTAAGGCCATCCCCATACTCTGTAGCTGAGTACGGGTCGGCGCCAAGTCAGCGTTATATTGATACTGGCGGTAGAAGGCAGCTGCCAAGTCTTCCCAGTTATTCACTTCTGACCTCTCAAGCTGGTAGAACCAATCTAGCTATGTACCAGACAGGCTGTCCTGGAAGAAGTGTACCCAAAGATTTCTATCGGATGAATGAGGTTGAATTCTTCTGACATATGACCTCAGGTGCATCTTCGGACAAGACAAACCATCGTATTTTGCAAAAGTTGGCACCTTAAACTTTGGAGGGATCACAATCCCAGCAATCAATCCCAATTCTTCAAAATCTAATCCGGGAACCCTTTGCAGCTCCATGGCTGCCAGTCTATCCTCCAGGTTTTTGTATTTGTCGTCCGCTGGCGGGTATTGCTGCTCTGAATAATCTTCATCTTCCTCAACCTCATCCTCTTCAACCTCGGACTCAGAAGGTAATGCAGCTCCTTTTCCCTTACCGGTCCCCTCATCAGATGTGGAGGGGAAATCAAGAACTCTCCTAGCGTCATTCTCAAATCTTCTTCCTAGTGTAGATACCCCAACTCTTTTCTTCTTCTTTTTCCCTCTTTCTTGCTCTTTATTCCCTAACAGTGCTTTAAGATCCTCCTGACCCTTTGCCAAGGTCATGAGAAGCTGTTGAAACTGCGAGTTTTGTGCCTGCAGATCTTTGACCATCTGCTCAATATCCATCTTACTGAAATAAACAGCAGAAAGATAAGGAAACCTGGTGTGAAGACCTGTTTATGCATATGATGAATGATATGTTTATTCATGCAATGCATTCAAGGATTTAGAAATCCAAAGTTGTTGCAAACAAAAAGAACACACGTCATATTAATAAGAAGAAATTTTGTCAGTACATAAATGCCCCATGGGCCAAATGTTACAAAAACTTCTTAAGGTAAAAAGACGTTGCACATCCTCTTTGGTGCGATGTAAGTGTTGAGGGTCTCCTCCTCGTGAAGTCGGCGGGTAAGCTCCAAAACCTTCTTCTCACTGGCGTAGAAGCTGGCTTCAAAAGTATCCCTTTCTTCCTTGAGTTGGATCCAACTCTTCTGCATCTCCTCCCATGATGTTGGCATGTCAGGATGTAGGATGGTGTATGGAACCTCTCCTTTCTTAACAGGCTCTTTGATCAAAGGGAGAATGTGAGGGTAAGGCATCATAAGACTCTGGGCTCGGGTTCGTACCCACTTGAGGTAAGGCTCAAGAGGGATGGAGTTCTTGTGCCCCAGTGTCTTGCTATCCACCTTGTTAGGCATCCTCCAAGCTCTGATGAATCTTTGGCGAAGTCCTTGCACATCGTTGTCGAAGTCAAAAACCAAGTCAGGAATCAGCATGTCATGAGGGCCATCCCTCCGTGCATATCTAAATTGTCTCAAAGCCAGACAAGGGTTGTAGGTAATGCCTCCCCTAATGCCAAGTAATGGAACATTAGGGAACTCACCACAGCAATCGATGATGATGACATTTTATCTGGATCGAGAACACCAATGTACATCAGAATGTGCGAGGGTCATCAATCGTTGTGACCACCTTAAGCCTTGCTCATTCTTCAAAACAGATTGTGGAAGGTGAGAAATAAACCACCTTGCAAGGAGAGGAGTACAACACATGAGAACACCTCTCTTTCTCATTGTTCGTGTGTAAAATGAGTGGAGGGTGTCCCCAAGCAATGTTGGTATGGGATTCTTGGACATGAAAATCTTGACAGCATTCACGTCTATAAGTTGGTCAGGATTTGGGAACAAGACCAACCCATAAATGAGGAGTGCCACAATTTCTTCAAAGGCTTGTAGATCCAATGAATTCCAACACTTTTGTGCCTTCTCAAACAAGAATTTTGCCAAGAAGCCTCTGACACCACTTCTAGTTTCCCAATGCCCCTTGATGTCAGATGGTTGCAAGTGTAGTGCTTGAGCAACATCTTCAGGCTTTGGTTCTTTTTTTGTACCATTGTAGGGTAGTTGATTAAGAATAGGAATTCTCAGGAGTTAAGAAAATTCCTCCAAAGTAGGCACCAATTGGTAGTCGGGGAATGTGAAACAGTGGTGAAGGGGATCAAAGAATTGGAACAACACTTTCACCATGTCTTCTTCAATGCTGGTGTTGACTAGGCTGAGCAGTCTACCATGTCTTTCACTGAAGAGAGAGCTTTCTGAAATTCTGGACGTGAGCTCCTTGAGTTGAGGAGGGATTCTCACAAGGTTGACTTGGATAGTTTTCCTGCGAAGAATTTCCATGACCTACAAAACAAGAACAAAGATGAAGATCCAAACCCTTGAAATGGTTAGTGGATGCATATGATGCTTTATGATGTTTATGATGTATGTACAAACACATGTACAAGCAGTTCACACAAAACCCTAGTTTCAGGCTTGCATGAGGTTTCATAGGTAAGTACCCTCTTGAGTGTAGTTGGCTTAAAAACCTGTCCTATAAATAGTAACCGGGTTCTAAGGAGCTCAATATCATTGGATTGTTTTCCATGTTCATTGTTTTGGTTTAGCCACTTAACTAGAAACCAAGATATTCCAAGAAAACAACCCTCAATGAGTGTAGTATCGAGTATCTACCAACTTCGGACTGCACCAAAGCCGGTCATCTCACTACCCCTAATAAAAGGCTAAGATGGTCAAGTAAGGTTCTAGGTCATTAGTGCTTAGTGACATCACTCAACGGCCCCGTACTCTCCTTGATTGAACTCAAGGGTTACCGGTACTCGCAAATATGTCGCACTAATATAACTATTGCTTCAACCGTGTCGGTATACCCCGCACAGTTTCCACAACGTATTGCTATCTATGAATGTTTCCCAAATCCGGGTGTAGGATTTCAAGCCCAAACAAAAGAACCACAAAGGTAAAGCAATCAAATCAAACAATTAATCATGCAAAAAAGGTGATATAAAACCCTAAGGTAACCCCACTTTTAGAAATGTCCCCAGTTCTGTGATACGGTGGGAGAACTGACTTGAGGTTTGCATTTATATTCGCACTTGTTCGGTTTAGCAAGAGTCGCCACCGACTTTTTATTTTATCCTAAGGAAAGGTTAAAAAGCACAGGAAAAACCTTTGAGATGTTTTCGTGGGTTTGGGGGGTAGATTATGAAAAGGGAAGGTGCTAGCACCCTTTTAATCCATGGTTATCCATGGGCTCTTAGTTACTTGTTTTAGATCACTTTCCTTGATTTTCAATTGTTTGAAATGGTGTTTTTGTGTGTGTGTGGTTTTGAAAATGTTTTGAAAAAGATGCCTTGTCTAGGAAACGGTTGTAACAATTCTTTACTCGGATGTTTTACAAAGGTGTTTGTCTTTTTGAAAAGATGTTTCAATGTTTTTGAAAGTTGTTTTGGAAGTTGGGTTTGTGAAGTGTGTTTGAAAGTAGGCAAGTGTGTTTTGCAAGTTTGATCAAGTAACTAAGAGTTGTCTACCCCTAAATTTACTCAAAGATCTTTCCTTATGTTTTTAACCCTTTTAACAGTGATGTTTCACCATTGTATTTTGTGAACAACCTTGTGTTAGGATGTTAACGGGACGGGCACGGGTCATCGTATACAATCATTGAAGGCAACTTTGTGAGACGCTCTAGCAATTTTGTAAGGGACGAGATCATTTTATCGAAGGCAACATCGAGGGTCATCGAGGGACTACGATCTTTGTTTATCGAAGAGACGCTTGCTAGAGTGTCTCATACTCGAGGGACATGATTGCATTTTTTCGAGGCAACATGCGAGGTTACCCTAGAGGTGCGAGTGTGATTTATGTATTAATTTTCATGCATTTATCTTTGTGTTTAGGTCACGCTATTTGTTGGTTTTATATACATACAAACCCTAGGTCTATCATGGCATAATTTGAAAGCTTTTAAATGCGGAAATTTAAAGTCCTAAATTATTACAACATGATTATGGGGATGGGGATACAAATATTTACAAATGGGGATGAGACTTATCGGAATAGTAGTGTCCAAATATTATTTACAACCAAATCGAATCACATTCTCAATGTAAAATATAACAATGTATAAGAATCAAAGAGAAATAAAAGTATGTAATATGCACATGATTATTTACAAGTGAGTAAAAATGTTAACCTAATGTATTAAGTATTTTATTATTATTTTTGTGTTTTTATTAATTATATAAACAAAGGTTTTAAAAAAAGAAAAGAAAATTGTTTAAATTTAAGTATTCTATTATCTATGTATTTAGTTAATGTTTTTATGTACAAGAAGTTCTTAAAAGAAAAATATTTTAACTTAATAAAAGAAATCTATTATTTACATATATTGTTAATGTTATTTAGGAATTTTTTTATAGAAAAGTGATTTTCTAAACAAAAAGTTTTAAAGCCCAAAATATATTATTTTTATTTAAAAGGAAATAGGAAATAGTTTAAAAAAGAAATAAAAAGAAGAGTATTAGTTTGTATATACATAAAAGTGTTAAATGGGCCTTAAGAAAATGCTTGGCCCAAACAACAAAACTAGCAGATTCAAAAAAAAGGGGGGGGGGGTGTATGCGCCAGGATTCAGTTGGGCTTAGTAGTTTAATGGGGCAGAGGCCCAAAACGCGTTTCAAAAGTTTTTTTGTTTAGGGTTTGCAATGTTTGTTTCAGAATAGGGTTTACACAGTTTTGATGAGCGGCGCCGTTCCCTTCTTCTTCTTCGTTGTCCTCTTCATCTTTCTTGAGCCAAGCTTCTGAACGAACCCATGCCTTAGGCCGCCAGATGCTACCATCCATCTTCCCTTCCCGCGTTCATACAAGCAGTGATAAAGAAAAGGTAGCATTTTCTTCTTCTAACCATTTTTAGGGTTTTCGAATTTTCTCTTACATGTTATTATTTTCTACATGTTATTGATTTTCTGCGTTGTTTGTTTATGTGAGGTGTTAAAAAAGAAAAGGGAGGAGTTACTACCTTTAGGGTTTCTGCTTTGGGAGGAGGCGGATAGGAGGCGTCTCTGGTGGCCAAGGCGAGGGAGTACGTGATGCTGAGAGCTTGCTAGCTTTCCTGGTACTTTGTATCTTACTTTTGTTAGGTTTAGTGATGAGTATCTGAAAACCCTACTTCTAGTTCTCTCTTCTTCTTCTGATTGCTGGCCTCTGAGTATTTGAATGCTTTTTTTTTTTGATGAAGATGCTGTGTTGTTGCTGATATGTTGGCCCTATGACGAATTTGATTCTGAGGGTTTTTAGGTTTGCTTGATCTTGAAGGCAGGTTGAATGTTTGTATGGTTTTTTGGCCCTGTGATGAACATGGTTCTGAGGGCTTTTGTTTTTGTTGTTTGGATGTTTGGTTTGGATTGGCTTGTGGGCTTGTTTCCTCGAGGTAAGTTTGTTTACTTGAAACTAGCAGTTTGACAGGTTATGAGTTGTGTAGTTTTTGAGAGGCTTCAAGGTTGGTTTGTTCAGGTTTACTGTGTTTTGAGGCTTGTATGTTGCAGGATGTGTTAGGCTTTTTTCTGTTATAGGCTTTTGTTGAGCTTATGCAGGCTTGGGTTTTTTGTTATGTGTTTGTTTTGAACACAAGTTGCAAGGCCATTTGATGTTTTTTTTTGCTTAGAGGTTTTTAAGCAGGCTGTATGTTTTAATAAGTTTTTGAGTTTGTTGTTTTTGCTTTTGGCTTCTGTAACTGGTATTATGCAGGCAACTCTTTTGATATAGGCCTCGAGGCTTGTTTTTGAAGCAAGCTTTGGTTTGAATGCTGTGCTTGAGCAGGTTTGGGTTCTGAGTTTATGCAGGCTGCAAGGCTTGAGGTTTACAGTTTTTTGTGATATCTTTTTCTATGTGTATTCTGCCCCCCTCTGACAGTGTTCTGATTTTGTTATATTTATCTCTAAGCCTGCCTGGAAAACTGTAAGCCTGCCACTTTTCCCTCTCTTTCTCTCTCCACAGAGAGCACATCTTTGCTTAGAATATCTCTTTTTTTCTGAAAAGATTTTGGCCTGGAAAATGATGAATAAAAATGTACTTTTCACAAGCTTGCTTGCATTTGTCTTTCCTCTGCATATCTTCTTACCTCCAAATTTTCTGCCTTGCTTTTGTGTACTTGTTGACCGCTTTTGACAGTTACAACTTGGTTGACATTTTTTGTTGACAGCTTTGTACTTGTGACTTAGTTTGCCCCTTTGACAATTTGGTTTGCCTAGTTTGATAATGCAATTCAGTTTGGATTTATGCAGCTTGTTTGGCATTTCAGTTTGCACTTTGCAATTTAAATTTATGCAGCTTTGTGCATTTCAGTTTGCACTTTGCAATTTAAATTTATGCAGCTTTGTGCATTTTGCAAAATAATTCATATGCTTGCAAACATTTTACTTCCCTCTTTGTGAACCAAGAAGAGACATCTTCTTGTGATTTGCAGAGAGGACGAGCAAACTGATTCCGGCCAAAACCTTTAGTGATGAGTTTTTATTTATCTGTCTGAGAATGCCCTTTTAATTTTAACTGTATTGACCTGTCTTTGCAGGTAAATATCAATTGAGCAAAGGATGCAACAGTAGAAGATGAAGACTTCAAGAAATTTGGGATATAGATTTAATTTATTTTTAATCATTGTAATAACATTATTGTAAACACTGTAAATAATTTTACAGTATTCAAATAATATTTGTAACAAACAATTGAAAATGAATAAAAATACTTTTTGTCAGATATTTCTTTTAATTCTTCTGCAATTGCTTATTTAATTATTTAAATTTCTTAAGTCATAATAATTGGAAGTTATCCCAATAATCTTAACTTTAGAAATTATAAATAATCAATAAACATTGTAGTCTTGCAACTTCGCATTAACCAACAATACGCTCGGCATTCCAAATAACCATATGTATTGCACAATCAAACAAAACAAATGTCCATACGTCTTTCATTTCACTGATTAAACCAACACTTCAAACTCTCAATCAGAAGCCTCAACCCATATCCCAGATGTTTAGACTTTGAGAAACAAACAGAAATCTTGAACAAACGTCAAAACCATGTGGCAGTCAATTAAGACACTGGATTCAAACTCTTCTGAAAATGCGCGTGCAAACCCTAATTCTTGATTTAATGTTAAAGAAGTGTCTGCTTGATCAAACCCTGAGCCAAACTCAAACAAATAAAAAGAAACCCTAATTTTGTCTGACTGATGAGAAAAGTCTGTTTGACCGATTCTTAAACCAATCTAAAAAATCAGGAAAAGCCTGAAGCTGTGATTTCTTGTGAAAAAGAGAGAGGGAAAATTTTGGGGTACAACAGCTGCCCTATCTGGTTTAAGGAATTAATCTAGAACTGTTGCAAATTGATGATGATATTTGTCTGCTTGCGAACTTTCCTGAAAAAGGTAAAGCGTCAGATGTATGTAGTGTCATGATGCATGAAATGCATTGGGTAATGATGTTCTCAAAATAAATGAGATGGTGATATATGCATTTGTGCTGCATAGACTATGACGCTTGTAAAATGATGTATGAATGCAATGTATGAACATATCAATTGTTCTATTGCAGTGTTATTGAACTAGGGAAAATAAATCCCTGATTATTACCGGGGATGAAGAATGTAAGTTCTCAAATTCTGTTGAAGTTGAAATGCTGGGAGACAGATTTCCGTTGTTAGAGAAATAAATTATGTTGGGGAAGGGAAACTCCGTAATCCGCTTTGGGATTTTTATGAAACCTTGTTAGGAAACCCAAGAAGCTTGTGAACCAGGCTAGGAAATTTTTTAAGATGCTGCGGAAATAATTGGAGATTCTTGCTCTGCTGGTGATATCATAAATTTTGACATCATTAGGCTGTAAATTAAGGATATGGTAGTGACTTTATAGTAGGATGTCTCTGCCTCTGTACCTGCTGGAGAAAGTATCTGCGGAGATTTGCAGATGGCCCTTTTTAGACACTGTCCCGTTTCTTAAAGCCATTAGTAACTGTCTTTCTGTTTTTTATGCGTGTATTTGTAAACGGTAATCCATTCAAATGCATATGTTCAAAAATAATTACTGGACGTTTTTGCAAACAAAATAGAAAAATAAAAAACCAAAAGTTTTGCACTTTCAAAGAAATAACTTTGTATTAATTTGAAGAAGCTTTGCCTATAATAGGCGTTTTTGTACAAGGAGATGAACATCCTAGTAAGAGAATATCATCGTAAAAATGGAAACTATACAAAAATAGTATAAAAAAAAAACAACTATGTGAAATGATCCCACTGGGTTCCCATCCTGCTATTGACTTCATGTCTTTGAGCGTCTCATCCCTTTGCTGCCTGTCTGAAGTTGAATGGATTAATTACTACCATTTGAACTTGACACTTGTTACCGAAGTCTGTCTGTAAGGTGATCCAACGAGACATAATTGTATGCTTTTAATCCCTAACTTTTGCCTGGACCGCCCTTTCGGGTTTTCAGTCCACCGGGATACCCTTTTTTGCCCAAGCCTTCTTTTCAGGTTTTCGACTTGTCGAGTGTATAAATTTTTCCATATGTATATCCCTAATTTTTGTCCGAACCCTTTTGGTTCGCCGGGATGCCCTTATTTTTTCCTAGGCCATTCAACCTAGCGGGTCTTTGCTCATGCGTAGCATCTTTTGACTATTTCCGCGTTTATAGGATGCGGAAGGTCGTCACCGTCCATAGTGGTTAAGATCATGGCTCCACCAGAAAACATGTTCTTGATCATAAATAGCCCTTTGTATGTGAGGGGGTCCATTTGCCCCTGGGATCACCTTGCAACAGAATAATGCACTTGATTACTAGGTCACCAGCCTGATATACCTGACATCTGACCTTCTTGTTAAAAGCTTTAATCATATGTTTTTGGTACATCTGACCATGATAGACAGCCGCGAGCCTTTTTTCATCAATCATGTTTAATTGTTCAAATCGAGTCTGAACCCATTCATCTTCGTTTAACCCTGCATCTTTCATGATTCTCAAGGAAGGGATCTGGACCTCGATGGGTAGGACAACTTCCATACCGTATACCAGAGAGAAATGAGTTTCCCATGTTGATGTACATACTGAGGTACGGTAACCATGAAGAGTAAATGGTAACATCTCATGCCAGTCTTTGTACGTCACTGTCATCTTCTGTATGATCTTCTTGATGTTTTTATTAACAGCCTCTACAACGCCATTCATCTTCGGTCGGTAAGGAGAAGAGTTATGGTGCTGAATCTTGAATTGTATGCAGAGATCGGTGATCATAGTATTATTAAGATTGATACCGTTATCTGTAATGATTCTTTCTGGAATGCCATACCGACAGATAAGGTTGTGTCTGATGAATCAGGCCATAATGTTCTTGGTAACAGAAGCAAATGAGGTTGCCTCGAACCACTTTGTGAAGTAATCAATGGTAACTAGGATGAAGCGGTGCCAATTAAAAGTTGTAGGTCTAATTTCTCCAATCATATCGATGCCCCACATTGCTAATGGCCAGGGAGCAGTTACGACGTTCAAGGGAACCAAATGTACATGTACCTTATCAGCATAGATCTGACATTTGTGACTGTTGTACCCCAATTTTTGCCCATAAGATCCCTTCACCATACCATATTGTTTCAATCACCACAAAATCACATTAGGGCTTTTGGTTCTTCTACTTATCTTTAGCTTTGCTCTATGAGGAGTTACCAAGCACCTTAACTTGTTTTCTCTTGTGTTCATGGATATTTTGCTTTGATTTTCTATCTAATTAACAAAATTCAATATTGGTTTGTCTTACTTGCTAATAATGTAGGTAAAAGCAGTGAGGTCTAGCAAGTTGCATCATGGGTTCATGAGTTTATTTCCATGCCCTACTCAAAGCTTAGGAGATTCAAACCTCACCCATGAAGTTGTTTTGAAGTTGGTATGGAAGTAGTTTTTGTGGCCATGAGTCCTCATCGTCATCCTCAATAATCTATATTCACAAAGGAAGTGCATTGGCACAAAAAGTTTGTTCAAACTTGGCAAAGTTCCGCCAAGCTTTCTCTTGATTTAGAGGCTAGGGTTTTGGACTTCAAAGGGGCATATCTTGCTCATCTTTTGGTATTTTTGAGTGATTCCAAAAACTTTCTTCTCTTCAAAGAGTTACCAACAAATCACTTCAAAAGTCCCAAGGAGTTTTCACGTGGAAGGAACTTGGTGAAGAAGAAAGATTACAAGTCATTCAGATGAATCCCCAATTTTCCATATGTGACTTCAAATGATCATAACTTGGTCAATTTTTATCACCTTGGGCCCATTCTTTTTTCATGATGATCCTAAGGATGTGCACTTCATGCCTTCTTTTATGTGCAAAGTGAAAAAATGGATGGAAGTTTCCTTAAGAATGCAAAAGATTATAGGTCATTTCTTGATTTTTGGCCAACTTCAACAAGTCATAACTTGCTCAATTTTTGGAGATTTTGAGTGGTTAAAATTGCAAAATGTCATTCAAGAGGTCTACTTCATTCCATCTTTTTTGATCAAGAGCAAATTCTAAGTGCAAGGCCATGTTTGGAAGCAAGAGATTATAGGTCATTTTTTAAAGAAGAATTTGAAATATTTCTAAGTGTGGAAAGTCAACTCTTTTTCCCCAACTTTGACTCAATGTAACATTCAGCTCAAGCATCCAATTGATTCCATTCATTTTCCATTACAAAGCTTGTAACATCATCTTTCCAAAGTATCAAGAATCTTGCCCTAAGACCCCTTGAGGTGGAAATGCCATTGGATTGAACTTGGTAACTTGGAACTGAAGTTTCACCATGAGTCAGAATTTGAAATCCATGTTTTGGCCTTTAAACATCAAATTAGCATGCGTTTGTGATCTAAACATGTTTAACCAAGTTGACAAAGTGCATTAGAGCCTTGAAACACAAGGATTTGATGAGTTTTGTTGCAAATCAGATCACACTTTGCTCGTGTATCAGGTTCACACGATTTCCCTCCAATTTGCATCATTCCACACGCTTGAGCATTCCATTTGATTCCTTATAAATAGAGGGTCATCCCCCATTCAAATTCCCAAGCTTAGATAGCCAGAATCACCCTGCCAAACTTGCTTCACAACTCAGAATTCAGCTACCTCGAATCCTATTCTCAATCCTTTTTCAATCCATTTTCTCCATCAATTCACCTTCCTTGATCTTCCATGAACCTAACCATACATTTACATTCAAGAATCGTGCCCTACATTGCTCCATTGAAGTCCAGTTTCAGAGCTCTGCAACTCAACTTCAATAGGTAGATTCCTTCATCAATTCTTCAAAACTTTGGTATCATTTTGTTTCTCTCATTGCCCTGGTTCTAGTCGCAACAGTTACTTTCATCTGGAAGCACGTTTTGACCATAAATTTTCAAATCCCCTTTCAAAACTTTTTTTCCAAATTGCTTGAGTTACAGTTTATATAAATTTGTCGCGAAGGTTTGGTTGTCTTTATCTTGAAGAGATGAAGCGAATGACATAGGTCCGAGCTTCTAATTTTACACTTGGAGAGACCTGCAATTCTGAGGGCTGGAGGTTGAAGATGACCAACATGTCATCTTCTAACCAATGAAAGCGTGACATTTGTTATTTTCAAATTCTGATTTATTAAATGATTCTGTATATTATTCAGTAAAGACCATGATATGCACAGCGTGTCAGATCCTTTGGATTTGATTACTAACGCGTTTTGACTCTCATCCAATGGTCCACATCTTTTTATTTTACTTCCTTTTTCTAATTTTTATATTTTAATTGTTTTAAATTTCAAAAAAACATAGAAAATACATTTTTAGTAAAAAAAATCTGAAAAAATTATGAAAAATATTTTTGATTATTCTCTTTCTGATTTTTATTTTTTCACAATTTATTTTTGTGTTTTGGTATTTTTTTATGAATTTTACACTCATTTGATTTGTTTAAAATGTTTAAAAATACTTTTACACATTTTTTAATTTTGGAAAAATTATGGGATGATCCAATGACATTGTGACAAATATTGGTGACTTTATTTTATTTTTGTTTATGAATTTAATATTTTTTTACCATTTTTGTTTATTTTACCCATTTATTTTAATTTTTAAAAATAGTTTCCGACTTTTAAAAATTCCCAAATTTTTTATAAAAATATTTGGACCCATTTCTGATTTTTCTATGGTTTTATTTTTCATTTCTTGATTAATTTGAATATTATTGATTTTTCCCCATTATTTTTTAGTTTATTTTAATATTTTTCATCCTTTAATACATATATTAAATATTATATCATTTTGTGAATATTTTCTGGCTGTCTTGGGTTGATTTTTTGGTCATGGATTTATTAACATCATTGGATCCATGGTGTTGAGTCTAACTCCACAAAAAATGGATGAATGATTCTAATAATAGTTTGATTAAATATTAATTCAAATATGGTTTTTTTTACCCTAATTCCCCTTCATCTCATCCCCTTCTTCTTGCACTAAATGTTGTTGGAGCATGATCTCTATATCATGTCTCAAAACAAATGGTGCATAGATTACTATTGACCGGCCTCAAAATAGGTGCGACTTCTATATAAGTCCACTTACGATTGCTTAACACAATGCTAAATTTTGTCCTGATTCGAATAAATGATTATTCGTGGCCTAAACTTATGATTGCAAGCCCAAGTATGTTAATTTGATCTCTTTGATCCAATAACCTTGAGATTCATTGTGTGGAGGATTTGGTTCTACCAATCCTCTAATGGATCTATACAACCTTTGGTCAACGTGGATCACTTAAACATCGTTGATCATTAAATGGTACTTATGAGAATTCCCAAATGGATGATATACTTGACAAAAAGCAAATGCAACTTGTTGTGTGGAGGCTTTGGTTCTACCAATCCTCTAATGAGTTCCAAATTAAAGTTTCAATATGGTCATCCAGCTAACCACTAATTATTAACTTGCTTTATTTTATGCTTTTTATTCTTTTATGCTTTATGTATTATTTATCTTTTAGCATTTTTACATTTCATGCCATTTTCATATTTGCTCATTTGAGCATTTATTTTCTTGTCATTTTTTACTTTGCTCACTTGAGATTTTTTTTTCCTTTTTCTAAGAAACTTAATAATCAACATAAACCCTAAAAAACTTTTAATGGAACTTGGACTATTTGGTTACTATCCTTGGCATGATGGAGCAGTGGACTTTTCCTTGGACTTAGGATTAGAAACCTTGGCCTATCTTGGAGACCTTGTGATCTTATCTGATTATTTTGTCTGGAGCTCTTGAGGTTTACCCCAAGACATTGGGTTGTTTATTTGTTTTTGTGTGCAGGTTTTTTGTGATTACACTCTTGGTTTTGTAATCTGGAATTCATACACATACAACCGTTACTCTGCCTAATTTTTGAGAAGACTTAATACACTTGAAGAGGTCTAGTATCTTTGCTTTCTTGGTTTCAATCTAAAGAATGAGAATTCTATCTTGGATCATAATGTCAAGTTTTGGCTTCTTATTGGTTAGACGGTCCTTATCCTTAGCTTTTACCTTATGCTTTAGGATAGCCTCTTCTACTCCTCCCATCTTCTTTAATTTCAAAAATCTTCTCCCTCATTTTTAAACTCTTCTTGTTTCTAAACTTAAACCACTTTTATAATAAACTTGGACTTATGTCCATGCATTTTCAAAAATATTTTCATAAATAAACTCCAATCAATTTAATAATACCTTGACATTTTTGTGAGAAGACTAAAAGTCAACCAATCTCATTTCAAACCATTTTGCCACTTTGGCTTTTATCTTTAAAACTCTTTTCTCAAAAGATTAAGGCTCTTGTCAATCCTTGTAGTGATGGAAACAACTATACTTCTACAATATGTAGTGAAGAGAGATATTTTCCACTTGGGTGTTGAGTGAGGCATTATTGATTTTAAAATCCAAGCCATATCCTCCACTTTGAGATGATGCAAATTCTCCTTTCTCATGATTGTGGGTAGTAAGTATGTTTTCCACACGGACAATGACGATGGTGTCTTATCTCTTAAAATCAACCAACACACTTGTGTTTCAAACTTTTAAAAGAGGAACTACGTGTACCCTGATCCCCTATTGCATAAAAGGTGGTACGTAGGCACTAAAGGCTCGCAACCGCGGCGGGTGAAAAAATCATAAATAATATATTTCTTTTCTCACCTCCACCATCTATTTCATATATAACACATTTTATAGCCAAAATATACAGATTTTACAAAGAGGCTCCTGCGGAGTATCGTAGATGTTTAGGGTGCTAATACCTTCCCTTTGCATAACCAACCCCCTTACCTTGAATCTTTCCCCCCTTTTCTGGGTTATTCGCTCTTTTCTCATTCCTTTGGAAAAAATAAAGCGCGGTGGCGATTTTTATTTTGATTTGTACAAAGTCTAGTCAATTCAATGGCTTAGTCTTGAACATTTCTACCGCTACAGAAAAATGGCGACTTCACTGGGGAAAGATTGACCTCTTGCTGGTCCATCCCTAAGTGGGTTAAGCCTATCTTTGTTTATATATGTAAATGTGCTATTGTTGTTTATGTGTTATATGTTGTATATATGTTTGTTTGGATTTTTCTGGTTTTCAGGGTGCTTGGTGATTACTCATAAGTCCTATACTCGGACTTGGGCAAACCTTAAGATAGGACGGGCGGTATAGTCATGTTAGCTTTGAGGGAGTAATCCCAAAAAAGGAGGCATGAGATCCCCCACTCAGTGGAGGCCCCTTTGACTGTAGTATCATTTATCGAGTAATCGGGAAGACGTACTACTTTCGACCTGGGAGCCTGCTGAAACTGAGGACCGTAGAATACCAAACCCATCTTGGCCTTTTAGGTGTAGTGCAGAAGCTATGACGGAGTAATCTGGAAATAGTTGTCACGCGATACTATGCTCGGACGAGTCTTTCTTGAGAATATTACTAATTACCGAGTTAATCGGAAAGTTGGTAATATACGAAGGAAGGATATAGACTCTAGGAACCTCTAGAACCTTGTTCGGCAGGTGATAACTTTTTAGACCAACACCTTATGGGTAGTACCTTAGACCTCATGCTCGTGACGTTGAAACTATGAATCCTATATGTTTGATCTTGTGTGTGATTGTTGCATCATGCATCCATGCACTCATAAGCATCTTTTAAAGAAAACAATATTTCAAGGGATTTAAAGGTTGACTATTTGTGAATATCTCAGGTACTTTTAACCATGGATTCTGGAAAGAGAAAGACCAAGAAATACAGTTTCAAGGATCCCAAGATAGATGAATTGATCAGTCTAATTCCATAGATTGAGTGTCCTGCAGACTTTCGGAAGAAGTATGGATCCATTATTCCTCTCATGAAGCTGAAGATGAATGAGGGTTTTCTCTCGAACTTGGTCCAGTTCTATGATCCGGTGTATCACTGCTTTACTTTTCCCGATTATCAGCTGATGCCTACACTAGAAGAGTATTCCTATCTATTTGATTTACCTGTTACCGATCGTGTTCCTTTTACTGGTTTGGAGGGTGAGCCAAAACCACATGAGATTGCTGCTTTAATTCATCTAGGGAAGTCTGAGGTGGAAGCCCATATGACTACTAAAGGAGGGATTAGAGGATTACCAGCTCAGTTCTTATTGGAGAAGGCTCGTTACTTTGCCAGAATGAAGAGTACGGTTGCTTTTGAGGCCATCTTTTCTTTACTTGCTTACGGATTATTCTTATTCCATAATGTGGACAAATTTGTCGACATTAACGCTATCAAGATTTTCATGATTGGAAACCCAGTTCCTACACTGTTAGGTGATGCTTATTACTCTGTTCATCTTCGGAGTTCTTATCATGGGGGAATGATTATCTATTTCACGCCTTTGTTGTACCGGTGGTTCATCTCTCGTATGCCTCAGTCTGATGCTTTTTGGGGTGTCAAGAAGGAACCTCGTTGGGCTCCTAAGATCATGGCACTTACTCACTCAAATATTTATTGGTATCATCGAGCTTATCAGGATATAGAGATTATTGACAGTTGTGGTAGTTTCCCTAATGTACCTCTTCTCGGTACAAAGGGAGGAATTAACTATAACCCTGTTCTTGCACGACGACAGCTTGGTTATCCGATGAGGGATAAATCGAACAGTATTCATTTGAGTAGTTTCTTTCTGAAGGAAGGAGAAGACCACAGGGAAGCTAGGGAGAAGATTGTGAAGGCTTGGTGTCACATTCATAAGAAGAGTAGGAAGGATTTGGGACCTAGGGGTGTTGTTTCTTTGGAGCCATATCTTCAGTGGGTCCGATCGAGATCCATTCAGTTGAAGATGCTGTATACTCGGGAGACACCCATGCCTGATCTGTTTGTGAAGACCACTCCTCCCTTATTAGATGATCTAGAAGAGCTGCAGCTTGCTTTGGTTAGGATGCAACAGGAAAGAGATGCTTGGAAGAACAAGTTCCATACTTTAGAGAGTTCCTATAGAGCATACTTGAAGGAGAAAGATGATTTGATCGAGATCCTTGAGAGTCGAGCGGTGGAGTCTATGGAGAATAAAGGGGATTTATTTTCCCCTAAGCCTCAAACAGGTGATGATCGTTCACTTCCTGATTTAAATGACTGGAAGGAGGTTGCCATCAGACATGTAGAAGAAAACCAGAGGTTGAGAGCTCAGATTGCCAGGCTCACAGGGAAGCGCCAGCGTACAGATTGATCTTTATCAATTCCTTTTCTCGGGATTTTAGATTGTATTCTCGTCTTGTACTTGGGACCATTGAAACTCGTAACCCATTTTAAAGTTATTATAATAAAAGTTTTCGGTATTTCAAATGCGTTATTATTTTGATGTTTGCAATATGTCTATAAACGTTAAATCCCTTAAAATATTAAACGATAAAATAAAAAATAAATCATGTGCATTGAATATCATGCATCATATTGCACATATTTCTTGCATTTACTATTCATATCTAGGTGTCTTACCCAGCTTTTTACTTCGTTCAGCAAGCTGACTCATCACTACAACACTCGGGCTAATTTCAAAAAGAAGATGGACAATTTGGAATAGGAGAATCGTGAGCTGCGCGAAGAAGTTTCTGCTTTGAAGGCTGGCTTGGCCAATTTGACTACTCTGATGGAAGCTCTGGTGGTTGCTCAAAATCAGCCACCGAGTGCTCAACCTCAACCAACAAGGGCAAATGCTGAAGTTCCTGCTATTCTTGTATCCGCTACTCCGACTGTTGTTCAAAACCGTATGCCTCAGGGATATCCGTGGGGAATGCCGGAGAATTTTGCATATGAAGGTTTCAATTTGGGCCCCCAAGATGCTCCAGTGGTTCCAAATGTTGTTACTCCAGCACCTCCTATGGTGCATACTATTCCTGCTGCACCTCCTTCGGTGAATTTGGTTCCGTTTGTTAATGAAGATGTGTGTCGTCCTTTCCCTCTGCCGAGTGAAGACTTGGGTCTTTTTGACAAAATGGATGATTTCCAAGAGCAAATTGATAGAATGCAAAGAGAGATGAAGGCTCTTAGGGGAAAAAAGTTATTTGGGCAGAATGTGTGTAGCGATAAAAAATGTAGCGGGGTAAATCGGAGATCGAATTATTGATTAATTCGTCTCACAAAAGCAAGAGTCGCCACCGCGCTTTATTGTTTCCAAAGGAAAAGGGAAAAGAGCGAAATAAAACCCTAAATATGCAATGTAAATAAAAAATACAAATACAAAGCGTTTTTGAAAAGAGATCTTATGGTTCGGGGGTTGGTTATACAATGGGAAGGTATTAGCACCCAATGCATCTATAGTACTCTATAGGAACCTTTTGAAATATCTGTTTTATTTAAAATTGATTGCTTGATTGAAAATGAATCGTTTTGGCCGAAAAGGGATATGGACGGGTTTTTGAAGATACGACGACCTAATGTCGAAGTTTTTGCTTAAAAGGTATAAGTCTCGAAAAGGTTGAATATTTGAAGGAAAATTAACCTAAGTTTTTAATGAATGAGAGTGTTCGCTTGATCGTTTTTTGAGGACATGAAGTCAACAAAAATTAGACAATTCCCTTTGGATTGGTGCAAACAGAATAATCAAGTACGATGAAATAATTGACAGAAGATTATGCGGATAATGACATACAACAATTAAATAAGGGACTGAGAGTGAACATGCATTTTTAGATTTTTGTTTAATATATGAAGAGAAAAATGTTTTAATTGGTTATGCATTTTAACATGGATAAAAAGTAACGAGAATTAATAGAAATATTTTTTTAAGGTTTTATATGTTTCTATTTTCTATTTTTTTGTCCTTTTTTAATATAAATAAAAAGTATTACTTTTAAGAATTCTTTAATGATTAAATTAAATCTTAATGCTACTAACTTAAGTCTAATTTTAAAAAAAGATACTAAGATTACTAAATTAAATCCTAAGAGTTTAAATTAATAAAATTAGTCAATGATTAAAAAAAATGTTTTAAGTTACATCTCTTATTTTTGATTTACTAAATTAAAACTTAAACTAATAAGATTTGGGTAAAATATTAAAAATTGTTTAATTAAAACTATATGTTATTTCTAAGAAACTAATTAATCTAAATTAAAATAAGTTAAGAAAATGAATAGAATTAACTAAATAGCAAATAAAAGATGGGGTGTGAATATCAAATAGAAATGGGCTTTAGTTAAAAAGGAAATTGAGCTTGGTTAAGGGGAAAAGGAGCGGGTCAAACCGGGTCAGGCCCAGACCCGTTGCTTTTGTAACACTCAAAATGGGTTGGGAAAGAAAAGACAAAAAAGGAAAAGAGGAAAGCGGCGCTGCAATGACGTGTTGGGAAGGGAGGGATTTCGTGACGGTGCTACGGTGAGCGTGGGTTGAGATAACAGCGGCAGATTGATGGAGATGAAGAGCGGAATGTCGTTGGTGGTTTAAGGGATGTAATCGGTGAGGAGGGTTACGCATAGGTTATCAATTTAATGAAAGAAATTGCGGCGGAGCGTATACAATGAAAAAAAGGGGTTTCGCTGTTTATGAAGGAATCGAAGAGAGGCTTGCGCGGAGGAGATTTTGGAGGTCGCGGCGAGTTGCGGTCGTGGAGAGTGATTGGGTTGCAGTCGAGTTGGTTCATGGTGGACGGCAGGGAATTATAGCTGTTGCGACTGAACACCGGCGGGAAGAGATTGGAAGTGGTGTTGAACCAGAGCTGAGATTGAAAGATTAACGGTGGTGTGTCATCAGATCTGCTTTGTCTCCTCTTCATCCTTACTCTTGTTTTTTCGTTTCCTTGAACCCAAGAACTTGATTTTGGTATTGTGATATTGCTTCCTTGTTTCCCTGCACAACAATCAAAGATAACAACAAGACAAAGGTATTTTTGTTTTTTTGTTTTGAGTGATGTTTTGTTCGCATGATGCTTGAAATTGTGTTGTGTTAATGGATTTGTTTGAAAAACAGAGTTAGATGTTTGTGATATTTACAAATGGATTGATTTTGGGTTCGTATGATGGTGATGGAATGAATCATGGGAAGAAACGAAACGCGGTGTTTTGGGGAATTGGCGAGGTTGTTGGGGCGAGAAGAAGAAGCTGCATGAAGAGGAAGAGGAAAACGATGGATACTGCTAGTGCGGTTAGTTGTTATTATTGTTTTTTTTAGTAAAAGAAAATTTTGTCACTGATTTGCAAAAGCTAACAATACGTTTCCTATTTTCAAACAGCGAAAGGAGGCGCATCTTCATCAAATGCTGCCGTTGATAACAACATGATGGTTTATCATTCGATCCCGCAATCCACCTAGTTTCTTCTCGGTCTGGAATGTTGTTGAGAGCACATACTTGCCATGATTGACATCAAATCTAGTCTTATATTAGATTTCAGTTCCAGGTGATATTAACTTTCTCTAACCGCACCGTCGTAAGGAATGTGTTTAGTTAGTAAAATGCATTTCAAAGGTTAGTATGCATTGGTATAAAACATATGTAAGAATGTTCCTTTTAGTTAACTTGCATTTTTTTTAATATATTTCATGTAATTTCATTGGTGTTAGTTAGTGTCATGATTCAGATGTATAAAGATGTTTTAGGATTTTGACAGGAGGTTCCGATGTTAACCACCAGCCTATGCAGTTATTCTTCTTTTGACATTTTCTCTTGGAGTGATGATCTATGATGTGTTATAAATACTAATGTTATTAATGGCTGCTTTGTGTGGTTTGTATTTTTTACTTGTAATTTGAACTTAAGAAATATCATGTGGTTTGTGTTAAAAAAAAGGTTTGTGAATTTCCTATATTACCTCAAATTGGCTTTAAATTAACAGTGTGTTATATGATTGCGTTGGTCTTGCGACATTATTGAATTTTGAAATTTATCAATCGGGTTATTGTCGGTGTTAAATAGGGATTAATGTATTGCTGCAGGCTCATTGATGATTCGCAATGATATTAAATGGCCATTTAACATGATTTCAAGAAATTAAAGAGAGCATTATTATCCAGTGAGACAAAGGCAACACAACGGTAGAAAGATTTATGCAACAAAAACTGAAGAAACTCACATGGTCGGAGCTAGTCCGACGGTACGATTCCGGCGAAGTCAGGTAAGCTCCGAAGATTCCTCGCTCTTTGCTTTCTGCTACTAATTCTTCTCTTCTTCTTCGTCTAAAAACTGGTTGGAATATTGAATAATTGGTTTGTTTGAATGGATTTGGATTATACTGTTTTATCTATGGTTTGGATACAGTATGCAGGTTATGAAGCAGGTTATGAGGTTTTTGCCTTATGTTATGGTTTTGAAATAGTGTAGATGTAGTATGCAGGTTATGTGGTTTTGCAATGTTATGGCTTTGAATAGTTTGATGCAGGTTCTGTTTGGGAATGGTTTTGAATGGTTTTGCAATGATATGGTTGTGTAGAGATATGCTATGGTTTTTGATAGCAGTGTGCAGGTTGTGGTTTTGCAAATGGACTATGTTCTGAATAGTTTTTTTTGCCTGGTAGTCTTGTCTATTTATTTTATGCAGGCTAAGACTTATCCTTTTTGAAGGGGTTCCCTTCTCATATAACCGTTGCTTCTTTGCTCATGGCTCAGGTCTGAATATATTTAATATATTTTCCTGATGTTCTGCATATATGCTGCTTCATATGTTTGACTTTATTCCTATTTCATGCTTAAATCAAAACCTGCAAAACTAAGCCTCTTCTTCTCTCTACCTCAAGTACAGAAATGATACATAAATGATATTCTGTACTGCTGTTCTGAAAAAGCAAACAGGCTAGAATATGATGAAAAATGGAAACATATATTGCTTGCATACATTGTTTAATACTGCATAATTCTTCTTTTGTCTTGCATGGGAGCCTATGTTATTCTCTTATAAGGATGCAGGTTAACGTTAGCTTTTGTTTGTGAACTTGCATATGCTGTTGATTTATGCTTATGCAGTTTTGACCAAAAAAATGAATTTATACATGTGTGAAATATGCAGTGGGCTCTTTGATAAAAATGAAATTGATTTTGAAATGTGCTATTTTTTAATTGTGCATTCATAAAAATTCCTCCCTTTTTGTGAACCGGGAGAAATCCCGCGATTTGCAAAAAGGGCAAACTGATTCCGGCCGTTTGCTTTTAATGATGAACATTAAATTTATTTTCTGCATTTTAATTATTTATTCAATTCTGACTTTCTTTTAATTGTTTTCGCAGGTAAAATTAAATGAGCAAACAAGAGCATTGGATGGAAGATTTAGAATTAGAATTTAAAAAAAATAGCTTTTTATTTTACTTTAAGCATTTGTGTAATTGCCTTTATAAATATTTTGTAATAACACAAATATTTAAATGACAATTGTAATAAATAGAATAAAGTGAATAAAAATCCTATTATTTCTCAATTAATTCTTTTTCTTTCCAATTATTTATTTATTGTTTATAATTCTTTAAATTATATAATGACTGAAAATCAAATCCAATCATTTAAATTCAGAATGATAAACAAATAAATAAATATCATTGATCAATTAATAACTTCAATCATTTACTTTATTATTATTTTTAATTCTTCTAAATTATAATAACTTGAAAAAAATAGAATTTCAGCTATTTAAATTTAGAACAATAAATAATCAAATAAACATTGCTTGATCAATTGATAGACTCCTTTTCAAATGTTTATTTCATTATTCGTAAACCTTTAAATTATATAATAACGGAAAACAGGTTCCCATTATTTAAATTTAGGATAATGAATAATTAATAAACATTATTTGACCAATTAATAAACCTCTTCTCAAATATTTGTTTTGTTATTTATAAATCTTTAAATTACATAATAATCGAAAATAAATTCCAATTATTTGAATTTAAGATAATAAATAATCAATGAACATTGTTTAAGTCTTGATCAGTTAATAAATTTAGCGTTCAACAAATAAACAGCTCCCGACTCGAAAAAGTTATGAATTTTTAAACTGCTTTGAAAATTTGATAAAAATAGGTCAAAACTCTTGCAATGTGAATGATGCAGATGGAAGACGGTATCTTAGGTCAAAATTTGGGGTACAACAGCTGCCCCTATTTAAGTTCCTTCTATCCGGAGATATGAAGATTAAAGTCTTCGTCTCGACGAGATTGAAGGTACTTAAATACATAATTACGCAAATTTTGTCCTAAGATGCTGTCATCATGCGGTGATATGAATGTAGTGTTGAATTCACAGAGAAAGATGTTGTATGAAACGAGACAAACGTGGAGGAATCGAACACCAACAAAACACAGAGACATGAATTATACGCTACTGGGGAAAACGAGCTATCGACTTCAAACGACAGACTCCTGACAGCGAATAAAATCGAGGGAAAACAACCTCTAACCCTAACAAAGAGAGCATCTTGCATAGGCCATAACAGTTCATTGATCCAAAACAGTGAGTTTGCAACTCAAGGTCGATGGTAGACAGAGAGTATCAAATTGCTGATAACGGATTACCGACTTCTGGAGGTATCGATTCGTAACAGACCTCTTTGCTAGATTTTCAGAGATATGCTCATTAATGCTGAGGTAATGAGACTGTAGATACGAAGGTTGTTCAAATAAAGAAAACTGCCATTTGTTGTTGTCCAGAGAAAACACCGATAACATACAAGTTGCTCAAATAAAGAAGCTGCCGCTTGCTGTCGTCCGAAGAAAATACCGATAATATACAAGCTGCTCAAATAAAGAAGCTACCACTTGCTGTTTTCCAAAGAAAATACCGATAACATACAAGCTGCTCAAATAAAGAGGCTGCCGCTTGTTGTTGTCCAAAGAAAATACCGGTAACATACAAGCCGCTCAAATAAAGAAGCTACCACTTGCTGTCGTCCGAAGAAAAGTAATAACGTACTGGTAACTCATGAAGAGTTTGCTGTTTGTTGCTTTCAGAAAAAATAAAATGACGCACTAGTAGCTCATGAAGAACTGCTGCTCGGCGCTTTCGAAAAGATAAAAATGACGCACTAGTAGCTCATGAAGAACTGCTGCTCGGCGCTTTCGAAAAGATAAAATGACGCACTAGTAGCTCATGAAGAACTGCTGCTCGGCGCTTTCAAAAAGAATAAATGACGCACTAGTAGCTCATGAAGAACTGCTGCTCGGCGCTTTCAAAAGAAGTAAATGACGCACTAGTAGCTCATGAAGAACTGCTGCTCGGCGCTTTCAAAAAGAATAAAATGACGCACTAGTAGCTCATGAAGAACTGCTGCTCGGCGCTTTCAAAAGAAGTAAATGACGCACTAGTAGCTCATGAAGAACTGCTGCTCGGCGCTTTCGTAGATTAACATACAAGTTGCTCGTGAAGAGCTAACGCTTGTCGTTTTCCAACATAATTCAGAAGGAAACTGCGATGATATTGGCAGAGAATAAAATCTTCATCAAAGAGAACCCTGAATCAATCCTTCCCGAGGAGATCATATATTTTAACGTGCAAAATAAATGCACCAACCGTCTAGGTCGCAATTTCACTGGGGAAAATCAATGAGATAGCCTATGCAAGAGGCAACAACTTCATCTAGGAATAAACCAGAGAGAAAACAGTCAAACAAGACTCCTCCCAATGAGAAAGTAACTCGATTGGGGAAATTATCCTATCCAGAAATGGATAAGGTAAGCTAAATCAAAAATCATCCACGAGGATTAGCTCAGTTGGGGAATTAGAAAGGAGGTGCACTTTATGCTTAAGTTGGCACTCTATTTGGAAAGATCAAATGTGCTATTTGAAAAGGCACAACCAAGGTGTACGAACTTAATGACGTCAACAAATACAACCGTGCGTGCATGATGCAAGTGTGAATGAATGTCATGTGTATGCTGACAAAACGACAGGGGAGATGGACAAAAGATGATAAGACATCAAAGTACAACCCGATGCTCGGCTAATCTCAAAAGGAGGGGAACATCACTGGAGATAGAAGACAAAAGCCAACAATGCTGTAAAATCCTTCTACAAGGCTTAAATCTCTTGGAGGAGAAGATACTTCAGGTAGAAAACCCAAAGTCCGGTCCTCCACTGCCGACAACCCAACGAAAGGATAACAACACGAACAACGTTTCAGCTGAAAAAGAGTCATGCTTAGCTGGAGGTACTGGGAACACCAACCTCTGATAAAGTGTGCGATACACAACACACATTCTAACAAGTCTAGATTGCCCCTGGGACCAAATTGGATGCCCCAAACTCACTGCTGATGAGCTGCATGACGCACGATGATTCTTGCGAATAGTTTCGCTTCTAAAATGCCCCAAGCTATATGGTTGATGAGGAAAAAACGTCTCAAGAGGATTTTGCCAAAGACCTGGCATTCACCATGCTCTGGTGTCTTCAAACTCTTAGAGGAAATCATCAAATCTCGACGTGATTGCCCCGGATTGACTGTAGTTGGCATAACAAAGTCTTCGAAATTTTGCCCCAAACGAGCAAACAAGTTGGGAAAAGCATAACTAGGAGAAGCAACCTGTCCATGCTTAAGGTCTTCAACTGACATGCCCCTGGATATGATTTTCTTGAATTGATTCCCCAATTACTCAACATAGTTCCAAGCCTTAAAAGGGTAAACTCATCACTGGTGTTTATGTGAGCTTCCTTGATATAAAGCAAATGTTTTGCAGTTAGAAAAAAGTTTACAATGAGAATGAAAATTCTAATGCAACAGTTATATAAGTCTTGAAGATTTTGAAAAGATATCGCACAAATTTGGCGAGTTAGAGCATCATTTATTTTTGTATAGGAAAAACATATGCTACCAACATAACTATTTAAAACATTCATGGGAGTCAGGAACACTATCTCATTGAAGTATGCTTTCAGAATGACCTTGCTTCAATCAGGACTTTCAAAGGTTGTAAGGTGGTCCAGTTCGTGGGTTTTTTAGAAAAAGATTTTAAGGCTCAAAATATTTGGTGCCCACCCATTCTTCATGATGTTCTCCGACTCTATGTTCGGTTAATTCAACATGAGTGTTCATCTCTCAAAGGATTTTGTGACGGTAACATTTTCCTTGTGAATTTTGAACGCTCAATCAGATTAACTGAAAACTACCCTGCCCCAGGTTAAAATTCAAGGTTTTTTCGTATAGAAAAGAAACTTCTGCTTTAAAGGCTCAAAAGGGGTCAGCAAAGGATTATCTTCCTTATATCTCCGGTGTTTAGGGATTTGAAACAATGCCTGTACATCATCAACAAGATTTTATTCAAAAGTATGCAACCATAGATTTTGTGTTCTTTAGATCATCATCCCCCCTTCAATCTCTGCCTAGGCAAGAGAATGGGCAATATGTTGGTATCATAATGCAAAAAGAAATTTAAAATTTGAAAGCAAATATGAGTGAAACGAATGAATTTCTTCAAGACAAACATACTCATCGTGTTAAAATAATCATTCAGACGCAAACAAGTTCTTACATGCAAACAAAGTTTCGATAAATAAGAAAAGCTACAAAAGCAGAAACAAGTTAATAATCTGGGAAGGCTTTCCACTTGAACTACCGAAAACATCTTCAAAAACTTAAAGTCACCCTCAATCGTGTTTACTCTTTGGCGCCTGTTTGATTTGAACTTCAAACCCAACGTCCTTGAATGACAAGATACCACTTCGGACCAACTTCTGAACCTCAATCTTCAAAGCAAAGCAACCCTCCAAGTCATGCCCAGGAGAACCTTGATGAAAAGTGCAAGCCAAATCAGCTTTATAGTTCCAATGTATCTTCTTAGGGACCTTCGGTGGAGGTCGGGTCTGAACCAAATTCCTCTGCATCAGGATAGGGAACAACTCTGTATAGGTGATTGGAATTGAATCAAACTGGGTTTTCCTCTGATTAGGAACTTGCTGATTCTGTTGATGAACGTGAGGATTCTGATGATGATTATTCCTTCCCTTAGTTCTCTTCTTGGAAAAGTCATTATCAAACTTCTTCATACCGTTAACTGAGCTACCCACTTCATATAAACATCCCTTTCCGACATCTTCTTCTAGACGCACTCCCACATTCACCTTGTCAGGAAAGTCATCAGGTGCATTAACCGTCACCTTTTCATGAGAAAAAGATTTTAGAGTTTCCGTGAAGACTTTTATCCTTGCTTCCTCCCTCCTAGAAGGATTGACTTGGGCGGAGATCAGAATTTCAACCAAACCAATTAAGTGATCCATACCAGCTTTCAAAATAGTCACCTCTCTGCGGAGTTCAGAAACCTCTTGCTTGATATTCTCCATTGTTCTCTTAGCGTCAGTGTTGTACTGGTGAGACCGAAGGAAAAATGAGACTCGGAAAAAGACTTTTGAAAGTGAGACAAAGAAAAATGTAGAATGATGTATGATATGCAAAAGAGTTTTATTTGACTTTCAAGGAACTCAAGATATCAAGTTATAAACATCCAAATATGGAGATAACAGATGAATTTTAAATTGGATCCAAACATTGATCAAGTTATCGTCAAGATCAATCGTCCATTTTGGTGGATTAGGGTTTTCGCCCTATCGACACCCAAGATCCATTGAGTTTGACGAAACTAGTGATGTTTACAAAGAAAGACCTCCAAACTCCTTCAAAGTCAAGTGAAAAGAGTTTTATGGATGCATGAATGCATGGCTATGCAACAACCACGAGCAAGGTCACAAATAAAGTTGAAAGGTTCAACGTCACGAGCATGGAGTCAAAGGTAAGGAACACCCCCACGGTATGTACTAAGGGTTTACTCACACCTGTAGAACAAGGTTCTAAGAGTTCCCAGAGTCTACATTCCTCCTTCGGATATTGCCAACGTCTTGATTACTCGATAATTAGCAATATTCTCAAGAGAAACTCGTCCGAGCGTAGCATCGCGTAACAACTACTTCCGAATTACTCCGTTATAGTCTCCGCGCTACACCTAAAAAGGCCAAGATGGGTTAGGGTTCTACGGTCCTCAACTTCTCGGGCTCCTAGGTCGAAAATAATAACGTCTTCCCGATTACTCGGTAAACAAATATTAAGTCCAAGAGGGCCTTCCATTGAGTGGGGGATCTCATGCCTCCTTCTTCGGGATTACTCCCTCAAAGTTAACATGACTATACCGCCCGTCCTATTCCTTACGTGTTACTTAATCCGGGTATAGGATTCGTCCTTCAAAAAAACCCAAACACCCCAATTTAAACATATAATCAAGCAAATCAAATAATAGTAAACAGATAAAACAAATTAGGCTTAACCCACTTAGGGATGGACCAGCAAGAGGTCAATCTTTCCCCAGCAGAGTCGCCAATTCTGTAGCGATAAAAAATGTAGCGGGGTAAATCGGAGATCGAATTATTGATTAATTCGTCTCACAAAAGCAAGAGTCGCCACCGCGCTTTATTGTTTCCAAAGGAAAAGGGAAAAGAGCGAAATAAAACCCTAAATATGCAATGTAAATAAAAAATACAAATACAAAGCGTTTTTGAAAAGAGATCTTATGGTTCGGGGGTTGGTTATACAATGGGAAGGTATTAGCACCCAATGCATCTATAGTACTCTATAGGAACCTTTTGAAATATCTGTTTTATTTAAAATTGATTGCTTGATTGAAAATGAATCGTTTTGGCCGAAAAGGGATATGGATGGGTTTTTGAAGATACGACGACCTAATGTCGAAGTTTTTGCTTAAAAGGTATAAGTCTCGAAAAGGTTGAATATTTGAAGGAAAATTAACCTAAGTTTTTAATGAATGAGAGTGTTCGCTTGATCGTTTTTTGAGGACATGAAGTCAACAAAAATTAGACAATTCCCTTTGGATTGGTGCAAACAGAATAATCAAGTACGATGAAATAATTGACAGAAGATTATGCGGATAATGACATACAACAATTAAATAAGGGACTGAGAGTGAACATGCATTTTTAGATTTTTGTTTAATATATGAAGAGAAAAATGTTTTAATTGGTTACGCATTTTAACATGGATAAAAAGTAACGAGAATTAATAGAAATATTTTTTTAAGGTTTTATATGTTTCTATTTTCTATTTTTTTGTCCTTTTTTAATATAAATAAAAAGTATTACTTTTAAGAATTCTTTAATGATTAAATTAAATCTTAATGCTACTAACTTAAGTCTAATTTTAAAAAAAGATACTAAGATTACTAAATTAAATCCTAAGAGTTTAAATTAATAAAATTAGTCAATGATTAAAAAAAATGTTTTAAGTTACATCTCTTATTTTTGATTTACTAAATTAAAACTTAAACTAATAAGATTTGGGTAAAATATTAAAAATTGTTTAATTAAAACTATATGTTATTTCTAAGAAACTAATTAATCTAAATTAAAATAAGTTAAGAAAATGAATAGAATTAACTAAATAGCAAATAAAAGATGGGGTGTGAATATCAAATAGAAATGGGCTTTAGTTAAAAAGGAAATTGAGCTTGGTTAAGGGGAAAAGGAGCGGGTCAAACCGGGTCAGGCCCAGACCCGTTGCTTTTGTAACACTCAAAATGGGTTGGGAAAGAAAAGACAAAAAAGGAAAAGAGGAAAGCGGCGCTGCAATGACGTGTTGGGAAGGGAGGGATTTCGTGACGGTGCTACGGTGAGCGTGGGTTGAGATAACAGCGGCAGATTGATGGAGATGAAGAGCGGAATGTCGTTGGTGGTTTAAGGGATGTAATCGGTGAGGAGGGTTACGCATAGGTTATCAATTTGATGAAAGAAATTGCGGCGGAGCGTATACAATGAAAAAAAGGGGTTTCGCTGTTTATGAAGGAATCGAAGAGAGGCTTGCGCGGAGGAGATTTTGGAGGTCGCGGCGAGTTGCGGTCGTGGAGAGTGATTGGGTTGCAGTCGAGTTGGTTCATGGTGGACGGCAGGGAATTATAGCTGTTGCGACTGAACACCGGCGGGAAGAGATTGGAAGTGGTGTTGAACCAGAGCTGAGATTGAAAGATTAACGGTGGTGTGTCATCATATCTGCTTTGTCTCCTCTTCATCCTTACTCTTGTTTTTTCGTTTCCTTGAACCCAAGAACTTGATTTTGGTATTGTGATATTGCTTCCTTGTTTCCCTGCACAACAATCAAAGATAACAACAAGACAAAGGTATTTTTGTTTTTTGTTTTGAGTGATGTTTTGTTCGCATGATGCTTGAAATTGTGTTGTGTTAATGGATTTGTTTGAAAAACAGAGTTAGATGTTTGTGATATTTACAAATGGATTGATTTTGGGTTCGTATGATGGTGATGGAATGAATCATGGGAAGAAACGAAACGCGGTGTTTTGGGGAATTGGCGAGGTTGTTGGGGCGAGAAGAAGAAGCTGCATGAAGAGGAAGAGGAAAACGATGGATACTGCTAGCGCGGTTAGTTGTTGTTATTGTTTTTTTTAGTAAAAGAAAATTTTGTCACTGATTTGCAAAAGCTAACAATACGTTTCCTATTTTCAAACAGCGAAAGGAGGCGCATCTTCATCAAATGCTGCCGTTGATAACAACATGATGGTTTATCATTCGATCCCGCAATCCACCTAGTTTCTTCTCGGTCTGGAATGTTGTTGAGAGCACATACTTGCCATGATTGACATCAAATCTAGTCTTATATTAGATTTCAGTTCCAGGTGATATTAACTTTCTCTAACCGCACCGTCGTAAGGAATGTGTTTAGTTAGTAAAATGCATTTCAAAGGTTAGTATGCATTGGTATAAAACATATGTAAGAATGTTCCTTTTAGTTAACTTGCATTTTTTTTAATATATTTCATGTAATTTCATTGGTGTTAGTTAGTGTCATGATTCAGATGTATAAAGATGTTTTAGGATTTTGACAGGAGGTTCCGATGTTAACCACCAGCCTATGCAGTTATTCTTCTTTTGACATTTTCTCTTGGAGTGATGATCTATGATGTGTTATAAATACTAATGTTATTAATGGCTGCTTTGTGTGGTTTGTATTTTTTACTTGTAATTTGAACTTAAGAAATATCATGTGGTTTGTGTTAAAAAAAAGGTTTGTGAGTTTCCTATATTACCTCAAATTGGCTTTAAATTAACAGTGTGTTATATGATTGCGTTGGTCTTGCGACATTATTGAATTTTGAAATTTATCAATCGGGTTATTGTCGGTGTTAAATAGGGATTAATGTATTGCTGCAGGCTCATTGATGATTCGCAATGATATTAAATGGCCATTTAACATGATTTCAAGAAATTAAAGAGAGCATTATTATCCAGTGAGACAAAGGCAACACAACGGTAGAAAGATTTATGCAACAAAAACTGAAGAAACTCACATGGTCGGAGCTAGTCCGACGGTACGATTCTGGCGAAGTCAGGTAAGCTCCGAAGATTCCTCGCTCTTTGCTTTCTGCTACTAATTCTTCTCTTCTTCTTCGTCTAAAAACTGGTTGGAATATTGAATAATTGGTTTTTTTGAATGGATTTGGATTATACTGTTTTATCTATGGTTTGGATACAGTATGCAGGTTATGAAGCAGGTTATGAGGTTTTTGCCTTATGTTATGGTTTTGAAATAGTGTAGATGTAGTATGCAGGTTATGTGGTTTTGCAATGTTATGGCTTTGAATAGTTTGATGCAGGTTCTGTTTGGGAATGGTTTTGAATGGTTTTGCAATGATATGGTTGTGTAGAGATATGCTATGGTTTTTGATAGCAGTATGCAGGTTGTGGTTTTGCAAATGGACTATGTTCTGAATAGTTTTTTTTGCCTGGTAATCTTGTCTATTTATTTTATGCAGGCTAAGACTTATCCTTTTTGAAGGGGTTCCCTTCTCATATGACCGTTGCTTCTTTGCTCATGGCTCAGGTCTGAATATATTTAATATATTTTCCTGATGTTCTGCATATATGCTGCTTCATATGTTTGACTTTATTCCTATTTCATGCTTAAATCAAAACCTGCAAAACTAAGCCTCTTCTTCTCTCTACCTCAAGTACAGAAATGATACATAAATGATATCCTGTACTGCTGTTCTGAAAAAGCAAACAGGCTAGAATATGATGAAAAATGGAAACATATATTGCTTGCATACATTGTTTAATACTGCATAATTCTTCTTTTGTCTTGCATGGGAGCCTATGTTATTCTCTTATAAGGATGCAGGTTAACGTTAGCTTTTGTTTGTGAACTTGCATATGCTGTTGATTTATGCTTATGCAGTTTTGACCAAAAAAATGAATTTATACATGTGTGAAATATGCAGTGGGCTCTTTGATAAAAATGCAATTGATTTTGAAATGTGCTATTTTTTAATTGTGCATTCATAAAAATTCCTCCCTTTTTGTGAACCGGGAGAAATCCCGCGATTTGCAAAAAGGGCAAACTGATTCCGGCCGTTTGCTTTTAATGATGAACATTAAATTTATTTTCTGCATTTTAATTATTTATTCAATTCTGACTTTCTTTTAATTGTTTTCGCAGGTAAAATTAAATGAGCAAACAAGAGCATTGGATGGAAGATTTAGAATTAGAATTTAAAAAAAATAGCTTTTTATTTTACTTTAAGCATTTGTGTAATTGCCTTTATAAATATTTTGTAATAACACAAATATTTAAATGACAATTGTAATAAATAGAATAAAGTGAATAAAAATCCTATTATTTCTCAATTAATTCTTTTTCTTTCCAATTATTTATTTATTGTTTATAATTCTTTAAATTATATAATGACTGAAAATCAAATCCAATCATTTAAATTCAGAATGATAAACAAATAAATAAATATCATTGATCAATTAATAACTTCAATCATTTACTTTATTATTATTTTTAATTCTTCTAAATTATAATAACTTGAAAAAATAGAATTTCAGCTATTTAAATTTAGAACAATAAATAATCAAATAAACATTGCTTGATCAATTGATAGACTCCTTTTCAAATGTTTATTTCATTATTCGTAAACCTTTAAATTATATAATAACGGAAAACAGGTTCCCATTATTTAAATTTAGGATAATGAATAATTAATAAACATTATTTGACCAATTAATAAACCTCTTCTCAAATATTTGTTTTGTTATTTATAAATCTTTAAATTACATAATAATCGAAAATAAATTCCAATTATTTGAATTTAAGATAATAAATAATCAATGAACATTGTTTAAGTCTTGATCAGTTAATAAATTTAGCGTTCAACAAATAAACAGCTCCCGACTCGAAAAAGTTATGAATTTTTAAACTGCTTTGAAAATTTGATAAAAATAGGTCAAAACTCTTGCAATGTGAATGATGCAGATGGAAGACGGTATCTTAGGTCAAAATTTGGGGTACAACAATGTGAATGAGTTGTGTTTGGTCCCGAATGTCAAAGTGCCTGCTAAGTTTAAGGTCCCCGAGTTTGAGAAGTACAAGGGAAACACTTGCCCTCGTACTCACTTGGTGATGTATGTAAGGAGAGATGATCATCGTCTGCTAATTCACTTTTTCCAAGATAGTCTGACCGGCGCAGCGTTGAAATGGTACATGAGTTTAGATAGTTCCAACATCCATACCTTTAATGATTTGGGAGAAGCATTCATAAAACAATACAAGTACAATTTGGACATGGCGCCTGATCGTGACCAGCTTAGAGCCATGGTTCAGAAAGACAGAGAATCGTTCAAAGAGTACACGCAGAGATGACGTGAAGTGGCTGCACAAGTGATTCCTCCTATGGAGGAGAAGGAAATGACTAAAATTTTTCTGAAGACGCTAGGCGCTTTCTACTATGAAAGAATGGTAGCAAGTGCCCCGAGTGATTTTACAGAGATGGTAGAAATGGGTGTCCTCCTAGAAGAGGTAGTAAGAGAAGGCCGTTTGACAAAGGGAGAAGGATCCGGAGGTGTGAAAAAGCCAGATTATGGGTTTACAAAAAAGAAAGAGGGGGATACCAATGTTGTCATACAAGAGAGGAGAGTGAATGCTCCTAGAAGGAATTATCAGCGTCACCAGAAAGTTGCTTCAGTTACTCCCGTTATGAATGCCGCTCCAACTACCGTTGCTTATCAGAGACAGTCCCATTAAGGGAACCAGGGGAATAATCAGAGAAGGGAGAACTATGACCCTATTCCCATGAGTTATGAAGAGCTACTACCAGCATTGATCCAGAAGAAGTTGGTCCAGACACAACCACCTCCAGCAATACCATCTCCATTGACTTGGTATTACAAAGCAGACCAGACGTGTGCTTTTCATCAGGGAGCACTAGAGCATAATGTTGAGAATTGTTATCCTTTGAAGACTGAAGTGCAAAAGTTGGTGAAGTCTGGAATTCTATCTTTCAAGGACATGGGACCTAATGTGAAAGATAACCCTCTACCCAAGCACGGGGGAGTAAATTCTATAAATATGGTGTCCGGTTGTCCAGGTGACTTCCGGATTTTTGACATTAATCTGGTTAGAGGAGATTTGGTGAAAATGCATGCAGACCTCTGTGAATTCAGTTATTATACGCATGACCATGTCGGTTGTGCTATTTGCAGTACAAATATATAGGGTTGTGAGAAGATAAAGGCTGATTTGCAGGAGATGATGGATGAAGGTTTAATCCATATAATCAGGCCTGGGGTAGAGTATTAAGAGGAAGTGAATATGGTTTCTGGATGTCCTGGTGAATTCAAAATTTTCAATGTGGAGTATTTGAATGAAGATCTCGTACAGTTGCATGCTACCTTTTGCCGTACTGCTGGTCAGGTGGAACACCAATATGGATCTTGCATAGTTTGCTGTCAAAACCCCCGAGGATGTTCTATTGTTAGAGAGGGTGTTCAATTTCTGTTAGACAATGGGACTATCAAGATCAAAGGTCAGAGAGATGATTATCACGAGATTGATATGGTTGAAGTTTGTTTGATGGGAGAAGATTCAGAGGAAGAATATGCCTCAGCGGATGAGTATTTTTCTTCAGACCAAAATTTGTTGGCTGAAAATGGTCTTTTGAGGGCTGATTGTGTCGAGGAAGGTGTAAGCGTCATTGTACCTTGTTTTGGTGCACCCGCTCATCTTGAGATGGAGTACCATAGCAAACCAACTGTTACCCCACTAGTAATTAGTCTGCCAGGTCCTGTTCCCTATAAATCGGATAAGGCTGTGCCTTACAAATACAATGCTACAATCTTGGAAGATGGGGTGGAAGTTCCCATCCAACCAATACCAGATGTTAGAAATATAGCTGATAGTAGCAGGGTGACCCGTAGTGGTCGTGTGTTTGCGCCAATTATTTGAAGAGACGTTGTTGCTGGAAAGAAAATTGCTGAGAATGATGAACTGACGAAGACTGGAGGAGAGACTAGTGGAGCTACATTGGAGAAAGAAATGGATGATATCTTGAAAATAATTAAAATGAGCGACTACAAAATTGTGGATCAGCTATTGTAGACTCCTTCAAAGATATCCATCCTAGCTTTATTGATGAATTCCTTCGCTCATAGAGAATCACTGATGAGAGTACTAGACCAAGCTTTTATGGAGAATGACATGCCATTGGAACAGTTCAGCAACGTAATTGGAAACATTACTTCATGTAACAACTTGAGTTTATGCGATGATGAGTTACCAGATGAAGGGAGGAATCACAACTTAGCCCTCCACATTTCTATGAATTGCAAGAAGGATTCGCTGTCCAATGTGCTAATTGATAACATATATGTGTTGAATGTTATACCAAGAAGTACCCTTATGAAGTTAAAGTATCAGGGAACACCTATGCGCCCGAGTGGCATCATTGTGAAGGCTTTTGATGGGTCGAGAAAATCTGTCATCGGTGAGGTGGACTTACCCATCCACATAGGACCGCACTTGTTCTTGATAAATTTCCAGGTAATGGAAACTATTCCCGCATATAGTTGTTTGCTTGGACGGCCATGGATACACGAAGCAGGGGCTGTCACTTCAACTCTGCATCAGAAGCTAAAATTTGTGCGTGAACGGAAGGTAGTGATCATAAATGGGGAGCAGGCATTATTGATATCCCATTTATCCTCTTTCAGTATTGTAGAAGCGAATGAGGCTGCTATTGGAACCCAGTTCCAAGCCCTATCCATTGACAACATAAGGAAGAATGAGAATTATGTGGTTTCCCTGAAGGATGCGCAGCAGATGGTGCGCAATGGTCATAATGCAGTTTGGGGACGACTTGTGGATCCACCTGTGAACAAAAATAGAACTGGTTTGGGTTTTTCTCTTCGAGGAATGGCAAAGGCGAAGGTTTGAAGTCAAAGTCTTCTGTGAACAGTTATCAGGATGTTTTCTGCAGCGGAGGCTATCTTCATCCGATTGGGTCTGGAATTAATGCTGTTGAAGAGGATGAAGCGGAGCAGGAAGTACCGAATTATGTGACGCATGGAGTCCGAGTTCAAAACTGGGTCACCATTGATATTCCTTCTTGCATACATGTTTCAAAGTAATTTGTTTTATTAATCTGTTTCTTTCTTTTGAAAAGCTTTCACTCTGCCCAAGGTGGAAGTATTAATGTTGTAGGGCTTATCTGTTTGCTATAACTGTTAAGATCATTAATAAAAGTTGTCTTTGCTTCCAAATTATGTCTTTTATTTTCTACCTTTTTCTTGGGAATTGGTAATAATAAAAAAAAACTTTCAAAATAAATAATAACTGAAAATTAATTTGCATGATCACTTGTTATATGTATCAGTTTCTAAAAGCAATCATAAATCATATGTGCAGATTAATTAAAAAACTCGTTGAATACAATGACCCTGCACCCTCTACCAACTTTGAATGTCTTGTGTTTGGGGATGGAAAAGAAGATTATGATGAGATTCTAGAAGAGGTATCGCGGTTGCTTGAGCACGAGGAAAATACCATTCAACCTGTTGCACCCCAAAATTTACCCTCTTGATTTAGACTTATGTTTCATCATGAATATCATATTGCATTGCATTCATACATTGTGATGGGATCAAAATACTTTGGTTATCAAGTCTTCCTGAAGCTTTGAAGGTTGATTGCATTGACAAGTTGCTCAAGTAGAACCTTATTATCTAAACCTTTGGATCTTTCAAGCTCAAAAGTTATTGCATATCTCAAGTTTTTTTATCCATCTCTTTAGATCATCAGAGGATTGAAGTTTGTGACTGATTATAAGAGGAATCACTCTCTTGATTCACCAGTTAAAATTAGGGTTTTGCTTGATCAAGGATATTGATCAATGTACAAGTCTTGATTTGGAAGCTACAACATCTCATTGGTATTTGAAAAGTCTTTGTACAAGAAATTGGTCAAAATGCCCAAAGGATTTGAAATTTTGGAGATGATTCATCAGTCTCCTAAGGTGTTAACCAAAACTAGGGTTTGGGATTTTATCAAGATTTCTTGAGAATTTTGAAGTGAAACTTTTTACATGGCCTCTATATATTTGGGAGATAGTATGTTTGAAGTTTTGACCATCAATTTTGAAGAGAAGTGGACCAATTAATTCAAAGGGGGCAAAATGGTCATTTTGGTCAAAATCAGTCAAAGTCAAGGTTGACCAAGTGAACTTTTGGTCAACCATCAATTCAAGGGTATACTTTTCATATTTCAAGTCCATTTTGATCATTGGATCAAGAAGATTGAGGTTTGGGTTGAAACTTATTCATGAAGAAACCCTAAAAGTTTCTAATTTTGGAAAATGAGGACTTAACTTCAAAAATTCATATTTTATTCACCTTTGATTAAAGAAATTCAAATGAAATATGCTTGGAAATATAAGAGGGTGATCTTTATCTCCTTTTGGTCTCATGTCCAAATTGGCAAATAGTCAAGAGTTATGGTCTTTGGAAGTTCATGCCTCAAGTTAAAATTATAGGTCATTTTCCAAAAGTAGTGAATTTCATGTCAAATTTTGAGGACCTTAGTGGATTCAATTGCAAAAACACAAAACTAAGAGATTATAGATCTTTTCAATTCCTTTCCAAATTGTACCCATTTGTGTCCAAATTCAAAAGTATGGGCAAGTTATGGTCTTTTGAATTTCATGCCATTTTATTGAACTTTAGCCATGCAAGCAAAATGCCAAAACTTGAGAACTTCATTTTCAGTCATTCTTTTCACTTCTAATCAGGCCCATGACTAATTTTTGACTTGAGGAAGCCCATAATGGCAGCAAAATCGTGCCCCATGTGCAGCTGTACCACCATGACTCAAAAATTGACAAAACATGCCAAATTTGCAAAAACACTAGCATGATCTCATCATGAGGAATCAAGGGCCAAGATTTGGTGGATCAAAATCTGAGTAAGAAAGGCCTCAAAAGCAATTGAAAGGAGGAAAAACACATGAGCGGATGGCATGATCATAATTTTATTTTTCAATATAGCAAAAATTCCAATTGGGCAATGCACTCACTTTGAAGCCCATTTCTCTTGAAAAACCTACTCTACATGTCATATATATTAAGAAGCAAGCACTGAAGGCGGAGGAGAGAGCTCACAACTTCCATATTCCAGATCTGAATTCAGAATTTCCATAGATGCACTTTTCTTTGAATCTCAAGTTTCAGTAGTGCATTTGGAGTTTTTCTTCTTGCTTCTTCATCCTCAAGTGCTAAGGAAGCTAAAGCAAGCCTGGAATTAGATCTGGAGTGAGAGAATCAAGCGTTCGTATTTTGAATTGAGGTAGGTTCATTTAACTTTGATTTTTGAAATGTAGCCGTTTATTGTTGAAATTAAGCATGAATATCTGTTTGTGGATGTTATATGAACGATTCTGAAGCAATTTGAGGTTTCATTTGGTATACAATGCTTGTTTGAGATCACTGCAACTCTAGGTTTCAGTGAGTTTTTGATGTTTTCATGCATAAATTTCTAAATCCATGTTTGACTACTTGATGTGATTCGAATTGTATTGAATTCCTTGTCACGATGACTTTAATTTGCACTTGATTTGATGAAAAATGGTTGAGAAACGAGTTTGTTTGGAGGGACTAAAGTTGGGGTGCAACACTGATGGGCGCGCGCGTTTTTTGGTTTGGCTGGAGGTTAGGGATGATGAGGTGTCATCATCTGAACGGGTCCATTTGAATTTTTGAATATTAGTTTATGTTTTGATTTCAATTGATTTTCTAATTTTTGTTTCTTGATCAAAACAATTTAAAAAATTCTTAAAAAATTATCACAAGTCCAAAATAATTCCTACTATCTTGTGTAATTTTATTGAAATTTTTAAAAATGTTTTGATTGGTTCAAAATTTCATAAGTTTAATTAATTGTTAGTTCAATGATTATTTTTATTTTAATAGTTCTTTTGATCTAAAAATTCCACAAAAATTATCTTTGACTCATAAAATAATTTAGAAATTGATTCTGATTTTGGTTTAGCATTTTTTCTATTTTTGATTAGAAATTTAATTTGAGAAGTTTATTTGAAATGTTTGCTTCATAATTTTTGTTTTAATATCTCCTTTAATTCAAAAATCCTCAAAAAAATCATATAAGTTTGTTTTTAATCATAGCGTCTGAATATAATTTTGTTTTGACCTTTTTATGAAATTTGGCTAGGGTTTGCATTTTGTCATTAAATAATAGTTTAAATTGTTTAATTGTTTGTTTGATTTTATTTTAATATTTCCTTTAATTCAAAAATTCCAAAAAAAATCATGGGTGCTGGTTTTTAATTCTAATATTTGAATATAATTTTGGTTGGTTAGTTTTTTGACTTTTGATTGGAATTTTATTTTGAGATGTGAATTTTTGTTTAATTGTTTAAAGGTTTGAATTTTGATTTTATTTTTGACTTTTCTTTAATTCTATAAATTTGAAAAAAAAAAGTTCTTTGATCTTAGGAGTTTTCTTTATTTTTGTATGGTTTTAGTTTGATTTGTTTAGAATTGGAACTTGATTAATCAATAATTGAGTTCATTTTCTAATAAATTAGGGTTTTGCTAATTCCCTTGTTTGTTTTGATTCCAAAAAGCAACTGGCCTTGAGTTTCAATTTAATTTGGTTCTTGTTTAAGATTCATAGATGGATTGAGGTCCTTAAAAAGATTTTTCTTGAATTAATTGATAAGGTTTGATATTTTCCACAAAATATTTGGAAAACTTGTCTAGTTTGGTGGTTTTTGCCAACTAGTCTTTGATATTTGAAGTTTGATTGATCCTTTTCTCATCCATCCATGAACTTAAAACATGTTTGCTGACTCTTATGCATCTCAAGGATGCTAAGAAATTTTTTGTTTGAATTATGGAGGCCCTTTTCTTTTTTTTTGATGTATTTTTGAAGTGAAGGTACCCAATTAATGTTACATATCTTGTTGCAATTTGCTTGATGGCCAATGAACTTGAGTGAGCTCTATTGTGATACGGTGGGAGAACTGACTTGAGGTTGTGTTTGTGTTCGCAATTGTGCGGTTTAGCAAGAGACGCCACCGACTTTTTATTTTATCCTAAGGAAAGGTAAAAAAGCACAGGAAAGACCTTTGAGATGTTTTCTTGGGTTCGGGGAGTATATTATAGAAAGGGAAGGTATTAGCACCCTTTCTATCCATGGTTATCCATGGGCTCTTAGTTACTTGTTTAGATCACTTGCTTTGCTTTTCACTTGTTTGAAATGGTGCTCTTCAATTGTTTGAAATGGTGCTTTGTGTGTGATTTTGAAAGATGTTTTGAAAAGAGGCCATCGTTGTGGCAACCTTTGTAATGATTCTTGTTTGAATGTATACAAAGGTGTTTTTTTGTCTTTTGAAAAGTTTTCAATGTTTGAAAGTAGGGTTTTGAAATTGTGTAATGAAGTGTGTTTTGAAGATATCAAGGATGTTTTTGCAAGCTTTTGATCAAGTAACTAAGAGACATCTACCCTATTTTACTCAAAGATCTTTCTTATGTTTTTAACCCTTTTAACAGTGTTGCTTCACCATTGTATTTGGTGAACAACCTTATGTTAGGATGTTAAACAGGACAGGCGCGGGTCATCGTATAGACCATGATAGCAATTGTGTCAAGTATTTTTGGCAATTTTCTTAAGGGACTTGATCATTTTGTTTAGGCAACTCAGATAGCGTCATCGAGGGACTATGATCTTTTGTTTTGTTTTTGCTTTGCCAAAGTACTTGACATGCATACCATGGCCTATTTTTGAAGGCAACAAGTGGATTGTAACCCTAGGGGTGTAAGTGTGCATTGTGTTTGTTTTTCATGCATTTTTGTCTTTGATTAGGTCAAGCTATTTGTTGGTTTTGATTTTTGCATACAAACCCTAATTCTAATCATGGCATAATTGAAAGCTTAAAGGTGCGAGAATTCAAGTCCTAAACAATTACAACATGATATAGGAAGGGGGGTACAAATTTGAATAGGGGATTATTTTGCAAGAAATTAAACCCTAAATTATTACAACCAAATTGAATTTGCAAGGCATAATATTTAAATGTACAATAATTAAATAAATACAATAAATATTAAATAAAAAGTGTTATGCAAAAAAGGGTTTTTTAGGTATGTAAAGTATTTTCAATGGAAAGAAATGTAAAGAAATAAATAAAAAAAGTTAATTTTAATTATTTTTAGGGTAAACCCTAATTTCTTAAAGAAATGGTATTATTATATATTTATATACAAAAATGTATCAATATGTACAAAAAATAAAAGTATATTGAAAAAAAAGTATTTTTTAGTATAAAATATCAATAAAAATAAAATGTATTATTTTTGTCTTTTTTATTCTATGCTTTTAATAAAATAAAGTATATATATATATATATATATATATATATATATATATATATATATATATATATATATATATATATATATATATATATATATATATATATATATATATATATATATATATATATATATATATATATATATATATATATATATATATATATATATATATATATATATATATATTAAGTGTATAAAAAATAAAATAAATTATTTACAAAAATGTATATATTTCAAGAAAATATTTTCAAATGTGAATAAAAATAAAAAATGAAAATAAAAGTATTTTTTTAAGTTATTTTTAAGTTTAAACAAAATAATATAAAGTATTTAAACATTTTAATGTTAGAAATAATTAAAATAAATACCAAATAAATATAAAAATTTATGAAAATATTTTTTAGGCATTTTTTTATGTTTGGAAATAAAATAATAAAGTCAGAAATGAAATAAAAATGAAAAAAATATACAAAGAAATGGGCCAGGGGGTGTGAAACTGAAAAAGCAAGTGTTAGAAGCAAAAACAAGCCAGCCCAGCCCATCAACTTCATCTTCTTCCTCCAGACTTTGAAAAAACGCGCGCTTGCTACACAAACTCGTATCTCCTGTATTTGTGATCTTTTGACAAAACTCAAAACATGAAACTTGTAGAGCATCAAACCACAATTCTAACCATATAAAAAACTTAATCTAACTCTCAAAGACCAGAGAGAATTTCTCTGGCCCTAATTTCTGACCTAGTTTTTTCAGAAAGTTCATGGATGAAATTCTCCTAGCACGATTAATATAAATGAAAACTAAGCACATGTATGGTTTCAGGGCAATGAATACAACATCTTTTATTCACAAACCTAAGTCTAAATGTTCCTAAATAGAGAGATAGAAGTTCATGAAATACCTGTTTCAGTTGAGTTTGAGGTGGACAATGCAGCAACTTTCAATGGGGCCTAAGGTTCTTTTGAGCTTGCTTGATGTCCCCTGAACCTTTCCCAATGCTTAGTTTGTTTTGAAGTGGCCTGAATCGTGCTACAGAACTCAACCTGCAAAGCTTCCAAACAAAAATGGTGATGTGTGTTAATGGAGTTACAGTAGCTTGTGAATGATCTGGACAACTTAGGTGTATTGTTTAGAATGTGTTAGAAGTGATTTGGGACAAAACGCACGAGGGAATTTGATTGTGGCTTGTGATTTGCAGAACTGGCCCTATTTTGCAAGAAAATGTGGTTTTTGAGTATAAGGGTGCTTTAGGGGTGAAAGGCTCGTGCTTCTGGCTTACAAAGGTATGCAAAACTTGTTTGAAAACTTGGCTTGAGTTCAATATATCAGATGTGTGAGTTCTGAGCTTTTTACCATTTGACTTGTTTTGAAAGAAAAGTTTGAAGTGAAATGAGATAGGCCCGTACAGGCTATCTCCAAGCATGCACCAACTTCTTATACCTTTGCTAAAGTTTGTGGAACTTGTTTGCTGCAAAGAAAGAAGTTCAAAGCTCAAGAAAGACAACTTTGCAAAAGTTATGCTTTATGAAAATGGAAGTGTGATCTTTATGCCCAAAATGGAATTATTCAATGTACAATGCTTCCTTGATCAGGACAATGCCTCTAACAAATGTATTTGCGTTCAATTTTTGAGTGTTGAAGGGTTTAGAGACCTGTAATTATGTACTAAACTAGTTTGGTCAGATTTGCAACTTGGTATGAACATGTATTGGCCATGGTTACAAAGTGATTTTTGGCCAACTTCAAGCATTCGATTCTCCCTAACCACAAAGGTGTTTGAGGAGTTCTTGGACAATTTGGAAAGCTTGCAACATGTACTATAATCCATCTTTGAAATGATACTTAAGACTCCAAGTGTAACTATGTGAAAAAAGGCCAAGAAGATGGGTTAAAATCTTGCCTAAACCAGGGCAAAATTTCTCTAAGTTAAAAGTTTTAAGTACCCTTGTTCCAAAAATCATAACTTGAGATCCAAGCTTCTTTTGAGAAAACTTTGTGATTCAAAGTTGTAGACTTTGTGATGGACTACAACTTTCATGTTGTAAGTTTTGATTTAATCCCTTTTCATCTTGGTGAAAATGTGGGGCAAAGTTAGGAAAAAATAAGAAAATTTTATAACTTAGAAAATTTCTAAGTTATGAAATTTTTCCGTTTTAAACCCTAATTTGCAATTTTGGGTTTTTTGATGAACAAGTTTCATAATTTGACATGTCTTGATGAAAAATGACCCTTGGCACTTGATTTTGACCAAAAAGTCAAAGTTTGACTTTTCAGTGTACAGTCAAATTTTTATCAGTTGATTGAAAAATTCATCTGTCAATCCTATGCATTTGAGGTCTTTTGAACTTGTTGAATGGGTCAAGATGATGTCATTGAGTCCTTGAGTCCATGGTTGAGCTTGATTTGCCATTGGCTAGGTCATATAGTAAAAAATTGCCTTTGTACAGTCAAAACCCTAAAAATGACCATTTTGCCCTTTTGGTGATCTGATCAAATTTCTTGTGGAATTATGATCTAAACTTGATCAAATGGTTCATGTGAGTTCATAATGTTGATGTGGGTCAAAATTCATGAGATTTGACTGTCAATTAGCCACCGTTGACTTTTTCCCCAATACAGCTGATTTCTAGGTCAACTGTCCAATTGACTGGGCAAAAATTTGAATCAAGGCTTGAAACTTGGTATAGACAAACTTGTGAGTCCAACATGAAGTATGAAAGTAATTTTGGGCATTGTAGGTTAAAACATCCCTGTGCAAACTCAAACCCTAATTTGGGTCAACAGTGCAAGGAGGTGCCTTGAGCAGAGCAAACCCTAGCTTGATCTTGAGTTCCAAGAGCCTTGTGATGAGAAATGTTGATAAAATGAGAGGGAAAATTTTGGGGTACAACAGTTGTCCCTGTTCAATCTTCTTGAACCTGAAGAGTTAGATTGGAAAGTTTGCCTTTCGCGACTCGAAGGTAAAAGAGGATTGGACACTAGAGTGCCCGTAAATTTGCACTCGTCAAAATATAGCTGAGGAAATGGGCTTAAAGATGCCATTTGGAGATGGTGGAATCTTACTGAAGATGGGCTTAAAGATGCCATCCAAGAATGTTTGTTGAATTGCAATGTTGTAGGTCAGAAGAATGAGCATCAAAATGGTATCCGTGTCTGGAATGCATTTGAACTGTATCTGGAGATTGAGTCTGTATGAGCATAAGAATGGCGTCCGTGTCTGGAGCATATCTGAGCGGTAACTGTATTTGAACTTTGAATGAATATCAGAATGACTGCGTGTCTAGAGTATATCTGTATTTTATCTGAAGTTGAGATCTGTATGAGTAGCATAATGACTTCCGTGTCTGGAGTGTATCTGAGACTGTAACTGGGATCTGAATAAGTGACAGAATGACTTCCGTGGTGACTGCACTGGGGAGAATCAAACTTCTGGTGTAAGGGCCAGAATGGCATCCGTGTCTGGAGCGTATCTGAACTTGTAGTTGATAGTTGAATCTGAATGAGAGATAGAATGGCTGTTGTGTCTGGAGCGTATCTAGTATGTATCGGATTGCTGAAGTCTGAATGAGTAGTAGAATGACCGCTGTGTCTGGGGTGTATCCGTACTGTATTTTGACTTGAAGTTATGAATGAGTAATAGAATGACCACCGTGTCTGGGGTGTATCCATACTGTATCAGAATAATTGTTAATGATAGCCTTTTAATCTTATCCTGACAAGGGTAAAATGTTAGCTAAAACACAAAGTTATGTTGTATGATATGTATGATGCAATGAACTGTGTTTCATCCATGTTTATGATATATGAATGTAATGGATGAGCATGTAATCTGAGTGGCTGTCTTGCTGAGGAAAATAAATCCTTGATAACTGGATATAATGAAATCTTTGACTGCTGCCGGGGAAAGTAAATCCTTGACCAATGCTGAGGATTCAAAACTCTTTGATTGCTGAAGATGAGAGATCCTTGTTGACTGCTTGGGGATTAAAGATCTCTGTTTGTTTGAGAAGGAGAAATCCTGGGACCACTACCGGAGCTTGAAAATCCTTGGCGATTTGTGGGGATTAACAAGGCCTTTTGATAACTTCTGTAGGGAATGAGAATCCTTCATGACTTTCCTGGGAAATAGGGAAAACTTTGAAAATCTCTACTGGGGATTAGAACCTGGGAGGCTTCTGCTTGGCGAAATGAGATCGAGAATCTTCGATCTTGCTGGGAGATAACTCTGTGGGGAGAATGTTCACTCGGACGATGAAATCAGGAGCTTGGGTTGTTCGCCAATCTACTGGGGAATCATCCTAGTTGGGGATAAGCCAAGAAGTTAACTGTTATTTGCTTGGTTCTCAGACTTTTAAGATAGCCTGCTGGGGAAATTGGGGGAAGTTGAACAGTTCCCACCGGGGGTTGATAGTTGGAAATTTGACTTCGCTGGGGAAGAAGGTTTAGAATATTCTGGCTCCACTGGGGATAGGTTTTTCAGGGCTTTCGGGCTCCACTGGGGATCTTGAAGTTTAACTCCGCTGGGGACACATACTTTAAGACTTTGGATTTGTTGAGGAACTGAACAATGTATTGCAGGGGATTTCTTCTGGAGTGGCACAAAGATATCTTCCTACACCTTCAACCTATCAGTAATTACCCTTTCTCAATTTCGTTTTATTTGTAAGCAGTGATTATATTCAAATGCATATGCCTATTTAACAAAACTTTGGACGTTTTCAAATAAAACATGAGTGTAAAAAAGAAAGAAAGGCAAGCAAATTTCTGCACTTTGAAGTATCTTTGTATTAACTTTTGTAAGTATCTTTGTACAAAGGAGACAAACATCCTAGTAAGAGAATGTTGTCGTAAAAATTGAAACATTTCATACAAAAGAAAGATGGCTATGTGTAACCATTCCATGGGATTCCCATTCTGCTATAGCCTTCACAACTTTGAGTATCTTGTCCATTCGCTGCTTCGTCCGCCGATGACTGGATTGATCAGAAACTTGGATCTTGTTGGTTAAGAGATTGTTCTTAAAGTGATCCGACGAGACATAATCATACGCTTTAATTCCCTAACTTTTGCCTGGACCGTCCCTTCGGGTTTTCGATCCACCGGGAAACCCTTTTTTGCCTAAGTCGCCCTTTCGGGTTTTCAACTTGCCGGGTGTACATATTTTTTTGTTTTATCCCTAATTTTTGCCTGAACCGCCCTTTCGGGTTTTCGATTCACCGGGATGCCCATTTTTGCCCAAGTCGCCCTTTCGGGTTTTCAACTTGTCGGGTTATTTTATGCGTAGTATCTTTTGACTATGTCTGCATTCGTAGGGTGCGGCAAGTCGTCACCGTCCATAGTGGTCAGAATCATTGCCCCACCAAAAAAGATGCTCTTGATCATAAATGGTCCTTCGTAAGTAGGAGTCCATTTGCCCTTGGGATCACTTTGCGGCAAGATGATCCGCTTGATTACAAGATCTCCGATTTGATATACCCGACGCCTGACTTTCTTGTTGAAAGCCTTGATCATCCATTTTTGATACGTCTGACCATGACAAACAACAGTAAGTCGCTTCTCATCGATCAAATTAAGTTGGTCAAGCCGGGTCTGAATCCAATCGTCTTCACTCAAACCGACATCCTTCATAATCCTCAAGGAAGGAATCTGAACTTCCATGGGTAGAACAACTTCCATGCCATATACCAAAGAAAATGGGGTTGCCCCTGTTGAAGTACGTGTCGTGGTACGATATCTATGCAGAGCAAACAGTAACATCTCATGCCAGTCCTTGTAGGTGACTGTCATCTTTTGAATGATCTTCTTGATATTTTTGTTCACGGCTTCAACAACAGCGTTCATCTTCGGCCGGTAGGGAGATGAATTGTGATGATAAATCTTGAACTGTTCGCATAGAGAAGTGATCATAGTGTTGTTAAAATTTGTACCGTTGTCCGTGATAATCCTGTCGGGGATACCATACCGGCATATGAGGTTCTGCTTGATGAAGCAGGCAACCACATTCTTTGTAACTGAGGCGTAGGAAGCTGCTTCGATCCACTTGGTAAAATAATCAATAACGACCAAGATGAAGCGATGTCCATTGGATACCGTAGGCTTGATCTCTCCAATCATGTCAATGCCCCACATTGCGAATGGCCAAGGAGATGTCAGAACGTTGAGATGAACAGGAAGAATATGTACCTTGTCGGTGTAGACTTGGCATTTGTGACAAGTGCGGGAATGTTGATGACAATCAGCTTCCATGGTAGACCAGTAGTAGCATGCCCTTAGAATCTTCTTAGCCATCGTATGTCCGCTCAAGTGGGTGCCAAATGTGCCACTATGTATCTCGGTCATGATCAACTCTGCTTCAACCTTGTCCATACAACGAAGTAGAACACAATCATGGTTGCGCTTATAAAGGATGCCATTGCTTAGGAAGAACTTGGCAGCAAATCTCCTTAAGAAATTTTTATCATTGACTGAAGCTCCTTCAGGATATTCTCTAGTTTGGAGATACCTTTTGATTTCATGAAACCAGGGTTATTCCACTACTTCTTCGGTGTTAATCTCATGACAGTGCGCAGGTTCGTCCATTCGCTCGATGGTAATTTGGGGAGCCTCGTCATCCCAGTTGAGTTTAAACATGGAAGACATTGTAGCCAGAGCATCGGCTAACTTATTTTCTTCTCGTGGGAAATGCTCGAAGGTAATCTGCTCGAAATGAGGCAACAATGTCAAGACATGTTCTTTGTATGGGATACGATTAGGATGTTTGGTGTCCCACTCTCCTTTAACTTGACTGATAACCAAAGCCGAGTCCTCGAATACGACCAAAGATCTAATTCCCAAGTCTATAGCAACCTTGAGACCGAAGATGCAAGCTTCATATTCAGCCATGTTGTTGGTACAGCTGAAGCAAAGTCGGGCAGTGAAGGGTGTATGACAACCTTCCGGAGAAATGAGTACCGCACCGATACTGTTGCCAAGTGCATTTGAAGCACCATCAAAGTACAGGGTCCATCGGGATCCTTGTTCAGGTCCGTCATACGGTCCGTTACCTTCAATGTTGTCAAATGTCATGATGTCCTCGTCAGGGAAATTGAATCTCATAGATTGGTAATCTTCGACGGCTTGATGAGCTAGATGGTCAGCTAGTACACTCCCCTTTATAGCTTTTTGGATAGTATACTGGATATCATACTCAGTCAAGATCATTTGCCATCTAGCGATTCTTCCAGATAAAGCAGGCTTCTCGAAGATATACTTGATCAGATCCATTTTGGAAATCAGCAGAGTGGTATGAGTCAATATATACTGCCTTAGCCGGCGAGCAGCCCATACCAAAGCGCAACAATTTTTCTCGAGCAGTGAGTAGCGAGTCTCACAGTCGGTAAACTTTTTGCTAAGGTAATAAATGGCATGCTCTTTTCGGCCAGACTCGTCATGTTGGCCCAGTACGCACCCCATTGAGTTATCCAAAACAGTCAGATACATGATTAACGACTTTCCTTCGATGGGTGGCATCAAGATAGGAGGTTCCAGTAAATACTCCTTGATCTTATCAAAAGCAACTTAACAATCATCTTTCCATTCAACTACGTGATATTTCTTCAACAGTTTAAATATTGGCTCACCGGTAGATGTTAGGTGAGAGATGAACCTTGCGATATAGTTTAAGCGTCCCAAGAAACCTCTGACCTCCTTTTTAGTGCGGGGGGTAGGCATTTCTTGTATAGCCTTTACTTTAGCTGGATCAACCTTAATGCCTTTGTTGCTGACAATAAATCCCAAAAGTTTACCAGACCTAACTCCAAAAGTGCACTTGCTTGGGTTTAATTTGAGCTTATATTCCTTCAACCTGGCAAACAGCTTTTGCAAATGATCAAGGTGTTCTTCTTCCGTCTGTGATCGAGCTATCATGTCGTCTACGTAAACTTCGATCTCATGATGTATCATATCATGAAATAAATCTACCATAGCGTGTTGATAGGTTGCCCCTACATTCTTCAGCCCGAATGGCATCACTTTGTAGCAGAAGGTATCCCATTGCGTGACAAAGGTAGTTTTCTCCATGTCCTCGGGGGCCATTTTGATCTGGTTGTATCCCGAGAATTCATCCATGAAGGAAAAAACCTTGTGTTGAGCTGTGTTGTCAACCAAGATGTTGATATGTGGCAGTGGAAATCATCCTTGGGGCTAGCCCTATTTAAATCCCGATAGTCCACACACATTCTGACTTTGTCGTCCTTCTTAGGCACGGGCACAATGTTAGCAACCCATTGTGGATATGAAGTAACAGCCAGAAAGCCAACGTTGAATTGCTTCATTACCTCAGCTTTGATCTTCTCATACATGTCGGGCCTTATTCAGCGGACCTTTTGCTTGACTGGTGGACAGTCTTATCTTGTAGGGAGACGGTGAACCACGATATCTGTATCTAGTACCGGCATGTCTTCATAAGACCAGGCGAAGATTTCAACATATTCGTTCAACAACTGCACTAAGCGCTCTTTGACGCTTAGTTCCAGGTTGGCACCCACTTTTACCTCTGTCTTGTCTTCCTCTGTCCCCAAGTTGATGGTTTCTAGCAACTCTTCATGAGGCAGAATAACCCTCTCTTCTTGTTGCAAAAGTCTGGCTAACTCTACCGGTACTTCACAGTCTTCGTCAACTTCGTACTCAGCATGATTGACCAAATCTTCAGAGTTACCGAAGGCTAAAGCAGAATAGTCGCCCATGGAATCCGGAGTGGATGGGTACCTGCATTTGTGAGTGTGGGTGTGTGTAAGGGATAGCCATCCTTAAAAAAAACAAAATGCAAAAGTAAAGATAATGAACACAACATTTTATAGATGAAGACGTCCAATGATTCATTAAAACATGGCATATGATAATGAAGAAAATCAAGCCCTTACAAATGGACCTACATGCCCCGGGCAAGTCATGAGGTGAAAATAGTGTACGAATTGTTTAGTTATTACAGACCAAAAATGGGAAATTGTTCAAAGATAAATTTACTGGTTGATGAAGGTGATGGGAATAAAATCCTTTGCTTCCCAATTGCTTAAACCCCCTTCGACGGTTGGAAAGATCTAATCTGCAAAGTTGTCTTCTTCCTCATCATCTTCTACAGCATTAACTCCATGGTAGGTGATTTTTACGGGTGGTCTTCCAGTCTTGGATCGACGCATAACCTTTTGTCCTGCAGTAGTAAACCCTAATCCAAACTTGTCCGTCTTATGGGGAAAATCAGGCAGTTGCCCCCACACCGTGCTATTTCCTTCTTTGATTACCGCCTCTGCATCCTTGCTAGATGCCATCCTAGATACATGCTTGGGAACGATAGGCACCTCAACCATTATCTTCGCAACTGCGACCTCAGGAGAAACTTCCTCAAAATGTTGGAAAGGCGTTTCGATGAATTCGCCACCCAACTCCACATAGAGGAAGGAGTTGAGGTGACTTATCATGTACTCTTCCTCACCGTGCACAGTTATAATCTTACCCTTAACAGGATATTTCAGCATTTGGTGTAAAGAGGAGCTAACTGCCCCAGCATAATGGATCCACGGTCTTCCCAACAAACACAAGTATGAAGGACGTATGTCCATCACATAAAAGGTGGAGTTGAAAACTTCTGTGCCCACTTTGATAGGAATGTCAACCTCTCCGTGAACCATTCTTTTGGAGCCATCAAAGGCCCTAACAACGATGTTACTGGGTTTGAGGGTCAATCCTTCGCAGTCCAAACGGTCCAACGCTTTCTTCGACAGCACATTTAAGGAAGAACCAGTATCAACTAAGACATGGGCGAGGGTGGTTCCCCTGCATTCAACTGAGACATGTAGCGCGTCATTGTGTTTCCTTCCCTTGGGAGTCAAATCAGCATCGGAAAAGCCAAGGCCATTATCAGCAGTAAGATTGGCCACACACTCCTGAAACTGGTCAGTCGAAGTTTCTTGGGGCACGTGTGCCGTCTTTAAAAATTTGATTAAGGCCTTAGCATGGGCCTCAAAGCAGAGTAGAAGAGCCAAGATTGATATTTTAGAAGGGGTCTGCCCTAGCTGTTCCACGACGTCGAAATCGCTCCTTTTGATTATTTTCAAGATTTCCTTCATTTCTTTCTGGGTGGTTTTGGGGATAACCACAGTATGAGCCTTTGTCCTGACAGGCGCTTCTAGTATCCCCTTACCCTTATCGGTAGTATCAACAGATGGTCTTACTTCAGGAGTATCCAATTCTTCAATTATCGGGTCTTGCACAGATGGCCTAACAGGCACAGAAGCTTTCGAGGGTCCGAAAACTGCTCGAGGGGGAGCAATCTCCAGAGAAAAAATCTGGCCGCTGCGGGTTATCTTGCTTGTTCCTGCAATGTTCCCTAAATCAGGGGTTTCCTCTTCAGAATTATCTTGGACTGCTTCAATCTGTTTGATACCATGATAGAAGATTTCTCCTCCGTAGTTCCATGGTATCATTTTGTTAGATTGATACGGGACAGGCCCCGGCATGGTGATTTTTAATGGTACAAACTCAGGATCAGGTGTAATCTTGACAGGCCTTTTGCAAGCCTTGGGAAGATCGTCGGTAATGGTTATTATTGCAATATCATTGTTTGAAGTAGCAAAAGTAGCAGGAGTAACAGGAGTGAAGGTATCAACAAGGGTCTTTTGGAAGAGTATCTCTTGGGTATCCATCAGGCGTTGGATACCTGATTTCAACATTGGGCAGTCAGCTCGTATGTTTAAACAAAAGTAGCAGTCTTTTCCACAGCCTGGGAATATCCCGGCTCTCATCAAATTCACTTTAATCACTGGCAAGGGAGTCAAAAGGTCAGCAACATTGGTAACATAAAGGTCTTCCATAACGGCATGAACATTATGACCGTGCTTGGGCATCGGAGCAAATATCACGTTTGGCTTTTCGGGCGCATCAAATTCTACTTCCTTGGCGTCAATCAGGTCTTGGATTTTATTCTTAAGCGCCCAATAATTGTTGGTATCATGCCCTGCACTGTCAGAGTGGTAAGCACACTTGGCATTAGAGTGGTAGTATGAAGAGGAGGTATTAGGGTTCTTTGGCGCTTCCTTCAAACTGGTAAGATTCAGCTTTAACAAATGTGGGAGTACTTGAGCTGGCGTCATGTTGATTCGGGTGAACTGCCATTGTGGCCTTTCTACCAGTTGTTGATTAGATCTTGGCTGATTGCTGCGAGGTTGATCATTTGAAGAGTTTTGAATCATCACAGCCCCTACAGTTGGCCGGCGCTCGGTTCTTCCTTGACTTTTTTGAGAATAAACAGCAGAGGCTTCCTTCTTAGCTGGGAAGGTTTTCTTAACAGCAGTGGACGCGGAGGTATCTTTCTGAATCTTACCACTTTTAATACCGGCCTCGACCCTTTCGCCGGTCAAAATTAGTTCGGTGAATCCCGCGGAAGAACTCCCAATTAAATGATTGAAGAAAGGGCCAGACAGGGTCCCTAGAAACATGTCAACCAACTCTCTATCCGACAATGGTGGCTGCACCCTCCCAGCCAGATCACGCCACTTCTGGGCATACTCTTTAAATCCTTCATTGGAAGCCATCCTCATACTTTGTAGCTGAGTACGAGTGGGCGCCAAATCAGCGTTGTATTGGTATTGACGGTAAAAAGCAGCAGCTAAGTCTTCCCAGTTATGAACCTCAGATCTCTCAAGTTGATAGAACTAGTCCAATTGTGTGCCTGACAAACTGTCTTGGAAAAAGTGTGCCCAGAGGTCTTTATCAGATGAGTGGGGTTGGATCTTTCTGACATAGGATCTCAGATGCATCTTTGGACATGACAGACCGTCATACTTAGCAAATGTTGGTACTTTGAACTTGGGAGGAATAACGATCCCAGAGACCAACCCCAGTTCTTCAAAATCTAAACCAGGTACCCTTTGCAACTCCATGGCTGCCAATCTATCCTCAAGATTCTTATATTTATCATCCGCCGGGGGATATTGCTGTTCGGAGTAGTCTTCGTCTTCTTCCTCTTCCTCCTCTTCAACTTCAGATTCAGAAGGTCCCATAACTCCTTTTCCTTTACCAGCCCCTTCATCAGACGTTGAGGGGAACTCAAGAACTTTTCTAGCATTGCTTTCAAACCTTCTTCCAAAAGTGTCTACTCCGGGCCTTTTCTACTTTTTCTCTTTATTTTTCTCCAACAGTGCTTTAAGGTCCTCTTGACCCTTTGCTAAGGTCATGAGGAGTTGCTGGAATTGAGAATTCTGTGCTTGCAGATCCTTAACCGTCTGCTCCAAATCCATCTTGTGTTATAAACAACAGAAAGATAAGGAAACCTGGTGTGAAGACCTGTTTATGCATATGATGAATGGTATGTTATTCATGTAATGCATTCAAGGATTCAGAAATTCAAATTTGTTGCAAACAAAAAGGAACACACGTCATATTAAGAAGAAATTGTTAGTACATCAGCGCCCCATGGGAAAAATATTACAAAATTCTTAATGTAAAAAGACATTGCGCATCCTCTTTGGTGCGATGTAAGTGTTGAGAGTTTCCTCCTCATGAAGTCGGCGGGTGAGCTCCAAAACCTTCTTCTCACTGGAATAGAAGCTGGCTTCAAAAGTATTCCGTTCTTCTTTGAGTTGGATCCAACTATTTTGAAATTCTTCCCATGATGTTGGCATGTCAGGATGTAGGAGGGTGTATGGAACCTCTCCTTCCATAACAGGCTCTTTGATCAAGGGGAGAATGTGAGGGTATGGCATCATAAGATTTTGGGCGCGGGTTCGTACCCTCTTGAGATAAGGCTCAAGGGGGATGGAATTCTTGTGCCCCAATGTCTTACTATCCACTTTGTTGGGCATCCTCCAAGCTTTGATGAACCTTTGTCAAAGTCCTCGCATCGTTGTCGAAGTCAAAAACTAGGTCAGGAATCAGCATGTCATGAGGGCCATCCCTCTAAGCATATCCAAATTGTCTTAGAGCTAAACAGGGGTTGTAGGTAATTCCTCCCCTAATGCCAAGTAGTGGGACATTAGGGAATTCCCCACAACGATCAATGATGATGACATTTTCTCTGGACCGAGAACACCAATGTACATCAAAATGTGTGAGGGTCATCAACCGTTGTGACCACCTTAAACCCTGCTCATTCTTCAAAACTGATTGTGGAAGGTGAGAAATAAACCACCTTGCTAGGAGAGGAGTACAACACATGAGAACACCTCTTTTCTTCATTGTTCGTGTGTAAAATGAGTGTAGGATGTCCCCAAGCAATATAGGTACAGGATTCCGGGATATGAAAATCTTGACAGCATTCACATCTATAAGTTGATCAGGGTTTGGGAACAAGACTAACCCATAGATAAGGAGTGCCACAATCTCTTCAAAGGCTTGTAGATCTAAAGAGTTCCAGTAGTCTTGTGCCTTCTCAAACAAAAACTTTGCCAAGAAACCCTTGACACCACTCTTGGTTTCCCAATGACCCTTGATATCAGATGGTTGCAAGTGTAATGCTTGAGCAACGTCTTCAGGCTTTGGTTCTTTTTCCGTACCATTGTAGGGTAGTTGATGAAGAATAGGAATTCTCAGGAGTTGAGAAAATTCCTCCAAAGTAGGTACTAGTTGGTAATCAGGGAATGTGAAACAGTGGTGTAGGGGGTCAAAGAACTGGAAGAGAACTTTCACCATGTCTTCTTCAATGTTGGAGTTGACCAAGTTGAGAAGCCTACCATGTCTTTCACTGAAGAGAGAATTCTCTGGAATCCTGGAAGTGAGCTCCTTGAGTTGGGGAGGGATTCTCACAAGGTTGACTTGAATTGTTTTCCTGCGAAGAGATTCCATGACCTATAAAACAAGAACAAAGATGAAGATCCAAACCCTTGAAATGGTTAGTGGATGCATATGATGCTTTATGATGTTCATGATGTATGCACAAGCACATGTACAAGTAAGTCACACAAAACCCTAGTTTCAGGCTTGCATGAGGTTTCATAGGTAAGTACCCTCTTGAGTTTAGTTGGCTCAAACTTGTCCTATAAATAGTAACCGGGTTCTAAGGAGCTCAATATCACTGGATTGTTTTCTATGTTCATTGTTTTGGTTTAGCCACTTAACTAGCGACCAAAATATTCCAAGAAAACAACCCTCAATGAGTGTAGTATCGAGTATCTACCAACTTTGGACTGCACCAAAGCCGGTCATCTCACTACCCCTAATAAAAGGTCAAGATGGTCAAGTAAGGTTCTAAGAGTTCATTAGTGCTTTATGACATCACTCAGCGGCCCCGTATTCTCTTTGATTGACTCAAAGGCTACCGATACTCACAAATATGTCGCACTAATATAGCTATTACTTCAACCATGTCGGTATACCCCGCACAGTTTCCACAACGTATTGCTATTTACCTATGAATGTTTCCCTAATCCGGGTAGAGGATTTCAAGCTCAAACAAGAGAACCAAATGTAAAGCAATCAAAGAAAACAATATAATCATGCAAAGGGTGATCTAAGACCTAAGGTTACTCCACTTTTAAAGTTATCCCCAGCAGAGTCTCCAGTTCTGGTATACGGTGGGAGAACTGACTTGAGGTTTTGCGTTTGTGTTTGCAATTGTGCGGTTTAGCAAGAGTCGCCACCGACTTTTTATTTTATCCTAAGGAAAGGTCAAAAAGCACAGGAAAGACCTTTGAGATGTTTTCTTGGGTTCAGGGAGTAGATTATAAAAAGGGAAGGTATTAGCACCCTTTCTATCCATTGTTATCCATGGGCTCTTAGTTACTTGTTTAGATCACTTGCTTTGCTTTTCAATTGTTTGAAATGGTGCTCTTCAATTATTTGAAATGGTGCTTTGTGTGTGATTTTGAAAGATGTTTTGAAAAGAGGCCATCGTTGTGGCAACCTTTGTAATGATTCTTGTTTGAATGTATACAAAGGTGTTTTTTTGTCTTTTGAAAAGTTTTCAATGTTTGAAAGTAGGATTTTAAAATTGTGTAATGAAGTGTGTTTTGAAGATAGCAAGGATGTTTTTGCAAGCTTTTGATCAAGTAACTAAGAGTCATCTACCCTATTTTACTCAAAGATCTTTCTTATGTTTTTAACCCTTTTAACAGGCTTCACCATTGTATTTGGTGAACAACCTTGTGTTAGATATTAAACGGGACAGGTGCGGGTCATCGTATAGACCATGATAGCAATTGTGTCAAGTATTTTTGGCAATTTTCTTAAGGGACTTGATCATTTTGTTTAGGCAACTCAGATAGCGTCATCGAGGGACTATGATCTTTTGTTTTGTTTTTGCTTTGCCAAAGTACTTGACATGCATACCATGGCCCATTTTTGAAGGCAACAAGTGGGTTGTAACCCTAGGGGTGTAAGTGTGCATTGTGTTTGTTTTTCATGCATTTTTGTCTTTGATTAGGTCAAGCTATTTGTTGGTTTTGATTTTTGCATACAAACCCTAATTCTAATCATGGCATAATTGAAAGCTTAAAGGTGCGAGAATTCAAGTCCTAAACTATTGCAACATGATATAGGGAGGGGGGTACAAATTTGAATAGGGGATTATTTTGCAAGAAATTAAACCCTAAATTATTACAACCAAATTGAATTTGCAAGGCAAATATTTAAATGTACAATAATTAAATAAATACAATAAATATTAAATAAAAAGTGTTATGCAAAAAAAAGGGTTTTTTAGGTATGTAAAGTATTTTCAATGGAAAGAAATGTAAAGAAATAAATAAAAAAAGTTAATTTTAATTATTTTAGGGTAAACCCTAATTTCTTAAAGAAATGGTATTATTATATATTTATATACAAAAATGTATCAATATGTACAAAAAATAAAAGTATATTGAAAAAAAAGTATTTTTTAGTATAAAATATCAATAAAAATAAAATGTATTATTTTTGTGTTTTTTATTCTATGCTCACAAAGTATGATGACCATGTCACATACCGATTATGGAAGATATATATATATATATATATATATATATATATATATATATATATATATATATATATATATATATATATATATATATATATATATATATATATATATATATATATATATATATATATATATATATATATATATATATATATATATATATATATATATATATATATATATATATATATATATATATATATATATATATATATATATATATATATATATATATATATATATATATATATATATATATATATATATATATATATATATATATATATATATATATATATATATATATATATATATATATATATTAAATATATTAAGTGTATAAAAAATAAAATAAATTATTTACAAAAATGTATATATTTCAAGAAAATATTTTCAAATGTGAATAAAAATAATAAATGAAAATAAAAGTATTTTTTTAAGTTATTTTTAAGTTTAAACAAAATAATATAAAATATTTAAACATTTTAATGTTAGAAATAATTAAAATAAATACCAAATAAATATAAAAATTTATGAAAATATTTTTTAGGCATTTTTTATGTTTGGAAATAAAATAATAAAGTCAGAAATGAAATAAAAATGCAAAAATAATAAATATACAAAGAAATGGGCCAGGGGGTGTGAAACTGAAAAAGCAAGTGTTAGAAGCAAAAATAAGCCAGCCCAGCCCATCAACTTCATCTTCTTCCTCCAGACTTTGAAAAAATACGCGCTTGCTACACAAACTCGTATCTCCTGTATTTGTGATCTTTTGACAAAACTCAAAACATGAAACTTGTAGAGCATCAAACCACGATTCTAACCATATAAAAAACTTAATCTAACTCTCAAAGACCAGAGAGAATTTCTCTGACCCTAATTTCTGACCTAGTTTTTTCAGAAAGTTCATGGATGAAATTCTCCTAGCACGATTAATATAAATGAAAACTAAGCACATGTATGGTTTCAGGGCAATGAATACAACATCTTTCATTCATAAACCTAAGTCTAAATGTTCCTAAATAGAGAGATAGAAGTTCATGAAATACCTATTTCAGTTGAGTTCGAGGTGGACAATGCAGCAACTTTCAATGGGGCCTGAGGTTCTTTTGAGCTTGCTTGATGTCCCCTGAACCTTTCCCAATACTTAGTTTGTTTTGAAGTGGCCTGAATCATGCTACAGAACTCAACCTGTAAAGCTTCCAAACAAAAATGGTTGTTGTACCCCAAAATTTGCCCTCCCATATTTCTCAAAACATCTCAAGAAAAATTCACAAGTCCAACCCGGCGCGTCATATTCAGGTGTTCTTTCCCCAAGATATCTCTGATAACGTATTCTCAAATTCAGGTTCGACTCAAGAGTCAATTCTTTAAAGAAGGTATCCGAATGTGTGAGTTTTTTCGAAGAAATATGGTGAAAAAAGTGTGCTGAAAGTGCAGTTTTTACGCGCTAAAAAATTCATAACTTGAAGATTGTGGCTCGTTTTGAACCCGTTCCGGCGGCCAAAATTCCGTCATGACATTATCTACGTTTTCATCTCTCACGGCTGGAAGCCAATTTCGATCAGAAGGTCTTCAAAAATGTGGATTTATCAAGTATTTTCATACAGAAAATTTGTGACAGAAGTTTATTTGCGTCATGTTCAGAAAATCATAACTTGGTCGATTTTCATTGTATCGAGCTGGTTCCGGCGCCAAAATTTCACAAATTGAGTTGGCTACATTTTCACAGAAGGTATTGAGTTCAAACGGTATTCAAAAGGCCTTCGATTTTTGCTCAGAGTGCGTGACACACCGAAAATCCTGAATGCTGAATATTATTTCATTTGGGCCGAAACTTTGAAAATTCATAACTCGGTCAATTTTTATCGGATTGGGCTCATATTTTTACACAAGGTCCCTGACTCGTAGATCTACAACTTTGCTTCAAAAGTCGAGACCAAATTATGCACCGATCAATACCAGTTTTTTATTGAAGAACGTGTCAGAGTCGACACTGGAGCCCAAAATAAGTTCGTCTGAGCTAAAACTTAAAAAATTCATAACTAATTCATTGTTTATCCGATTGAGCCGATTTTCGGACAGAAGTTAGTTCTTGATGTCGGCTACATTTTATTTTTACATTTCAACTTTAAAAATTGCACTTAAGTCCCTGCGATTTAGCCTGGAAAATGACGAACTCAAGTAAACATTGGAGGCCCAATTGCACATTCAAAGCCCATTTTCTTTACCCTAATTTCCATTATATAATCACCTTCTTTTCACACAAACCAGAGAGGAGAAAAAAGAGAGAAAAAATCTTGCCACAACACTGTTAGAATATCAAATTCTTTCAAGAACCCTAAAACTTTGAAATCCTTATTACAAATCCCTCTCTCACTACAAACAAGTCATCACAGTTACAAACCAACACCTCACTACTTCTTCAGTAAGGATAAGGCTGGTTTGATCTTCATGATCAAAAGGGTATAATCATTCATACATGCCATATTGTGCCTAAACATTAAATTTCTTCATATATTGGCTTTATTTGCATTTTATGATTTTATTTAATGTGTTCATGAGATTCAACACTGCAGATTTAGACAGGATCCCATGCAGGTTCATTAAGGAACGTTAAGGCCAAAAGCCAAATGGCCAAAAGCCAAAAGCCAAATGGCCAAAAAAGAACAACTTATGCATGATGAGACAGACATCCTGAGAAGATTAAGGAACGTTGAGGTCAGAACACAAATGGCCAAAAGCCAAATGGCCAAAGTAGAATAACTTATGCATGAAACCCAATCCAATGGCCAAAGAATGCAGACCACAGTACTCAGGAGTCAATAAACACGCACGTGATGCCAGAAAGTCAAACAAGGCTTTTTGTCTAATGGGCCAAATTACTCTACAAAAACCTCCAAAAAGGGCCAGACACCCCTCCTTGTTTGTATTCCTTCTTTTAATTTTCTTTTCTTTTATTTTTTTCAATTATTATTCTTTTTAATTGTTTTATTTAATTTCATAAATTAATTTTCATAATAAAAGCAGAAAAATCAAAAAAATACAATATATTTAATTAGTATTATTTCACTATTAAAATATCTTTGTAAATAAATGTTAAAAATTAATTTAGTTAATTTAGGTTTTAAACTTTAATCTTTTTTCTTAATAAATAAAAAATATCTAGAATTAGGTTTTTTAACATTTTTCATCCTTTTCTTAATCAATTTTTTCTCATTTATTTATTATTATAATTACTATTTATTTTTGTAAATAAACATGCATATTAATTAATTAGTAAATTAGAGTAATTTTAATATTTTTTTTATTAATAATTAAAATATTTAGAACTAGGGTTTCCTCTTAATTTTAATTTTCTTTATCTTCATAAATACCAAAAAACATAAAAAAATATTTCTTTTCTTTTAATTAAATAACTTTAGTTTCAATTTAATTTCAATTTAATTTCAAAAGGGTCCAACGCCCTCGAACGTTCAACTTTAATTCTTTCGCGCATTTATTCTTATTTTCCTTTGTGAATATTATGTAACTGCACAAGCCATGTAATAGTAATTAGGAATTTATTTACTTTCCGCATTTTTATTAAAACGGGTCTTTGTATTTTGGCGATGTATAGACCCGCGCCTTGTAATAGCGTAGGATTTTACTTTCCGCATTTAAATTTCTGCACTTTTAAATTATAATTGCATGAAAGAATGTATGGCCTAAAATAAAAACAATGCGTAGATCATCATGATACATGTACAAGATAAAATATAACATGAAAACAACACACAAATTCATACACCACTCTTAGGGTACGCCTCACTGTTGCCTTGCCCTCGAAACGTGGTCGTCGAGTATAGGACGTTTTAGTAAGTCCTTATGTCCATGACATGATCCAGTTGCCTCAAAACGGTTGCCTCGGAATTAAAAAGGATCAATGGCATAAGGGTAGCTTCTAAGGTGTCCTACTTTTGCTCTGGTGACCACACTGTCCCTAAACTCGAATTGACCCAAACACCTCCAACGGTGGTGCTACCTACCTCTCAATGGTGGGATGGCACTACCTTAAGGACATTTACACAGCCTAATTCCTTAGGGTAGATAGATGACTCCTGGATACTTGCTCTATTCAAAAACAAATCAAAAACCTTTTCACACCGACACTTTCAAAAAGCTTTCAAAACAATTTTTCAAACACTCTTGAGGACTGATACAAGAGTCATTCTGAAATCTTTAAACGAAACTTTTTTCAAACCCACTCACAATTGAAAAGCAAACATTTTGAAAACACAGATGAGCAAGTATCTAAGAGCCCATGGATAACCATGGATAGAAAGGGTGCTAACACCTCCCCTTTCTATAAATCTACCTCCCGAACCGAGAGCAATCTCATAAGGAATTTTTCTGTGCTTTTGTCCTGTCCATATTAGAGAAAATAAAAGACGGTGGCGACTCTTGCTTCCGCGACATTTCGCGAACCAGCGTTAAATAGTCAGTTCCAGATCCACCGATCACAGAACTGGCGACTCTGCTGGGGACTTTATAAAGTGAGGTGTACCTTAGGACTAAGATCACTTGTGTTTTCCATTGTCTGAACTGTTTGCTTTATTATTGCGGGTATTGTCTCGGGAGTTCTATAGATCCTAACCCGGATCTGGGGGATACCTTCTTAGAAAGTAGAAACAAGGCTGTGAGGGAACTGTACGGGGTATACCGACATGGTTGAAACAATCTGCTACGTTGATGTGGCACTTTGGTGTGTACCGGTAACCCTTGAGTTTAGTCAAGGAGAGTACGGGGCCTCCGCGTGGTGTCGTGAAGCATCAACAGACCTTAGGAACCTTAATTGAACCATCTTGGCCTCTTTAGGGTAGTGATATAACTGACTTTGGTGCAGTCCGAGGTTGGTTGATACTCGATACTACACTCAATTGAGGGTTGTTTTCTTGGAATATTTCGGTCGCCAGTTCAGTGGATAAATTGAAACGATGAACAATGAAAGCAATCCAATGATATTGGGACCCTTAGAACCCGGTTACTTTGATAGGACAGGTTTGAGCCCACCAACTTCAAGAGGGTAATACCCATACCCCATGCTGGCCTAAACTCTAAGGGCTGTGGTGTGACTTGTGTGCTTTCATACTTGACTACTTGCATGCTTGTTATCTGACACTTGAGTTCCTTGTAGGTTTTGTTTACAGTACTTAATCTGGACTCATAACAGGGTTCACTTATATCACCCCACGCATAGCATAACATCATACCATCATACCATTGCATACATCCTGCATAAGGACTAACCCATTTCAAGGATCTCAAGGGTCTGTGATGCAGGTCATGATGAATCAAATGTCTAGCAAGGGGCAAAGGGGATTTATTTTCCCCTAGCCAAGGTTGATAACTTGAGTCAGGGGCTATGACCCACTGGATATGGTGAGCCTTTGACTCTTGAAGAAGGACTCTCAACAACATGAAGTTCCTTCAATCAAGCTACAAAATTCTAACAATTTTCTTGTCTACGCCACGAGATCCTTGAAAACATTGCATGCATATATACATATCATTGCATTACAGGTACCTCTTTTTACAGGTTGCTTACCTTCTTCGCTGTCTATTTCAGCCAATCGTCATGAATCCTGAATCATCTACTGAGCAATCCATCAAGGCTCTCCAGGCTCAGAACGCCCAGTTCCAAGAGTTGATCATGAGTTGGGCCCAGGGGCAACAAGATCTGAAGACCCTGCTTTTGAAAAAGAAGAAGAAGAGGACGGTGCTGTTCAACCCTAGACGCAAATATGGGAATGGATCACGAAATGAAGTTGAGCAGACTACCCCATCTGTTGGGAAAGAGTCCCCAAGAAAGGGAGGTTCCTTGTCTAGTGGCCTCCGACAACGAGACCGATTATAATGATGAGCAGTACCCTCCAGCTGAGGACAGGTACAAACAGCTAGAAGACTGGCTAAGTGCTATGGAAATACAAAAAGTGCCTGGCCTGGACTTCGAAGATCTAGGTCTGTCTTCTGGGGTAGTAATCCCGCACAAATTCAAGGCACCTGCCTTTGCAAAGTACGACGGGGCATCCTGTCCTAAGCCGCATCTCAGGTCATACATGAGGAGGATCCAGCCCTATACGGCTGACAAGAACTTATGGATCCATTTCTTCCAGGAGAGTCTTTCAGGGACTCAACTCGACTGGTTCTATCAACTGAATGGAGCCAACATCCGCAGCTGGGAGGACTTGGCCGCTGCATTCTACAAGCAGTACCAGTACAATGCCGACCTTGCTCCCACGCGCACTCAGCTTCAGGGAATGTCTATGGGTACAGGTGAAGGTTTCAAAGAATATGCTCAAAAATGGAGGGACCTTGCTGGAAGGGTACAACCACCTCTAACTGACCGCGAGCTCGTCGACATGTTCTTGGGGACCCTGTCTGGTCCATTCTTTAACCACCTGATTTGGAATTCTGCTGCTGGGTTTACAGATTTGGTCTTGACCGGGGAAAGAATAGAAGCTGGCATCAAGTCGGGGAAAATACAGAATGGTGACTCCTCGAACATTGAGAAGAAGCCATCTAAGAATGAATCTAGTGCTGTCAACGCGGTAGCTATTGCAAAGCCGACCGGTGCTCCTCAGCATCGCAATCAACAAAGGGAAGAAAGACCTAAAAGGCAATTCACTCCCCTCGGCATGACCTTGTCACAGATATTGCCACAGTTGCTGGAAACCAAGTTGGTAACTCTCATGGACCCTCCAAAGAATCCCAACAGGACACCTTCAAGGTACAACCCCAACGTTCGCTGTGCCTATCATTCTGACAGCCCGGGGCATGCTACAGATGACTGTTGGACTTTGAGAAACAAGGTTCAGGATCTGATCGACGCGAAGGAAGTCCAGTTCGACTCTCCAGAGACTCCGAATGTGATCACTTCTCCCCTGCCAAAACATGGCTAGGATTGGAAACTTTTTGTTCATTCGAATGTTCAATTTGTAATTTTCTTTTGATTGTTCAAACATTTATTCATGTTAAACATTGTTATTTCATGAATGCACTACACATGTCTGTTTTGAAGTAATTATTTCGTATTCACTATTGAAAATTGCTTTCATTTTTCTGTGATGATCAACTCTCAATTAAAAAACTCTTAGCCTCTTGAGGGAGGATGACGAAAACGATACCACGATCTTTACAGTATGCTTTTGAACAGACCCCGCCGATGAGGTACAAGCATTGTTTCAATTCCTAAACACTGGAGTTATAAGGAAGATAATCCCTCGTCAACCCCTTCGAGCCAAAGAAGTAGGAGTTTTTCTTTTCAAAAATTAAAACCCTTAATCATAACCTGGGGCAGGGTAGTTCTCTCAGTTGATCCGAGTGCACAACGAATGGCACCAAAAAGTCCTTACAAAACAAAAAACAGTGACGGTTCCCTATAATCGTCAAGACAGGCAGTCATTATCTTTCAAAAAAAAAAACAAAAGCCCAGTAAGTCAAAACCTATAAAGGAGACTTACAAAACTGGGGCATCCCGCTGACTGTAATCACAAAAGAAACAGTTCAGGCAAAAAACAGGGATAACGAAATCAAAAAAAAGGGAAAGAGGTCACACAAACCCTCAATAACAAAAAGGAATGACTGCCTATTTAAAATAAACTATCAACATCCGAACCATCACGGGAATATCAGGACAAAAACTCAAATAAGGTCTAACGCACGATCAGCTGAGTTTAGGATTGAAGAACATCACGAAGAGCGGGTGGATACAAATAAAATTTGAGCCTTTATCCTTTGTTTCTTAAACCGTGAACCAGGCCACGTTACAACCCTAAAAAGTCCTAGCTGAAGCATGGGTTAGTTTGAAAGCATACTGTTACAAAGGTATCCTGACTCCTTAAGGCTCGCAGTAAAATAACGAGTTTGACATCACAGTTTACAAAAGAACTCACTTGTTTTATTAAAAAACTGCATTTCCAAAAACTTCGAAACAGACATAAGCTTTGCATTTTTAACATAACTTTGTTTGCATACGACTATTTGTTTGAACAACATAAAAGCTCGCACGAAGAATATCGGATGAACAAAAGCACTCCCAAACAAGGGGCATGACATGATCATTGTCCGTCATCTGGGGCAGTTAAGTCAAGATTCAGAGAATCTCTCAAATTCCAAATAACCAGGGGCAACCCTCCATCTGAGTCACTTGGGGCATTGGACCTGAATTCCAGCAACGAATCTTGCACGATCAACCAAACATCTTCTGGTGGCATGGCAACACAACAACAGGGGCACCTCCCTACATTCTGAGAACGTGGACATAGTCGAAAAAATACTACGCAAAATCAAAGACCCGCTAGGTTGACACACCTAGGCAAAAATAAGGGCTTCCCGGCGAACCAAAAGGGTTCGGGCAAAAATAAGGGATGAAATGAAAAAATTTGTACACCCGGCAAGTCGAAAACCTGAAAAGGCGGCTTGGGCAAAAATGGGCATCCCGGTGGACTGAAAACCCGAAAGGGCGGTCCAGGCAAAAGTTAGGGATCAAAGCGTACGACTATGTCCTGTCATCTCGTCACTTGCCTACCAGAAGAAGATTTGTCAATTGGCAGTCATCAAACACCTTCACAGGCACCTTCTTCTCCAATAGAAACTGAGGCAATAATGAGTTGTCTAAATGATCCGGTTGCCCTGTCCACCGAAGTGCCAAGGTAAGTTCAGCTGAAGAATGCGACCAAGATACCTTCACTCCCTGCAGAGCGAACGCGTCTCCCCGGTTTTATTCAAAGGTTATTTCTCCACCAGAGCTTATAACTGGATTATCCTCAGCTAAAAGCCACAGAAAGATCGTCCTCGGCAAAGTTCTTCTTATTCCCCAGCGGAGTTCATCAAAACTTCCAACAGAGCATAACAACGGTATCCCCAGCGGAGTTATCCTCATCAACCTCAGCGAAGTATCTCTTCCCACAGAGTAATTCCCCGCAGAGTAATCTATTCGCCAAGTTTATTCCCCAACGGAGTTATCTTCTCCGACCGGTATTCTTGCAATCATCCCCAACAGAAACGAAGAATCTCACTCTTCAACATCAGCCCAGGATTTGACTTCTCGGCATCCGTCAAGGATCTATTTTCCCAGACGAAGATACATTCATAAACATCACATTGTTATACATCATGATACATGCATATACGCATCATATCATACAATCTCATGTGTTGAAAAATATTATTGCTTGATCCATATCATGCATTGCATATGACTGACCTTTACCTTTCAGGAAGGATACGGTTAAAAGATCAGCTATGTAGACGAATACAGTCAAAAGAGACCAACCCAGTCAAAGAATACAAATCCAGTTAAATCAACGCCTAAAGATTTCTCTGATACAACTCATCGTTATAGACACTCATCGTTATAGACACTCGTCGTCATAGACACTCGTCGTTATAGACACTCGTCGTTATAGACACTCGTCATTATAGACACCCGTCGTTATAGACACCCGTCGTTATAGACACCCGTCGTTATAGACACTCGTCGTTATAGACACTCGTCGTTATAGACACTCGTCATTATAGACACTCGTCGTCATAGACACTCATCGTCATAGACACTCGTCGTCATAGACACTCGTCGTCATAGACACTCGTCGTCATAGACACTCGTCGTCATAGACACTCGTCGTCATAGACACTCGTCGTCATAGACACTCGTCGTCATAGACACTCGTCGTCATAGACACTCGTCGTTATAGACACTCGTCGTCATAGACACTCGTCGTCATAGACACTCGTCGTCATAGACACTCGTTGTCATAGACACTCGTTGTTATAGACATTCGTCGTTATAGACACTCGTCGTTATAGACACTCGTCGTTATAGAAACTCGTCGTTATAGACACTCGTCGTCATAGACACTCGTCGTCATAGACACTCGTCGTTATAGACACTCGTCGTTATAGACACTCGTCGTTATAGACACTCGTCGCTATAGACACTCGTCGTTATAGACACTCGTCGTTATAGACACTCGTCGTTATAGACACTCGTCGTTATAGACACTCGTCGTTATAGACACTCGTCGTTATAGACACTCGTCGTTATAGACACTCGTCGTTATAGACACTCGTCCTTATAGACACTCGTTGTTAAAGACCACTCGTCCATGAGGATAACCTGTCAGTAGAGACAACTCACCAACCTAACATTACCAGACTCGATTCCTGTATCTTGCCAGGGCACGTCTGAAGAGTTCAAAGATCCGATTCCTGTATCTTGCCAGGGTGTATCTGTTGACGACTAACATTACCAGACTCGATTCCTGTATCTTGCCAGGGCACGTCTGAAGAGTTCGAAGATCCGATTCCTGTATCTCGCCAGGGTGTATCTGTTGACGACTATATTCTCCGGACTCGATTCCTGTATCTTGCCAGGGCACGTCTGAAGAGTTTAAAGATTCGGTTCCTGTAACCAGCCAGGGCACATCTACATAAAGAAATTGAAGATCAACTCCTGTAACAGGCCAGGTAATTATCTTTCTTTTCTCAGGTACGCAAGTTCTCGCTAAGGAATCTCTTATGCGATCGATACCTAGATGGAATCTGTAAGCCCATCCACATACCAACAGCCTCCGAATGGCGTCTATAAGCCCATTCCCGACAAGGTTCTGTCACACTTCCAGATGGCATCTATAAGCCCATCCTCCTATCCATCATCTTTCCAAATGGCATCTGTAAGCCCATTCCCGACATCACATTGTTGATACTCCACTATGCGAGTGCAAATTTCTGGGCACTCTAGTGTTCAATCATCTTCCACCTTCGGATCACGAAAGGCCCGAAAGCCAATCTATATCCTCAGGTTTAAGAAGATTGAACAGGGGCAACTGTTGTACCCCAAAATTTGCCCTCCCATATTTCTCAAAACATCTCAAGAAAAATTCACAAGTCCAACCCGGCGCGTCATATTCAGGTGTTATTTCCCCAAGATATCTCTGATAACGTATTCTCAAATTCAGGTTCGAATCAAGAGTCAATTCTTTAAAGAAGGTATCCGAATGTGTGAGTTTTCTCGAAGAAATATGGTGAAAAAAGTGTGCTGAAAGTGCAGTTTTTACGCACTAAAAAATTCATAACTTGAAGATTGTGGCTCGTTTTGAACCCGTTCCTGCGGCCAAAATTCCATCATGACATTATCTACGTTTTCATCTCTCACGGCTGGAAGCCAATTTCGATCAGAAGGTCTTCAAAAATGTGGATTTATCAAGTATTTTCATACAGAAAATTTGTGACAGAAGTTTATTTGCGTCATGTTCAGAAAATCATAACTTGGTCGATTTTCATTGTATCGAGCTGGTTCCGGTGCCAAAATTTCACAAATTGAGTTGGCTACATTTTCACAGAAGGTATTGAGTTCAAACAGTATTCAAAAGGCCTTCGTGTTTTGCTCAGAGTGCGTGACACACCGAAAGTCCTGAATGCTGAATATTATTTCATCTGGGCCGAAACTTCGAAAATTCATAACTCGGTCAATTTTTATCGGATTGAGCTCATATTTTTACACAAGGTCCCTGACTCGTAGATCTACAACTTTGCTTCAAAAGTCGAGACCAAATTATGCACCAATCAATACCAGTTTTTTATTGAAGAACGTGTCAGAGTCGACACTGGACCCAAAATAAGTTTGTCTGAGCTGAAACTTCAAAAATTCATAACTAATTTACTGTTTATCCGATTGAGCCGATTTTCGGACAGGAGTTAGTTCTTGATGTCGGCTACATTTTGTTTTCACATTTCAACTTTAAAAATTGCACTTAAGTCCCTGCGATTTAGCTTGGAAAGTGACGAACTCAAGTAAACATTGGAGGCCCAATTGCACATTCAAAGCCCATTTTCTTTACCCTAATTTCCATTATATAATCACCTTTTTTTCACACAAACCAGGGAGGAGAAAAAAGGGAGAAAAAACCTTACCACAACACTTAGAATATCAAATTCTTTCAAGAACCCTAAAACCTTGAAATCCTTATTACAAATCCCTCCCTCACTACAAACAAGCCATCACAGTTACAAACCAACACCTCACTACTTCTTCAGTAAGGGTAAGGCTGGTTTGATCTTCATGATCAAAAGGGTATAATCATTCATACATGCCATATTGTGCCTAAACATTAAATTTCTTCATATATTGGCTTTATTTGCATTTTATGATTTTATTTAATGTGTTCATGAGATTCAACACTGCAGATTTAGACAGGATCCCATGCAGGTTCATTAAGGAACATTGAGGCCAAAAGCCAAATGGCCAAAAGCCAAAAGCCAAATGGCCAAAAGCCAAAAGCCAAAAGCCAAATGGCCAAAAAAGAACAACTTATGCATGACGAGACAGACATCCTGAGAAGATTAAGGAACATTGAGGTCAGAACACAAATGGCCAAAAGCCAAAAGCCAAAAGCCAAATGGCCAAAGTAGAACAACTTATGCATGAAACCCAATCCAATGGCCAAAGAATGCAGACCACAGTACTCAGGAGTCAATAAACACGCACGTGATGTCAGAAAGTCAAACAAGGCTTTTTGTCTAATGGGCCAAATTACTCTACAAAAACCTCCAAAAAGGACCAGACACCCCTCCTTGTTTGTATTCCTTCTTTTAATTTTCTTTTCTTTTATTCTTTTCAATTATTATTCTTTTTAATTGTTTTATTTAATTTCATAAATTAATTTTCATAATAAAAGCAGAAAAATCAAAAAAATACAATATATTTAATTAGTATTATTTCACTATTAAAATATCTTTGTAAATAAATGTTAAAAGTTAATTTAGTTAATTTAGGTTTTAAACTTTAATCTTTTTTCTTAATAAATAAAAAATATCTAGAATTAGGTTTTTTAACATTTTTCATCCTTTTCTTAATCAATTTTTTCTCATTTATTTATTATTATAATTACTATTTATTTTTGTAAATAAACATGCATATTAATTAATTAGTAAATTAGAGTAATTTTAATATTTTTTTTATTAATAATTAAAATATTTAGAACTAGGGTTTCCTCTTAATTTTAATTTTCTTTATCTTCATAAATACCAAAAAACATAAAAAAATATTTCTTTTCTTTTAATTAAATAACTTTAGTTTCAATTTAATTTCAATTTAATTTCAAAAGGGTCCAACGCCCTCGAACGTTCAACTTTAATTCTTTCGCGCATTTATTCTTATTTTCCTTTGTGAATATTATGTAACTGCACAAGCCATGTAATAGTAATTAGGAATTTATTTACTTTCCGCATTTTTATTAAAACGGGTCTTTGTATTTTGGCGATGTATAGACCCGCGCCTTGTAATAGCGTAGGATTTTACTTTCCGCATTTAAATTTCCGCACTTTTAAATTATAATTGCATGAAAGAATGTATGGCCTAAAATAAAAACAATGCGTAGATCATCATGATACATGTACAAGATAAAATATAACATGAAAACAACACACAAATTCACACACCACTCTTAGGGTACGCCTCACTGTTGCCTTGCCCTCGAAACGTGGTCGTCGAGTATAGGACGTTTTAGTAAGTCCTTATGTCCATGACATGATCCAGTTGCCTCAAAACGGTTGCCTCGGAATTAAAAAGGATCAATGGCATAAGGGTAGCTTCTAAGGTGTCCTACTGTTGCTCTGGTGACCACACTGTCCCTAAACTCGAATTGACCCGAACACCTCCAACGGTGGTGCTACCTACCTCTCAATGGTGGGATGGCACTACCTTAAGGACATTTACACAGCCTAATTCCTTAGGGTAGATAGATGACTCCTGGATACTTGCTCTATTCAAAAACAAATCAAAAACCTTTTCACACCGACACTTTCAAAAAGCTTTCAAAACAATTTTTTAAACACTCTTGAGGACTGATACAAGAGTCATTCTGAAATCTTTAAACGAAACTTTTTTCAAACCCACTCACAATTGAAAAGCAAACATTTTGAAAACAAAGATGAGCAAGTATCTAAGAGCCCATGGATAACCATGGATAGAAAGGGTGCTAACACCTTCCCTTTCTATAAATCTACCTCCCGAACCGAGAGCAATCTCATAAGGAATTTTTCTGTGCTTTTGTCCTGTCCATATTGGAGAAAATAAAAGACGGTGGCGACTCTTGCTTCCGCGACATTTCGCGAACCAGCGTTAAACAGTCAGTTCCAGATCCACCGATCACAATGGTGATGTGTGTTAATGGAGTTACAGTAGCTTGTGAATGATCTGGACATCTTAGGTGTATTATTCAGAATGTGTTAGAAGTGATTTGGGACAAAACGCACGAGGGAATTTGATTGTGGCTTGTGATTTGCAGAACTGGCCCTGTTTTGCAAGAAAATGTGGTTTTTGAGTATAAGGGTGCTTTAGGGGTGAAAGGCTCGTGCTTATGGCTTACAAAGGTATGCAAAACTTGTTTGAAAACTTGGCTTGAGTTCAATATATCAGATGTGTGAGTTCTGAGCTTTTTGCCATTTGACTTGTTTTGAAAGCAAAGTTTGAAGTGAAATGAGATAGGCATGTACAGGCTATCTCCAAGCATGCACCAATTTCTTGTACCTTTGCCTAAGTTTATGGAACTTGTTTACTGCAAAGAAAGAAGTTCAAAGCTCAAGAAAGACAAATTTGCAAAAGTTATGCTTTATGAAAATGGAAGTGTGATCTTTATGCCCAAAATGGAATTATTCAATGTACAATGCTCCCTTGATCAGGACAATGCCTCTAACCAATGTATTTGCATTAAATTTTTGAGTGTTGAAGGGTTTAGAGAACTGTAATTATGTACTAAACTAGTTTGGTCAGATTTGCAACTTGGTATGAACATGTATTGGCCATGGTTACAAAGTGAGTTTTGGCCAACTTCAAGCATTCGATTCTCCCTAACCACAAAGGTGTTTGAGGAGTTCTTGGACGATTTGGAAAGCTTGCAACATGTACTATAATACATCTTTGAAATTCAACTTAATACTCCAAGTGGAAGTATGTGAAAAAAGGCCAAGAAGATGGGTTAAAATCCTGCCTAAACTAGGGCAAAATTTCTCTAAGTTAAAAGTTTTAGGTACCCTTGTTCCAAAAATCATAACTTGAGATCCAAGATTCTTTTGAGAAAACTTTATGATTAAAAGTTGTAGACTTTGTGATGGACTAAAACTTTCATGTTGTAAGTTTTGATTGAATCCCTTTGCATCTTGGTGAAAATGTGGGGCAAAGTTAGGAAAAAATAAGAAAATTTTATAACTTAGAAAATTTCTAAGTTATGAAAATTTTCCATTTTAAACCCTAATTTGCAATTTTGGGTTTCTTGATGAACAAGTTTCATAATTTGACATGTCTTGATGAAAAATTACCCTTGGCACTTGATTTTGACTAAAAAGTCAAAGTTTGACTTTTCAATGTACAGTCAAATTTTGATCAGTTGACTGAAAAATTCATCTGTCAATCCTATGCATTTGAGGTCTTTTGAACTTGTTGAATGGATCAAGATGATGTCATTGAGTCCTTGAGTCCATGGTTGAGCTTTATTTGCCATTGGCTAGGTCAAATAGTCAAAAATTGCCTTTGTACAGTCAAAACCCTAAAAATGACCATTTTGCCCTTTTGGTGATCTGATCAAATTTCTTGTGGAATTGTGATCCAAACTTGATCAAATGGTTCATGTGAGTTCATAATGTTGATGTGGGTCAAAATTCATGAGATTTTACTGTCAATTGGCCACAGTTGACTTTTTCCCCAATACAGTTGATTTCTAGGTCAACTGTCCAATTGACTGGGCAAAAATTTGATTCAAGGCTTGAAACTTGGTATGGACAAACTTGTGAGTACAACATGAAGTATGAAAGTCATTTTGGGAATTGTAGGTCAAAACATCCCTGTGTAAACTCAAACCCTAATTTGGGTCAGCAGTGCAAGGAGGTGCCTTGAGCAGAGCAAACCCTAGCTTGATCTTGAGTTCCAAGAGCCTTGTGATGAGAAATGTTGATAAAATGAGAGGGAAAATTTTGGGGTACAAAACCTATAATTGCGCACCTAATGATCATGTTGGTTCTGTTTATCCACATGAACTCAAGTCATTTCACTTAATGCCCCATGTTTGAATGATTGAACCTTTTGATGCATGTTTTATGACTTTTTGCTTTCTTGTTGATCTTCACTTTGAAACTTGAGTTTTCAATTTGAGTTTGAGGTCATTAGATGGACAATGATAACATAAATGGAAATGATACTTCAATGATAGTCTCATGAGGACTTGAAAGTAATTGATCCCTATTACTTAAGTTAGTTCTAATCATGAATGGAGTTTGGCTTCTTTCTTTTATCCTTGTTGAATTTGTGAGGCATTTTGAATGCACTTGTGCATCATGTTTTAGAATCAACACTTTAACCTTTTTATCATGTCCTAATCATGTTTTGGAAGCTTTACTTTAAATCTTTGATTGTTACAAACTCTCTAATTTTGTCCTTGTTTGACTTTCTTCCATGGTTAGCTTGAGATCTAAGCCTTTAATGCATTATGTGGGATTCCTCTTCTATTATGCTTGTGAGATGTGATGAAGTAATTGAGTATGATTGAATTTTGGTTGCTACTGACCTTCATGGTCTTTGATTGTATTCTTCTCAAGCTCCCATGATCCTTGATTGATACTCAATTGTCAATTCAATATGGTGATAGAAAGGAGCAACATTCCTCTAACTTTTGACCAAATTGTGCATATGCCTGTTTCTTTTTGTCTATCATAGCTAATGTTCTGATAGTTGCTATCATTTTTTCTCACTTTATTATGGTGTCATCATCCATCCCTTATGTGAGTCATCATTCTATTTATGGGAATACTAACTTGGTTGTTGAATGCGCGAGGTACTCTGAGAAAAGTTTTCCATTTTTGACTCGAGGCTACTATGTTTCACTTTATTTGTGGAACACAATTTATTATATTGGTACTACTCTTGTGCTTGGCATATTTGATAGTATATGCAGGATATATGTATGTGATTATGAATGTTATACATTGCCCATGGGATCTGTTCATATATGAAAATCTCAATACTTACATCCTGATGGCGTAATTTCTGACTTGATTTGTCTGCTGATGCCATCTTGCTTGAAGTTCTCTGGGTTTCTTTTATTCTTGCTCAGTTGCTACAGATAGTTAACCGTTGGTATTGCACTATTTCCTTTCTTCTATTTTCATTTTGTATAGTTCTATGTTGCATGATGGGACCTCTATTGCTGATATATGTCAGGAGGCCCTCTGTTTTGTTTGATACATGTGTTGTGTTTGTGTTTGTTTCTTTAACTATTGATCGATGAGTCACTCAATTTAGAAATTGAGATCACGACTTCGCTCTCAGTGCATGTTCCCTATAGGATATTTATTGTTTTTTCTTCAATTGTTGATCGATGAGTCACTCAATTTAGAAATTGAGATCACAACTTTGCTCTCAATGCATGTTCCCTATAGGATATTTATTGTTTTTTTCTTCAATTGTTGATCGATGAGTCACTCAATTTAGAAATTGAGATCACGACTTTGCTCTTATTGCCTGTTCCCTATAAGATAGTTTTGTTAAGCTTCCTTTGACATGTTAATTAAGGTAGGAATCCATGTATGCTAGCATAGGGTAGGATTTTTCCTTTATCCTCAACCTTAGGGTCAATCATTGTATGATAACACTAGGGATAGTTCTAGGCTAGTTTCCCTTAGTTGTTTTTCCTTCCTTTTCATTTTGCATCTTAAAACAAAAATTGTTTTCTTGGCAAATCATAAAACACCTCTAATAAACTCAAACCCTTTTTCAAGGTAAAAGATATAAATCAATCTTATTTGTTTGTGCGCCTCTTGGCTTTGTTTTTAAACCTGGTTTATTGATGTTTCTCCATCCTTGCCATAATACCTTGTTATCTTATAGCCGATGTTTCTCCATCGCACATTTGTTTGAAGCTGATGTTTCGCCATCGCACATGTTTGTTATCCTACTTTGATTCTCAATATCATTGTTAGGTGTGATGTTTTGTCAGCCGATTTATTGATGTTTCACCATCTTTGCCATAATACCTTGTTATCTTATAGCCGATGTTTCACCAGCGCACATTTGTTTGAAGCTGATGTTTCACCATCGCACATGTTTGTTATCCTACTCTGATTCTCAATATCATTGTTAGGTGTGATGTTTTGTCATCCAGTTTATTGATGTTTCGCCATCCTTGCCATAATACCTTGTTATCTTATAGCCGATGTTTCGCCATCGCACATTTGTTTGAAGCAGATGTTTTGCCATTGCACATGTTTGTTATCCTACTTTGATTCTCAATATCATTGTTAGGTGTGATGTTTTGTCATCCAGTTTATTGATGTTTCGCCATCCTTGCCATAATACCTTGTTATCTTATAGCCGATGTTTCGCCATCGCACATTTGTTTGAAGCCGATGTTTCGCCATCGCACATGTTTGTTATCCTACTTTGATTCTCAATATCATTGTTAGGTGTGACGTTTTGTCAGCCGGTTTATTGATGTTTCACCATCTTTGCCATGATACCTTGTTATCTTTTAGCTGATGTTTTGCCATCGCATACTTGTTTGAAGCCGATGTTTCGCCATTGCACATGTTGGTTATCCTACTTTGACTCTCAATGTCATTGTTAGGTGTGATGTTTTATCATTTGGTGTTTCTCTACCTTTGACATGTTACTTTGTTATTATTTAGCCGATGTTTTACCATCTCATTTGTTTGTTCTTTTATTTGATGTTTTGCCATCTTGACTATTTTTGTTGTCTTAACTAAAAAACACAAACCAACCAGAATATATGAGCTGAACTACGGCTGCTCTGATTCCTTAAAAGGGATACGTAGGCATTGGGGTAGGGCTCAATCGAGCATAACTTTTATTTTCCCTACATTGTTTTCTTTTTTTTTTCTTTCGCATGCATTCTCTTTTTAGCTTTAAGCTATAGATATAAGTTTTGACCACACCCATTAGATTAGACAACAAGAGTGGATACCGTAGATTACTACGGGCGTATGGGGTGCTAATACCTTCCCCTCGCGTAACAGACTCCCTTACCCGATCTCTCGGTCGAAAGATAGTGATTTCTCCCTTTTAAGGTTTTCTCGATGTTTACCTTTCCCTCTTGGCGGGATAAAAGACGTTCGGTGGCGACTTCATTGATGTTTCATTACGAGATGACGGTTCGGCCGGGTTATTTCAGCTGGCGACTTCACTGGGGACAAATTGAACTCTTTCTAGTCCATCCCAGAGTGGATCCTAGCTCTCGTTTGTTTTCTTTTTGGGTGTTTATTTTACCGCTTTGCATATTTATCTGTTTGCATTGCATCCTATGTGCGCTTTACTTTCTGCATACTGGATTTGGCTGGACTGTTTGGATTCTGGATTTCTTGGTGGGTGGGTTGTTCCATGAGGTAAAAGGCCTCATACCCATGCTATGAGTGAATTCCATAGGAACTAGGAATAGAGTGGCCATGGCAGCTATGAGGCGGATGCTTTGTAGACCTGACCATGAGACCCATGACTTCAGAGGTAGTTCGGATAGGTGTTATCGTATAATGATACCGACAATCGAGCTCTTATACTCTAATTTGGCTTTTAACCTTACCTTGACCTAGACTACACCCGTGAGAGGGGCGGGAAAACTTTTCTTATAGGTACAGGTACTGTTGGTGACTTTGTGTTGCAAAGGTGACTCAGGTTCCCATGATAGTTTTGAAGCTTTGGAATTTTTCTTTTGATCTTGAGTGGTGCTGTTCTGTAATGGTTCAGCCATTATCCAGTGTGAAACTTTTATCCTGTCATGTTGCATCATAGCATATTTATTTCTAAAAAAAATGATGTATAAAAAATAACTAGCACGCGCATGTCATCTTCCAGGGACATTCGAGAGTCTTCTTTCCATCAGAAATGGCTGGCCTCTCGTCAGATGAGTTTGATTCAGTTCGTGTTAAAGAGCCCAACAGGCATACATTCTCTTATCAGATTTCTACTATTAACGTGTTCGAATTGAAGAGGTTGAGTTCTTATCTGAAGAGTGATGTTCTGAATAATTTCAACAAAAATTATGGCAATTTTTTACTAATCCTTAACACTCCAGTTGATCCAATGGCTTTGATCACCCTCTTCCAGTTCTATGACAAGGAATTACGGTGTTTTACTTTTCAAGATTATCAACTGGTTCCCACACTAGAAGAGTACGCGTACCTACTTAATATCAAGTTATCCAATGAAGTTCCTTTTGTCCAAGTGCCAGAGAAGCTGAAGTTTGAAGTTATTGCTGAAATTCTTCATTAGAATTGGAAAGAGGTGAAAGACAATTGGAAATCAAGTGAGGATACTACAGGGTTATATTTGGATTTCTTAGTGAAGAAAGTTGAAGAATGGGCAAAGAAATGGAATTGGAGTGACTTCAACTCTCTGTTTGCTCTCATGATATACAAGATCGTCCTCTTTCCTCACAAGAGAAATTTTGTAGATTTGACGGCTATTTGTGTTTTCAGAAATAAGAACCCGGTACCGACACTCTTGGCAGATACTCCTTACACCATTCATTTCAGGCATGGAAAAGGAGGTAATATAAGTTTATGTCATTCGATGTTGTATCAATGGTTTAAGTTGCACCTACCGGTAAGTGTCCCTTTCGTGGATACCAGACATTCTCTCCGATGGTCATCAAGACTTGTCAACCTTACTTCATTTGATATTCGGTGGAATTATGACATGGGGGAAGTACGAAGTATTATCACTAGATGCAGAGATTTCCCTAATGTTCCCCTCATAGGAACTAAGGGGTGTATCAACTATAATCATGTGCTTGCTTATCGTCAATTGGGATATGCAATGGATGGACCGCCAAAGGTTGAGGAGGTGTCTAAATCCATGTATTTTGTTAGAGGAAGTGATCCTGTGATGTTGAAAAGAGTGACAAGTGCTTGGAAGGGAATTCACAAGAAGGATAGAACTACTTTGGGCAAGAAGGTTCCTATTGCTAGGGTTTCTTACTTGGAATGGATTAGAGACATGGTTAAGATTTTACGGTTACCATTTGCAAGGTCGGATCCTATATGTGAGCAATCTCCTACTGTTCTGAGTAACACGGTGCCTACCGAGGTGTTCACCCAGGTTCATGTTGAGAACATTCAACTTCGTGCAAAAGACCGTGAGGAAGGGATGAAACTTTATTGGGTAGATCAAGAAAGGGCCAACTTAGCTCGCAAACTCAAAGAAGCTCAAGGGGAAACTTATGATGCAACCAGTTTTAGGAAGAGGTCTCATGCTGAAATGGAAGAAGAGTTGAGTAAGACCCAACAAGAGTGCCAGAAGCTTCAGGCATCTGAGAATAACTACAGGAAGAAGGTTCAAAACTTGGAGAAATAGCTCAAAGACAAAGATGCTCAGCTTAAGAAGGAAGTAGCTCAGAGGCGTGTCACAGAGGATCAATTTCAAGAAAGTAAAGTAGTCGCATCACAACTTTTGAAGGAGAAAGCCAGGCTTGAAGAGTATTGTCAACACCTTGAAGCGTGTCTTGTTCCGGAGATTTAGTTTTGTTACTTACCCTTGGTGTATTTGGTCACCCCCAGGAATGTTGGAAGGGACCATTGTTTGTTTTTATTATTCAGTTTTTGTTAAGTTTACTTTGAAACACGTATTTTGTTGTTTATCGTTACACTCTTAAATGTCCGAAGTCACTCGAACATCGTTTCTTTTGTTTGTAAATAATTGAAGTGTTTGTCTTATTGTCCTTTTTTCCCTTTGATTGTATGCTTGATTATTTTTAGTTGCGCGCCATGATTGATGAATAAAAGGACTCTTGAATACCGGGAAATGACAAACATATCATGCACATCATGCATTTCATAACATTACAGGTTATATCAAGACGGTATTCTTATTCTTCTGCTTTTCTTATTCAGAATTCAAGACGACTACTCATTGGTATTCCACCAGAAACAATTTTCCAAGACGGATGGAATAAGTTCAAGCTGAACTCGCTGAAATAAGGGTCCAGATGGCTACTCAGATGACCCAATTCATGGAGGTCATCACCAATGTGAATCATCGGCAGGAGGAACTGGCTGCCATTATCAACAACCAGCACCGCTATCCAGGGGATGGTGGAAATCAAGGGCTCTATCAGGACATTTCTGTAGGATTGGGGGATGTGCAAGATCAGCCTGTTGGAAATTTTCACGGGATGCTCGGAAATCCCTTTGTGCGCAACATAAGGCAGTTTCCCCCATCTCCGGGACCTCGTCTTGTGGGGAACATAAGAGATAATCAGGGCAGTGTAAGGAACTATCAGGAGCAGGATTATGACTTTGACCAGGATGAAGATCAGTTTTCTGTTTGGCGTTCAGAGCCGGAAGTTCAGGTTGAGGATAGGAAGTATTGGTTGTTGGAAGAACGTTTGAAGGATGTGGAAGGGAAAGGAGTCCTTGGTATGGATGCTAATGATCTCGGGTTAGTGTCCGGGGTGAAAGTTCCTCCAAAGTTCAAGCCTCCTGTATTTTAAAAGTACAACATAACGTCATGTCCTGTTACTCATGCAACTGCTTATTTCTGAAAGATATCGGTGCATACTGAGGATCAGGGGATTTTGATTCACTTTTTTCCAGGATAGCCTATCTGGGGCATCCCTGAAGTGGTACATGAAGTTGGAGAAAACCCATATTCGTTGCTGGAATGATCTTGCTCGGGCTTTTGTCAAACATTATCAGTACAATATGGATATGGAGCCTAATCGCACTCAGTTACAGAATTTGTCGCAAGGACCAAGAGAATCTTTCAAGGAATACGCTCAGAGGTGGCGTGAGTTGGCTGCGAGGGTTCAACCTCCACTCATGGGGAGATAACTCATTGATATGTTTATGAGTACCCTGCAAGGGCCATTCTATGAGCACATGATAGGAAGTACTTCGGCAGGATTTGCTGACTTGGTTATGGTGGGTGAAAGAATTGAGGCAGGTTTGAAATTGGGGAAAATTCAGATTGGAGGTTCTAGTGGCTCATCAGGGGGAAGTAAGAAACCATTCAACACTTACCCTAAGAAAAGGGAAGGCGACGCAAGTGCGGTTTACTCCCATAGAGGAAGAAGAGAGGATCGTCAGCACCAACAAATCAATGCTGTTTCTATTCCTGTTAATGCTCCTCCACAGTAGAGACTGAATACAGTGCCTCAACAACAAAGACAACAAGATGCTCCCCATCAGTATAATAATCAACAACAGAGACATTTGAGAAAATTCGACCCCTTGTCGGTATCTCTTACTGAAGCATTCCACCATTTGCTCGATTTGAAGTTGATCGGTTTGAGAAATATGCCACCACCCCTCGCAAGACTTCCCCATAATTATAATGCTAACACAAGATATGAATTCCATTTAGGCGGAGTTGGTCATTCTACTGACAATTTCTTTGCGTTGAAGTGCAAAATACAAGACTTATTGGATGCTAAGGCAATTGAGTTTACTCTAGAGACTGGTCCGAATGTTACTCAGAACCCAATGCCTAGGCACGGAGGGGGTGTTGTTAATATGATTTATGATAATGGTGAGGTGTTGAATTTAATCATGAATATGGAACAAGTAACTACTCCATTGTGGTATGTCAAGAGGTATTTGCTTGACAATTCTATTTTTCCGGGTTGTACTTCAGAGTGTGCCAAGTGTAGAGAGCAACCGAAGGGCTGTGATGATTTAAAAGTCGGTATCCAGTTGATGATAAAGGAGGGTTCCCTGCGGTTCAATAGAAAACCGAGCTACCGTAAGGTTACCGAAGAGGATGTTGTTGTGGTATCTATTCCTTACACCCCTGTGCGCATTCCTACCCCATCTAGGGAACCTCCTTTAATGATTACGGTACCTGGTCCCATGCCGTATACCAGTGAGAAGGCCATCCCATGGCATTATGGTGCTGATGTTTATTACCATGGGGTGAAGCAGGAGGTAAGTACTCACTTGTCTAAGGAAGAACGTGCTGAAGATAATGAAGGGGAAGTTCATAATTTTTCTGGTGTGGGTCGAATGACTAGAAGCGGGAGAGTATTTGGTCCTTCCAATGTGCAAGATACGGAAGATGCTTCTGCAGGAGAAAAAGGAAAACAACAGGCGATGATTGGTAATCCAAGGGTTACGCCAGCCAATGTGACTCAACCAATTCCGACACCAGAAGCTTCTTCAGTTTCCAATGAGGTTGAAGAGTTAATGCGAATTATCAGAAAGAATGATTATAGCATAATTGATCATCTGAGCCATACTCCTTCTAAGATGTCTATCTTGTCTCTGCTGATTTATTCAGAACCTCACATAAATGCTTTGATGAAGTTGTTAAAGAATACGTTCGTGCCACATGAGATAACAGTCAATCAGTTTGAGAATGTTTATGCTAACATATCTGCCGGGAACGGTCTGGGCTTCACATATTTTGATCTTCCTCCAGAGGGGTGAGACCATAACAAAGCGTTGCATATTTAAATAGAGTGCATGGGCACTACCTTATCCCAGGTTTTGGTGGACACTGGGTCGTCTTTGAATGTATTGCCTAAGTCAACATTGATGAAAATTGATTATCCTAGACTGGAGCTTCACCCTAGTGATTTGATGGTGAAGGCGTTTGATGGGTCTTGAAGGTCAGTGTTTGGGAAGGTGGAGTTACCAATCAAGGTTGGTCCTTGCACCTTCACGAATACTTTTTTTGTGATGGATATACAGCCAGCGTATTGTTGTTTGTTGGGGAGGTCGTGGATTCATAAAGCAGGGTGTTGTACCCCAAAATTTTCCCTCCCATATTCTTCAAAGTTTTGGCAAACATCCTCCTCAAATGGTTCAAAGTCTACTCAAGGGCTACACGGTCAACCATCCTTCTAAGCCAGTCAAATTAGGGTTTTGGTTCCTGCAAAGAAGTTGAGGTTTTCAAGGGCTCAATCAAATCCCCTATGCTCATGCACATTGTCAAGCACCTACATGTCAAGTTTCAAGGCTCACAAGGTCAAGTTGCACAGTCAAAAACCCTAATTGCTCCACAGTCAACTGCAGGGGCAAAATGGTCATTTGGCATTCAAAGGTCAAAAATTTTGGTCAACATCTTATTTTGAAGCCACAAACATCATTTGATCAATTCTTGATCATGATTCTCAAAGTATGGCTCAAAAAGACTCAAGATGCAAAAGTTTCTATTTTTGGACAGTTGAAAAGTCAACTGTAACTTGACCAAGGCATAACTTCCTCATGGTTCATCAGAAAAATCTCATCCAATGCTCATTTTGAAGGAGAAGACATTTCTTACAACTCATATTCACATTCCAAGTCCAAGAAATGCTCTCACAAAAAGTTATCAATTTCAACATTATAGGTCATTTTCAAAAGTCAACAAAAAGGGACTTTAAGTCAAAGACCATAACTTGAGATTGGTAAATCAAAATGACATGGGACCAAAGACATTGGTTATAGGACTTCAAGACCTTTCCAAAATGTCCAAGTACATGTTCATAACTTCAAAATTGAGCAAGATATGCATTGGAGAAGTTGGGAAATTTTTGTGAAATGGCCAAAGTCAATTATCCTTGAAACTTCATTATTGACAAAAAGGGCCCACTTTTTCCACTTGTTTCAGCTTAGTCATGCTTCCCACGTGTCCCACAATTTATTTCAAAATTTAAAATTAATTTTTTCATTTTTATTTAATTTTATTTGATTTAATCCATTTTAAATCTTTTAAAATCAAATGAAAATAAAAAAGATTAATTAAGGGACATATTTTGCTTTGACTAGCTTTGAATCACCATCATGACCATTCCAAATTTGTGCAAAGGCCTAAATGAAGCAAGAATTCAAAATTTTGGCTCAAGAATGGAAAGTGCTTCAATGGAGTTTATGGAGAATCTCAAGCATGAATGCATTGCATTATTGGCTTTAATTCTTATCAAAACTCATTACATAATACATGTGCAAGCTAACACAAGTGGATTCACGACCTAAGAAGCTGAAAAACAGCCAGAGAGAAACTCAAAAAACTGTCAAAAAGTGGGATACCTAAAGCTATCTTGCAGGCCTTTCCATACAAAACTGAAGACGCAGCTTCCTTCTTGGCAACGCCCTGAAGCCAACGCGACCATTGCCAAGCCCTAAGACCTCCTATACATCACTGTAAGTCATCACAAACTCGTCTCTGAGCATGAATCTGGAACTCCCTATTCTTGCATTTTTTCTCAAAAAAGCTGGCATATTCATGTTCCTTGATCAATTTCCAACATGATTGCATTAGCCAATTTCACTGTTAGGCCCTGAATCGTGGTGCCCGATTCTAGGGTTCACATTTCTTCGTTTTAGGCGTTTTTGTTTCAGGTTAAATCAAGGCCATCCAAGGGCATAAGTGAGATCAGTGGACATAGACGAGATCATCCATGGCTTTAGGTGGTGTTTTCATGGCCTGAGGACCATTTTTGAAGCAGCCTGCGAACTTTCCTGCAGATAGAAATCCGCAGGTAAAAAAACCAGTGTCCAAGGAAGAAGACGCTGACGCGTCCCCTCCTCATTTGTCCGTTTGAAATAAGCGCGCTTTTCTTTTTTTTTTCCAGGGGAATATTTGATTTACTAATATAATATATATGTGTTATTATTGTTTCAATTAAAACATGTAGCTCAGATGGCAACGTGTTAGTGGATTTCTCCAAAGGGCACGAGTTCAAGTCCTGGTTCTGGCATTTCTTTCACCTTTTCCATAATTAACATAATTCCTTTGTTTTTTTTCTCCCTTTTTTATATTTTATCCTAATTTAATTTATATTCAAATAATTTTCTCATGCATTTAAAAATTCACAAAAAATATTTTCCTTTTGCATTTTAATCAGAAAAATATTTATTTAATTTTTGACATTAAAAGTAATATTTTTGCATGCATATTTTAATTAATTGTTAAATAATCATTAACTTGACTTTTATTTTGCTTTTAATTATCAAAATTGATCCAAAAAACACAAAAAATAATTACTCTATCATTAAATTAATTTAACTAACATTTTCATAAAAAACCAAAAAAAATATGATTAACACTTTTATTATTATTATTTATTATTTTGTAAGTAAACCATAATTGAACTAGTTTTTTTAATTAGGCCATTTTAACATTTTAATAATTAAAATAGATTTAGATTTAGGTTAACCTAGAATTTTATTCCTTATTCTATTTTATTTTATAAAAAATATAAAAACAAAAAAAGTATTTTCTTGTAATTAAAATAATTAATTAATTTTTAATTTCATTTAATTACCCAAAAAAGACAAAAAAATTAATTTCCTTTTCTTTATTCGCGCGTATTTAATTTGTTCGATTATTATGTAATTGCTCCGGATATGTAATAGTAAATAGGACCTTTTACTGTTTTTTTTTACTTTCCGTATTCATTTACTAAAAAAACGGGTCTTTGTAAATTTTTGGCGATGTATAGACCCGCGCCTTGTAATAGCGTAGGATTTACGTTTTCCGCAATTTATTTTCCGCACCCCCTTTAACTGTTAACTTGTATGCAAGAATGTATGGTAAATAAAAACAACTCGTAGCTCACCCATAACATGTACAAAAACGTTAACTGAATACAACACACAAATGCACACACCACTTCTAGGGTACGCCTCACTGTTGCCTTGCCCCTCGAAACGTGGTCGTCGAGTATAGGACGTTTTAGTAAGTCCTTATGTCCATGACCCATGGCATAAGGGTAGCTTCTAAGGTGTTCTACTGTTGCTCTGGTGACCACACTGTTGCCTTGCCCCTCGAAACGTGGTCGTCGAGTACAGGACGTTTTAGTAAGTCCTTATGTCCATGACATGATCCAGTTGCCTCGGAAAAGTTGCCTCAGAATTAAAAAGGATCAATGGCATAAGGGTAGCTTCTAAGGTGTCCTACTGTTGCTCTGGTGACCACACTATCCCTAAAAATGAATTGACCCGAACACCTCCAACGGTGGTGCTACCTACCTCTCAATGGTGGGATAGCACTACCTTAAGGACATTTACACAGCCTAATTCCTTAGGGTAGGTAGATGACTCATAGATACTTGCTCTAAAAAACAAATCAAAACTCTTTTCACACCGACACTATTCAAAAAGCTTTCAAAACAATTTTTCAAACACTCTTGAGGACTGATACAAGAGTCGATCTGAAATCTTTAAACGAAACTTTTTTAAACCCACTCACACTTGAAAAGCAAACACTTTTGAAAACACAATGAGCAAGTATCTAAGAGCCCATGGATAACCATGGATAGAGAGGGTGCTAACACCTTCCCTTTCTATAAATCTACCTCCCGAACCGAGAAACTATCTCATAAGGAATTTTGCTGTGCTTTTTTCCTATCCATGTTGGAGAAAATAAAAGACGGTGGCGACTCTTGCTTACCGCGACATTTCGCGAACCAGCGTTAAACAGTCAGTTCCAGATCCACCGATCACAGAACTGGCGACTCTGCTAGGGAGTTCTTATAAAGTGAGGTGTACCTTAGGACTAAGATCACTTGTGTTTTCAATTGAATGTTTTGTTTGCTTTATTATTGTGGGCTGCATTGTAGTTACATAGATCTTAACCCGGATCTGGGGATACCCTGTTAGGTAGCATAAGCTGTGAGGGACCTGTCCGGCGTAGACCGACATGGGTGAAACAGTGGCTACGTTGGTGTGGCACCTTGGTCTGTACCGATATCCCTTGTGTCGCAACGAGGAGAATATGGGTCTTCTGAGGAGTCATTAAGCACCAACCGACCTTAGAACCTTAAATGACCCAACTTGGCCAATAGAACAGTAGCAGTATGCTACGCCCATTGAGGCTAAACTCTCGTGATGGTTCTGGCCGCAAGAAAAGGTTGCGATGCTGGAGTTATGACCGATTGAGGGTAGTCAGTGATATTGGGATCCTCTAGAACCCGGTTACTTCTGATAGGACAGGTCTTAACCAACAAACTGAAAAAGGGTAATACCTAGACCCCATGCTGGCCTAAAATATAAGGGCTCTTTTGTGTGACTTGTGTGCCTTCGTACTTGACTACTTGCATGCTTGTTATCTGACACTTGAGTTTCTTGCAGGTTTTGTTTACAGTCCTTAATCTAGACTCATAACAGGGTTTACCTATGTTATGCCACGCATAGCATAACATCATAACATCATACCATTGCATACATCCTATATAAGGACTAATCCATTTCAAGGATCTCAAGGGCTTGTGATGCAGGTCATGCTGAACCCATTATCCAGCAAGGGGGCAAAGGGGATTTATTTTCCTCTAGCCAAGGTTGTCAGGGGCTATGACCCACTCGATATGGTGACCTTTGACCCTTGAAGAAGGACTCTCAACAACATGAAGTTCCTTCAATCAAGCTACCGGTTTCCAATTCTAACAATTTTTTTCTTGTTTACCCCGCGAGATCCTTGAAAACATTGCATGCATACATACACATCATTGCATTACAGGTACCCTTGTTACAGCTCACTTACCATATGCGCTATTTATTTCAGCAATGGCTTCCCAACAATACAACCAGGACTTTCATGCTCAAGAGACTCGGTTCGGGGAAATCCTCCTGAATCTATCCAAGGGACAGGAAGAGCTGAGAACACTTCTCATGGGGACTTTGGTCAGGAACAGTGCTGAGGATGATAAGGACGAACGGCTGAAACATCTGCAAGCTGAGGTGGATGCAATGAGAGCCCAGATGCTGGGGCAGGTGACTATCATTCAAGACTTAGCTCAAAGACAAGAAGAGCTCGGGGTTCTCGTCAACCAACTGCTTCGGGGTAACCAACTGGGGCAAACATCTAAGGTTGAAGAGCCAGTCATCATTCAACCACCGTTGAGACCAGAAGACAAGGGAAGAGCTCCTCAAAAGGCTTCAGTGTCACCAATTCAGCATCAACCTCACTAGCTTCAGCCAGACAAGCCCAAAAGGCAATTCACCAGGCTCAACGTGTCGTTGCCTCAAGCTTTACAACAACTGTTGAGGTTAAATCTGATTACACTAAGGGCTCCTCCCCGGAATCCCAACATCTCTGCTCCTAACTATCATTCTAACAAAAGGTGTGCATACCACTTCGATAGTCCGGGACACGACACTGCTGACTACTGGGCTCTGAAGAACAAAATCCAAGACCTGATTAATGAAGGAGCTGTGGATTTCACCCAGATGGGCCAGGCTGAATGCTCCTGCCATCCCTACAGGATTCACCATTTGAAGTAACAAGCCCTGAGATGAGAAGACTTTTGTTTATTAGAAATTTCAAGTTGTAATTTTCTTTTGATTGTTCAAACATTTATTCATGTTAAACGTTGTTATTTCATTAATGCATCGCATATGTCTGTTTTGAAGCAATATATTCGCATTCTCTATACTCAAACTGCTTTCATTTTTGATGTCAACTCTCAATTAATAATTCTAAGCCTCTTGAGGGAGGATGACGAAAACGATGCCACGACATTTACAGTATGCTTTTGAACGAACCCCGCTGATGAGGTATATGCATTGTTTCAATTCCTAAACACTAGAGTTATAAGGAAGATAATCCCTCGTCAACCCCTCTGAGCCAAAGAAGTAGGAGTTTTTCTTTTCGAAATTTAAAACCCTTAATCATAACCCGGGGCAGGGTAGTTCTCTCAGTTGATCCAAGTGCGTAACAAATGGCACCAAAGAGTCCTCCAAAACAAAATACAGTGAGGGTTCCGGACAATCATAAAGACAGGCAGTCATTACCAAAAAAAAAGATAAAAGCCCAATAAGTCAAAACCTATGAAGGAGACTTACAAAATTGGGGCATCCCGCTGACTGTAATTCCAAAAGAAACAGTCAGGCAAAAACAGGGATAATAACGAAATCAAAAAGAAAGAGGTCCTACAAACCCTCAACAAAAGATGACTGCCTATTCAAAATAAACTGTCAATGTCCGAACCATCACCAGAATATCAGAGCAAAGACTCAAACAAAGTCTAACGCACGATTAGCTGAGTTTAGGATTGAAGAACATCACGAAGAGCGGGTGGGTACAAATAAAATTTGAGCCTTTATCCTTTGTTTCTTAAACCATGAACCATGCCACGTTATAACCCTCAAAAGTCCTAGCTGAAGCATGGTTTAGTTCGAAAGCATACTGTTACGAAAGGTATCCTGACTCCTTAAGGATCACGGTAAAATAACGAGTTGACATCACAGTTTATAAAACTTGCTTGTTTTACTGAAAAATGCATTTTCAAAAACTTCAAGACAGACATAAGCGTTGCATTTTTAACATAACCTTGTTTGCATATGACTTTCTGTTTGAACAGCAGAGAAATCCGCGCGACGAATATCCAGTGAACAAAATCTTCCCAACAAAAGCTCAAATGGAAGAAACACTCCCAATCAAGGGGCAGACGTGATCATCGTCCATCATCTGGGGCAGTTAAGTCAAGATTCAGAGAATCTCTCCAACGCCAAGCAGCCCGGGGCAACTCTCCGTCTGAGACACTTGGGGCATTGGGCATGGATTCCAGCTACGAATCTTGCATGATCAACGAAGACCTTCTGGTGCTACGACAACACTTCTGACAGGGGCAACTCCCTACATTCCGAGGGCGTGAACATAGTCGAAAAAAAATACTATGCAAAATCAAAGACCCGCTAGGTTGACACACCTAGGCAAAAGTAAGGGCTTCCCGGCAAACCAAAAGGGTTCGGGCAAAAATAAGGGATGAAAATGAAAAAATCTGTACACCCGGCAAGTCGAAAACCTGAAAAGGCGGCTTGGGCAAAAAAGGGTATCCCGGTGTTGGCTCCTAAACTCGACACCCTTGTTTTATTAATATAAACCATTAATCATGAGGGACGGTTTCGACCAGATGATTCTGTCGAAATGCTCATCAGAAGATGGCAAGGTACTTGGAGAATTTCTTCTAAGTAGGAATCTTGTTGCCTTCAACGTCGAAGGTGCTTCTCGACAAAGGTGTTCGATGCTCAGAGTGGAACGGTTTGAGATTCAAATGTTTGGAGGGAAAATGGTTCCCAGCGGTTACCAAGCACAACGTGTCAAGATCAGGAGCGTCGAATGCTGTGAGTATGCTAAGTGGAGTCATCTCGAAGCAGCGTAACTGCCCGACGGTTACTTGAGATGTGTTTAGTATAAATACTAGTTGTTCACGTAGTTTTTCGCGTGTGTTCACAATTATATACAAGTCACTCATTTAGATTCAAGTACCCAGTGTGAGCGAAAGAATTGTTGAGAATGTATGTGTGAAACACCATTTAACTTAATCAAAGTCATTTATTTTCCAGAACTTTATTGCCTTTCATTTACTTTTCCCAGTCGAAGCCTTTATTTAAAGATTTCTTTTATTCTACCAAGTTTTTCCTTCATGCAATTTACATAAAGCTTTATTTTCTTGTCATTAACCATCATTAAACTTAGTCAAAACCCCAAAAATCAACCATGTCTTAGGATCAATCTGATCGATCCTGCGAGTCACCAAATAAGTAACCTTTTGGAGGATCAGCGGTTGTTTACCAATTTCCACGGTAAACAAATTGGCACACCCGGTGGGACCTTGTGTTGATTTTGAAGGTTAACCGTATTTGTACAGAATATCATCTTTTTCGAGAAGTATTGCATGTTATTGAGAAGTGGTAGAATATACACTAACAATACCAATACTGCCAGAAGAAGAGAAGCGATGGCGAATCCGCCAAACAATAGCGAAATCCCACAAACGAATGTGGGAACAACGGTTATCCCAACCGTAAGTGAAGCGATAACCGCTGGTTCAACACCAGCAGTAACGGTCACACAAACGGGGCCATTACCTCCGTTCACTGGCCCCAGAGTGCCTTTGGGAACTCCCCCACCAAGGGGAAATCCAGGAACTAGGCCTTATGTTCCCCCAGGATTTTTGACAGGCGGTCCAAATCGAGAACCACTCTATGGCATGCCAACTTCTGAATTGGCTAGCCTGACGAACGTTGCGTCCAATTTTTCAGACCCTTTAGTGAGTGCCTCTTCGCCACTCCAAGGTTCTGGAGTTGGTATGGCGAACAGAAATAGGACCCAACTCTTAGGAGGAACGTCCCAAGTAGCGCATGGCCTTACAAATGCCTCGACAGCAGTCTTGAGGCAACAAATGGACGAAAGCAATCACGATATGGTTCAAATGTTGGCACAAACTTTAAGTACGGTGCTGAACCCTCTAATACAAAATACCACCCAGTCGAATCAGCAGATGACAGCGCAAATGACGCGTCTGGCTGATTTCTTTGGGGTACCCCAACCTATTCGACAGCCCCAAAGGGCGCAAATAAGGGGAAACCAAGGTATACTTTTAGAGGAAGAAACCACTATTAACCAAGTCCAGCAGCCTGTCGAAGAAAACCTTAGGGCGCGATTGGAGCAACCCGGGGTCGAAGAACCTAGGGTCATAGCCCCAGAGGTAAGGATAGTCAACAGAAACCTAAATGCTGACGAAGTAGTTCAGCACATCCAATACCAAAACATGGGTTTGGAAAATAACCTGGCAGCCATGATCGAAAGAATCATGACGCAAAATGGGATGACTATGGGCTTTCGTAGGCCCAACTTCACATCCCCACTGTCAGAATATGTGTTACAAACAGACTTACCTCCTAGATGTAAAGTCCCTAAGTTCACTAAATTTTCAAGGGACACGACAGAATCTACTGTCGAACATGTGGCGAGGTACTTGATCGAAGCAGGAGATATTTCAAACAACGAAAACCTGAGGATTAAGTATTTCCCAAGTTCTTTAACAAAGAACGCGTTTACTTGGTTCACAACTCTCCCCCCCAATTCGATCCATCATTGGACCCAGTTGGAGAGATTGTTCCATGAGCAATTCTACATGGGACAAACCAAGATAAGCCTGAAAGAATTGGCCAGTGTAAAGAGACGTTTCACTGAACCTATAGACGAATATCTAAATAGTCACAGGGGGCTTAGATTATTCCATTAGGAAGAAATTAGACACTCAATACCTGAGAGACATGGCCCAATTGGCCGATAGAGTTCGACAGGTAGAACGCCTTAAGGCTGAAAAAGCCAAGGCGACAAAAACTCATAAAAGAGAGAGGATAGCATATGTCGAAATGGATGATGAAGATCCAGAAACCTTTGACGAAACTATAACCGTCGAAGAAAGCGAGGTCGATTTAGCGGAACTAAAACAAGGGCCACCATACTCTTGCAAACTGCTAGTCCCCTCAAGTGGAAAAAATCCCACTGGTCCGGAAAGGGCCAACGATAGGTTCCCCAAAAAGACTTACAGTTTTGATATTACAAAATGTGATGAAATCTTTGACTTACTTGTAAAAGATGGCCAAATGATAGTACCCCCAGGGGTAAAAGTGCCTCCTCTTGATCAAAGAAAGAAAAGAGGCTTTTGTAAATATCATAATTTTCTGGGCCATAAAACATCTCAATGTTTTCTTTTCAGGAATCTCGTGCAAGACGCTATCGAAGAAGGGAGGTTGAAGTTTGCTGACAAGACCCCCATGACTGTGGACTCCAACCCGTTGCATGCTGAAGCCCATTATGCTGAACCTTCAGAGGTGAACGTGATCGAGGCATCCAGAAGTCAGTCGAAGAGGCCAGGAATAACTATGGTCGAAGTCACCAAGGATCATGTCAACATGCCAATCTTTGGCAGTTTTTCTGGGAATCTATCTAGAAAAACAATTGAAGCGGTCTAAAAGGCGGTCGAAAGCCCAAAGCTGGAGACAGTTGGAGCCCAAAAATCTGGAACAAAACCCAGTTCTTACTTGGCTGCAGTTCAAGGCCAGACAGAGGACTTGAAGATTCAGATGAAGCAGTTGACTCTTGCCACCAAAGACACCATGAATGTCAACGTGGTCGAAGTCTCTGAACCAAAAGCATCAGAGGAGGCCATTAGGCAAGAACAAGCCAACAAAACTGCTTTCCCTCGGGAAAATGAAAATCTGGCAGATTTCCTGCAAAGATGCCAGAAGAAGAAGTCAGAAGTGATGATGTGTCCTCGATGCAGCTCGATTTTTGACAAAAAAGCTGCTGAACATATCCAAGGTGTAAGAGCAGCAAACAGAAAAAGGGAAAGTGTTGATACTCGACATGACCCCAGAAGAACCTACCAAAAAGGTTCAAATCAAGAAAAGAGGCCACTGACTTTCAGGCCTCCAACCAATGTGCCAGTTGATACATGGTACAAAACATCTGGTCGAAAGAGACCAAGCGAGGAAAGATGGCACTCCTTCGAAGTGCCAAGAGGTTCATCTTTTACACATAAGAAAGAACCTCAGGTTGCTACCCCTAAAGTGACTCAGGTATCAAGCAACTACAAAGGGAAGAATCCCATGTCTCGATCCCAATGGAGAAGATACCAGAGGCGGAGAAAGGATGAGAGGGAAGCTGCTAATGAACCAAAGCCAGAATCAAGTTCAAATGTCCCTCAGAGGAAGTAGATGAAGCATCTGGAAAGACAACCAGTGACCAATAGGCTAGTCTGGCCTAACCAGGGTGAAGTTGATAACGAAGATGGCTCTGAGTCTGATGACACCCTAGATATCATGGTGAACATAGTCTCAGTTTTGCCAAGAGAGTTCAACCGCCAGGTGGAGGTCGAAGCAAGCGACTGGGAAGTCGAACAAGAAATGGCCAAACATAGGCCAGTATGCTACTTCGTCATGGATAATGGCGCTACTGAAGAGCAAAATGGGTTCTTCGAACCTCCTACAGAGGCGATGAAAAATCACCTCAAGCCTTTATTTATAAGGGCTAAACTCGAAGAAACCGCAGTAAATAAGATCTTGGTGGACTGTGGGGCAACCATCAACACCATCCCTCACTTTATGCTAAGAAAAATAGGCAAGAGCGATGAAAACATCAAGCCTCACAACATGGTCCTGTCGAATTATGAAGGCGGCATAGGGACCACTATGGGTGTGATCCAACTGGACATCAAGGTGGGATCCATCCTTCGACCAACTATGTTTATGGTCATATCGGCCAAACCAAATTATAATCTTTTGTTGGGCCGTGAATGGATACATGGTGTTGGAGCTGTACCATCAACAATGCACCAAAGGTTGATACTATGGCGTCCTGATGGAATGGTCAAAAACATAGAAGCGGATCAAAGCTATTACTTGGGCGAAGTAAATCACCTAGGGATGGCAGACTTTGACAAAAATCTGGCTCACATTGGGCCATGCCCAGCACCTGACTTCGACTTGGCGCCAGCGCCAAATGCCTTTTGTTCCTTATACCTGCACCCTGAGCATGGTTTTCAATGGGACAGAGAAGACTTGTCCCACATTGATTTTAGTGGGCTAACTGACATCCAGCCAACTGGTCGGGGAGGTGAATTCAGTGACAATGACTGAGTCACAATCACTGCAGAGAATTTCGGCTTACGTAGCCGAAACAAGGATGATAACGGCTCTCGAAGCCGAAGTAAAATATATGGCCACACAGGCCAATGATCAAGAGTTACCTTCTGCAGGTCCTGGAAAGGATTTCGATCCAGAACCTCCTGATATCATGCCAGAAGAAATGCAGGAACAAAGGCTCGACGCCATCTATGACGATGAGCCTTTGGGATTCGAAAAGGACCCCTTAGCGAACAACATCAAAATGCTAGCGCAGGATCCTTTAGAAGAAATCAACTTGGGCGAAGGGTTAGAGAAAAAGCCAACTTACATTAGCGTAAAAATAGACCCATAACTCAGGTTGGAAGTGATCCATTTGTTAAAGGAGTTCAAGAACTGCTTTGCATGGGATTACAACGAAATGCCTGGTCTCGACAGAGGATTGGTAGAACTTCAGTTGCCAATCAAACCTGGGAAGAAGCCAGTCAAGCAAAGTCCAAGACGCTTCGCTCCAGAAATATTCTCGAAGATCAAAACGGAAGTCGAAAGACTGCTGAAGTGCAAATTCATACGAGCCACGAGGTATGTCGAATGGATTGCAAACATTGTGCCAGTGATTAAGAAAAATGGTACATTGAGGGTGTGCATAGATTTCAGAGATTTGAATGCTGCTACACCCAAAGATGAATATCCTATGCCTGTGGTGGAAATGCTAGTCGATTCTGCCGCTGGCTATGAGTACCTGAGTATGCTCGATGGTTATTCAGGATATAATCAAATATTCATTACTGAAGAAGATGTGTCGAAAACAACTTTTCGATGCCCCGGGGCTTTAGGCACTTACGAATGGGTAGTGATGCCTTTTGGCCTAAAGAACGCTGGGGCAACATATCAGCGAGCGATGAACTCTATCTTCCATGATTTTATTAACACTTTTATGCAAGTATATATTGATGATATTGTTGTAAAATCTATTTCCAGGAAGAACCATATAGACCACCTTCGACAATCATTCGAAAGAATGAGAGAACATGGTCTGAAAATGAACCCTTTGAAGTGTGCATTATGTGTAAAAGCTGGAGATTTCTTGGGCTTCGTCGTCCACAAGAAAGGAATCGAAATCAACTAGAATAAGACGAAGGTAATTCTGGAAGCGAAAGCGCCAGCGAACAAAAAGGAACTGCAATCTCTGCTAGGCAAGATAAATTTCTTGAGGAGATTCATATCTAACCTAAGTGGGAAAGCTCAAGCCTTTTCACCCTTACTTCGATTGAACAAAGAAAGATTCGAATGGGGGCAAGAGCAACAAGAAGCCTTCGACAAAATCAAAGGGTATCTTATAAAGCCACCTATTTTGGTGCCTCCTTGCAACAACAGGAGTATGAGATTGTACATAGCTGCATCCGACAAAACTTTGGGAAGCATGTTAGCCCAAGAAGATGAAAATGGAGTCGAAAGACCCATTTACTATCTTAGTAGAGTTTTGAACGATGCAGAAACTAGATATAGCGAAGTTGAAAAATTATGTCTATGCCTCTTGCTCATGGAGTCGGTGGGTAAGCTCTAGAACCTTCTTCTCGCTAGCGTAGAAGCTGGCTTCAAAAGTGTTTCGTTCCTCCTTGAGCTGAATCCAGCTTTTCTGCATTTCCTCCCACGATGTAGGCATGTCAGGATATAGGATGGTGTAGGGAACCTCTCCTTCCTTGACGGGCTCTTTAATCACAGGGAGAACATGAGGATAAGGCATCATTAGACTCTAGGCTCGGGCTCGTACCCACTTGAGATAAGGCTCAAGAGGGATGGAGTTCTTATGTCCTAGTGTCTTGCTATCAACCTTGTTGGGTCTTCCCCAAGCTCTGATGAATCTTTGGCGAAGTCCTTGCGCATCGTTGTCGAAGTCAAAAACTAGGTCAGGAATCAACATGTCGTGAGGGCCATCCCTCCGTGCATATCCAAATTGCCTCAAAGCTAGGCAAGGGTTGTAGGTGATACCTCCTCTGATTCCAAGTAAAGGAACATTAGGAAACTCTCCACAATGATCGACGATGATGATATTTTCTCTGGACCGAGAACACCAATGTACATCAGAGTGAGTAAGAGTCATCAATCGTTGGGACCATCTTGAGCCTTGGTCATTCTTTAAGACAGATTGTGGAAGGTGCGAAATAAACCACCTTGCAAGGAGAGGAGTACATCACATGAGAACACACCTCTTTCTCATTATTCGTGTGTAAAATGAGTGAAGGATGTCCCCAAGCAATGTTGGTATTGGATTTCTGGACAAGAAGATTTTGACGGTGTTGACATCTACCAATTGGTCAGAATTTGGGAACAAGACCAACCCAAAGATAAGGAGTGCCATAATTTCCTCAAAGGCTTGTAGGTCCAATGAATTCCAACATTCTTGTGCCTTCTCAAACAAGAATTTTGCTAAAAAACCTTTGACGCCACTTCTAGTTTCCCAATGCCCCTTGATGTCGGATGGTTGTAGATGTAATGCTCGAGCAACATCTTCCGGCTTTGGTTCCTTTTCCGTACCGTTGAAGGGTAGTTGATTAAGGATAGGAATTCTCAGGAGTTTAGAAAACTCCTCCAAAGTGGGCACCAACTGGTAATCGGGGAAGGTGAAACAGTGGTGAAGAGGGTCAAAGAACTGGAATAACACTTTCATCATGTCTTCTTCAATGTTGGTGTTGACTAAGCTGATCAATCTACCATGTCTTTCACTGAAGGATGAGCTTTCCAGAATTCTTGAGGTGAGCTCCTTGAGTTGAGGAGAGATTCTCACAAGGTTGACTTGGATGGTTTTTCTGCGAGGAATTTCCATGACCTACAAAACAAGAACAAAGATGAAGATCCAAACCCTTGAAATGGTTAGTGAATGCATATGATGCTTTATGATGTTTATGATGTATGCCCAAACATATGTACTAGCAAATCACACCAAACCCTAGTTTCAGGCTTGCATGGGGTTTCATAGGTAAGTACCCTCTTGAGTGTAGTTGGCTTAAAAACCTGTCCTATAAATAGTAACCGGGTTCTAAGGAGCTCAATATCATTGGATTGTTTTCATTGTTCATTGTTTTGGTTTAGCCACTTAACTAGCGACTAAAATATTCCAAGAAAACAACCCTCAATGAGTGTAGTATTGAGTATCTACCAACTTCGGACTACACCAAAGCCGGTCATCTCACTACCCCTAATGAAAGGCCAAGATGGTCAAGTAAGGTTCTAGGTCATTAGTGTTTAGTGACATCACTCAGCGGCCCCGTACTCTCCTTGATTGAACTCAAGGGTTACCGGTACTCACAAATATGTCGCACTAATATAGCTATTGCTTCGACCGTGTCGGTATACCCTGCACAGTTTCCACAACTTATTGCTATCTATGAATGTTTCCCAAAATCCGGGTGTAGGATTGCAAACCCAAACAAGAGAGCCAAAATATAAAGCAATCAAATCAAACAATTAGTCATGCAAGAGGGTGATCTAAGCCCTAAGGTTACTCCACTTTTAAGTTTCTCCCCAGCAGAGTCGCCAGTTCTGTGATACGGTGGGAGAACTGACTATGGTTTTGCGTTTGTTTTCGCAAATGTTTCGGTTGAGTAAGAGTCGCCACCGACTTTTTATTTTATCCTAAGGAAAGGTTTAAAAAGCACAGCAAAAAACCTTTGAGATATTTTCTTGGGTTCGGGGAGTAGATTATAGAAAGGGAAGGTATTAGCACCCTTTCTATCCATGGTTATCCATGGGCTCTTAGGTACTTGCTTAGATCAACTTGCCTTGGTTTTCAATTGTTTGAAATGGTGCTTTGTGTGTGGTTTTGAAAATGTTTTGAAAAAGATGCCTTGTCTAGGCTACCCTTGTAACAATTCTTTACTCGAATGTTTTACAAAAGGTGTTTGTCTTTTTGAAAAGATGTTTCAAGGTTTTTGAAAGTTTGTTTTTGAAAGTGTTTGTGAAGTGTGGTTTGAAAAATAGGCAAGTGTTTTTGTTTTGCAAGTTGACAAGTACTTAAGAGCTATCTACCCTAAAGTTCTCAAAGATTTTTGCTATGTTTGAACCCTTTTAACAATTTTGTTCCACCATTGCATTTGATGGACAATCTTGTGTTAGGATGTGAAAGGGACGGGCGCGGGTCATCGTTTAGACCATAATTGCAATGGTGCCAAGTATCTTTGGGCAATTTTCTTTTAAGGGACTTGATCATTTTTAGGCAACTTTCGAAAGCGTCATCGAGGGACTATGATCATTTGATTGTTTTTGTTTTGCCCAAAGAGACCTAACATGCAATATGGCCCATTATTGAAGGCAACAAGTGGAATACCCTAGAGGTGCAAGTGTGATTAGTGTTGTCCATTTTCATGCTTGTTTATCTTGAAATTAGGTCAAACTATTTTTGTCGTTTTTATTTGCATACAAACCCTAATTCTAACATGGCATAATTAGAAAGCATTAAAATGCGAAAAATAAATTTCTAAACTATTACAACACAATATGGGAAGGGGGGTACAAATGTTCAAATGGGGGGGATTTGACAAGGAATTTAAACCTAGCTATTACATCAATTTGGAATTATTTACAAGATATTCAATTGCACAAATTAAATGGAAATAAAATAAATATGTAAGATGCAAAAAGGGTTTTTATATGTATGGAAAAAAGGTATTTTTATATGTCAAATAAACAAAAATAAAAATTATTTTTTGGAGTTTTTTATGTTTAGGGTAAAACCCTAATTTTATTAAGTAAAAGGTATTATTTATTTAATGTGTACAATGCTTATTTATTATATACAAAAATAAAATAAAAATGAAGTATATTTATAAAAAAGGGTATTTTTAATGTCAAATATTAACAAAATAAAAATGTATATATTTTTGTATTATTTACTAAATATTCTAATAAATATATATATATTTGTATTAATTTCTAAATATGTATTATATATATAAAAAATAATAATATTTAATATTTATAAAAAAAGTATATTTTATATAAAATATTTTCAGAAGATAAAATAAAATATAGAAAATAAATGTGTTTGTATTATTTTTTCTAGTTATTCTAAATAATAGTATTTATATATTATTTACATACAAATATCAATATAAACAAATAAATGCCTAAAAAATATAAAAATGGTGTGAAAAATATTTTTTATATTTTTAATATTATTAGAAAAAATAAATAAGTCAGAACAAAAAAGAAAAAGTCAAAAAAACATAAAAATAAACATAATGGGCCAAGGGGGTGTAAAAGTAAAAACATGGTGTGAAAAGAAATAACAAAACAGGCCCAGCCCACGTGGAGCTTCTTCAACCTCCAGCCATTCTTTGTCCAAAAACGCGCGTTTTGTAACCTGATTCAAACACCTTGATTCCTGACTTTTTAATGAAAACTCACAACATAAAAAATGTTCAGCATCAAACAACGAATCCATACATACCTAAAACTTGATCTAACTCTAAAAAATGAGAGAGAATTTCTCCATTCCCAAATCTTAACCTAATTTTTTATCAATGTTCAAACATCAAATTCTCATGACACACGTAACATAAATGAAAACTAACTACATGGGCATGTTCAGGGCTATGAATGTGACATATTTTCTTCACAAACCTAAAGCTAACAATGCCTGGATAGAGAGATACAAATTCATGAACTTACCTGTTCAGTTGAAGTTGTATCTGATGATTGAGATACTTTCAGTGCAAGGTGATGATTGGTACAGCTTCCTTGAGGTCCAGGGATGTTATTCCAAGCTTTACTTTGCTTTGAAACTAGCTGAATCGTGTTATGAAACTTCAACTGCAAAACAAGAAAATGAAAATGGCCAAGCTGATTAGAGGAGTTACAGTCCACTTCTAATGCTTTGGATAGTTTGCATTGATGGTAGGGAAGGTGTTTGAAGTGGTTTTAGCAAGAATGCACGATGGAAATGAGTTGTGGGATTCAATCTGCAGCAGGCCCTGTTTTTGTGCAGTTCAATGGTGATTTTGTGAATGGGAGTGTTTGGGACTTGGTTGGCTTGTGTTCTAGCTCAGAATGGATGTTTAGAAAGTGTACAAAGTTTTTGCTTAAGCTTGTTTGTGCTGAGATGAAAGTTGTTCTTTAAAATGCAAGCTTTCTTACACTTTAAGCAAGAGAAGGTCAAGTGGAGTTCTAGACTGATAGAGGCCCCCCTAATGTGCTGCAAACCTTGGCCTTGATCATTGTAATTAGTCTAATAACTTGTGCCAAAGAGATTTGCATTGTCCTTGCTTGGATTGTTAATTGACATAAAGTTCACTTTTGCAAAAATGGTTAAAATGCTTTATCTATTTTGGGATTAAACCATTATGCAATGCTTGAGCACAAAAAATATGGTCTTGGCACAAAGAGTTTGCATTAAATTTATGAGTGTAAAAGAGATTTAGGGCCTGTAATCAAGAAATGCATGCTGATTTGAAAATTGCCTAAGTGTATGAACATGGAAATTGGCCATAACAAAAGTGAGTTTTTCCCATATTGCCAAATTCGATTCTCTCTAACCATGAGGTTGTTTGATGAGTTCTTGTTCATTTTGGAAATCTTGGAATGTGTACTAAAATCCATCTTTGAAGTGCAAATTGAAATTCCAAGTGGAAGTATGTGGAAAATGGTCTTGAAGTTAGGCAAAAATCCTGCCTAAAATAGGTCAAATTTTCTCTAAGTTAAGAATGGTTTGGTACCCTTGTTCCAAAAATTGTAACTTGAGATACAAGCCTCTTTTGGGAAAACTTTGTAAATCAAAGTTGTAGATTATGCAATAGGCTACAACTTTCATGTTTTGACTTTTGCTTGAATCCAAATGAATCTTGGTGAGAAAGTGGGGCAAAGTTAGAAAAAATTAGGGTTTTTCATAACTTAGAAAAATTCTAAGTTATGAAAAATCTTCATTTCAAACCCTAATTTGCAATTCTTGATTTCTTGATGAACAAGTTTCATGATTTGGCATGTTTTGATGAAAAATGAATCTTGACACTTGATTTTGACCAAAAAGTCAAAGTTTGACTTTTCAGTATACAGTCAAAATTGATCAATTGACTGGGAAATTCAACTGTCAATCTTGTGCATTTGGATCTTTTGAACTTGTTGAGCATGTCAAGACAATTCCATGGGGTCCTTGAGTCCATATGTGAGCTTGGTTTGCCATTGGCTAGGTCAAACAGTCAAAAATTGCCTTTGTGCAGTCAAAACCCTAGAAATGACCATTTTGCCCTTTTGGTGATCTGATCAAATTTCTTGTGGAATTGTGATCCAAACTTGATCAAATGGTCCATGTGAGTTCATAATGTTGATGTGGGTCAATTTCCATGAGGTTTGACTGTCAATTGGCCACAGTTGACTTTTTCCCCAATACAGTTGGTTTCTAGGTCAACTGTCCAATTGACTGGGCAAAATTTGGAATCAAGACTTGAAACTTGGTATGGGTAAACTTGGGAGTCCAATATGAAGCATGAAAGTCATCTTAGGCATTTTAGGTCAAAACATCCTTGTGCAAACACAAACCCTAATTTGGGTCAACAGTGCAAGGAGAAGTCTTGAGCAGATGAAACCCTAACTGGATCTTGAGCTCCAAGGGCTTTGTGATGAGAAATCATTGAGAGATGGGAGGGCAAATTTTGGGGTACAACAGTTGCCCCTGTTCAATCTTCTTGAATCCAAAGAGTTAGATTGGCAAGTTTTCCTTTCGTGACTCGAGGGTAAAAGGAGATTGGACACTAGAGTGCCCTTAAATTTGCACTCGTCAAAGCAATGGATGGGGGAATGGGCTTAGAGATGCCATTTGGTGATGGGCTTAGAGATGCCATCTGGAAGGGTGACGGAATCTTGTCGGGGATGGGCTTAAAGATGCCATCTGGAATGAGCTTAAAGATGCCATCTAGAAGGGTGACGGAATCTTGTCGGGGATGGGCTTAAAGATGCCATCTGGAATGAGTATCAGAAAGGTGTCCATGTTCTGGACCACATCTGAACTGGGGGTCTGAACAAGCAATAGATTGACATCCGTATCTGGAGGCATCCGTAAACTGTTTTCAAAAGTTGCCTCTGAACAAGCGATAGATTAACATCCGTTGTTGGGAAGGATCCACAAACTGTTTTCAGAAGTCTTGAGAAGAATCTGAACAAGTGATAAGTTAACATCCGTTACTTGGAGAACCCGTGAACTGTTTTCAGAAATCTTGAAGTTGAATAAGCAATAGAGCAGCGTCCGTTGTTGGGAAGCATCCGTAAACTGTTTTCAAAAGTTGCATCTGAACAAGCGATAGATTAACATCCGTTGTTGGGAAGAATCCATAAACTGTTTTCAGAAGTCTTGAGAAGAATCTGAACAAGTGATAGGTTAACATCCGTTACTTGGAGAACCCGTGAACTGTCTTCAGAAATCTTAAAGTTGAATAAGCAATAGAGCAGCATCCGTTGTTGGGAAGCGTCCGTAAACTGTTTTCAAAAGTTGCATCTGAACAAGCGATAGATTAACATCCGTTGTTGGGAAGAATCCATAAACTGTTTTCAGAAGTCTTGAGAAGAAACTGAACAAGCGATAGGTTAGCATCCGTTACTTGGAGAACCCGTGAACTGTTTTCAGAAATCTTGAAGTTGAATAAGCAATAGAGCAGCATCCGTTGTTGGGAAGCGTCTGTAAACTGTTTTCAAAAGTGTCTCGGAAGATAATGATTTTTAGTCTGTCGACTGATCTTACCTGAAAAGGTAAAGAGTTAGTTGTATGCAATGTCATGATGCATGATGCAACGTATGTTATATGATATGAATGTAAATGAATGCGTATGTAAGCTGGAGAGCTATCTTGCGGAGGATAAATGAATCCTAGATGGCTGAAGATAAAAGCATCTTGACTGTTGCCAGGAAGAATAATTCCTGGGCTGCTGCTGTGGAGGGCAAGAATCTTCAACTGTTGAAAAATGAGAAGTCTTGGGACCACTGTTGGGGAAATCAGAAGCTTGGGTTGTAGGCCAAACTACTGGGGACTTTAGAACCTGGTAGGCTCCTGCTGAGGAGGTAAGACTGAGAATCTCTAGTCTAGTAAGAAGCCTTTCTGTGGGGAGAAGGTTCACTAGTCTGGCTCCGCTGGGGATTGATAGTTTGAAGTTTCAGCTCTGCTGGGGATACTGAAACTTAAACTCTGAGGGGAATTGAGTTCTGGAGGATTCTCTGGCTGGGGATAACAAAGATAAACTCCTCTAGGGATTGTATTGATAAGTTATGCTGGGGAACTTTGATGAACTCCGCTGGGGATAGGGAGAATTCTGCCGAGTGTAATCTTCCGTGGCAATTAGCTGAGGATATCCCAGTTATAAGCCCTTGTGAGGAATAATTTTGAATAAAGCTCGGGAGAGGCGTCCGTACTCTGCAGGGGATAAGCTTCTAGAATCTACTGGGGATATGGATTCCAAATCTCCTGGGGGTTTCCTTTGAAAGGGTATCAAGATATCCAACCGCACCTTCAATCTATCAGTAATCCTCTTTCTTGATTCATAAGGAAATGATTATGTTCAAATGCATATGCCTATTTAACAAAACATTGGACGTTTCTCAAAATAAAACAATTAGTGCAAGAGAAAGAAGAAAAAGGAAATGACACAAATTTATGGGAAGAGTATTTGTATTAACTTTCTATGAGTATATTCGTACAAAGGAGACAATCATCCTAGTAAGAGGATTTTGTCGTAAATATTGAAAGATTTATACAAAATAAAGATGGCTATGTGAAATAATTCCATGGTATTCCATTCTGCTATAGCCTTCACAACTCTGAATATCTGTCCATCCAATGCTTCGTTTGCCGATGACTGGATTGATCAGAAGCCTGGAACTGGTTGATGAAGAGATTGTCTTTTGAAGTGATCCGACGAGACATAGTCATACGCTTTAATTCCCTAACTTTTGCCTGAATCGCCCTTTCGGGTTTTCGATCCACCGGGAAACCCCTTTTTGCCCAAGCCGCCCTTTCGGGTTTTCAACTTGCCGGGTGTACAAATTTCTTTTTGTTTTTATCCCTAATTTTTGCCTGAACCGCCCTTTCGGGTTTTCGGTTCACCGGGATGCCCATTTTTGCCCAAGCCGCCCTTTCGAGTTTTCGACTTGTCGGGTTATTTTATGCGTAGTATCTTTTGACTATGTCTGCGTTCGCAGGGTGCGGCAAATCGTCGCTGTCCATGGTGGTTAGAATCATCGCACCACCAGAAAATATGCTCTTGATCACAAATGGTCCTTCATATGTAGGAGTCCATTTGCCCCTGGGATCACTTTGCGGCAAGATAATCCGCTTGATTACGAGATCTCCGACTTGATACACCTGACGTCTGACTTTCTTATTGAAGGCCTTGATCATCCGTTTTTTATACGTCTGACCATGGCATATAGCAGCGAGTCGCTTCTCGTCGATCAAATTGAGTTGATCAAGTCGGGTCTGAATCCAATCATCTTCATTCAAACCTGTGTCCTTCATAATCCTTAGAGAAGGAATCTGAACTTCCATAGGCAGGACAACTTCCATGCCATATACCAACGAAAATGGGGTTGCCCCGGTTGAAGTACGTGCCGTCGTACGGTATCCATGTAGAGCAAACGGTAACATCTCATGCCAGTCTTTGTAAGTGACTGTCATTTTCTGAATAATCTTCTTAATGTTTTTGTTCGCAGCTTCAACAACACCGTTCATCTTCGGCCGATAGGGAGATGAATTGTGATGATAAATCTTGAACTGTTTGCACAATGCGGTGATCATCGTGTTATTCAGATTTGTACCGTTGTCTGTGATGATCCTGTCTGGAACACCACACCGACATATGAGATTTTGCTTGATGAAGCGGGTAACCACATTTTTAGTAACAGAGGCGAAGGAAGCTGCTTCGACCCATTTGGTGAAATAGTCAATGGCAACTAGGATGAAACGATGTCCGTTGGAAGCCGTGGGCTTGATCTCTCCAATCATGTCAATGTCCCACATTGCAAATGGCCACGGAGCAGTCAGGACGTTGAGAGGAACCAGAGGGATATGAACTTTGTCAGCATAGACCTGACATTTGTGGCAAGTACGGGAATGTTGATGGCAGTCAGCTTCCATGGTAGACCAGTAATAGCCTGCCCTTAGGATCTTCTTAGCCATTGTATGCCCGCTCAAGTGAGTGCCAAATGTGCCGCTGTGTATCTCGGTCATGATCAACTCTGCTTCAGCTTTGTCTACGCATCGGAGTAACACACAATCATGGCTTCGTTTGTAAAGGATGTCGTTGCTCAGGAAGAATTTGGCAGCAAATTTCCTTAAGAACTTCTTGTCATTTACGGAAGCTCCTTCGGGATAATCTCTAGTCTCGAGATACCTTTTGATTTCATGGAACCAGGGTTGTTCCACTACTTCTTCGGTATTAATCTCGTGACAATGTGCAGGTTCATCCATTCGCTTGATGGTGATTTGGGGAGCCTCGTTATCCCAGTTGAGTTTAAACATGGAGGCATTGTAGCTAGAGCATCTGCTAGCTGATTCTCTTCTCGCGCGAAATGCTCGAAGGTAATTTGCTCGAAATGAGGCAACAATGTCAAGACATGTTCTTTGTATGGGATAAGATTAGGGTGCTTGGTATCCCACTCTCCTTTGATTTGACTGATAACCAAAGCCGAGTCCCCAAATACGATCAAAGATTTGATCCCCAAGTCTATAGCAGCCTTGAGACCAAAGATGCAAGCTTCATACTCAGCCATGTTGTTTGTGCAGCTGAAGCAAAGTCAGGCCGTGAAAGGTGTGTGACAGCCTTCCGGAGAAATGAGTACTGCGCCGATACCGTTTCCAAGTGCATTTGAAGCACCATCAAAGTACAGGGTCCATCGGGATCCCTTTTCGGGTCTGTCATATGGTCCGTTACCTTCAATGTTGTCCAAATTCATGATGTCCTCGTCTGGGAAGTCAAATCTCATGGGTTGATAATCTTCGATAGCTTGATGAGCCAGATGGTCAGCTAGTACACTCCCTTTTATAGCTTTTTGGGTGGTGTACTGGATGTCATACTCAGTTAGGATCATCTGCCATCTGGCTATTCTTCCAGATAAAGCGGGCTTTTCAAAGATATACTTGATAGGATCCATTTTGGAAATCAACAAGGTAGTATGAGTCAACATATACTGTCTTAGTCGGCGAGCAGCCCATACCAAAGCGCAGCAAGTTTTCTCGAGCAGTGAGTAGCGAGTCTCACAGTCGGTAAACTTTTTGCTAAGGTAATAAATATCATGCTCTTTTCGACTAGACTCGTCATGCTGGCCCAAAACACACCCCATTGAGTTATCCAAGACGGTCAGATACATGATCAATGGTCTTCCTTCGACGGGTGGTATCAGAATAGGAGGTTCTAGAAAATACTCCTTGATCTTATCAAAAGCCGCTTGGCAATCGTCGTTCCATTCGACTACCTGATCTTTCTTCAAGAGTTTGAAAATTGGCTCACAGGTAGAAGTCAGATGAGAGATGAATCTGGCAATATAGTTCAAGCGCCCCAAGAACCCTCTAACCTCCTTTTCAGTACGGGGAGCAGGCATCTCTTGTATTGCTTTCACTTTTGCTGGATCGACTTCAATGCCTTTGTTGCTTACAATGAATCCTAGAAGTTTACCAGACCTTACTCCAAAAGTGCACTTACTTGGATTCAGCCTGAGTTTGTATTCTTTCAACCTGGCAAACAGCTTTTCTAGATGTTCAAGGTGCTCCTCCTCTGTTTGTGACTGAGATATCATATCGTCTACGTAAACTTCAATCTCATGATGTATCATATCATGAAACAAAGCTACCATGGCGCGTTGATAAGTTGCCCCAGCGTTCTTCAGCCCGAACGGCATCACCTTGTAACAGAAAGTGCCCCATTGTGTGACAAAAGTTGTTTTCTCCATATCCTCGGGGGCCATTTTGATTTGATTGTAGCCCGAGAATCCATCCATGAAGGAAAACACTTTATGCTGAGCTGTATTGTCGATTAAAATGTCAATGTGTGGAAGTGGAAAATCATCTTTGGGGCTGGCCCTATTCAAATCCCGGTAGTCCACACACATTCTGACTTTGCCATCTTTCTTAGGTACTGGCACGATGTTAGCGACCCATTGATGATAGGATGTAACAGCCAGAAAGCCAGCGTCGAATTGCTTCATCACTTCTGCTTTGATCTTTTCAGACATGTCAGGCCTCATTCGGCGGACTTTTTGCTTGATCGGTGGATAATCCTCTCTTGTGGGGAGACGGTGAACCACGATGTCTGTGTCTAAACCCGACATGTCTCCATAAGACCAAGCGAAGATTTCAACATACTCATTCAACAACTGTATCAGGCGTTCCTTGACACTTGGTTCCAGATTGGCACCCACTTGCACCTCTTTCCGGTCTTCCTCGGTCCCTAAGTTGACAGTTTCCAATGACTCTTCGTGAGGTAAGATGGCCCTTTCCTCTTGCTGTAGAAGTCTGGCTAGTTCCCCTGGTACTTCACAACCTTCATCATCTTCATACTCGGCTTGATTAACCAGATCTTCAGAGTTATTGAAGGATATAGCAGAATAGTCACCCATGGAATCCGAAGTGGATGGGTACCTACATTTGTGAGTGTGGGTGTGTGTAAGGGATAGCCATCCTTAAACAAAAATGCAAAAGGAAAGAAAATGAACACAAGCAGTTTATCAAATGAAAAACGTCCAATGAATCATTAAACATGGCATATGGATATGAAAAATAATCAAAACCCTTACAAATGGACCTACATGCCCCGGGCAAGGCATGAGGTAAAAAGATAGTGTACGGATTGTTTGAAAATAAATATTACAGACCAATAGGAAATGTTTGACAGATAAATTACCGATGAATAAAAGTGATGGGGACAAAGTCTTTTGCCTCCCAGTTGCACAATCCTCCTTTGACAGTTGGGTAAATCCACTCTTCGATGCTGCTCTCTTTGTCTTCATCCTCCAAAGCGTTGATTCCGTAGGGAGAAATTTTGACTGGAGCCCTTTCAATCTTCGAACGGCGCATAGCTTTCTGGGCCGCGGTAGTGAACCCTAATCCAAATTTGTCTGTTTTATGTGGAATATCAGGCAACTGCCCCCATGCTGAATTCTTCCCCTCCTTTATTGCGGCCTTTGCGTCCTCCAGAGATGCCATCCTGGCCATCTGCCTCGGTACTTTAGCTGCCAACTTTGCTACTGTTATTTCAGGAAGGACTTCTTCGAAATGCTGGAAAGGCGTCTCAATGAACTCACCCTCTACCTCCACATACCGGAAGGAGTTCAAGTGGCTGATCATGTACTCCTCTTCGCCATGGACGGTTATAATCTTTCCCTTGACAGGATACTTCAACATCTGATGTAAGGAGGAGGTGACTGCCCCAGCATGGTGTATCCAAGGCCTACCCAACAAGCAAGAGTATGACGGACGGATGTCCATCACATAGAAAGTAGATTTAAACACCTCAATGCCTATCTTGATGGGAATTTCAACCTCCCCATGGACCATCCTATTCGAACCATCGAAAGCTATGACAACAATATCACTCGGCTTCAACTCCAACCCTTCACAAACTAGTCGGTCCAAGGCCTTCTTAGGCAGTACATTCAGCGACGAACCAGTGTCGACCAAGACATGTGCGAGAGTAGTTCCTCGGCACTCGACTGAAATGTGCAAAGCATCATTGTGGTTTCTACCTTTAGGAGTTAGGTCGGCATCAGAGAAACCTAATCCGTTGTCCGCAGTAAGGCTGGCCACGCAATTTTGAAATTGATCTGCAGAGGTTTCCTGGGGCACATGGGCTGCCTTCAGGAATTTTATCAGAGCTTTAGCGTGCGCTTCCGAGCAAAGTAGTAGTGCCAGCATGGAGATCTTTGAGGGGGTTTGCCCCAGTTGTTCTACCACATCGTAATCACTCCTTTTGATTATCTTCAAGATCTCATCCATTTCTTTCTTGGAGGTCTCCGGGATGACCAAGGGTTGAGCCCTCGTCCTGACGAGCTCATCTTGGATTCCCTTACCTTTATCAGCAGCGGTAGGAGGGACAATACTAGGAACAACAACATCTTCAATCAATGGGGTTCTAGCGGAGAGTTTTATTGGTGCAGGGATAACCTTGTCAGTAGATGAGGGTCCAAAGATTGCTCTTGGAGGGGCAATCTCTGGAGAAAATATTCTCCCGCTCCGGGTGATTTTGCTCGTGCCTGCAATGTTTCCAATGCTGGCTTCTTCATCATCCGAACTTTCTTCAGTTATTTCGATTTGTTTAATACCATGGTAGTAGACGTCACCGCCATAGTTCCATGGTATTGACTTCTCAGAAACATAGGGGACAGGCCCTGGCATTGTTATCTTCAAAGGAACAGATTTCGTAACTGGTGTAATCTTAACAGGCTTTCTGACGGCCTTGGAAAGATTGGCGTGAATGGTTATGATTGAGACATCTTCAGTATGGGTTGGAATGGCAGAAACTTTTTCAAACAAAATTTGTCGACTGTCCATTAGGCCTTGGATGCCTTTCTTCAGTAACGAACAATCAAACGACAAAGAGTAACAACAATAGCAGTCTTCTTTACATCCCGGGAAGATCCCGACCCTTAACAGATTCAACTTGATGGTTAACAATGGAGTTATCAGATCATTGACATCAGCAACATACAAATCTTCTTCAATGGCATTGACATTTCGGCCGTGCTTCGGCATTGGAGCAGATATCACGTTCGGCTTCTCTGGAGCGTCGAACTCCACCTCCTTCGCCTCTATCAGGTCTTGGATTTTATGCTTGAGTGCCCAACAATCGTTGGTGTCGTGCCCGACACTGTCGGAATGGTAGGCGCATTTAGCATTAGGATGATAATGAGGAGAGGACGTATTCACATTTTTTGGTGCCTCTTTGATAGTGGCGAGATTCAATTTTAACAGATGGGGAAGCACTTGCGCTGGAGTCATAGTAATGCGGGTGAACTGCCGTTGTGGCCGTTCCACCCGTTGTTGATTTGTTCTGGACTGGTTATAGCGAGGCTGCTCACTTGAAGGGTTTTGAATCATTACGGCCCCCACAGTTGGCCAGCGTTTAGTCTTCCCTGCTCTTCTCTGAGAATATACCACAGCCGTTTCCTTCTTGAAAGGTTTCTTCTCAACACTTGCAGCAACACCCTTCTGAATCTTCCCTGACTTGATGCCAGCTTCTATTCTTTCGCCTGTTAAGATCAAATCGGTAAACCCCACGGAAGAGTTACCAATCAGATGATTGAAAAATGGCCCAGATAGGGTCCCTAGAAACATATCAACAAGTTCACGGTCGGTTAAAGGAGGCTGCACCCTGCCAGCCAAATCCCTCCATTTTGTGCATATTCTTTGAATCCTTTGCCTGTTCCCAATGACATACCCTGAAGTTGGGTACGCGTAGGAGCAAGGTCAGAATTATACTGATATTGTTTGTAAAAGGCGGTGGCCAAATCTTCCCAGTTTCGGACGCTGGTTCCCTCTAGCTGATAAAACCACTCCAGTTGAGCCCCAGAATGGCTGTCTTGAAAGAAATGGATCCAAAGGTTCTTATCTGCCGTATAAGGTTGGATGTTTCTTACGTAGGACCTGAGATGCATTTTTGGACAGGACAGCCCGTCATACCTCACAAAAACTGGCACTTTGAACTTTGGGGGAATCACAATCCCGGCAACTAAACCCAAGTCTTCGAAATCCAAACCCGGCACCCTTTGTAGCTCCATGGCGGCCAACCTGTCTTCTAACCCTTTGTATTTATCATCAGCCGGAGGGTATTGTTGATCAGAGTAGTCTTCATCCTCTTCGACCTCCTCTTCTTCCACATCGGACTCGGAAGATACCGCAGCCCCACCTCCTTTACTGGTTACTTCATCAGAAGTAGGAGAAAATTCAAGCACTCTCCTGGCCTCTCCGTCAAATCTTCTCCCTAAAGTAGCCACCCCGAGTCTCTTTTTCTTCTTTTTCACTGGGTCTTTATTACCCAGCAAGGTCTTGAGATCCTCCTGACCCTTAGCCAAGGCCATCAGGAGTTGCTGGAACTGTGCATTTTGAGCTTGTAGGTCTTTGACTGTTTGCTCGAGATCCATCCTACTGAAATAAACAGCAGACAGATAAGGAAACCTGGCGTGAGACCTGCTTACGCACATGATGAATGGTATGCTTATGTATGCAATGCATTCAAGGATTTAGAACATTCAAAATTGTTGCAGACAAAGAAGAACGCATGTCATATTAATAAGAAGAAATTTGTTAGTACATAAATGCCCCATGGGCCAAATATTACAAAAACAACTTCTCAAGGTAAAAAGACATTGCACATCCTCTTTGGTGCGATGTAGGTGTTGAGGGCCTCTTGCTCATGGAGTCGGTGGGTAAGCTCTAGAACCTTCTTCTCGCTAGCGTAGAAACTGGCTTCAAAAGTGTTCCGTTCCTCCTTGAGCTGAATCCAGCTTTTCTGCATTTCCTCCCACGATGTAGGCATGTCAGGATATAGGATGGTGTAGGGAACCTCTCCTTCCTTGACGGGCTCTTTAGTCACAGGGAGAACATGAGGATAAGGCATCATTAGACTCTGGGCTCGGGCTCGTACCCACTTGAGATAAGGCTCAAGAGGGATGGAGTTCTTATGTCCCAGTGTCTTGCTATCAACCTTGTTGGGTCTTCCCCAAGCTCTGATGAATCTTTGGCGAAGTCCTTGCGCATCGTTGTCGAAGTCAAAAACTAGGTCAGGAATCAACATGTCGTGAGGGCCATCCCTCCGTGCATATCCAAATTGCCTCAAAGCTAGGCAAGGGTTGTAGGTGATACCTCCTCTGATTCCAAGTAAAGGAACATTAGGAAACTCTCCATAACGATCAACGATGATGACATTTTCTCTGGACCGAGAACACCAATGTACATCAGAGTGAGTAAGAGTCATCAATCGTTGGGACCACCTTGAGCCTTGGTCATTCTTTAATACAGATTGTGGAAGGTGCGAAATAAACCACCTTGCAAGGAGAGGAGTACATCACATGAGAACACCCCTCTTTCTCATTGTTCGTGTGTAAAATGAGTGAAGGATGTCCCCAAGCAATGTTGGTATTGGATTTCTGGACAAGAAGATTTTGACGGTGTTGACATCTACCAATTGGTCAGAATTTGGGAACAAGACCAACCCATAGATAAGGAGTGCCATAATTTCCTCAAAGGCTTGTAGGTCCAATGAATTCCAACATTCTTGTGCCTTCTCAAACAAGAATTTTGCTAAAAAACCTTTGACGCCACTTCTAGTTTCCCAATGCCCTTTGATGTCAGATGGTTGTAGATGTAATGCTCGAGCAACATATTCCGGCTTTGGTTCCTTTTCCGTACCGTTGAAGGGTAGTTGATTAAGGATAGGAATTCTCAGGAGTTGAGAAAACTCCTCCAAAGTGGGCACCAACTGGTAATCGGGGAAGGTGAAACAGTGGTGAAGAGGGTCAAAGAACTGGAATAGCACTTTCATCATGTCTTCTTCAATGTTGGTGTTGACTAAGCTGAGCAGTCTACCATGTCTTTCACTGAAGGATGAGCTTTCCGGAATTCTTGAGGTGAGCTCCTTGAGTTGAGGAGAGATTCTCACAAGGTTGACTTGGATGGTTTTTCTGCGAGGAATTTCCATGACCTACAAAACAAGAACAAAGATGAAGATCCAAACCCTTGAAATGGTTAGTGAATGCATATGATGCTTTATGATGTTTATGATGTATGCCCAAACATATGTACAAGCAAATCACACCAAACCCTAGTTTCAGGCTTGCATGGGGTTTCATAGGTAAGTACCCTCTTGAGTGTAGTTGGCTTAAAAACCTGTCCTATAAATAGTAACCGGGTTCTAAGGAGCTCAATATCATTGGATTGTTTTCATTGTTCATTGTTTTGGTTTAGCCACTTAACTAGCGACCAAAATATTCCAAGAAAACAACCCTCAATGAGTGTAGTATCGAGTATCTACCAACTTCGGACTGCACCAAAGCCGGTCATCTCACTACCCCTAATGAAAGGCCAAGATGGTCAAGTAAGGTTCTAGGTCATTAGTGCTTAGTGACATCACTCAGCGGCCCCGTACTCTCCTTGATTGAACTCAAGGGTTACCGGTACTCACAAATATGTCGCACTAATATAACTATTGCTTCGACCATGTCGGTATACCCCACACAGTTTCCACAACGTATTGCTATCTATGAATGTTTCCCAAAATCCGGGTGTAGGATTGCAAACCCAAACAAGAGAGCCAAAATATAAAGCAATCAAATCAAACAATTAGTCATGCAAGAGGGTGATCTAAGCCCTAAGGTTACTCCACTTTTAAGTTTCTCCCCAGCAGAGTCGCCAGTTCTGTGATACGGTGGGAGAACTGACTATGGTTTTGCGTTTGTTTTCGCAAATGTTTCGGTTGAGCAAGAGTCGCCACCGACTTTTTATTTTATCCTAAGGAAAGGTTTAAAAAGCACATCAAAAAACCTTTGAGATATTTTCTTGGGTTCGGGGAGTAGATTATAGAAAGGGAAGGTATTATCACCCTTTCTATCCATGGTTATCCATGGGCTCTTAGGTACTTGCTTAGATCAACTTGCCTTGGTTTTCAATTGTTTGAAATGGTGCTTTGTGTGTGGTTTTGAAAAAGATGCCTTGTCTAGGCTACCCTTGTAACAATTCTTTACTCGAATGTTTTACAAAAGGTGTTTGTCTTTTTGAAAAGATGTTTCAAGGTTTTTGAAAGTTTGTTTTTGAAAGTGTTTGTGAAGTGTGGTTTGAAAAATAGGCAAGTGTTTTTGTTTTGCAAGTTGACAAGTACTTAAGAGCTATCTACCCTAAAGTTCTCAAAGATTTTTGCTATGTTTTAACCCTTTTAACAATTTTGTTCCACCATTGCATTTGATGGACAATCTTGTGTTAGGATGTGAAAGGGACGGGCGCGGGTCATCGTTTAGACCATAATTGCAATGGTGCCAAGTATCTTTGGGCAATTTTCTTTTAAGGGACTTGATCATTTTTAGGCAACTTTCGAAAGCGTCATCGAGGGACTATGATCATTTGATTGTTTTTGTTTTGCCCAAAGAGACCTAACATGCAATATGACCCATTATTGAAGGCAACAAGTGGAATACCCTAGGGGTGCAAGTGTGATTAGTGTTGTCCATTTTCATGCTTGTTTATCTTGAAATTAGGTCAAACTATTTTTGTCGTTTTTATTTGCATACAAACCCTAATTCTAACATGGCATAATTAGAAAGCATTAAAATGCGAAAAATAAAGTTCTAAACTATTACAACACAATATGGGAAGGGGGGTACAAATGTTCAAATGGGGGGGATTTGACAAGGAATTTAAACCTAGCTATTACATCAATTTGGAATTATTTACAAGATATTCAATTGCACAAATTAAATGGAAATAAAATAAATATGTAAGATGCAAAAAGGGTTTTTATATGTATGGAAAAAAGGTATTTTTATGTCAAATAAACAAAAATAAAAATTATTTTTTGGAGTTTTTTATGTTTAGGGTAAAACCCTAATTTTATTAAGTAAAAGGTATTATTTATTTAATGTGTACAATGCTTATTTATTATATACAAAAATAAAATAAAAATGAAGTATATTTATAAAAAAGGGTATTTTTAATGTCAAATATTAACAAAATAAAAATGTATATATTTTTGTATTATTTACTAAATATTATAATAAATATATATATATATTTGTATTAATTTCTAAATATGTATTATATATATAAAAAATAATAATATTTGATATTTATAAAAAAAAGTATATTTTATATAAAATATTTTCATAATATAAAATAAAATAAAATTTAGAAAATAAATGTGTTTGTATTATTTTTTCTAGTTATTCTAAATAATAGTATTTATATATTATTTACATACAAATATCAATATAAACAAATAAATGCCTAAAAAATATAAAAATGGTGTGAAAAATATTTTTTATATTTTTAATATTATTAGAAAAAATAAATAAGTCAGAACAAAAAAGAAAAAGTCAAAAAAACATAAAAATAAACATAATGGGCCAAGGGGGTGTAAAAGTAAAAACATGGTGTGAAAAGAAATAACAAAACAGGCCCAGCCCACGTGGAGCTTCTTCAACCTCCAGCCATTCTTTGTCCAAAAACGCGCGTTTTGTAACCTGATTCAAACACCTTGATTCCTGGCTTTTTAATGAAAGCTCACAACATCAAAAATGTTCAGCATCAAACAACGAATCCATACATACCTAAAACTTGATCTAACTCTAAAAAATGAGAGAGAATTTCTCCATTCCCAAATCTTAACCTAATTTTTTATCAATGTTCAGACATCAAATTCTCATGACACACGTAACATAAATGAAAACTAACTACATGGGCATGTTCAGGGCTATGAATGTGACATATTTTCTTCACAAACCTAAAGCTAACAATGCCTGGATAGAGAGATACAAATTCATGAACTTACCTGTTCAGTTGAAGTTGTATCTGATGATTGAGATACTTTCAGTACAAGGTGATGATTGGTACAGCTTCCTTGAGGTCCAGGGATGCTATTCCAAGCTTTACTTTGCTTTGAAACTAGCTGAATCGTGTTATGGAACTTCAACTGCAAAACAAGAAAATGAAAATGGCCAAGCTGATTAGAGGAGTTACAGTCCACTTCTAATGCTTTGGATAGTTTGCATTGATGGTAGGGAAGGTGTTTGAAGTGGTTTTAGCAAGAATGCACGATGGAAATGAGTTGTGGGATTCAATCTGCAGCAGGCCCTGTTTTTGTGCAGTTCAATGGTGATTTTGTGAATGGGAGTGTTTGGGACTTGGTTGGCTCGTGTTCTAGCTCAGAATGGATATTTAGAAAGTGTACAAAGTTTTTGCTTAAGCTTGTTTGTGCTGAGATGAAAGTTGTTCTTTAAAATGCAAGCTTTCTTACACTTTAAGCAAGAGAAGGTCAAGTGGAGTTCTAGACTGATAGAGGCCCCCCTAATGTGCTGCAAACCTTGGCCTTGATCAGTGTAATTAGTCTAATAACTTGTGCCAAAGAGATTTGCACTGTCCTTGCTTGGATTGTTAATTGACATAAAGTTCACTTTTGCAAAAATGGTTAAAATGCTTTATCTATTTTGGGATTAAACCATTATGCAATGCTTGAGCACAAAAAATATGGTCTTGGCACAAAGAGTTTGCATTAAATTTATGAGTGTAAAAGAGATTTAGGGCCTTTAATCAAGAAATGCATGCTGATTTGAAAATTGCCTAAGTGTATGAACATGGAAATTGGCCATAACAAAAGTGAGTTTTCCCCATATTGCCAAATTCAATTCTCTCTAACCATGAGGTTGTTTGATGAGTTCTTGGACATTTTGGAAAGCTTGGAATGTTTACTACAATCCATCTTTGAAGTGCAAATTGAAATTCCAAGTGGAAGTATGTGAAAAATGGTCTTGAAGTTAGGAAAAAATCCTGCCTAAAATAGGTCAAATTTTCTCTAAGTTAAGAATGGTTTGGTACCCTTGTTCCAAAAATTGTAACTTGAGATACAAGCCTCTTTTGGGAAAACTTTGTGAATCAAAGTTGTAGATTATGCAATAGGCTACAACTTTCATGTTTTGACTTTTGCTTGAATCCAAATGAATCTTGGTGAGAAAGTGGGGCAAAGTTAGAAAAAAATTAGGGTTTTTCATAACTTAGAAAAATTCTAAGTTATGAAAAATCTTCATTTCAAACCCTAATTTGCAATTCTTGATTTCTTGATGAACAAGTTTCATGATTTGGCATGTTTTGATGAAAAATGAATCTTGACACTTGATTTTGACCAAAAAGTCAAAGTTTGACTTTTCAGTATATAGTCAAAATTGATCAATTGACTGGGAAATTCAACTGTCAATCTTGTGCATTTGGGATCTTTTGAACTTGTTGAGCATGTCAAGACAATTCCATGGGGTACTTGAGTCCATATGTGAGCTTGGTTTGCCATTGGCTAGGTCAAACAATCAAAAATTGCCTTTGTGCAGTCAAAACCCTAGAAATGACCATTTTGCCCTTTTGGTGATCTAATCAAATTTCTTGTGGAATTATGATCCAAACTTGATCAAATGGTCCATGTGAGTTCATAATGTTGATGTGGGTAAATTTACATGAGGTTTGACTGTCAATTGGCCACAGTTGACTTTTTCCCCAATACAGTTGATTTCTAGGTTAACTGTCCAATTGACTGGGCAAAATTTGGAATCAAGACTTGAAACTTGATGTGGGTAAACTTGGGAGTCCAATATGAAGCATGAAAGTCATATTAGGCATTTTAGGTCAAAACATCCTTGTGCAAACACAAACCCTAATTTGGGTCAACAGTGCAAGGAGAAGTCATGAGCAGATGAAACCCTAACTGGATCTTGAGCTCCAAGGGCTTTGTGATGAGAAATCATTGAGAGATGGGAGGGCAAATTTTGGGGTACAACAACAGCCAAATTGGCAAGTGGGCGCTAGCATTAACTGAATACTCCTTGACCTTTATGCCTCTTAGGGCAGTGAAAGGACAAGTGGTGGCAGACTTTATAGTCGACCACTCAATTTAGGTTGAGAGTATAAATTATGTGGAGATAGAGCCTTGGAAATTCTACTTTGATGGTTCCAGTCATAAAGATGGAACAGGAGTAGGGGTCTTGATTATTTCTCCAGAAAAAATTCCAACAACATTCAAGTACAAGATATCAGGTACTTGTTCGAACAATGAGGCTGAGTACGAAGCTCTAATTACTGGCCTTGAGATATTGTTAGAATTGGGGGCAACTCGAGTCGAAATAATGGGAGACTCAGAGTTAGTCATTAAGCAAGTCACAAAAGAATATAAGTGCATAAGAGAAAATCTTATTATGTACTTTGTGATAGCAAATCGTTTATTGAAAAAATTTGAAATGGTCAACATTCGACACATACCCAGATTGGAAAATCAAATAGCCAACGATTTGGCACAAATTGCATCTGGGTACAAAATTTCAAAAACGAGATTACAAAGAGCAATCGAAGTTCGAGAAAAAATAAAAGCAACTAGTCTGTCACCAACAGATTTGAAATCGACAAGACTAGGGTATGCTGATCAAAGGAACTTTGAAATTTCGTTCATAGACAATTTGTCAGAGCAAGATTGGAGGAAACCCATTGTGGATTATCTACAAAATCCAGCAGCTTCGACAGAACGAAAAATAAAATATAGAGCGTTGAGTTACGTACTCATGGGTAATGAGTTATTTAAAAAGACGCCTGAAGGGGTATTGCTAAAGTGCTTAAGTGAAACTGAAGCATACATAGCCCTTTCGACTACGCACGCTGGAGCATGTGGAGCTCACCAAGTAGGCCATAAGATGAAATGGTTGTTGTTTCGACAAGGACTATACTGGCCCACCATCTTGAAAGATTGTGTCGAGTTCGCCAAGGGGTGTCAGGAATGTCAAGTCCATACAGGCATCCAGCATGTACCAGCAAGCGAACTTCACTCAATAGTGAAACCTTGGCCCTTTAGAGGATGGGCGTTGGACCTTATTGGAGAGATTCAACCAGCATCATCGAAGAGCCAGAAGTATATATTGGTAGGCATTGATTATTTCACTAAGTGGATCGAAGCTATTCCTTTAGTCAATGTAGACCAAGAAAATGTCATTGAATTTATTCAAAAGAACATTATCTTTAGATTTGGAATCCATGAAACTATAACGACTGATCAAGGATCAGTTTTCACCGGTCGAAAGATGCAAGAATTCGCTCAAGAAACAGGCTTTAGACTCCTAACATCAACGCCTTATTATGCACAGGCAAACGGTCAAGTCGAAGCAGCGAATAAAATAGTGATTGGCTTGATAAAAAAGCATGTAGGGAAGAAGCCAAAAAATTGGCATAAGACGTTAGACCAAATCTTGTGGGCCTGTCGAACGTCCCCAAAAGAAGCCATAGGTACAACACCATATCGGCTAACTTTTGGTCATGACGCAGTGTTGCCAGCGGAAATTTGTCTTCAATCTGCAAGGGTTCAGAGACATCATGATATCCCCTCTGAGGTTTATTGGGATATGATGTTAGAGGAACTAGTAGATTTAGACGAAGAAAGACTACGCGCTCTCGACCTACTAAGGATTCAGAAGAAAAGAGTAGAAGACTCTTACAATAAAAAAGTAAAACCTAAGGCATTCTCGCCTGGAGAATTAGTTTGGAAGGTGATTCTCCCCATGGATCGAAGGGATCGAAGCATGGGAAAATGGTCACCCAAATGGGAAGGACCATTCAGAATTATCCAAACTTTTTCTGGTGGAGCTTATGAAGTCGAAGAGTTAGGTGAAGATAAAAGACTCTTGAGAGTAAACGGCAAATATTTGAAAAAGTATAAACCTATGCTCCAAGAGATCAAAATAAATAGCAAGTAATGATCAAATTAACCATAAATAGCCAAAATGGAAAATTTTATAAGAATTAGCCAAAATGGTTACATTGTCAAATAAATATTACAATACATGGTTAATAAATGGCTGAGTAAATTAGAAGGGGATTAGAAGGGGATAGAATCTCTAAGTCGAAGGTACTTGGCCTGCTGCAACTCCAGTCTTTTGTTGCACAAGGCATTCGCCTGGGAAAGCTTGGAAATCTGGTCATCGAAGGCTTGGGCTTTCTCAGCAAACTCTAGGCCTCGTGTAACTTCAGCTTGACTCTCTGTGTCTGAAACAGTCGAGAGAAGCTCCTCCTTACGCTTGGTATTAGCATTTATCTTGGCCTCCAGCTCTTCGATTTGCGCCTTTATAGAGGCATTGTCTCGATCTATGGCGTCAATTTCTTCTTGCTTGGATGCTTTCTGCTTCGACAACTCTGCAATTCGAGAAGTCGTCTCAGCTACCTCAGTCCAGGCAGAAGAACTTTTGCCATGTAGCGCTTCGAGCTGGCTGTTGAAGCCCCTCTAATGTCGATAGTCTGCAGAGACTTGGTCAACAATGGAGTATAACTCCAAGATAAAGCTCGAAACCTCTGGAGTCACAGCAAGCAAGTCGACTGCATTCAAAACAGATCCCAAACAAGACGGAGCAGTAAGACCCCCCTCCAAAGCCTTCATCAGATCTTTCTTGAAGAACTGAGCCTTGACCTTCATCAAAGCCTCATCAAGAGGAGAAGTCGAAGTGGACTTCCCCGATGCAGTAGAAGCATCATGACTAAGGTCAGATGAACTTCCCCTACTCTCGATAATGGCATTCAGGTAGCCAATGGGATCAGTTTGCTTCAAGAGTGCCAAGTCTTCTTTAGACTTAGGCTTTGTCGAGGTGGTCACCCTTACAGTAGCGTTGGCTTGGGGTTGAATTTGTTGAGTAGCGTTTGCATCGACATGACTCTCTTCGACATGTAGTTATGTAGTGCCAGCATCAGCATGATCCCCTTTGTCATGTTGTTCCTCTGACAGATCGACCACTTGAATTTCCGTTGGTTGTTGTTCCTCTGCTTCGGCATTGGCTTCATCGTTCGCCAATTCCTCCTCTTGTGGCTTACTGTGTTCAGCAGAGTCTAGTGTCTCTGAAGTCTTTGGTGCTGAACTTTCGGTGGTCTCCTGAAAATAGAAGAGGAAGAATCTTCTGGTTTAGAAAGAGACACAATCGAACGTGAGCATCGACACCTGAGTTAAAAATGGTCAGAGAAACTACCTGCAGAGGAATTTCAGCCCCATGGCTGGAATTGTCACTTTCGACGGGTTTATTGAGAAAAACGTTTAGCTCCTCCTCCTTGGGCTCTTCTATAATCACAGGAGGTGGCCTGGGTCTTCTCCTTGCAACCTTTATTCTGATCGTGGGTCGAGGCTCAGGAGAAGGAGCATCTTTCTTCAGTTTTCTCCGTTTAAGAGGAGCGGGGGGAGATTCGTCCTCGTCATCACTCCCAGATTCGACCGTTAGTGCAGGTCGTTTCTTGGGTGAAGGTGCCTGAAAACCAATTGGAGTTTGATTTAGAACGCTACATCGAAAAACATGATGTTAAAACCAGAGGGAAATAATAAAAGTTTGGTTACCGGTGCTGAAGGTTTTATCGAAGGACCTCCCCCCTGATGGCTTTCTGTAGTTTTCGCCGGTGCTGAAGGTTTTGTCAAGGGACCTCCTCCCTGATGGCCTTCTGCGGCTTTCTTGGCTGCAGGCTTTCGAACAACTGAAAGAAGACGCGTTCACAAGTTATAATTAACAAGTTACCAGTCGAAATGGAAAGACAAAATAATTTGGAGAGTGAACGTACATTTCTTTATTTTGTCAAGGACTAGAACGAAAGACTTCTGAAGTTCGTCCACAAAATCTTTTTCGTCGAAAAAGTCTTCAGCATAGTAACTCTTCCACCAGTCTTCGAAAGATGGTGAACAGAGGAAGTTAAGTTGATAGTCGAACAGTGAAAGTACTGTTCGACCGACGTACCTGCCAATATGCTTGGTGGCAGCATCCTCAGTATAGTCGTTGCAAAAATATAACATTGATTTCTCCCTGGGAAAAATAGGAGAAGGAAGTGATTGAATAATACCAAACTATCGAGAGACCAAGTTTGGCTGGTAAGCGATCAAGCTCAGGTGATTCTTGGAGCTCTTAAAGTGCAATGGCATTATTCTGGGTGTGAGAAATGCTTCCCACATTATTGTGTGTTCTTCGACATGAGGGTCACCTGACGACTTGGGATGGGGCCTGGTGAACCATTCTGGACCAACCTTTCGACGAGCGAAAGGAGCCATGGTCGAGGTGAATTCTTTTCTTCTTGCAAACATCAAGACGAAGTTTGCAAAAGTCTGTTGAAGTTCCAGCCCATCTTCAGTCGGGGTCAGTAAAGCCAATCTGGTGCCTTCGATACGCCTTTTGGCTATCTCCGGAGCTTGTTCGTTTATTTGAGTTTTCTGAGGTAAGAAAGACTCAAAAGTGGCATTTAGACATAGTTGAAGTAGCCAGAAAGGTCCTGCAAGCAACAAACTGGCTCTATTTTCGATGACCTTTAACAGAGTCGCTCCACTGCTGATCGACTCGTACAGATTCGCCAGGATTAATTCTGCCAAACAAATGTTTTGGCCATGGTGAAGCTGGGTAGCAAGGGTGACCATTTTCTTTGTCACCTGTAAAGACTTTGTACAGAACAAAAAGCGTGACAGCCAAAGGGCTAGAAACGCAATGTGCTCCACATCCGTCACATTGGCTGTCGACCTATCATGGTAGTGGTTGATATAGGTGGTATAGGTGGGTTTAGTAGCTGAAAACCCAATTTGGTCCTCCGACATTTCCTCTGGGTCGAAATAATCCCCAGTTGGTCGAAGACCGGTGATGGCAGCCACGTCGAAAAGCGTGGGTGTTAGCATTCCACAAGGCAGGTGGAAAGTGAAATGAGTATAATCCCAGAAAAGCAAAGAGGCTATCAGCATCTCAGGGGAGTAGTTGAGACCAGTTTTCGACAGCATGACTAGGTCGTATATCCCCAGGTTTTTCCAGATCGAAGCCTGGCTTTTTTCCATCTTCTCTAGCCAAGCGTTGTAGTCTGGAGTAAGGCTAGGGCTAGACCTAAAAGCCCTAACACCTCTATTGAAGAAACGAAGATATATTTTTTCCTTAGCAGGATCTTCGTTGTCATCTGCAGCCTTTTTGGAGCACCCAACAGGTTTGAGCGCCTCAAGCACCGGGAAGAAGTTCTTGATCTTCGTGGATTCATCAATGCATGGGGATAACGGGCCAGACATGGCGAAAATCTGGTCGGAGTATCCAACCGGAATCAGTAGTTGATGTGAATAAGCTTCACGCTCAGCAGTTCCAAGGGGTTCAAGAACCCTTCGTAGGCCTGTAGAGGTAATTGTTGGGACAATTGAGAAGATTTTTGGTTTAGCATTTCTAGAAGGAATGTTGGAACTAGGAGCGTTAGAGGAACCTGAAGCCATTTTTGGGTTAAGATTGAAAATGAGTGAAGAACAAAGTGTTTGCAGGTTTGCAGAAGTTTTTGTGTTCAACAAGAAGGTTTGGATGAAGAATGGCGTGAAAAAGTCCCACAAGGGGGTACTTAGCGCTATTTATAGTGGTTGGGAAATCACAAAATTCGAGGCCATTTAATGTTGCAGATGATAGTGGGACACGTGGTGCTCCTTCGCTGACATAGCCGTTCTGCAGAAACGAAACGGTGCAGCGTGCACCCTCGTTTTTGGGAAATTGTCATGATGACAATCTGTGAAAAGACATTGGGCACGCTAAACGCCTTACTGAGGTGACGTCTTAGGTACAGATGGAATGATGGATTTTTCTTGGGATTGTCAGTTGGTTGGTAGAAGACAAAAAGCGCACAGGTTAATTTGTGGCTAAGATTGAAGGACAGGTGTCGAGTGGAATCTCAAAGAATGCCTTTTTCTTTTCAGCGTCGAAATAAGGCATTCTTGGGGGGAAATTTGTTGGCTCCTAAACTCGACACCCTTGTTTTATTAATATAAACCATTAATCATGAGGGACGGTTTCGACCAGCTGATTCTGTCGAAATGCTCATCAGAAGATGGCAAGGTACTTGGAGAATTTCTTCTAAGTAGGAATCTTGTTGCCTTCGACGTCGAAGGTGCTTCTCGACAAAGGTGTTCGATGCTCAGAGTGGAACGGTTTGAGATTCAAATGTTTGGAGGGAAAACGGTTCCCAGCGGTTACCAAGTACAACGTGTCAAGATCAGGAGCGTCGAATGCTGTGAGCATGCCAAGTGGAGTCATCTCGAAGCAGCGTAACTGCCCGACGGTTACTTGAGATGTGTTTAGTATAAATACTAGTTGTTCACGTAGTTTTTCGCGTGTGTTCACAATTATATACAAGTCACTCATTTAGATTCAAGTACCTAGTGTGAGCGAAAGAATTGTTGAGAATGTATGTGTGAAACACCATTTAACTTAATCAAAGTCATTTATTTTCCAGAACTTTATTGCCTTTCATTTACTTTTCCCAGTCGAAGCCTTTATTTAAAGCTTTCTTTTATTCTACCAAATTTTTCCTTCATGCAATTTACATAAAGCTTTATTTTCTTGTCATTAACCATCATTAAACTTAGTCAAAACCCCAAAAATCAACCATGTATTAGGATCAATCTGATCGATCCTGCGAGTCACCAAATTGTTTACCAATTTCCACGGTAAACACCCCGTGGACTGAAAACCCGAAAGGGCGGTCCAGGCAAAAGTTAGGGATCAAAAGCGTACGACTATGTCCCGACATCCCGTCACTTGTCTACCAGAAGGAGATTTGTCAATCAAGACCTCCACAGGTACTTCCTCTCACAGAAACAGGGGCAATATGAGTTGTCAAAGCGGTCTAGTTGCTCTGTCCACCTAGGTACTAAGGTAGTTCGGCTGGAGAATGTACCAAGATGCCTTAAATCCCCAGAGAGTAAGCCAAGATTCAACAATTCTCCCCCAAGCAGTTGGTCTCCAATCAGCCCTAACAAGGCACAGTATCTCCTAGCAAGTCAGCAATACTCTCCCCAAGCAGAGTTAGCCTACTCAGTCAGCCTTATGGAAGTTGGGTATCCCCAGAAGATCTCAATATTCCCCAGCGGAGTATACAAATGTTCCTAAACAAGCATCCCCGACAGTCTTGGTATAAGATTGTTCCCCGGCGGTATACCAGACATTCAGTGGAGCCACTTCCCCAGTACATCTCAAAAATTTCCCCAGGAGAGTGGAATCCATCTCCCCAGTAGGAAGCTTATCCCCAGTAGATTCTGGAAAGCTTATCCCCTGCAGAGCACGAACGCGTCTCCCGGACTTTTTATTCAGAAGGTTATTTCCCCACTAGGATATAACTGGGTTATCCTCAGCCAATAACCATGGAAAGATCGTCCTCGGCTAAGTTCTTCCTATCCCCAACGGAGTTCATCCAATCTTCCAACAGAGCTCAACAATGGTATCCCCGGTGGAGTTATCATCAACATCTCAGCAAAGTACCTCTCTTTCCCCACAGAGTTATCTCCCCGCAGAGTAATCTATTCGCCAAGTTCATTTCCCAACGGAGTCATCTTCTCCTACCGGTATTCTTGCAACCATCATCCCCAGCGGAAACAAAGAACACTACTCTTCAACATCAGCCCAGGATTTGACTTCCCGGCACCCGTCAAGGATTTACTTTCCTAGACAAAAACACATTTCATAAACATCACATCTTAATACATTATAGCATGCATATACGCATCATGAACATACAATCTCATTCATTCTGAGAACATCACGCATGTCATACATCATGACATTTCATACAACTAACGTTTTGTCTTTTCAGGACAAAAGTTAATACAAAGATAATTACCATCAACGGTCGCAACTGAGGATCCGATTCCTGTATCTTGCCAGGGTGTATCTGTTGACGACTAACATTACCATACTCGATTCTTGTATCCTGCCAGGGCACGTCTGAAGAGTTCGAAGATCCGATTCCTGTATCTTGCCAAGGTGTATTGGTTGACGACTATATTCCAGACTCGATTCCTGTATCTTGCCAGGGCACGTCTGAAGAGTTCGAAGATCCGATTCCTGTATCTTGCCAGGGTGTATCTGTTGACGACTATATTCCAGACTCGATTCCTGTATCTTGCCAGGGCACATCTGAAGAGTTCGAAGATCCGATTCCTGTATCTTGCCAGGGTGTATCTGTTGACGACTACATTACCAGACTCGATTCCTGTATCTTGCCAGGGCACGTCTGAAGAGTTCGAAGATCCGATTCCTGTATCTTGCCAGGGTGTATCTGTTGACGACTATATTCCAGACTCGATTCCTGTATCTTGCCAAGGCACGTCTGAAGAGTTCGAAGATCTGATTCCTGTATCTTTCCAGGGTGTATCTGTTGACGACTACATTACCAGACTCGATTCCTGTATCTTGTCAGGGCACGTCTGAAGAGTTCGAAGATCCGATTCCTGTATCTTGCCAGGGTGTATCTGTTGACGACTATATTACCAGACTCGATTCCTGTATCTTGCCAGGGCACGTCTGAAGAGTTCGAAGATCCGATTCCTATATCTTGCCAGGGTGTATCTGTTGACGACTACATTACCAGACTCGATTCCTGTATCCTGCCAGGGCACGTCTAAAGAGTTCGAAGATCTGATTCCTGTATCTTGCCAGGGTGTATCTGTTGACGACTATATTCCAGACTCGATTCTTGTATCTTGCCAGGGCACGTCTGAAGAGTTCGAAGATCCGATTCCTGTATCTTGCCAGGGTGTATCTGTTGACGACTACATTACCAGACTCGATTCCTGTATCTTGCCAGGGCACGTCTGAAGAGTTCGAAGATCCGATTCCTGTATCTTGCCAGGGTGTATCTGTTGATGACTATATTACCAAACTCGATTCCTGTATCTTGCCAGGGCACGTCTGAAGAGTTCGAAGATCCGATTCCTGTATCTTGCCAGGGTGTATCTGTTGACGACTACATTACCAGACTCGATTCTTGTATCTTGCCAGGGCACGTCTGAAGAGTTCGAAGATCCGATTCCTGTATCTTGCCAGGGTGTATCTGTTGACGACTACATTACCAGACTCGATTCCTGTATCTTGCCAGGGCACATCTGAAGAGTTCGAAGATCCGATTCCTGTATCTTGCCAGGGTGTATCTGTTGACGACTACATTACCAGACTCGATTCCTGTATCTTGCCAGGGCACGTCTGAAGAGTTCGTAGATCCGATTCCTGTATCTTGCCAGGGTGTATCTGTTGACGACTACATTACCAGACTCGATTCCTGTATCTTGCCAGGGCACGTCTGAAGAGTTTGAAGATCCGATTCCTGTATCTTGCCAGGGTGTATCTGTTGACGACTACATTACCAGACTCGATTCCTATATCCTGCCAGGGCACGTCTGAAGAGTTCGAAGATCCGATTCCTGTATCTTGCCAGGGTGTATCTGTTGACGACTGATTCCAGATTCGATTCCTGTATCCAGCCAGGGCACATCTGTGAGTAATTGATTGTAGATTCGATTCCTGCATCCAGCCAGGGCACATCTACATAAAGAGTTTGAAGATCAACTCCTGTAACAGGCCAGGTAACCATTTTCTTTCTCAGGTACACAAGTTCTCGCTAAGGAATCTCTTACACGATCGACACCTAGATGGCACCTATAAGCCCATCCACATACCAACCATCCCTAGATGGCATCTATAAGCCCATCCTCCTATCCATCATCTCTCCAAATGGCATCTGTAAGCCCATTCTCCGCCATCACACTGCTGATACTCCACTATGCGAGTGCAAATTTTTGGGCACTTTAGTTTTCAATCATCTTCCACCTTCGGATCACGAAAGGCACACAAGCCAATCTATATCCTCAGGTCTAAGAAGATTGAACAGGGGCAACTGTTGTACCCCAAAATTTTCCCTCCCATATTCTTCAAAGTTTTGGCAAACATCCTCCTCAAATGGTTCAAAGTCTACTCAAGGGCTACACGGTCAACCATCCTTCTAAGCCAGTCAAATTAGGGTTTTGGTTCCTACAAGGAAGTTGAGGTTTTCAAGGGCTCAATCAAGTCCCCTATTCTCATGCACATTTTCAAGCACCTACATGTCAAGTTTCAAGGCTCACAAGGTCAAGTTGCACAGTCAAAAACCCTAATTGCTCCACAGTCAACTGCATGGGCAAAATGGTCATTTGGCAGTCAAAGGTCAAAAATTTTGGTCAACATCTTATTTTGAAGCCACAAACATCATTTGATCAATTCTTGATCATGATTCTCAAAGTATGGCTCAAAAAGACTCAAGATGCAAAAGTTTCTATTTTTGGACATCTGAAAAGTCAACTGTAACTTGACCAAGGCATAACTTCCTCATGGTTCATCAGAAAAATCCCATCCAATGCTCATTTTGAAGGGGAAGACATTTCCTACAACTCATCTTCACATTCCAAGTCCAAGAAATGCTCTCACAAAAAGTTATCAATTTCAACATTATAGGTCATTTTCAAAAGTCAACAAAAAGAGACTTTAAGTCAAAGACCATAACTTGAGATTGGTAAATCAAAATGACACGGGACCAAAGACATTGGTTATAGGACTTTAAGAACTTTCCAAAATGTCCAAGAACATGTTCATAACGTCAAAATTGAGCAAGATATGCATTGGAGAAGTTGGGAAATTTTTGTGAAATGGCCAAAGTCAATTATCCTTGAAACTTCATTTTTGACAAAAAGGGCCCACTTTTTCCACTTGTTTCAGCTTAGTCATGCTTCCCACGTGTCCCACAATTTATTTCAAAATTTAAAATTAATTTTTTCATTTTTATTTAATTTCATTTGATTTAATCCATTTTAAATCTTTTAAAATCAAATGAAAATCAAAAAGATTAATTAAGGGACATATTTTGCTTTGACTAGCTTTGAATCACCATCATGACCATTCCAAATTCGTGCAAAAGCCTAAATGAAGCAAGAATTCAAAATTTTGGCTCAAGAATGGAAAGTGCTTCAATGGAGTTTATGGAGAATCCCAAGCATGAATGCATTGCATTATTGGCTTTAATTCTTATCAAAACTCATTACATAATACATGTGCAAGCTAACACAAGTGGATTCACGACCTAAGAAGCTGAAAAACGGCCAGAGAGAAACTCAAAAAACTGTCAAAAAGTGGGAGACCTAAAGCTATCTTGCAGGCCTTTCCATACAAAACTGAAGACGCAGCTTCCTTCCTGGCAACGCCCTGAAGCCAACGCGACCATTGCCAAGCCCTAAGACCTCCTATACATCACTGTAAGTCATCACAAACTCGTCTCTGAGCATGAATCTGGAACTCCCTATTCTTGCGTTTTTTCTCAAAAAAGCTGGCATATTCATGTTCCTTGATCAATTTCCAACATGATTGCATTAGCCAATTTCACTGTTAGGCCCTGAATCGTGGTGCCCGATTCTAGGGTTCACATTTCTTCGTTTTAGGCGTTTTTGTTTCAGGTTAAATCAAGGCCATCCAAGGGCATAAGTGAGATCAGTGGACATAGACGAGATCATCCATGGCTTTAGGTGGTGTTTTCATGGCCTGAGGACCATTTTTGAAGCAGCCTGCGAACTTTCCTGCGGATAGAAATCCACAGGTAAAAAAACCAGTGTCCAAGGAAGAAGACGCTGACGCGTCCCCTCCTCATTTGTCCGTTTGAAATAAGCGCGCTTTTTTTTTCCAGGGGAATATTTGATTTACTAATATAATATATATGTGTTATTATTGTTTCAATTAAAACATGCAGCTCAGATGGCAACGTGTTAGTGGATTTCTCCAAAGGGCACGAGTTCAAGTCCTAGTTCTGGCATTTCTTTCACCTTTTCCATAATTAACATAATTCCTTTGTTTTTTTTCCCTTTTTTATATTTTATCCTAATTTAATTTATATTCAAATAATTTTCTCATGCATTTAAAAATTCACAAAAAATATTTTCCTTTTGCATTTTAATCAGAAAAATGTTTATTTAATTTTTGACATTAAAAGTAATATTTTTGCATGCATATTTTAATTAATTGTTAAATAATCATTAACTTGACTTTTATTTTGCTTTTAATTATCAAAATTGATCCAAAAAACACAAAAAATAATTACTCTATCATTAAATTAATTTAACTAACATTTTCATAAAAAACCAAAAAAAATATGATTAACACTTTTATTATTATTATTTATTATTTTGTAAATAAACCATAATTGAACTAGTTTTTTTAATTAGGCCATTTTAACATTTTAATAATTAAAATAGATTTAGATTTAGGTTAACCTAGAATTTTATTCCTTATTCTATTTTATTTCATAAAAAATATAAAAACAAAAAAAGTATTTTCTTGTAATTAAAATAATTAATTAATTTTTAATTTCATTTAATTACCCAAAAAAGACAAAAAAATTAATTTCCTTTTCTTTATTCGCGCGTATTTAATTTGTTCGATTATTATGTAATTGCTCCGGATATGTAATAGTAAATAGGACCTTTTACTGTTTTTTTTACTTTCCGTATTCATTTACTAAAAAAACGGGTCTTTGTAAATTTTTGGCGATGTATAGACCCGCGCCTTGTAATAGCGTAGGATTTACGTTTTCCACAATTTATTTTCCGCACCCCCTTTAACTGTTAACTTGTATGCAAGAATGTATGGTAAATAAAAACAACTCGTAGCTCACCCATAACATGTACAAAAACGTTAACTGAATACAACACACAAATGCACACACCACTTCTAGGGTACACCTCACTGTTGCCTTGCCCCTCGAAACGTGGTCGTCGAGTATAGGACGTTTTAGTAAGTCCTTATGTCCATGACCCATGGCATAAGGGTAGCTTCTAAGGTGTCCTACTATTGCTCTGGTGACCACACTGTTGCCTTGCCCCTCGAAACGTGGTCGTCGAGTACAGGACATTTTAGTAAGTCCTTATGTCCATGACATGATCCAGTTGCCTCGGAAAAGTTGCCTCGGAATTAAAAAGGATCAATGGCATAAGGGTAGCTTCTAAGGTGTCCTACTGTTGCTCTGGTGACCACACTGTCCCTACAAACGAATTGACCCGAACACCTCCAACGGTGGTGCTACCTACCTCTCAATGGTGGGATAACACTACCTTAAGGACATTTACACAGCCTAATTCCTTAGGGTAGGTAGATGACTCATAGATACTTGCTCTAAAAAACAAATCAAAACTCTTTTCACACCGACACTTTTCAAAAAGCTTTCAAAACAATTTTTCAAACACTCTTGAGGACTGATACAAGAGTCGATCTGAAATCTTTAAACGAAACTTTTTCAAACCCACTCACACTTGAAAAGCAAACACTTTTGAAAACACAATGAGCAAGTATCTAAGAGCCCATGGATAACCATGGATAGAAAGGGTGCTAACACCTTCCCTTTCTATAAATCTACCTCCCGAACCGAGAAACTATCTCATAAGGAATTTTGCTGTGCTTTTGTCCTGTCCATGTTGGAGAAAATAAAAGACGGTGGCGACTCTTGCTTACCGCGACATTTTGCGAACCAGCGTTAAACAGTCAGTTCCAGATCCACCGATCACAGAACTGGCGACTCTGTTGGGGAGTTCTTATAAAGTGAGGTGTACCTTAGGACTAAGATCACTTGTGTTTTCAATTGAATGTTTTGTTTGCTTTATTATTGTGGGCTGCATCGGAGTTACATGGATCCTAACCCGGATCTGGGGATACCCTGTTAGGTAGCATAAGTTGTGAGGGACCTGTCCGGCGTAGACCGACATGGGTGAAACAGTGGCTATGTTGGTGTGGCACCTTGGTCTGTACCGATATCCCTTGTGTCGCAACGAGGATAATATGGGTCTTCTGAGGAGTCATTAAGCACCAACCGACCTTAGAACCTTAAATGACCCAACTTGGCCAATAGAACAGTAGCAGTATGCTACGCCCATTGAGGCTAAACTCTCGTGATGGTTCTGGCCGCAAGAAAAGGTTGCGATGCTGGAGTTATGACCGATTGAGGGTAGTCAGTGATATTGGGATCCTCTAGAACCCGGTTACTTCTGATAGGACAAGTCTTAACCAACAAACTGAAAGAGGGTAATACCTAAACCCCATGCTGGCCTAAAATCTAAGGGCTCTTTTGTGTGACTTGTGTGCCTTCGTACTTGACTACTTGCATGCTTGTTATCTAACACTTGAGTTTCTTGCAGGTTTTATTTACAGTCCTTAATCTGGACTCATAACAGGGTTTACCTATGTTACGCCACGCATAGCATAACATCATAACATCATACCATTGCATACATCCTATATAAGGACTAATCCATTTCAAGGATCTCAAGGGCTTGTGATGCAGGTCATGCTGAACCCATTATCCAACAAGGGGGCAAAGGGGATTTATTTTCCTCTAGCCAAGGTTGTCAGGGGCTATGACCCACTCGATATGGTGAGCTTTGACCCTTGAAGAAGGACTCTCAACAACATGAAGTTCCTTCAATCAAGCTACCGGTTTCCAATTCTAACAATTTTTTCTTGTTTACCCCGCAAGATCCTTGAAAACATTGCATGCATACATACACATTGTTGTACCCCAAAATTTGCCCTCCCATATTCTTCAAGAAATTGCCAAGTCAAGCTTCAAAATTCCCCAAGGGTTGCACAATGTAAGAGCCTCCTGAACAGTCAAAATTAGGGTTTTGGCTCTGATCAAGAAAATGAAGTTTCCAAGGGTCCAATCAAGTCCCACATGCCTACAAATATAGTCAAGCATCATCATATTAAGTTTCAAGACCTTCAGCACAAAATTGCACAGTCAAAACCCTAATTGCACTACAGTCAACTATAGGGGAAAAATGGTCATTTGGCAGTCAAAAGTTCAAATTTTTGGTCAACATCTCATTTTGAAGCCACAAACATCATTTTATCAATGCTTGATCATGATTCTCAAATCTTGGCTCAAAAATCATCAAGATGCAAAAGTTTCCTTATTTGGACAGTTGAAAAAGTCAACTGTAAATTGACCAGGGCATAACTTTCACATGGTTTATCAGAAAAATTCCATCCAAAGCTCATTTTGAAGAGAAAGACATTTCCTACAACTCATCTTCATACTTCAAGTCCAAGAAATGCTCTCACAAAAAGTTATCAATTTCAACATTATAGGTCATTTTCAAAAGTCAACAAAAAGGGACTTTAAGTCAAAGGCCATAACTTGAGATTGGTAATTCAAAATGACATGGGATCAAAGCCATTGGTTAGAGGACTCAAAGACCTTTCCAAAATGTCCAAGAACATGAGCAAAGCTTAAAAATTGAGCAAGTTATGCCTTGTGGAAGTTGGGAAATTTTTGGATATTTTGAAAAGTCAACATTGTTTCAAATGACCTAAAATTGCTAATGGGCCCATTTTTCTTCCACAATTCATCATCCAAGGCATGTGCACGACTATTAGGCCCAAAGGGAAGTTTTTCTCCACTTTTATTTATTTATTTGGATTTTTTATTAATAATAATTCATTTAATTAAATAAAATACATGAAAAATGCTAAACCTAATTTATCAAATCTTTTTGTACATGTAATAGGTTCAAAAATTCGTGGATAATCAAATATGGAAAGATTTGAAGAGAATTGGTCATGATTGGTACAAAATAGCATGGAAAATATTGAAAAAAGATCTTGGAAAATCAAATCTTTCAAACCATGAATGCTAAAGTTTTTGATTGATTTCTTTGACCTAATTCATTCTATACATAAGCCTGACCAAAACCCTCATGCTCATTAACAAGAAGCTGCGCCAGAAACCCTTGCATAAACTTGAAATTTTATCAAGAAAACTCAATTCTGAAAACCTAATTCTAGGGCGATTCAGGGCCAAATAGCTACTCCATTAGCTTCCTTAAGGATCATAGGACGTGTTCCAATCATTCCCTAAGCCCTATACTCAAGAAAACGTGAAATCACCATTGAAGTTGGTAAAGAAAATTTCAGAATCGTTTTCTATCATTCATGCATTGTTAACATGTTTCATTGTTATTTTTGTGTTTAGAATAACGTTTGCAAGCTAACCATATGCTTTGATTGGATTATTATGCACTCTATGCGAATCTACCATTATCAAATTCTAGGGTTTGCAGAACTGTGAATTGGGCGTTTTCAGATAGTGTAAAATTGGACCACCACGATGCCATGGCCATGATCAGCGCACTTGGACGAAGAGGAATCCACCCTCGCGCTCAATTTATGAGCGTTCTTGGGCTATTCGCTATTTTCCAGAAGATGGCCTAAAAGAACACTTGAAAAACCGTGGCCTATGTTTTTATGTTTCAGGAAAAATAAAACAAATGAGGAAGACGCTTAGGTGGCGAGGCATGGATGGCTGGTTCAAATTTTCGCGCGCGGAGGCCCCACTAACGTTGTTTTATTTTATATTTTTTCTTAGGTATATTATAATCAGAACGCGCGTTTGGCTTGGTTGGTTAGGCATATGTGTGGTAACGTTCAAGACCTGGGTTCGAGCCCCAGGTCTTCACTCTTTCAATGTTATTTTTCATTTAGTATTCGCATGCAGTTTCAACATGGTGGACCACTATGCACCTTCAAAATCAAGCCATCCACGTGTTCCCCACTATCAATCCCAGGAACACAATCTGAAGAGCACGGTATACTGCAGTCAACCACTCCACACATTGCATGAAAAAGTCAATGAGGCCATGCTGTAATGGGCCTGAATTACCAAGGCTGTACCTCCACTTTGGGGACTGAAACCCCCCAGGTTTGCCATTTATTTTTACATTCTTTCTTTTTATTATTTCTATTTTTCTTTTAATTATTGTTTTAATTAATTTATTATTTTCATAAAAAACACAAAACACCATAAAAAAATCAAAAAAGATAAAAAAATTAAATATATTTATTTAATAGTATTTTTTTGTAAATAAATTCATAAATTAACTAGTTTTAAATTAGGTTTTAATTTTAACTCTTTTAATAAAAATCTAAAAAATATAGAATTAGGGTTTATGATAATTTTTATTCCTTTTTATTTTTCTTTCATAATAATTAAATATTAATATTATTTACTTTTATAAATTAAATTGCATGTAAATTAATTAGGTTAAAAATTAGGTTAAAACTTAATCTTTTCTTAAAAAAATTAAAAACAACTAGAATTAGGGTTAACATTTATTCTTTTTCATTAAAATCACAAAATACCAAAAAATACCAAAAACAATTTCTTTTCTTTCTTTTAATTAATTAATTTAATCACTTAATTTAACTCTGCAAAAAGGGTCCAACGCCCTCGTTTTAATTCTTATTCGCATATTTATTTTATTTCGTTTAATATTTATGTATCTCTCCCGAAGCCATGTAATTAATCTGTCGCACTTTTAATTCTTTATTTTCTTTACTTTCTTTATTTTTCTGTCAAATCGGGTTCGAGAAATTTTGGCGATGTGGACCCGCGCCTTTTGTAATAGCTTAGAATCTTTTACTTTCTCGCAATTTTTAACTATTAATAATGACATGCAAGAATGAATGATAAAATAAAAACAAACGCATAGATCACTTTGACAAAAGACAAAAATAAATGAAAACGACACACAAATCACACACCACCCCTAGGGTACGCCTCACTGTTGCCTTGCCTCGAAAGGTGATCGTCGAGTAGAGGATGTCTTAGTAAGTCCTCATGATCCGGGAACCTGGCATGAGGGTAGCTTCTAAGGTGTCTTCCTATTGCTCCGGTGATCACCATGTCCCGAACCTCGAATTGACCCGAACACCTCCAACGGTGGTGCTACCTACCTCTCAATGGTGGGATGGCACTACTTTAAAGGACATCTACACAGACGAATTCCTTAGGGTAGGTAGACGACTCTAGATACTTGCTCTAACTTTCAAAACAAATCAAAAATACTTTTCACACCGACACATTTTCAAAAAGCTTTCGAAAGCAATTTTTCAAACACTCTTGAGGACCGATACAAGAGTCGAACTGAAATTTTCAAAGAAACTTTTTTAAAACCCACATTGAAAAGCAGACAAACCACTTTTGAAAACACAAATGAGCAAGTATCTAAGAGCCCATGGATAACCATGGATAGAAAGGGTGCTAACACCTTCCCTTTCTATAATCTACCTCCCAAACCGAGAGCAATCTCTACAAGGAATTTTTCTGTGCTTTTGTCCTTTCCATTTGGAGAAAATAAAAGACGGTGGCGACTCTTGCTTCTGCGACATTTCGCGAACCAGCGTTAAACAGTCAGTTCCAGATCCACCGATCACAGAACTGGCGACTCTGCTGGGGACACTTTTAAAGTGAGGTGTACCTTAGGGTTTAGTTCATAACTGTGTTTTCAATTGTATTGCTTTGCTTGCTTTAAATTGTGGGACTGTCTTAGGAGTTCTATAGATCCTAACTCGGATCTGGGGATACCTTCTTAGAAAGTAGCAACAAGGCTGTGAGGGAACTGTGCGGGGTATACCGACATGGTTGAAACAGTCTGCTACGTTGATGTGGCACTTTGGTGAGTACCGGTAACCCTTGAGTTCAGTCAAGGAGAGTACGGGGCCGCCGCGTGGTGTCGTGAAGCATCAACTGACCTTAGGAACCTTAATTGAACCATCTTGGCATCTTTAGGGTAGTGAGATAACTGACTTTGGTGCAGTCCGAGGTTGGTTGATACTCGATACTACACTCAATTGAGGATTGTTTTCTTGGAATATTTCGGTCGCCAATTCAGTGGCTAAATCGAAACGATGAACAATGAAAGCAATCCAATGATATTGGGACCCTTAGAACCCGGTTACTTCTGATAGGACAGGTTTTGAGCCCACCAACCTCAAGAGGGTAATACCCAGACCCCATGCTGGCCTAAACTTTAAGGGCTTCTCTTGTGTGACTTGCGTGCCCTCGTACTTGACTACTTGCATGCTTGTTATCTATCTGACACATGAACTACTTGCAGGTTTTGTTTATAGTCCTTAATTGGGACTCGTAACAGGGTTTACTAAGTCTCTTGCAGGTTTTGTTTATAGTCCTTAATTGGGACTCATAACAGGGTGTACTAACTACTTGCAGGTTCTGTTTATAGTCCTTAATTGGGACTCATGACAGGTTTTACTTGGGTTTCTTGCAGGTTTTGGTTTGCAGTCCTTAATTGGGACTCATAACAGGGTTACCTACATTACCCCATGCATCATGACATCATACCATTGCATACATCCTAACCCATTTCAAGGATCTCAAGGGTTTGTGATGCAGGTCAGGATGAATCAAACAGCTAGCAAGGGGCAAAGAGGATTTATTTTCCTCTAGCCGAGGTTGTCAGAGGCTATGACCCACTTGATATGGTGAGCTCTGGCTCTTGAAGAAGGTTCCCTTAACCAAGGTTGTTTGGAAATCAAAACCAGACATGATGATTAAAGTCAGGGGCTATGACCCACTTGATATGGTGAGCCTTTGACCCTTGGAAGAGAGACTCTCAACAAATATGAAGTTTCTTTCAATCAAGCTACCGGATCCAAACGCTAACAAATTTTCTTGTTTACCCCGCGAGGTCCTTGAAAACATTACATGCATGTCATACTCATCATTGCATAACAGGTATCCTTGTTGCAGGTCACTTACCGTTCTCGCTGTTTATTTCAGCAATGGCTTGCCCACAAGATAACCAGGACTTTCTTGCTCAAGAGACTCGGTTCGGGGAAATCCTCCTGAATCTATCCAAGGGGCAGGAGGAGCTAAGGACACTTCTCATGGAGACTTTTGTCAGGAACAGTGCTGAGGATGAAAGGCTGAAACACCTACAAGCTGAGGTGGATGCATTGAAGGTCCAGATGCTGGGGCAGGTGACGACCATTCAAGGGTTAGCTCAAAGACAAGATGAGCTCGGGGTTCTCATCAACCAACTGCTTCAGGGTAACCAACTGGGGCAAATGTGTAAGGGTAAAAAGCCATTCATCATTCAATCATCCTTGAGACAAGGAGATAAGAGGAGAGCTCCTCAAATGGCTTCAGCGCCACAAATTCAGCATCAACCTCACCAGCTTCAGCCAGACAAGCCCAGGAGGCAATTCACCCAGCTCAACATGTCGTTGTTCCAAGCTTTACAACGCCTGTTAAGATTGAACCTGATCACATTAAAGGCTCATCCCCGGAACCAGAACACAGCATCTCCTGTCTATGATCCCAATAAAAGGTGTGCCTACCACTCTGCCTGTCCAGGACATGATACAAACGAGTGTTGGGCTTTGAAAAACAAGATCCAGGATCTGATTGATGAAGGGGCATTGGAGTTCACCCAAGATGGTCAGGCTGAATTTTTCTACCATCCCTCCAAGACTCACCAGTTGAAGTAACAGGCCCTGAGAAGAGAAAATTTTTGTTCATTCGAATGTTCAAGTTGCAATTTTCTTTTGTTCAAACATTTGCTCATGTTAAATATTGTTATTTCATTAATGCATCGCATATGTCTGTTCTGAAACAATATATTCGTATTCACTATACGCAAATTATTTTCATATTTTTTCTGATGATCAACTCTCAATTAATAATTCTAAGCCTCTTGAGGGAGGATGACGAAAACGATACCACGATCTTTACAGTATGCTTTTGAACAGACCCCGCTGATGAGGTACAGACATTGTTTCAATTCCTAAACACTGGAGTAATAAGGAAGATAATCCCTCGTCAACCCCTTTGAGCCAAAGAAGTAGGAGTTTTTCTTTTTGAAAATTAAAACCCTTTATCATAACCTGGGGCAGGGTAGTTCTCTCGGTTGATCCAAGTGCATAACAAATGGCACCAAAAGAGGTCCTTACAAAACAAAAGAAAGACAGTGATGGTTCCAAATAATCAATAAAGAAAGGCAGTCCTTATCTCAAAAATAAAAAACCCATTAAGTCAAAATCCAAAAAGGAGACTTACGAAACTGGGGCATCCCGCTGACTGTAATTCCAAAAAAAAAGGAAGCAGTTCAGGCAAAAAAAAAGAAAAGAAAGGGATAACAAAAAAATAAGACAAGAAAGAGGTCTTACCAACCCTCAACAAGAAAGGAATGACTGCCTATTCAAAATAAGTTATCAACATCCGAATCATCACCGGAAAATCAGAGCAAAGACTCAAACAAGGTCTAACGTATGATCAACTGAGTTTAGGTTTGGAGAACATCACGAAGAGCGGGTGGGTACAAATATAATTTGAGACTTTATCCTTTGTTTCTTAAACCGTGAACCAGGCCACGTTATAACTCTTAAAAGTCCTAGCTGAAGCATGGGTTAGTTCGAAAGCATACTGTTACGAAAGGTATCCTGACTCCTTAAGGCCTACGGTAAATAAGGAGTTGACATCACGTTTTACAAACATTCATTTGTTTTATGAAAAAAGAATGCATTTTCAAAATCTTCAAGACAGACATAGGATTTGCATTTTTACATAACTTTGTTCGCATATGACTTTTTGTTTGAACAACATAGAAGTTCGCACGACGAATGCCTAATGAACAGAAGTACCTCCAATCAAGGGGCAGACATGATCATGGTCCATCATCTGGGGCAGTCCAATCAAGATTCAGGGAATCTCTCAAGGGCCAAACAGCCTGGGGCAAATCTCCGCCTAAGTCACTTGGGGGCATTCCAGCAACAAATCTTGCACGATCAAACACCTTCTGGTGGCATGACAAAACACTTCTAACAGGGGAAGCACCCTGCATTCCGAAAGCGTGGACATAGTCGAAAAAATACTACGCACAATCAAAGACCCGCTAGGTTGACACACCTAGGCAAAAATAAGGGCTTCCCGGCGAACCAAAAGGGTTCGGGCAAAAATAAGGGATGAAATGAAAAAATCTGTATACCCGGCAAGTCGAAAACCTGAAAAGGCGGCTTGGGCAAAAATGGGTATCTCGGTGGACTGAAAACCCGAAAGGGCGGTCCAGGCAAAAATTAGGGATCAAAGCGTACGACTATGTCCCGGCATCTTGTCACTTGCCTACCAGAAGAAGGTTTGTCCATCAACCACTATCAGCGCCTCACAGGTCTTCCTCTCCCACCTCAGAAACAGGGGCAATAAAGAGTTGTCTAAGCAATCTAATTGTTCCATCCTCCAAGGTACCAAGATGGGTTCAGCGGAAGAATGTAACCAGATATCTTAATCCCCCAGAGAGTGAGCCAGCAAGTCAGTGCACTCTCCTCAAGCGAAGCTACTATCAAACTTAAGGAAGTTGAGTATCCTCCAGCAGATCTCAACATTCCCCAACAGCATATATATTCTTAACAAGCATCCCCGGCAGTCTTGATTTAAGATTGTTCCCCGACGTTCTATCAACATGCAAAGGAGTCACTTCCCCGGTACAGTTCAAAACTTCCCCAGGAATCCAATCTAGTTTCCCCAGGAAAGTTGAATCATCTCCCCAACAGTAAGCTTACCCCCAGTAGGTTCTGGAAGCTTATCCGCGCAGAGCACGAACGCGTCTCCCGGCTTTATTCAAAGAGTTATTTCCTTACCAGGATATAACTGGGTTATCCTCAGCCAAAAGCCACGGAAAGAGCGTCCTCGGCGAAATCCTCTTATCCCCAGCGAAGTCTATCAACACTTCCAACACGACAATGGTATCCCCAGCGGAGTTATCATCAGCATCTCAGCAAAGTATCTCTTCCCACAGAGTAATTCCCCGCAGAGTAATCTATTCGCCAAGTTTATCCCCCAGCGGAGTCATCTTCTCCGACCGGTATTCTTGCAATCATCATCCCCAACGGAAACAACGAATCTCACTCTTCAACATCAGCCCGGGATTTGACTTCTCGGCATCCGTCAAGGATCTATTTTCCTAGACGCAGATACATTCATAAACATCACATTATTATACATCATGATTGTGATCGGTGGATCTGGAACTGACTGTTTAACGCTGGTTCACTGGAATGTGTACCAAAGGTCCCTTCATGTAGCTCTTCCATGATTCTTTCTGCTTCAGTCTTATCCACACAACGCAGTAAGGTTGAATCATGGTTTCGCTTGTACAAGATGCCGTTGCTAAGGAAGAACTTGGCTGCGAACCTTCTCAGGAATTTCTTATCATTGATAGAGGCACCTTCGGGGTATTCCTGAGTTTCCAAATATCTTTTCACTTCGTGGTACCAAGGCTTCTCAGTCACCAATTCAGTTTCGAGATCACAACAGTATGCCGGTTCGTCCAGTTTCCAGATGATGATCCGGGGAGCCTCATTATCCCATTTGACTTTGAACATTGAAGACATTGTAGCCAACGCGTCCGCTAACTGATTCTCTTCTCTTGGAAAGTGCTCAAAGGTTATCTCCGTGAAGTGGGGAATCAGGGTCAACACACATTCTCTATAAGGAATCAAGTTTGGATGTTTCGTATCCCACTCTCCTTTAATCTGATTGATCACGAGAGCGGAATCTCCGAAGACACTTAGAAATTTGATCCTTAGGTCGATCGCAGCTTGAAGACCCATGATACACGCCTCATACTCCGCCATGTTGTTGGTACAGTTGAAACACAGCCGGGCAGTGAGTGGAGTATGAGTACCTTGAGGGGATATGATTATGGCGCCGATACCGTTTCCCAAAGCATTGGAGGCTCCGTCAAAGTGCATAGACCATCGGGATCCTGGCTCGGGTCCTTCATCCGGTCCAGGTACTTCACAATCAGTTACTATCATGATGCTTTCATCCGGAAACTCGAAGTTCATTGATTGATAATCATCTACAGCTTGATGAGCTAAGTGGTCTGCCAATACACTTCCATTGATGGCTTTCTGGGTTGTGTACTGAATATCGTATTCTGTCAAGATCATTTGCCATCTTGCAATTCTCCCAGACAGAGCAGGCTTTTCGAATATGTATTTTATCGGATCCATCTTTGAGATCAACAAGGTAGTGTGAGTCAGCATATACTGTCTCAGCCGGCGAGCAGCCCATACCAAAGCGCAGCAAGTTTTCTCAAGCAGTGAGTATCGGGTCTCACAGTCGGTAAACTTTTTGCTAAGGTAATAAATGGCATGCTCTTTTCGGCCAGACTCGTCATGCTGCCCCAGCACACACCCCATGGAGTTGTCAAGCACTGTCAGGTATAGTATCAGAGGTCTCCCTTCAACCGGTGGCATAAGGATAGGTGGTTCTTGGAGATACTCTTTGATTCTGTCGAAGGCAGCCTGACATTCATCGTTCCAACGTACTACCTGATCTTTCTTCAGCAGCTTGAAGATTGGCTCACAGGTAGCAGTCAGATGAGAGATGAATCGAGCGATGTAGTTCAGGCGTCCTAAAAAGCCTCTGACTTCCTTTTCTGTCTTAGGAATTGGCATCTCTTGAATAGCTTTGACCTTAGCAGGGTCCACTTGAATACCTTTATCACTGACCACGAAGCCTAGCAACTTCCCAGATCTTACCCCGAAGGTGCACTTGTTCGGGTTCAATCTTAGCTTGTACAGTTTCAACCGGTCAAACAACTTCTGCAGATGATCTAGGTGCTCTTCCTCAGTTTGGGACCTAGCGATCATGTCGTCCACATACACTTCTATCTCGTGATGGATCATGTCATGAAATAAGGCAACCATGGCACGTTGGTAGGTTGCCCCAGCGTTCTTTAATCCGAACGGCATGACCTTGTAACAGAAGGTGCCCCACTGAGTAACAAATGTAGTCTTCTCCATGTCTTCAGGTGCCATCTTTATCTGATTATAACCTGAAAAACCATCCATGAAAGAGAATACCTTGTGCTGAGCCGTATTATCAACAAGGACATCAATATGAGGTAAGGGGAAGTCATCTTTGGGGCTGGCCCTGTTCAGATCCCTGTAGTCGACACACATTCTGACCTTACCGTCCTTCTTCGGTACCGGCACCACATTAGCGACCCACTGAGGGTAAGAAGTCACTGCAAGGAACCCGGCATCAAACTGTTTCATGACCTCGGCTTTAATCTTCTCGGACATCTCTGGACGCATCCGACGGACCTTTTGCTTAACTGGAGGGCAGTCTTCCTTAGTCGGCAAGTGATGGACGACAATATCGGTATCCAACCCGGGCATGTCTTCGTAGGACCAGGCAAAGATCTCCATATAATCATGCAGCATCTTGGTTAACCGTTGCTTCACGCTGAGCTCTAGGTTGGCACCAATCTTTACCTCTCTCCTGTCTGCCTCAGTACCCAAGTTTATGGTTTCCACTGGCTCTTCATGGGGTTGAATTGCCCTCTCTTCCTGAAGCAACAGTCTTGCAAGCTCGCCAGGCACTTCGCAATCATCTTCACCTTCGTCTTCGGCTAAGTTGATCGGATTTTCGAAGTCATAATTGGCAGTAGCAGAGCTGTTATCAGTGAGATCCAGAGTGGATTGGAACCTGTATGAGTGAGTGTGTGTGTAAATACAGCTGTTTTTGAAAATTATGTAAAGGAAAAGAAAGACAGAAAAGGAACACAATATTTGCAATGTGAAAAACGTCCAAGATTTTCATTCATGATGTATAAAATGACAGTTTGTATGCCCTCACAAATAGAACCACGGTGCCTCGGGTAAGACACCGGGCCATAGAGTTTATCATTGTTTATTACAAAATATAACGAAACAAAGAAATTTATTACTGCGTCACAAAGGTAACAGGGGTATGATCCTTAGCAATCCAGTTGTTCAATCCGCCTTCGGTCGTCGGATAAATCCAGCTGTTGAATTCTGCTTCGTCCACTTCATGATCCTCCCCAACATCATTCACTCCTGAGCTTTTAATAAATACCGGAGGCCTTCCGATCTTCGCTTTCCTCATAGCTCTCTGACCTTCTGTGGTAAAACCCAGCCCAAGTTTGTCAGTCTTTTGAGTAAAGTCTGGAAGTCTGCCCCAGTCGGCACATTCACCCTTCTGCACCACAGCCCTGGCATCCTTCAGGGAAGCCATCTTCAAAGGACCACTTGCTTCTGTTGTTTCTGCTGCAATTGGAAACACCTCCTCGAAATGCTGAAAGGGGGTCTCAATGAACTCCCCATCCATCTCAATGTACCTGAAGGAGTTCAGGTGGCTCACCATATATTCTTCCTCTCCTTGCACGGTGACAATCTTCCCTCTGACGGGATACTTCAGCTTTTGATGCAAGGTAGAGGTCACTGCCCCAGCCTTATGTATCCAGGGTCGACCCAGCAGACAAGAGTAAGATGGACGGATGTCCATCACATAAAAAGTGGAGTCGAACACCTGAGAGCCCACCCGAATCGGAATGTCAACTTCTCCATGGACCATCCTCTTTGAACCATCAAAGGCCCTGACGATGATGTTACTGGGTTTCAATTCCAGGCCTTCACAATCTAGACGATCCAGAGCCTTCTTGGGTAGCACATTCAAAGATGACCCAGTATCAACCAATACATGTGCCAAGGTGGTGCCCCTGCATTCAATTGAGACATGTAGAGCTTCGTTATGGTCTCTCCCCTTTGCGGTCAAGTCAGCATCTGAGAAACCCAAGCCATTGTCTGCCGTTAGACTTGCCACTCAATCAGTGAACTGGACTGCAGAGGTTTCATGTGGCACATGGGCCGTCTTGAGGAATGAGATTAGGGCCTTTGCATGGGCCTCAGAGCACAGCAATAAAGAGAGCATGGAGATCTTGGAGGGCGTATGCCCCAGCTGTTCCACAACATTAAAATCGCTCTTCTTTATGATCTTCAGAATCTCCTCCATCTCTTGTGGGGAGGCCTCAGCAGCTATGGGTATGGGTGCCTCCATCTGGGCAGGCTCAACTTCAATCCCCTTGCCCCGAGTATTGGATGACTCGGCAGCAGGAGAAACAATCGGATTAGCAGCAGGAACAACAACTTGATCAGCAACAGGAATAAGTGTACTTGTAGGAATTATCAGGAGCGGTCTTCGGGCAGCAGGCGGTGCAATGTCAGGCGAGAAGAGCCTGCCACTGCGGGTAACTTTGGCTGGGCCTGTGATGTCACAGATGTTGGCGCCAGCGTTGAGCTCTTGTTTGATCCCGTTTATATATACATCTGCCCCATAGTGCCAAGGGACAGCTTTATCAGATACATAGGGCAGGGGCCCTGGAACAGTGATAATAACGGGTGCAACGGTCATAATTTGAGCGGGCTTCTTCTGGAGAGCCAGGATCGGATTATTGAAGATAGTCACCACAGAAACTTCTTCCATTGGAACCAACCGAACAGCAGACTTCTTGAATAGAATCTCCTTGCTATCCATTAAGCTTTGGATGCCTAACTTTAGCAAAGGACAACCAGATGGGGACACAGCACAGAATAGGCAACCTTCACTACAACCCGGAAATAAACCGGCCTGCAGTAAGTTCTTTTTGACGATCTTTAGAGGAGTGGCTAGATCATCCACAGAAACAGCATAAACGTCTTCATTAACAGCATTTACCCCGTGCTGAGGCATAGGGGCAGTAACTACATTCGGCTTTGCAGGCGCTTCGAATTGTATCTCTTTTGCATCGATAAGGTCTTGCACCTTATTCTTTAACGCCCAACAGTCATCAGTAGAGTGCCCCGGGCTTTCTGAATGGTAAGCACAACGGGCATTCGGGTTGTACTTGGGAGATGTTGTGTTTGGGAACTTTGGAGCTTCCCTGACAGTCACCAAATTGGTTGCGAGCAACTGTGGCAGGATCTGCGATAAGGTCATGTTTAACCGGGTGAACTCCCTCCGGGGTCTTTCAGCCCTTTGAGAATTATTTGGCCGAGGAGCGGCAGCAGGCTTAGCAATCATCACCGCGCTGACAGACTGGCGGTGCTCAGGTTTCTCTGATTTCCTAGAACCATACACGGCACTAGACTCCTTCTTAAATGGTTTCTTTTCCGAACTAGATGATGCACCCTTCGCAATCTTCCCAGATTTCAGCCCAGCTTCAATTCTCTCTCCAGTCAAGATTAAATCAGTGAACCCAGCAGAAGAATTCCCAATGAGATGGTTGAAGAATGGCCCAGATAGGGTCCCCAAGAACATGTCAACCAGCTCCCGATCAGTCAATGGTGGCTGCACCCTGCCAGCCAGGTCTCTCCACTTCTGAGCGTACTCCTTAAAACCTTCGCTTGCACCTAACGCCATACCCTGGAGTTGGGTACGTGTGGGGGCAAGGTCGGCATTATATTGATACTGCTTATAGAAAGCAGTAGCCAACTCCTCCCAGTTACGAACTTTGGTCCCATCCAGCTGATAGAACCATTCGAGATGAGTCCCTGAAATACTCTCCTGGAAGAAGTGGATCCATAGATTCTTGTCCGCAGAGTACGGCTGAATTTTTCGAACATAGGACCTTAAGTGCAGCTTGGGACAAGATGCCCCGTCATATTTGGAGAAGGATGGTGCTTTGAACTTATGCGGGATAATCACACCAGTCGACAAACCCAGATCTCCGAAATCCAGCCCAGGTGCCTGTTGAACCTCCATAGCCTTCAACCTGTCCTCCAGTTGTTTATATCTGTCATCTGAAGGAGGGTACTGCTCTTCATCAAAATCCGTCTCGTTGTCGGAGACTACTGGAGTAGGAACCTTTACTTCTGCCTGAGAAGGACTCTTGCCAACAGAAGAACCAGCCTCTTCATGCTGCAGAGTATTACCAAACCTTCGGCCCGAGTTGAACAGAACAGTTCTTCTCTTCTTCTTCTTCTTCTCCTTCTTCAGGAGCATAGCCTTCAGTTCTTCTTGGCCTTTAGCCAGACCCTTGATTAGTTCTTAGAACTGTGCATTCTGCACCTGAAGAGCCTTGATTGATGTCTCGGTTGATGCAGATTCGGGATTCATGATGCTGAAATAAACAGCGAAGAACTGTAAGCAACCTGAAAAGTGGAAAAACCTGCTATGCACATGATGTATGAAATGCGTATGCAATGCATTCAAGGGTTCGAAAGTTCAAATTCGTTGTAGACAAAAAGGAACACACGTTATTATTAAGGAAATCATTGTTTAATACATCAAGGCCTCATGGGCAAAAAGTACAAAAATCAAATCAATCCCAAAATACACTGCGCATCCTCTTCGGAGCTATGTAGGTGTTGAGATTCCTCTCCTCATGCAACAGGCGAGTGAGCTCCAAGACCTTCTTTTCACTGGCATGCAGGCTAGTCTCAAGAGAATTCCTTTCCTCCTTAAGCTGGATCCAGCTCTTCTGCATCTCTTCCCAGGATGTGGGCATATCAGGGTGCTGAATAGTGTAGGACACTTCCCCTTCCGAGACTGGTTCTTTGATTACTGGGAGCATGTGAGGATAAGGCATCACTAACTTCTGAGAGCGGGCTCGTACCCACTTGAGGTAAGGTTCCAACGGAATGGAGTTCCTATGCCCCAGTGTCTTGCTGTCTATCCTACTGGGCATCCTCCAAGCTTTGATAAATCTCTGGCGAAGTCCTTGAGTATCATTGTCGAAGTCAAAAACTATATCAGGAATTAACATGTCATGAGGACCATCCCTCCGAGCATAACCAAACTGTCTCCAAGCCATGCATGGACTATAAGTAATACCTCCTCTGATTCCAAGTAAAGGAACATTAGGGTACTCCCCGCAACGATCAATGATAGTGACATCTTCTCTAGACCTAGGGCACCAATGTATATCTGCATGCGTAAGAGTCATCAACCGTTGTGACCATCTCAAACCCCGCTCATTCTTCAGGACTGATTGGGGAAGGTGCGAAATAAACCACCTTCCCAGGAGAGGAGTGCAACACATAAGGACACCTCTTTTTCTCATGGTTCGAGTGTAACATGAGTGAAGGATGTCCCCCAGCAACGTAGGTATAGGATTCCTGGACATAAAGATCTGGACAGCACTGATATCAATGAGCTGGTCTGGGTTAGGGAACAATACCAAACCATAAACAAGGAGGGCTACCACTTCTTCAAAAGCTTGCAAGTCAAGGGAGTTCCAACATTCAAGGGCTTTTTCAAACAGAAACCTGGCTAAGAACCCTTTGATACCACTTCTAACTTCCCAATGTCCCTTGAGGTCAGATGACTGTAGGTGCAAGGCTTTAGCAATCTCTTCAAGCTTAGGTTCCTTTTCTCTACCGTTGAAGGGTAGCTGATCAAGGATAGGGATCTTCAGGAGCCGGGAGAACTCCTCCAATGTAGGTACCAATTGATAATCCAAGAAGGTAAAGCAGTGATGCAGAGGGTCAAAGAATTGGAACAGGACCTTAATCATATCTTCCTCAATGTTGGTGTTGACCAAGCTGATGAGGCTTCCATGCCTTTCACTGAATGAAGAGTTCTCGGGAATCCTGGATATAAGCTCCTTAAGCTGAGGAGGTACCCTTACAAGACTGACTTGAATGGTCTTTCTACGAACAGTTTCCATGTCCTACAAAACAAGAACAAAGATGAAAATTCGAACCCCTGAAATGGTTAGTCAATGCATATGATGCTGGATAATGTCATGATGCTATGATTAAACACACCACAGATATTTACAAAGACAAACATGTAAGGCACACAAGGCACACAAGACAAGCCCTTAAGGTTTAAGGCCAGCATGGGGTCTGGGTAGTACCCTCTTGAAGTTGGTGGGTTCAACCTGTCCTAATCAAAATAACCGGGTTCTAAGGTTCCCAATATCACGGGATTGCTTTCATTGTTCATCGTTTCGATTTAGCCACTGAACTGGCGACCGAAATATTCCAGGAAAGCAACCCTCAATTGAGCGTAGTATCGAGTATCAACCAACCTCGGACTGCACCAAAGTCAGTTATCTCACTACCCTAAAGAGGCCAAGATCGTTCAATTAAGGTTCCTAAGGTCTGTTGATGCTTCATGACACCACGCGGAGGCCCCGTACTCTCCTTGACTGAACTCAAGGGTTACCGGTACACACCAAAGTGCCACATCAACGTAGCAGACTGTTTCAACCATGTCGGTATACCCCGCACAGTTCCCTCACAGCCTTGTTGCTACTTTCTAAAAGGGTATCCCCCAGATCCGGGTTAGGATCTATAGAACTCCCAAGCAACCCACAATAGTAAAGCAAGCAAAGAAGACAATTGAAAACATAGTTATGAGCTAGCCCTAAGGTACACCTCACTTTAAAGGTCTCCCCAGCAGAGTCGCCAGTTCTGTGATCGGTGGATCTGGAACTGACTGTTTAACGCTGGTTCGCGAAATGTCGCGGAAGCAAGAGTCGCCACCGTCTTTTATTTTCTCCAAATGGAAAGGACAAAAGCACAGAAAAATTCCTTAAAGAGATTGCTCTCGGTTCGGGAGGTAGGTTATAGAAAGGGAAGGTGTTAGCACCCTTTCTATCCATGGTTATCCATGGGCTCTTAGATACTTGCTCAATGTGTTTTCAAAAATGTTTGTTTGCTTTTCAATGTGGGTTTAAAAAGTTTCTTTGAAAAATTTCAGTTCGACTCGTACGTCAGAGTGTTTGAAAAATTTGCTTTGAAAGCTTTTGAAAATGTGTTGGTGAAAAGTATTATTTGTTTTGTTTTTGAAGAGAGCAAGTATCTACGAGAACCTACCTACCCTAAGGAATTCGTCTGTGTAAATGTCCTTTAAAGTAGTGCCATCCCACCATTGAGAGGTAGGTAGCACCACCATTGGAGGTGTTCGGGTCAATTCGAGTTTAGGGACATGGTGATCACCAGAGCAATGGGAAGACACCTTAGAAGCTACCCTCATGCCAGGTTCCCGGATCATGAGGACTTACTAAGACATCCTCTACTCGACGATCACCTTTCGAAAGGCAACAGTGAGGCGTACCCTAGGGGTGGTGTGTGCGAATTTGTGTGTCAGTTTCATTGATATTTGTCTTGTCATGTTTGTTGTGATCTACGCTTGATTTTATTTTAAGTCCATACATTCTTTCATGCCCTTTTTTAACAGTTAATATTTGCGGGAAAAGTAAATCTAAAGCTATTACAAATGGCGCGGGTCCACATCGCCAAAATTAAACCGGACCCGATTTGATGGAAAATAAATAAAGCAATAAAATAAAAGTGCGAGAAATAAAATCGTTACAACGCTTTGGGAGAATTACATAATTAATTAAGCGAAATAAGGAAAATATGCGCAATTAAGGAATTAAAAACAAGACTAGGGCGTTGGACCCTTTTGCAAAAATATTTAAAGTTAACGAATTAATTAATGAGGAATTAAAATTAAAGATTTGAAAAAGAATGTTTTTTAGTATTTTTGTATTTTTTAAGATATAATAGAGAAAAAAAAATTAATTAAAATTAAAATGAAACGTCAAACCCTAATTCTAATGGTTTTTAAGTTATTATGAAAATGTTAAGTTTTAACCTAATTTAAATCTAAGTTAATTTACATGCAAAATTTAATTATAGAAAATAAATAAACTAAACATTATTATTGTAAAAAAGGGGAAAATTAAAAAGGAATAAAAAGAATTCATTAAACCTAATTCTACATATTTTTGGATTTTTTATTAAAAAAGAATTAATGTTGTAACCTAATTAAACTAAATAATTACATATTAATTTATTTATGAGAATATTAAAATAAAATAATCTATTATATTTTTATCTTTTTCTGATTTTTCTGTATTTTTTATGTATTGTAAAAATAATGAATTAAATTAAAACAATAAAACAAATAAAAATAATAATAAAAAAAAAGATATGAGAAAAATAAAAACACTTGCAAACCAGGGTGGGGGTGTAGTCCCAATTTGTGAGGTGCTGATGGTGAAATTCTGGCCCATTATTCTGAAGCCTCCTTTGACTTTTTGCTAGCATGCTGTGCGTTGACTGGGATTCATCATGATCTCCAATCCATGGCCTTTAGATTGATGGGGCTAGACGCGTGTATGGCTCTGATCTAGGAGTGTATCATGGTCTTCAATCCAAGCGCTATACATGAACATTAATTGAAAAGAAATAAATGGAAAGGAAGAAGACCTGGGATCGAACCCAGGTCATTCATGTTGCAAACCACCAAGTGCACCACTGAACCACTGCATATGCTTTTGTTATATAATAGTTAGTAAATATTATAAAAGAAAAGAATACGTTAATGAATTAAAACGCGCGAAATTTTAAAAGATCCAACCGATGCTTGCCAACACATCATCGTCCTCGCCCAGTTTTGTTTTCCTGAAACATAAATATTATAAGCAACGGTTTTTACGCGTGGTTTTAGACCGGCTTCAAGAAAATAGCGACTAGCGCCATGGTATCAATAAATTGATCGCGAGGGTCAAGCTCTCTTCGTCTTGATGAGCTGGTTTGAATGATCATAGTTTCGTGGGCTAATTTTTCCTTATTGCTAAAGCCCTAAATTACAGTCCTGCAAAACCCTAGAAATCGCGCATGGTGGAATCGAATATAACGTGTAATAATTCAATCAAAGGCATTGGTTAGCTTCGAAACATCACACTGAACAAGAATCCATAAATAAAAATGCAAAAGGATGTGTGAATTATGATATATGATTTCAAAAATTTTGTGACACAGTTCGAGTATAATCTACCAATTCTTGGAGCTTTGGTTGTTGTTTGTGATTGGCACACGTTCAGAGAACCACAATGAAGCTATTGGGATCAAGATTAGGGCTTGAATCGTCCTCTAGAATGCTTTTCAGAATTGAGTTTTTATGGAAATTTTCAAGTTTGGTAGGGGAATTGCTGCGCAGTTTTCAGTCTCCAAGGATTAGGTTTTGGTTCAGGCATATGTAGTGAAGCTTTTAGGTCAACAAAACTCCATCAAATCTCTTGCCATAATGGTTTTTGATAATTGATTTTCCAAGATCTTTTTGAATCTTTTCCATGTGCATTTTGTATCAATTATGATCAATTAGTCCAATTCTTTCCATGTTTGGGATGTGCACGAGATTTTGAAAGCAAAACATGCATAAAAAGATTTTTTAGGTCAAAGTAGATATTTTTCACATATTTAATTGATTTAATTGAATTAATATTAATAGAAATTCAAATAAATAAATAAAAATTGAGAAAATACTTCCCTTTGGGCCAAGTGGTCGTGCATATGCTTGGAATGATGAATCATGGAAGAAAAATGGGCCCATTAGCAAATTTAGGTCATTTGGATCAAAGTTGACTTTTCAAAATTCCCAAAAATTTCCCAACTTCCACAAGGCATAACTTGCTCAATTTTTAAGCTTTTCACATGTTCTTGGACATTTTGGAAAGGTCTTTGAGTCCTCTAACCAATGCCTTTGGTCCCATGTCATTTTAATTTACCAATCTCAAGTTATGGCCTTTGACTTAAAGTCCCTTTTTGTTGACTTTTGAAAATGACCTATAATGTTGAAATTGATAACTTTTTTTGAGAGCATTTCTTGGACTTGGAATATGAAGATGAATTGTAGGAAATGTCTTTCTCTTCAAAATGAGCTTTGGATGGAATTTTTCTGATAATCCATGTGAAAGTTATGCCCTGGTCAATTTCAGTTGACTTTTTCAACTGTCCAAATATAGTAACTTTTGCATCTTGATGATTTTCTGAGCCAAATTTTGAGAATCATGATCAAGCATTGATCAAATGATGTTTGTGGCTTCAAAATGATATGTTGACCAAAAATTTGAACTTTTGACTGTCAAATGACCATTTTGCCCCTACAGTTGACTGTAGTGCAATTTAGGGTTTTGACTGTGCAACTTTGAGCTGAATGCCTTGAAACTTGATATGAGGATACTTGACCATCTTTGTAGGCATGTGAGACTTGATTGGACCTTTGAAAACTTCATTTTCTTGATCAGAACCCAGACCCTAGTTTTGACTGTATAGGAGACAATTGAACTGCATAACCCTTGGGGAATTTTGTGACTTGGCTTGGCAATTTCTTGAAGAATATGGGAGGGCAAATTTTGGGGTGCAACAGTTTCCCCTGTTCAATCTTCTTAGACCTGAGGATGCAGATTGGCTGATGTGCCTTTCGTAATCCGAGGGTGGAAGATGATTGAACACTAAAGTGCCCAGAAATTTGCGCTCACATGTTAGCAGTGTGATGGGGGGAATGGGCTTATAGATGCCATTTGGAGATTACTGGATAGGATGATGGGCTTATAGATGCCATCTGGATGTTGATCGCGTAGGAGATTCCTTAGCGAGAACCTGCATACCTGCAAAAGAAAATGAGTACCTGACACGTTGCAGGAGCTGATTTTAGATGCTTGGCATAGATGCGTCCTGACTGGTTACAGGAACTGAGTCTAGAGCTTCATAAGATGATGAATGAACCAGGTATGGTTACTGCCTTAGCATGAATGGTAAGAGAACCTTGGGTGATTCTGACTTCAACAACGCTCGTTGAGAAAAATCTTGGCGGGAATTACCATCTTTGCAATATCGGGAAGAAAACCATAGGCTATTATAATCTGAAAGGGAATCACCTCACTCGCCGTCGGAGAGGGAATCATAGGAAAAGGAATTGTCACCTCACACATCGTCGGAGAGGGAAACATCTGAAAAAGGGCTTACCACCTCACGCACCGTAGGAGAGGGAACCATGGGAGACTATCACCTCACACTCATCGTCGGAGAGGGAAACATCTGAAAAAGGATTACTACCTCACACACCGTTGGAGAGGGAACCATAAGAGACTATCACCTCACACTCATCGTCGGAGAGGGAAACATCTGAAAAAAGAATTACTACCTCACACACCGTTGAAGAGGGAACCATAAGAGACTATCACCTCACACTCATCGTCGGAGAGGGAAACATCTGAAAAAGGATTACTACCTCACACACCGTTGGAGAGGGAACCATAGGAGACTATCACCTCACACTCATCGTCGGAGAGGGAAACATCTGAAAAAGGACTTACCACCTCACACACCGTTGGAGAGGGAACCATAGGAGACTATCACCTCACACTCATCGTCGGAGAGGGAAACATCTGAAAAAGGATTACTACCTCACACACCGTTGGAGAGGGAACCATAAGAGACTATCACCTCACACTCATCGTCGGAGAGGGAAACATCTGAAAAAGGATTACTACCTCACACACCGTTGGAGAGGGAACCATAACTTCTGCTGAGTCTTTACCAGAAAAATTTGTTGGGAGTCGATTTAGCTGGACTAGAGAAGACTTTGAAATATGTTTGAGAATTTCAACTGCGTCTTTCCTGAAAGGTAAAGGTCAGTCATATGCAATGCATGATATAGATCAAGCAATGATGTTCTCAACATAAATGAGATTTGTATGATATGATGCGTCTATGCATGCTATGATGATGTATGTGATGTTTTATGTATGTTTTCGTCTAGGAAAGTAGATCCTTGACGGATGCCGGGAAGTCGTATCCTGGGCTGATGTTGAAGAATAGCTTTTGCTTCCGCTGGGGATGATAGTTGTAAGTATACCGGTAGGAGAAGATGACTCCGTTGCGGAATAAACTTGGCGAATGAATAATTCTGCGGGGAGAAAAGATACTCTAGCGACCATGCTGGGGAGTGATACTCTGTGGTGATAGAGATGCTTTTGCTGAATTGTTGAGAATGACTTGCTGAGGATATCTCTGCTGTATTGGAAGTGTTGATAGACTTCGCTGGGGATAGGAAGACTATGTCGACGACGCTCTTTCCGTGACTTTTGGCTGAGGATAACCCAGTTATATCCTATTAAGGAAATAACTCTTTAAATCAAGCCGGACGACGTGTTCGTGTTCTGCGAGGGGGTAAGCTTCCAGAATCTACTGGGGATAAGCTTACTGCTTGGGGATATGGATTCCAACTTTCCTGGGGAGACCGGATTAGACTCTTCTGGGGAAGTTTTGGCTGCGGGGAAATGATTCCTTTGAATGTTGTGCCGCCGGGGAACAATCTTTAGACCAAGACTGCCGGGGATGCTTGTTTAAGAATATATGCTGCTGCTGGGGAGGTTGAGATCTACGGGAGGATACTCAATTTCCTTGATAATCTGATAATAGCTTGGAGAAGAGTGTATTGTTTTACTGAACCACTCTCTGGGGAATTAAGGTATCTGGTTATGCTCTTTAGCTGGACCTACCTTGGTACCTTGGAGGATAGAGCAATTGGATTGTTTAGACAATTCTTTTATTGCCCCTGTTTCTAGTGTCACCTGCAATTAATTCCTTTGTTTCGTATGCAAATATTTATGAGTTAGCAAATCATTGTCAATGCATATATCACAAATTGAACCTTGGACGTTCTTCGCAAAAACAAAACAGGAAAAGAAAAATACTTGGCACGTTTTAACTGAAAATATATTTGTATTGATTTTGAATAGCCTGAAAATAGGCGTTTTGTGTACAAGAGGCTGACGTCCTAGTAAGAGGTACGCCGCCGGACAAAAGAGTTTATACAAGTTTTGTACAAAAGAAAACAAAACAGCTGTGTGAAATATGAATGATCCCACTGGGTTTCAACTCTGCTATCGCCTTTATAACTTTGAGCGTCTCATCACTTGATGACCTTGGTTGAAGGTGAAGCTGACTGATCGATGCCGTCTGAGCTTGATGTAGATACCGGATTCTGGATGCAAAATGATCCAATGAGACATAGTATTACGCTTTTATCCCTAATTTTTGCCTGGACCGCCCTTTCGGGTTTTCAGTCCACCGGGATACCCATTTTTGCCCAAGCCGCCTTTTCAGGTTTTCGACTTGCCGGGTGTACAGATTTTTTTCATTTTCATCCCTTCATTTTGCCCGAACCCTTTTGGTTCGACGGGAAGCCCTAATTTTTGCCTAGGCATGTCAGCCTAGCGGGTCTTTTTTATGCGTAGTATTTTTTAACTATGTCTGTATTGGCGGGGTGAGGAAGGTCGTCACCATCCATGTTGGTTAATATCATGGCTCCTCCTGAGAACACATGCTTAACCACAAATGGCCCTTCGTACGTAGGGGTCCATTTGCCCCTTGGATCACTCTGAGGAAGGATGATTCTCTTGATTACCAGATCCCCAACTTGATATTCTTGTGGTCTAACCTTCTTGTTAAATGCCCTGATCATCCGTTTCTGATACGTCTGACCATGACAGATAGCAGCAAGTCTCTTTTCGTCAATGAGATTGAGTTGGTCAAGTCGTGTCTGGATCCAATCATCTTCGTTCAGATTTGCATCCTTCATTATCCGGAGAGAAGGAATTTGTACTTCAATCGGCAAGACGGCCTCCATGCCATAAACCAGAGAGAAAGGAGTTGCCCCGGTTGACGTCCTAGTTGAGGTACGGTACCCATGCAGAGCGAACGGTAACATCTCGTGCCAATCTTTGTAAGTCACTGTCATCTTTTGCACGATTTTCTTGATGTTCTTATTTGCTGCTTCTACAGCCCCATTCATCTTCGGTCTGTAAGGAGAAGAATTGTGGTGCTGTATCTTGAACTGTTCGCAAAGTTCAGCAATCATCTTGTTCTTCAGATTGGTACCGTTGTCTGTAATAATCCGCTCAGGGACGCCGTACCGACAGATCAGATTGTGCCGAATAAACCGTGCCACAACAGTCTTGGTTACTGTAGCATAGGATGCTGCCTCGACCCACTTTGTGAAATAATCAATCGCCACTAGGATGAAGCGATGTCCGTTGGATGCCGTAGGTTTTATTTCGCCGATCATGTCTATGCCCCACATTGCAAACGGCCACGGCGCAGTCAAAACATTCAGGGGAACCGGAGGAACAAGCACCTTGTCTGCGTAAATCTGGCACTTGTGGCATGTCCTGGAGTGTTGGTAGCAGTCAGCTTCCATCGTGGACCAGTAATATCCTGCCCGTAGGATTTTCTTAGCCATAGTGTGTCCACTGGAATGTGTACCAAAGGTCCCTTCATGTAGCTCTTCCATGATTCTTTCTGCTTCAGTCTTATCCACACAACGCAGTAAGGTTGAATCATGGTTTCGCTTGTACAAGATGTCGTTGCTAAGGAAGAACTTGGCTGCGAACCTTCTCAGGAATTTCTTATCATTGATAGAGGCACCTTCGGGGTATTCCTGAGTTTCCAAATATCTTTTCACTTCGTGGTACCAAGGCTTCTCAGTCACCAATTCAGTTTCGAGATCACAACAGTATGCCGGTTCGTCCAGTTTCCAGATGATGATCCGGGGAGCCTCATTATCCCATTTGACTTTGAACATTGAAGACATTGTAGCCAACGCGTCCGCTAACTGATTCTCTTCTCTTGGAAAGTGCTCAAAGGTTATCTCCGTGAAGTGGGGAATCAGGGTCAACACACATTCTCTATAAGGAATCAAGTTTGGATGTTTCGTATCCCACTCTCCTTTAATCTGATTGATCACGAGAGCGGAATCTCCGAAGACACTTAGAAATTTGATCCTTAGGTCGATCGCAGCTTGAAGACCCATGATACACGCCTCATACTCCGCCATGTTGTTGGTACAGTTGAAACACAGCCGGGCAGTGAGTGGAGTATGAGTACCTTGAGGGGATATGATTATGGCGCCGATACCGTTTCCCAAAGCATTGGAGGCTCCGTCAAAGTGCATAGACCATCGGGATCCTGGCTCGGGTCCTTCATCCGGTCCAGGTACTTCACAATCAGTTACTATCATGATGCTTTCATCCGGAAACTCGAAGTTCATTGATTGATAATCATCTACAGCTTGATGAGCTAAGTGGTCTGCCAATACACTTCCCTTGATGGCTTTCTGGGTTGTGTACTGAATATCATATTCTGTCAAGATCATTTGCCATCTTGCAATTCTCCCAGACAGAGCAGGCTTTTCGAATATGTATTTTATCGGATCCATCTTTGAGATCAACAAGGTAGTGTGAGTCAGCATATACTGTCTCAGCCGGCGAGCAGCCCATACCAAAGCGCAGCAAGTTTTCTCAAGCAGTGAGTATCGGGTCTCACAGTCGGTAAACTTTTTGCTAAGGTAATAAATGGCATGCTCTTTTCGGCCAGACTCGTCATGCTGCCCCAGCACACACCCCATGGAGTTGTCAAGCACTGTCAGGTATAGTATCAGAGGTCTCCCTTCAACCGGTGGCATAAGGATAGGTGGTTCTTGGAGATACTCTTTGATTCTGTCGAAGGCAGCCTGACATTCATCGTTCCAACGTACTACCTGATCTTTCTTCAGCAGCTTGAAGATTGGCTCACAGGTAGCAGTCAGATGAGAGATGAATCGAGCGATGTAGTTCAGGCGTCCTAAAAAGCCTCTGACTTCCTTTTCTGTCTTAGGAATTGGCATCTCTTGAATAGCTTTGACCTTAGCAGGGTCCACTTGAATACCTTTATCACTGACCACGAAGCCTAGCAACTTCCCAGATCTTACCCCGAAGGTGCACTTGTTCGGGTTCAATCTTAGCTTGTACAGTTTCAACCGGTCAAACAACTTCTGCAGATGATCTAGGTGCTCTTCCTCAGTTTGGGACCTAGCGATCATGTCGTCCACATACACTTCTATCTCGTGATGGATCATGTCATGAAATAAGGCAACCATGGCACGTTGGTAGGTTGCCCCAGCGTTCTTTAATCCGAACGGCATGACCTTGTAACAGAAGGTGCCCCACTGAGTAACAAATGTAGTCTTCTCCATGTCTCCAGGTGCCATCTTTATCTGATTATAACCTGAAAAACCATCCATGAAAGAGAATACCTTGTGCTGAGCCGTATTATCAACAAGGACATCAATATGAGGTAAGGGGAAGTCATCTTTGGGGCTGGCCCTGTTCAGATCCCTGTAGTCGACACACATTCTGACCTTACCGTCCTTCTTCGGTACCGGCACCACATTAGCGACCCACTGAGGGTAAGAAGTCACTGCAAGGAACCCGGCATCAAACTGTTTCATGACCTCGGCTTTAATCTTCTCGGACATCTCTGGACGCATCCGACGGACCTTTTGCTTAACTGGAGGGCAGTCTTCCTTAGTCGGCAAGTGATGGACGACAATATCGGTATCCAACCCGGGCATGTCTTCGTAGGACCAGGCAAAGATCTCCATATAATCATGCAGCATCTTGGTTAACCGTTGCTTCACGCTGAGCTCTAGGTTGGCACCAATCTTTACCTCTCTCCTGTCTGCCTCAGTACCCAAGTTTATGGTTTCCACTGGCTCTTCATGGGGTTGAATTGCCCTCTCTTCCTGAAGCAACAGTCTTGCAAGCTCGCCAGGCACTTCGCAATCATCTTCACCTTCGTCTTCGGCTAAGTTGATCGGATTTTCGAAGTCATAATTGGCAGTAGCAGAGCTGTTATCAGTGAGATCCAGAGTGGATTGGAACCTGTATGAGTGAGTGTGTGTGTAAATACAGCTGTTTTTGAAAATTATGTAAAGGAAAAGAAAGACAGAAAAGGAACACAATATTTGCAATGTGAAAAACGTCCAAGATTTTCATTCATGATGTATAAAATGACAGTTTGTATGCCCTCACAAATAGAACCACGGTGCCTCGGGTAAGACACCGGGCCATAGAGTTTATCATTGTTTATTACAAAATATAACGAAACAAAGAAATTTATTACTGCGTCACAAAGGTAACAGGGGTATGATCCTTAGCAATCCAGTTGTTCAATCCGCCTTCGGTCGTCGGATAAATCCAGCTGTTGAATTCTGCTTCGTCCACTTCATGATCCTCCCCAACAGCATTCACTCCTGAGCTTTTAATAAATACCGGAGGCCTTCCGATCTTCGCTTTCCTCATAGCTCTCTGACCTTCTGTGGTAAAACCCAGCCCAAGTTTGTCAGTCTTTTGAGTAAAGTCTGGAAGTCTGCCCCAGTCGGCACATTCACCCTTCTGCACCACAGCCCTGGCATCCTTCAGGGAAGCCATCTTCAAAGGACCACTTGCTTCTGTTGTTTCTGCTGCAATTGGAAACACCTCCTCGAAATGCTGAAAGGGGGTCTCAATGAACTCCCCATCCATCTCAATGTACCTGAAGGAGTTCAGGTGGCTCACCATATATTCTTCCTCTCCTTGCACGGTGACAATCTTCCCTCTGACGGGATACTTCAGCTTTTGATGCAAGGTAGAGGTCACTGCCCCAGCCTTATGTATCCAGGGTCGACCCAGCAGACAAGAGTAAGATGGACGGATGTCCATCACATAAAAAGTGGAGTCGAACACCTGAGAGCCCACCCGAATCGGAATGTCAACTTCTCCATGGACCATCCTCTTTGAACCATCAAAGGCCCTGACGATGATGTTACTGGGTTTCAATTCCAGGCCTTCACAATCTAGACGATCCAGAGCCTTCTTGGGTAGCACATTCAAAGATGACCCAGTATCAACCAATACATGTGCCAAGGTGGTGCCCCTGCATTCAATTGAGACATGCAGAGCTTCGTTATGGTCTCTCCCCTTTGCGGTCAAGTCAGCATCTGAGAAACCCAAGCCATTGTCTGCCGTTAGACTTGCCACGCAATCAGTGAACTGGACTGCAGAGGTTTCATGTGGCACATGGGCCGTCTTGAGGAATGAGATTAGGGCCTTTGCATGGGCCTCAGAGCACAGCAATAAAGAGAGCATGGAGATCTTGGAGGGCGTATGCCCCAGCTGTTCCACAACATTAAAATCGCTCTTCTTTATGATCTTCAGAATCTCCTCCATCTCTTGTGGGGAGGCCTCAGCAGCTATGGGTATGGGTGCCTCCATCTGGGCAGGCTCAACTTCAATCCCCTTGCCCCGAGTATTGGATGACTCGGCAGCAGGAGAAACAATCGGATTAGCAGCAGGAACAACAACTTGATCAGCAACAGGAATAGGTGTACTTGTAGGAATTATCAGGAGCGGTCTTCGGGCAGCAGGCGGTGCAATGTCAGGCGAGAAGAGCCTGCCACTGCGGGTAACTTTGGCTGGGCCTGTGATGTCACAGATGTTGGCGCCAGCGTTGAGCTCTTGTTTGATCCCGTTTATATATACATCTGCCCCATAGTGCCAAGGGACAGCTTTATCAGATACATAGGGCAGGGGCCCTGGAACAGTGATAATAACGGGTGCAACGGTCATAATTTGAGCGGGCTTCTTCTGGAGAGCCGGGATCGGATTATTGAAGATAGTCACCACAGAAACTTCTTCCATTGGAACCAACCGAACAGCAGACTTCTTGAATAGAATCTCCTTGCTATCCATTAAGCTTTGGATGCCTAACTTTAGCAAGGGACAACCAGATGGGGACACAACACAGAATAGGCAACCTTCACTACAACCCGGAAATAAACCGGCCTGCAGTAAGTTCTTTTTGACGATCTTTAGAGGAGTGGCTAGATCATCCACAGAAACAGCATAAACGTCTTCATTAACAGCATTTACCCCGTGCTGAGGCATAGGGGCAGTAACTACATTCGGCTTTGCAGGCGCTTCGAATTGTATCTCTTTTGAATCGATAAGGTCTTGCACCTTATTCTTTAACGCCCAACAGTCATCAGTAGAGTGCCCCGGGCTTTCTGAATGGTAAGCACAACGGGCATTCGGGTTGTACTTGGGAGATGTTGTGTTTGGGAACTTTGGAGCTTCCCTGACAGTCACCAAATTGGTTGCGAGCAACTGTGGCAGGATCTGCGATAAGGTCATGTTTAACCGGGTGAACTCCCTCCGGGGTCTTTCAGCCCTTTGAGAATTATTTGGCCGAGGAGCGACAGCAGGCTTAGCAATCATCACCGCGCTGACAGACTGGCGGTGCTCAGGTTTCTCTGATTTCCTAGAACCATACACGGCACTAGACTCCTTCTTAAATGGTTTCTTTTCCGAACTAGATGATGCACCCTTCGCAATCTTCCCAGATTTCAGCCCAGCTTCAATTCTCTCTCCAGTCAAGATTAAATCAGTGAACCCAGCAGAAGAATTCCCAATGAGATGGTTGAAGAATGGCCCAGATAGGGTCCCCAAGAACATGTCAACCAGCTCCCGATCAGTCAATGGTGGCTGCACCCTGCCAGCCAGGTCTCTCCACTTCTGAGCGTACTCCTTAAAACCTTCGCTTGCACCTAACGCCATACCCTGGAGTTGGGTACGTGTGGGGGCAAGGTCGGTATTATATTGATACTGCTTATAGAAAGCAGTAGCCAACTCCTCCCAGTTACGAACTTTGGTCCCATCCAGCTGATAGAACCATTCGAGATGAGTCCCTGAAATACTCTCCTGGAAGAAGTGGATCCATAGATTCTTGTCCGCAGAGTACGGCTGAATTTTTCGAACATAGGACCTTAAGTGCAGCTTGGGACAAGATGCCCCATCATATTTGGAGAAGGATGGTGCTTTGAACTTATGCGGGATAATCACACCAGTCGACAAACCCAGATCTCCGAAATCCAACCCAGGTGCCTGTTGAACCTCCATAGCCTTCAACCTGTCCTCCAGTTGTTTATATCTGTCATCTGAAGGAGGGTACTGCTCTTCATCAAAATCCGTCTCGTTGTCGGAGACTACTGGAGTAGGAACCTTTACTTCTGCCTGAGAAGGACTCTTGCCAACAGAAGAACCAGCCTCTTCATGCTGCAGAGTATTACCAAACCTTCGGCCCGAGTTGAACAGAACAGTTCTTCTCTTATTCTTCTTCTCCTTCTTCAGGAGCATAGCCTTCAGTTATTCTTGGCCTTTAGCCAGACCCTTGATTAGTTCTTGGAACTGTGCATTCTGCACCTGAAGAGCCTTGATTGATGTCTCGGTTGATGCAGATTCGGGATTCATGATGCTGAAATAAACAGCGAAGAACTGTAAGCAACCTGAAAAGTGGAAAAACCTGCTATGCACATGATGTATGAAATGCGTATGCAATGCATTCAAGGGTTCGAAAGTTCAAATTCGTTGTAGACAAAAAGGAACACACATTATTATTAAGGAAATCATTGTTTAATACATCAAGGCCTCATGGGCAAAAAGTACAAAAATCAAATCAATCCCAAAATACACTGCGCATCCTCTTCGGAGCTATGTAGGTGTTGAGATTCCTCTCCTCATGCAACAGGCGAGTGAGCTCCAAGACCTTCTTTTCACTGGCATGCAGGCTAGTCTCAAGAGAATTCCTTTCCTCCTTAAGCTGGATCCAGCTCTTCTGCATCTCTTCCCAGGATGTGGGCATATCAGGGTGCTGAATAGTGTAGGACACTTCCCCTTCCGAGACTGGTTCTTTGATTACTGGGAGCATGTGAGGATAAGGCATCACTAACTTCTGAGAGCGGGCTCGTACCCACTTGAGGTAAGGTTCCAACGGAATGGAGTTCCTATGCCCCAGTGTCTTGCTGTCTATCCTACTGGGCATCCTCCAAGCTTTGATAAATCTCTGGCGAAGTCCTTGAGTATCATTGTCGAAGTCAAAAACTATATCAGGAATTAACATGTCATGAGGACCATCCCTCTGAGCATAACCAAACTGTCTCCAAGCCAGGCATGGACTATAAGTAATACCTCCTCTGATTCCAAGTAAAGGAACATTAGGGTACTCCCCGCAACGATCAATGATAGTGACATCTTCTCTGGACCTAGGGCACCAATGTATATCTGCATGCGTAAGAGTCATCAACCGTTGTGACCATCTCAAACCCCGCTCATTCTTCAGGACTGATTGGGGAAGGTGCGAAATAAACCACCTTCCCAGGAGAGGAGTGCAACACATAAGGACACCTCTTTTTCTCATGGTTCGAGTGTAACATGAGTGAAGGATGTCCCCCAGCAACGTAGGTATAGGATTCCTGGACATAAAGATCTGGACAGCACTGATATCAATGAGCTGGTCTGGGTTAGGGAACAATACCAAACCATAAACAAGGAGGGCTACCACTTCTTCAAAAGCTTGCAAGTCAAGGGAGTTCCAACATTCAAGGGCTTTTTCAAACAGAAACCTGGCTAAGAACCCTTTGATACCACTTCTAACTTCCCAATGTCCCTTGAGGTCAGATGACTGTAGGTGCAAGGCTTTAGCAATCTCTTCAAGCTTAGGTTCCTTTTCTCTACCGTTGAAGGGTAGCTGATCAAGGATAGGGATCTTCAGGAGCCGGGAGAACTCCTCCAATGTAGGTACCAATTGATAATCCAAGAAGGTAAAGCAGTGATGCAGAGGGTCAAAGAATTGGAACAGGACCTTAATCATATCTTCCTCAATGTTGGTGTTGACCAAGCTGATGAGGCTTCCATGCCTTTCACTGAATGAAGAGTTCTCGGGAATCCTGGATATAAGCTCCTTAAGCTGAGGAGGTACCCTTACAAGACTGACTTGAATGGTCTTTCTACGAACAGTTTCCATGTCCTACAAAACAAGAACAAAGATGAAAATTCGAACCCCTGAAATGGTTAGTCAATGCATATGATGCTGGATGATGTCATGATGCTATGATTAAACACACCACAGATATTTACAAAGACAAACATGTAAGGCACACAAGGCACACAAGACAAGCCCTTAAGGTTTAAGGCCAGCATGGGGTCTGGGTAGTACCCTCTTGAAGTTGGTGGGTTCAACCTGTCCTAATCAAAATAACCGGGTTCTAAGGTTCCCAATATCACGGGATTGCTTTCATTGTTCATCGTTTCGATTTAGCCACTGAACTGGCGACCGAAATATTCCAGGAAAGCAACCCTCAATTGAGCGTAGTATCGAGTATCAACCAACCTCGGACTGCACCAAAGTCAGTTATCTCACTACCCTAAAGAGGCCAAGATCGTTCAATTAAGGTTCCTAAGGTCTGTTGATGCTTCATGACACCACGCGGAGGCCCCGTACTCTCCTTGACTGAACTCAAGGGTTACCGGTACACACCAAAGTGCCACATCAACGTAGCAGACTGTTTCAACCATGTCGGTATACCCCGCACAGTTCCCTCACAGCCTTGTTGCTACTTTCTAAAAGGGTATCCCCCAGATCCGGGTTAGGATCTATAGAACTCCCAAGCAACCCACAATAGTAAAGCAAGCAAAGAAGACAATTGAAAACATAGTTATGAGCTAGCCCTAAGGTACACCTCACTTTAAAGGTCTCCCCAGCAGAGTCGCCAGTTCTGTGATCGGTGGATCTGGAACTGACTGTTTAACGCTGGTTCGCGAAATGTCGCGGAAGCAAGAGTCGCCACCGTCTTTTATTTTCTCCAAATGGAAAGGACAAAAGAACAGAAAAATTCCTTAAAGAGATTGCTCTCGGTTCGGGAGGTAGGTTATAGAAAGGGAAGGTGTTAGCACCCTTTCTATCCATGGTTATCCATGGGCTCTTAGATACTTGCTCAATGTGTTTTCAAAAATGTTTGTTTGCTTTTCAATGTGGGTTTAAAAAGTTTCTTTGAAAAATTTCAGTTCGACTCGTACGTCAGAGTGTTTGAAAAATTTGCTTTGAAAGCTTTTGAAAATGTGTTGGTGAAAAGTATTATTTGTTTTGTTTTTGAAGAGAGCAAGTATCTACGAGAACCTACCTACCCTAAGGAATTCGTCTGTGTAAATGTCCTTTAAAGTAGTGCCATCCCACCATTGAGAGGTAGGTAGCACCACCATTGGAGGTGTTCGGGTCAATTCGAGTTTAGGGACATGGTGATCACCAGAGCAATGGGAAGACACCTTAGAAGCTACCCTCATGCCAGGTTCCCGGATCATGAGGACTTACTAAGACATCCTCTACTCGACGATCACCTTTCGAAAGGCAACAGTGAGGCGTACCCTAGGGGTGGTGTGTGCGAATTTGTGTGTCAGTTTCATTGATATTTGTCTTGTCATGTTTGTTGTGATCTACGCTTGATTTTATTTTAAGTCCATACATTCTTTCATGCCCTTTTTTAACAGTTAATATTTGCGGGAAAAGTAAATCTAAAGCTATTACAAATGGCGCGGGTCCACATCGCCAAAATTAAACCGGACCCGATTTGACGGAAAATAAATAAAGCAATAAAATAAAAGTGCGAGAAATAAAATCGTTACAACGCTTTGGGAGAATTACATAATTAATTAAGCGAAATAAGGAAAATATGCGCAATTAAGGAATTAAAAACAAGACTAGGGCGTTGGACCCTTTTGCAAAAATATTTAAAGTTAACGAATTAATTAATGAGGAATTAAAATTAAAGATTTGAAAAAGAATGTTTTTTAGTATTTTTGTATTTTTTAAGATATAATAGAGAAAAAAAAATTAATTAAAATTAAAATGAAACGTCAAACCCTAATTCTAATGGTTTTTAAGTTATTATGAAAATGTTAAGTTTTAACCTAATTTAAATCTAAGTTAATTTACATGCAAAATTTAATTATAGAAAATAAATAAACTAAACATTATTATTGTAAAAAAGGGGAAAATTAAAAAGGAATAAAAAGAATTCATTAAACCTAATTCTACATATTTTTGGATTTTTTATTAAAAAAGAATTAATGTTGTAACCTAATTAAACTAAATAATTACATATTAATTTATTTATGAGAATATTAAAATAAAATAATCTATTATATTTTTATCTTTTTCTGATTTTTCTGTATTTTTTATGTATTGTAAAAATAATGAATTAAATTAAAACAATAAAACAAATAAAAATAATAATAAAAAAAAAGATATGAGAAAAATAAAAACACTTGCAAACCAGGGTGGGGGTGTAGTCCCAATTTGTGAGGTGCTGATGGTGAAATTCTGGCCCATTATTCTGAAGCCTCCTTTGACTTTTTGCTAGCATGCTGTGCGTTGACTGGGATTCATCATGATCTCCAATCCATGGCCTTTAGATTGATGGGGCTAGACGCGTGTATGGCTCTGATCTAGGAGTGTATCATGGTCTTCAATCCAAGCGCTATACATGAACATTAATTGAAAAGAAATAAATGGAAAGGAAGAAGACCTGGGATCGAACCCAGGTCATTCATGTTGCAAACCACCACGTGCACCACTGAACCACTGCATATGCTTTTGTTATATAATAGTTAGTAAATATTATAAAAGAAAAGAATACGTTAATGAATTAAAACGCGCGAAATTTTAAAAGATCCAACCGATGCTTGCCAACACATCATCGTCCTCGCCCAGTTTTGTTTTCCTGAAATATAAATATTATAAGCAACGGTTTTTACGCGTGGTTTTAGACCGGCTTCAAGAAAATAGCGACTAGCGCCATGGTATCAATAAATTGATCGCGAGGGTCAAGCTCTCTTCGTCTTGATGAGCTGGTTTGAATGATCATAGTTTCGTGGGCTAATTTTTCCTTATTGCTAAAGCCCTAAATTACAGTCCTGCAAAACCCTAGAAATCGCGCATGGTGGAATCGAATATAACGTGTAATAATTCAATCAAAGGCATTGGTTAGCTTCGAAACATCACACTGAACAAGAATCCATAAATAAAAATGCAAAAGGATGTGTGAATTATGATATATGATTTCAAAAATTTTGTGACACAGTTCGAGTATAATCTACCAATTCTTGGAGCTTTGGTTGTTGTTTGTGATTGGCACACGTTCAGAGAACCACAATGAAGCTATTGGGATCAAGATTAGGGCTTGAATCGTCCTCTAGAATGCTTTTCAGAATTGAGTTTTTATGGAAATTTTCAAGTTTGGTAGGGGAATTGCTGCGCAGTTTTCAGTCTCCAAGGATTAGGTTTTGGTTCAGGCATATGTAGTGAAGCTTTTAGGTCAACAAAACTCCATCAAATCTCTTGCCATAATGGTTTTTGATAATTGATTTTCCAAGATCTTTTTGAATCTTTTCCATGTGCATTTTGTATCAATTATGATCAATTAGTCCAATTCTTTCCATGTTTGGGATGTGCACGAGATTTTGAAAGCAAAACATGCATAAAAAGATTTTTTAGGTCAAAGTAGATATTTTTCACATATTTAATTGATTTAATTGAATTAATATTAATAGAAATTCAAATAAATAAATAAAAATTGAGAAAATACTTCCCTTTGGGCCAAGTGGTCGTGCATATGCTTGGAATGATGAATCATGGAAGAAAAATGGGCCCATTAGCAAATTTAGGTCATTTGGATCAAAGTTGACTTTTCAAAATTCCCAAAAATTTCCCAACTTCCACAAGGCATAACTTGCTCAATTTTTAAGCTTTTCACATGTTCTTGGACATTTTGGAAAGGTCTTTGAGTCCTCTAACCAATGCCTTTGGTCCCATATCATTTTAATTTACCAATCTCAAGTTATGGCCTTTGACTTAAAGTCCCTTTTTGTTGACTTTTGAAAATGACCTATAATGTTGAAATTGATAACTTTTTGTGAGAGCATTTCTTGGACTTGGAATATGAAGATGAATTGTAGGAAATTTCTTTCTCTTCAAAATGAGCTTTGGATGGAATTTTTATGATAATCCATGTGAAAGTTATGCCCTGGTCAATTTCAGTTGACTTTTTCAGCTGTCCAAATATAGTAACTTTTGCATCTTGATGATTTTCTGAGCCAAATTTTGAGAATCATGATCAAGCATTGATCAAATGATGTTTGTGGCTTCAAAATGATATGTTGACCAAAAATTTGAACTTTTGACTGTCAAATGACCATTTTGCCCCTACAGTTGATTGTAGTGCAATTTAGGGTTTTGACTGTGCAACTTTGAGCTGAATGCCTTGAAACTTGATATGAGGATACTTGACCATCTTTGTAGGCATGTGAGACTTGATTGGACCTTTGAAAACTTCATTTTCTTGATCAGAACCCAGACCCTAGTTTTGACTGTATAGGAGACAGTTGAACTGCATAACCCTTGGGGAATTTTGTGACTTGGCTTGGCAATTTCTTGAAGAATATGGGAGGGCAAATTTTGGGGTGCAACAATGATACATGCATATACGCATCATATCATACAATCTCATGTGTTGAAAAATATTATTGCTTGATCCATATCATGCATTGCATATGACTGACCTTTACCTTTCAGGAAGGATACAGTTAAATGATCAGCTATGTAGACAAATCCAGTCAAAAGAGACCAATCCCGTCAAAGAAGACAAATCCAGTCAAAGAAGACAAGCCCAGTTAAATCCCAAAGGTTTTTTCTGATGCTCATCCAGTCAAAGAAGACATGTCCAGTTAAATTACTTCCTAAAGTCAAAGAAGACACCCGTCATTGAAGACATCTCGTCATTAAAGAGACCAACCCAGTCAAAGAATACAAATCCAGTTAAATCAATGCCTAAAGATTTCTCTGATACAACTCGTCGTTATAGACACTCGTCGTTATAGACACTCGTCGTTATAGACACTCGTCGTTATAGACACTCGTCGTTATAGACACTCGTCGTTATAGACACTCGTCGTTATAAACACTCGTCGTTATAGACACTCGTCATTATAGACACTCGTCGTTATAGACACTCGTCGTTATAGACACTCGTCGTTATAGATACTCGTCGTTATAGACACTCGTCGTTATAGACACTCGTCGTTATAGACACTCGTCGTTATAGACACTCGTCGTTATAGACACTCGTCGTCATAGACACTCGTCGTCAGAGACACTCGTCGTCATAGACACTCGTCGTTTTAGACACTCGTCGTTAAAGACCACTCATCCATGAGGATAACCTGTCAGTAGAGACAACTCACCAACCTAACATTACCAGATCCGATTCCTGTATCTTGCCAGGGTGTGTCTGAAGAGTTCGAGGATCCGATGCCTGAATCTTGCCAGGGTGTATCCGTTGAAGACTAACATTACCAGACTCGACTCTTGTATCTCGCCAGGGCACGTCTGAAGAATTCGAAGATCCGACTCCTGTAACCAGTCAGGACACATCTATACCAAGCATCCGAAGACCAGCTCCTGCAACATGTCAGGTACTCTTTTTCTTTTGCAGGTACGCAAGTTCTCGCTAAGGAAGCTCTTACGCGATCAACAGTCAGGACACATCTATAAGCCCATCATCCTATCCATCAATCTCCAAATGGCATCTATAAGCCCATTCCCATCATCACACTGCTACTATGTGAGCGCAAATTTCTGGGCACTCTAGTGTTCAATCATCTTCTACCCTCGGATTACGAAAGGCACGTCAGCCAATCTGCATCCTCAGGTCTAAGAAGATTGAACAGGGGCAACTGTTGTACCCCAAAATTTGCCCTCCCATATTCTTCAAGAAATTGCCAAGTCAAGCTTCAAAATTCCCCAAGGGTTGCACAGTGTAAGAGCCTCCTGAACAGTCAAAATTAGGGTTTTGGCTCTGATCAAGAAAATGAAGTTTCCAAGGGTCCAATCAAGTCCCACATGCCTACAAATATAGTCAAGCATCATCATATCAAGTTTCAAGACCTTCAGCACAAAATTGCACAGTCAAAACCCTAATTGCACTACAGTCAACTATAGGGGCAAAATGGTCATTTGGCAGTCAAAAGTTCAAATTTTTGGTCAACATCTCATTTTGAAGCCACAAACATCATTTGATCAATGCTTGATCATGATTCTCAAAGCTTGGCTCAAAAATCATCAAGATGCAAAAGTTTCCTTATTTGGACAGTTGAAAAAGTCAACTGTAAATTGACCAGGGCATAACTTTCACATGGATTATCAGAAAAATTCCATCCAAAGCTCATTTTGAAGAGAAAGACATTTACTACAACTCATCTTCATACTTCAAGTCCAAGAAATGCTCTCACAAAAAGTTATCAATGTCAACATTATAGGTCATTTTCAAAAGTCAACAAAAAGGGACTTTAAGTCAAAGGCCATAACTTGAGATTGGTAAATCAAAATGACATGGGACCAAAGAAATTGGTTAGAGGACTCAAAGACCTTTCCAAAATGTCCAAGAACATGAGCAAAGCTTAAAAATTGAGCAAGTTATGCCTTGTGGAAGTTGGGAAATATTTGGATATTTTGAAAAGTCAACATTGATTCAAATGACCTAAAATTGCTAATGGGCCCATTTTTCTTCCACAATTCATCATCCAAGGCATGTGCACGACTATTAGGCCCAAAGGGAAGTTTTTCTCCACTTTTATTTATTTATTTGGATTTTTTATTAATAATAATTCATTTAATTAAATAAAATACATGAAAAATGCTAAACCTAATTTATCAAATCTTTTTGTACATGTAATAGGTTCAAAAATTCGTGCATAATCAAATATGGAAAGATTTGAAGAGAATTGGTCATGATTGGTACAAAATAGCATGGAAAATATTGAAAAAAGATCTTGGAAAATCAAATCTTTCAAACCATGAATGCTAAAGTTTTTGATTGATTTCTTTGACCTAATTCATTCTATACATAAGCCTGACCAAAACCCTCATGCTCATTGACAAGAAGCTGCGCCAGAAACCCTTGCATAAACTTGAAATTTTATCAAGAAAACTCAATTCTGAAAACCTAATTCTAGGGCGATTCAGGGCCAAATAGCTACTCCATTAGCTTCCTTAAGGATCATAGGACGTGTTCCAATCATTCCCTAAGCCCTATACTCAAGAAAACGTGAAATCACCATTGAAGTTGGTAAAGAAAATTTTAGAATCGTTTTCTATCATTCATGCATTGTTAACATGTTTCATTGTTATTTTTGTGTTTAGAATAACGTTTGCAAGCTAACCATATGCTTTGATTGGATTATTATGCACTCTATGCGAATCTACCATTATCAAATTCTAGGGTTTGCAGAACTGTGAATTGGGCGTTTTCAGATAGTGTAAAATTGGACCACCACGATGCCATGGCCATGATCAGCGCACTTGGACGAAGAGGAATCCACCCTCGCGCTTAATTTATGAGCGTTCTTGGGCTATTCGCTATTTTCCAGAAGATGGCCTAAAAGAACACTTGAAAAACCGTGGCCTATGTTTTTATGTTTCAGGAAAAATAAAACAAATGAGGAATACGCTTAGGTGGCGAGGCATGGATGGCTGGTTCAAATTTTCGCGCGCGGAGGCCCCACTAACGTTGTTTTATTTTATATTTTTTCTTAGGTATATTATAATCAGAACGCACGTTTGGCTTGGTTGGTTAGGCATATGTGTGGTAACGTTCAAGACCTGGGTTCGAGCCCCAGGTCTTCACTCTTTCAATGTTATTTTTCATTTAGTATTCACATGCAGTTTCAACATGGTGGACCACTATGCACCTTCAAAATCAAGCCATCCACGTGTTCCCCACTATCAATCCCAGGAACACAATCTGAAGAGCACGGTATACTGCAGTCAACCACTCCACACATTGCATGAAAAAGTCAATGAGGCCATGCTGTAATGGGCCTGAATTACCAAGGTTGTACCTCCACTTTGGGGACTGAAACCCCCCAGGTTTGCCATTTATTTTTACATTCTTTCTTTTTATTATTTCTATTTTTCTTTTAATTATTGTTTTAATTAATTTATTATTTTCATAAAAAACACAAAACACCATAAAAAAATCAGAAAAGATAAAAAAATTAAATATATTTATTTAATAGTATTTTTTTGTAAATAAATTCATAAATTAACTAGTTTTAAATTAGGTTTTAATTTTAACTCTTTTAATAAAAATCTAAAAAATATAGAATTAGGGTTTATGATAATTTTTATTCCTTTTTATTTTTCTTTCATAATAATTAAATATTAATATTATTTACTTTTATAAATTAAATTGCATGTAAATTAATTAGGTTAAAAATTAGGTTAAAACTTAATCTTTTCTTAAAAAAATTAAAAACAACTAGAATTAGGGTTAACATTTATTCTTTTTCATTAAAATCACAAAATACCAAAAAATACCAAAAACAATTTCTTTTCTTTCTTTTAATTAATTAATTTAATCACTTAATTTAACTTTGCAAAAAGGGTCCAACGCCCTCGTTTTAATTCTTATTCGCATATTTATTTTATTTCGTTTAATATTTATGTATCTCTCCCGAAGCCATGTAATTAATCTGTCGCACTTTTAATTCTTTATTTTCTTTACTTTCTTTATTTTTCTGTCAAATCGGGTTCGAGAAATTTTGGCGATGTGGACCCGCGCCTTTTGTAATAGCTTAGAATCTTTTACTTTCTCGCAATTTTTAACTATTAATAATGACATGCAAGAATGAATGATAAAATAAAAACAAACGCATAGATCACTTTGACAAAAGACAAAAATAAATGAAAACGACACACAAATCACACACCACCCCTAGGGTACGCCTCACTGTTGCCTTGCCTCGAAAGGTGATCGTCGAGTAGAGGATGTCTTAGTAAGTCCTCATGATCCGGGAACCTGGCATGAGGGTAGCTTCTAAGGTGTCTTCCTATTGCTCCGGTGATCACCATGTCCCGAACCTCGAATTGACCCGAACACCTCCAACAGTGGTGCTACCTACCTCTCAATGGTGGGATGACACTACTTTAAAGGACATCTACACAGACGAATTCCTTAGGGTAGGTAGACGACTCTAGATACTTGCTCTAACTTTCAAAACAAATCAAAAATACTTTTCACACCGACACATTTTCAAAAAGCTTTCGAAAGCAATTTTTCAAACACTCTTGAGGACCGATACAAGAGTCGAACTGAAATTTTCAAAGAAACTTTTTTAAAACCCACATTGAAAAGCAGACAAACCACTTTTGAAAACACAAATGAGCAAGTATCTAAGAGCCCATGGATAACCATGGATAGAAAGGGTGCTAACACCTTCCCTTTCTATAATCTACCTCCCGAACCGAGAGCAATCTCTACAAGGAATTTTTCTGTGCTTTTGTCCTTTCCATTTGGAGAAAATAAAAGACGGTGGCGACTCTTGCTTCCGTGACATTTCGCGAACCAGCGTTAAACAGTCAGTTCCAGATCCACCGATCAAACACATCATTGCATTACAGGTACCCTTGTTACAGGTCACTTACCATCTGCGCTGTTTATTTCAGCAATGGCTTCCCAACAATACAACCAGGACTTTCATGCTCCAGAGACTCGGTTCGGGGAAATCCTCCTGAATCTATCCAAGGGACAGGAAGAGCTGAGAACACTTCTCATGGGGACTTTGGTCAGGAACAGTGCTGAGGATTATAAGGACGAACGACTGAAACATCTGCAAGCTGAGGTGGATGCAATGAGAGCCCAGATGATGGGGCAGGTGACTATCATTCAAGACTTAGCTCAAAGACAAGAAGAGCTTGGGGTTCTCGTCAACCAACTGCTTCGGGGTAACCAACTGGGGCAAACATCTAAGGTTGAAGAGCCAGTCATCATTCAACCACCGTTGAGACCAGAAGACAAGGGAAGAGCTCCTCAAATGGCTTCAGTGTCACCAATTCAGCATCAACCTCACCAGATTCAGCCAGACAAGCCCAAAAGGCAATTCACCAGGCTCAACGTGTCGTTGCCTCAAGCTTTACAACAACTGTTGAGGTTAAATCTGATTACACTAAGGGCTCTTCCCCAGAATCCCAACATCTCTGCTCCTAACTATCCTTCTAACAAAAGGTGTGCATACCACTCCGATAGTCCGGGACACGACACTGCTGACTGCTGGGCTCTGAAGAACAAAATCCAAGACCTGATTAATGAAGGAGCTGTGGATTTCACCCAGATGGGCCAGGCTGAATGCTCCTGCCATCCCTACAGGATTCACCATTTGAAGTAACAAGCCCTGAGATGAGAAGACTTTTGTTTATTAGAAATTTCAAGTTGTAATTTTCTTTTGATTGTTCAAACATTTATTCATGTTAAACGTTGTTATTTCATTAATGCATCGCATATGTCTGTTTTGAAGCAATATATTCGCATTCGCTATACTCAAACTGCTTTCATTTTTTATGTCAACTCTCAATTAATAATTCTAAGCCTCTTGAGGGAGGATGACGAAAACGATGCCACGACATTTACAGTATGCTTTTGAACGAACCCCGCTGATGAGGTACAAGCATTGTTTCAATTCCTAAACACTGGAGTTATAAGGAAGATAATCCCTCGTCAACCCCTCTGAGCCAAAGAAGTAGGAGTTTTTCTTTTCGAAATTTAAAACCCTTAATCATAACCCGGGGCAGGGTAGTTCTCTCAGTTGATCCAAGTGCGTAACAAATGGCACCAAAGAGTCCTCCAAAACAAAATACAATGAGGGTTCCGGACAATCATAAAGACAGGCAGTCATTACCAAAAAAAAAGATAAAAGCCCAATAAGTCAAAACCTATGAAGGAGACTTACAAAACTGGGGCATCCTGCTGACTGTAATTCCAAAAGAAACAGTCAGGCAAAACCAGGGATAATAACGAAATCAAAAAGAAAGAGGTCCTACAAACCCTCAACAAAAGATGACTGCCTATTCAAAATAAACTGTCAATGTCCGAACCATCACCAGAATATCAGAGCAAAGACTCAAACAAAGTCTAACACACGATTAGCTGAGTTTAGGATTGAAGAACATCACGAAGAGCGGGTGGGTACAAATAAAATTTGAGCCTTTATCCTTTGTTTCTTAAACCATTAACCAATCCACGTTATAACCCTCAAAAGTCCTAGCTGAAGCATGGTTTAGTTCGAAAGCATACTGTTACGAAAGGTATCCTGACTCCTTAAGGCTCACGGTAAAATAACGAGTTGACATCACAGTTTACAAAACTTGCTTGTTTTACTGAAAAATGCATTTTCAAAAACTTCAAGACAGACATAAGCGTTGCATTTTTAACATAACCTTGTTTGCATATGACTTTCTGTTTGAACAGCAGAGAAATCCGCGCGACGAATATCCAGTGAACAAAATCTTCCCAACAAAAGCTCAAATGGAAGAAACACTCCCAATCAAGGGACAGACATGATCATCGTCCATCATCTAGGGCAGTTAAGTCAAGATTCAGAGAATCTCTCCAACGCCAAGCAGCCCGGGGCAACTCTCCGTCTGAGACACTTGGGGCATTGGGCATGGATTCCAGCTACGAATCTTGCATGATCAACGAAGACCTTCTGGTGCTACGACAACACTTCTGACAGGGGCAACTCCCTACATTCCGAGGGCGTGAACATAGTCGGAAAAAATACTACGCAAAATCAAAGACCCGCTAGGTTGACACACCTAGGCAAAAGTAAGGGCTTCCCGGCGAACCAAAAGGGTTCGGGCAAAAATAAGGGATGAAAATGAAAAAATCTGTACACCCGGCAAGTCGAAAACCTGAAAAGGCGGCTTGGGAAAAAAAGGGTATCCCGGTGGACTGAAAACCCGAAAGGGCGGTCCAGGCAAAAGTTAGGGATCAAAAGCGTACGACTATGTCCCGACATCCTGTCACTTGTCTACCAGAAGGAGATTTGTCAATCAAGACCTCCACAGGTACTTCCTCCCACAGAAACAGGGGCAATATGAGTTGTCAAAGCGGTCTAGTTGCTCTGTCCACCTAGGTACTAAGGTAGTTCGGCTGAAGAATGTACCAAGATGCCTTAAATCCCCAGAGAGTAAGCCAAGATTCAACAATTCTCCCCCAAGCAGTTGGTCTCCAATCAGCCCTAACAAGGCACAATATCTCCTAGCAAGTCAGCGATACTCTCCCCAAGCAGAGTTAGCCTACTCAGTCAGCTTTATGGAAGTTGGGTATCCCCAGAAGATCTCAATATTCCCCAGCGGAGTATACAAATGTTCCTAAACAAGCATCCCCGACAGTCTTTGTATAAGATTGTTCCCCGACGGTATACCAGACATTTAGTGGAGCCACTTCCCCAGTACATCTCAAAAATTTCCCCAGGAGAGTGGAATCCATCTCCCCAGCAGGAAGCTTATCCCCAGTAGATTCTGGAAAGCTTATACCCTGCAGAGCACGAACGCGTCTCCCGGACTTTTTATTCAGAAGGTTATTTCCCCACCAGGATATAATTGGGTTATCCTCAGCCAATAACCATGGAAAGATCGTCCTCGACAAAGTTCTTCCTATCCCCAACGGAGTTCATCCAATCTTCCAACAGAGCTCAACAATGGCATCCCTGGCGGAGTTATCATCAACATCTCAGCAAAGTACCTCTCTTTCCCCACATAGTTATCTCCCCGCAGAGTAATCTATTCGCCAAGTTCATTTCCCAACGGAGTCATCTTCTCCTACCGGTATTCTTGCAACCATTATCCCCAGCGGAAACAAAGAACACTACTCTTCAACATCAGCCCAGGATTTGACTTCCCGGCACCCGTCAAGGATTTACTTTCCTAGACAAAAACACATTTCATAAACATCACATCTTAATACATTATAGCATGCATATACGCATCATGAACATACAATCTCATTCATTCTGAGAACATCACGCATGTCATACATCATGACATTTCATACAACTAACGTTTTGTCTTTTCAGGACAAAAGTTAATACAAAGATAATTACCATCAACAGTCCCAACTGAGGATCCGATTCTTGTATCTTGCCAGGGTGTATCTGTTGACGACTAACATTACCAGACTCGATTCCTGTATCCTGCCAGGGCACGTCTGAAGAGTTCGAAGATTCGATTCCTGTATCTTGCCAGGGTGTATCTGTTGACGACTATATTCCAGACTCGATTCCCGTATCTTGCCAGGGCACGTCTGAAGAGTTCGAAGATCCGATTCCTGTATCTTGCCAGGGTGTATCTGTTGACGACTATATTCCAGACTCGATTCCTGTATCTTGCCAGGGTGTATCTGTTGACGACTATATTCCAGACTCGATTCCTGTATCCTCCTTGCATTCAAGATTTTGCTCCATTTCTTTTTTTATGGCAATGTTTCTCTTTTCACACACTGTCACTAAAAAACGCCAAAATGTCATTCATACAGATGCACTTCCACCACCGATTATATTGATAACGACTCTGTTATGGCTCATTATGACTTTGATACTTCTATTTATCAAGTTGAAGAAGAAGCATATGAGGATTATGGTCTTCCTGAGGAATTAGCAAGATTGTTAAAACAAGAGGAGAAGGTTATCCAGCCGAAGCAGGATTCGATTGAGGTGGTGAATATTGGCACAGAAGAGGTAAGAAGAGAAGTCAAGATAGGGGCAGATCTCGAAGAAAGTATAAAGGTCAGATTGATTGAGCTACTCCGTGAGTATTTTGATATCTTCGCTTGGTCTTATGAGGATATGCCTGGGTTGGATACATACATAGTGGTGCATCAACTACCGCTCAAAGAAGGTTATTCCCCCGTCAAGCAAAAGCTCCGAAGAACTCATCCTAAGATGTCCAAGAAGATCAAGGAGGAGGTCCAGAAGCAGTTGGACGCAAATTTCTTAAAGGTCATCAATTATCCGTCATGGATTGCAAATATTGTGCATGTACCCAAGAAGGATGGTAAGGTCAGGATGTGCATGGATTATAGGGATTTGAACAGGGCCAGACCTAAAGATGACTTCCCTCTTCCGCATATTGATGTGTTGGTCGATAATACTGCTCATTCCAAAGTGTTTTCATTCATGGATGGTTTTTCGGGTTACAATCAAATTAAGATGGATCCGGAGGATATGGAGAAGACAACATTTATCACGCCTTGGGGAACTTTCTGCTATAAAGTGATGCCGTTTGGTTTAAAAAATGCGGGGGCAACATACCAGCGCGCCATGGTCACTCTCTTTCATGATTTGATTCACAAAGAGATTGAGGTATATGTGGACAATATGATTGCTAAGTCTGACACGGAAGAGGAACATCTTATTCATCTGGAAAAATTGTTCAAGAGACTGAGGCAGTTCTTGCTGAGGTTGAATTCGAATAAGTGCACCTTCGGGGTGAGATCCGGCAAGCTGTTGGGTTTTATTGTAAGTGAAAAAGGTATCGAGGTGGACCCAGCCCAAGGTAAAAGCGATACAGGAAATGCCTAAACCAAGGACAGAGAAGGAAGTGCGTGGTTTCTTTGGAAGGTTAAACTACATTTCTAGATTTATTTCTCATCTCACAGCTACCTGTGAACCTTTGTTCAAGTTGTTGAAGAAAAGTCAGACAGTGAAATGGAATGAGGATTGTCATAAGGCCTTTGACAAAATAAAGGAGTATTTGCAGGAACCTCCGATACTCATGCCGCCAGTGGAAGGAAGGTCACTAATCATGTATCTAACTGTGTTGGAGAGCTCAATGGGTTGTGTCCTTGATCAGCACAACGAGACAGGGAATAAAGAGCAGGCTATTTACTACTTGAGTAAGAAGTTTACAGAATGCGAGTCGAGGTACTCATTGCTGGAAAAGACTTGTTGTGCGCTTGCCTGGGCCGCCAAGCATTTGAGGCAATACATGTTAACTCACACCACCTACTTGATATCCAAAATGGATCCAATCAAGTATATTTTCGAGAAGCCAGCTCTTACAGGCAGGGTAGCCCATTGGCAGATGATACTCACCGAATATGATATCCAATACACTACTTAAAAAGCAATTAAGGGTAATGTACTGGCCGACCATCTTGCTCATCAGCCCATGAACGATTATGAACCGATGAAGTTTGATTTTCCAGATGAGGAAATTGTGTATATTCGGGATTATGATATGCCAGACCCAGACGAAGGACCCGAGCCGAGATCGAGTTGGATGCTTGTTTTTGATGGTGCCTCCAATGCAATGGGCAAAGACGTCTGAGCTATTATCACTTCCCCTGAGGGATACCACATTCCTTTCAGGGCTCTTATTTGTTTCGATTGCACTAACAACATGGACGAATATGAGGCTTGCATTTATGGCATTAAAGCGGCGATCGACCTGCGCATCAAATTTTTGAAAGTTTACGGGGATTCCAATCTTGTTATCAGCCAGATTAATGGAGATTGGGAGACTCGCCATTGTTGTAACCCAAAATTTGCCCTCCCATATTCTGCAAAGATTTGTCAAGATCAAGCCTCAAATGGTTCAAAATCTCTCAAGGATTGCACAACCCAATTGCCTCCTAACACAGTCAAAATTAGGGTTTTGGTTCTTGCAAAGGAATTGAGGTTTTCAAGGGTCCAATCAAGTACCACATGCCCATGTACATTGTCAAGCATCCTTATGTCAAGGTTCAGGACTCACAGCATCAAATTGCACAGTCAAAAACCCTAAATGCTCCACAGTCAACTGCAGGGGCAAAATGGTCATTTGACAGTCAAAAGTCAAAAATTTTGGTCAACATCTTATTTTGAATCCACAAACATCATTTGATCAATTCTTGATCATGATTCTCAAAGCATGGCTCAAAAAGTCTCAAGATGCAAAAGTTTCTATTTTTGGACAGTTGAAAAAGTCAACTGCAAATTGACCAGGGCATAACTTCTTCATGGTTTATCAGAAAAATCCCATCCAAAGCTCATTTTGAAGAGGATGACATTTTATACAACTCATATTCACACTTCAAGTCCAAGAAATGCTCTCACAAAAAGTTATCAATTTCAACATTATAGGTCATTTTCAAAAGTCAACAAAAAGGCATTTTAAGTCAAAGACCATAACTTGAGATTGGTAAATCAAAATGACATAGGACCAAAGTCATTGGTTAGAGGACTTCAAGACCTTTCCAAAATGTCCAAGAACATGATCATAGCTTCAAAATTGAGCAAGATATGCATTGGAGAAGTTGGGAAATTTTTGGGAATTTTGAAAAGTCAACTTAGCCTAAAACCCTTCAAAATTGCTAATGGGCCTCAATTTCTTTCATGAATCATTACCCAAAGGCTATGCACGACCCATTGAGTTCAAAGGGATTTATTTTCTTATTTTTAATTAATTAATTGAATTTTTATTCTTATTAATTCATTTAATTAGATTTAATTATGAGAAAAATATCAAATAATGGTTTTAAATCTTTTTTGTGCAGCAAATATGTTCATTATGTCCAAAAGATTTCGTGCATCATCTCAAGGGGACAAGATCATCCATATTTGGCAAGATTTGCATGGAAAAGAGGTTGAAAAAGATATGAAAAAAATCAAATATTGAAATCATCAATTCATGGATCTTTGGGCTGGTTTCTTGACCTAATTTCATTCATATACTTATGCAAGACCTAACCTAATGCAAGCATACATGAAAAGCTGCTCACAAGCATAGAACCACTTTACAAAATTTCCACCAAAACTTGAAAACTGAAATCATAGTTACAGGGCGTTTCAAAGCATAACAAGCATTCCAATACGTTGCTGAACCTTCCAGGAATTGATTGCAATCAAGAACACGCTTCCCCACTCAAAGAAACGGTAGAACAGCATCGCGTTTGTCACAAACATTTCCATAATCGTTTTTGAATTTTCACGCATCATTCATGTGTTTTGATTGTTGATTTACACTAATAACATCTTTCTGAAGCGATTGGTAACATTTAATTGAACTAACGATGCTTGTATCCAAATCTGCCATGGATGAAACCTAGGGTTTCAGAAGCTTCAAAATAGGGTTTCTCATATATGGTAAAATTAGACCACTGGACTTATACAGCTGAATTCGTGGCATCAAAACGAAGCTATTAAGACCATCGCGCCTTTTTTATATTAAGTATATGCCTAATCGCTATTTTCACGTTTTCAGGTTGTGGGGGTTTAAAACCCCCGCTATTCATTCCTTTTTGTTTCAGGAAAACGAAGAAGAAAGCATGCGTGTCTTCATATGATAGGGGCATCCAAATATCTGGCGCGCTTTTCTTTGTTTATACCACTAACATTGCATTTTTTATATAACATTTATTCTTCATTATGTTAACAAGCGCGTTGCCTGGCTCAGTTGGTTGATGAGGTGTCTTGCAAACAATGGGACCTGGGTTCGATTCCCAGGTCCCCCCATATGCTTAATAATTTTTGTTTTAACACGTTCCTATGCAGCATCCCTTCAACGCTCCACCATACATCCTCACACGTTAGCCTGCCACGCGCTCATGCTCACCCATCCAATGGTCATAACGTGAATTCCAGGGTGGACCTCAGTCAAGCCTCACACGCATGATGAGAAAAGTCCAACCAGGCTTTGTTTCATGGGCCAGAATGCTTCAAAACACCTCCCTTTGGGGCCTGACACCCCCTTTGGTTTGCACTTTTTTTCTTTAGTTTTATTTTCTTTTCTTTTCTAAATTCTTTTCAATTGTTTTTTTTAATTGTTTTATTAATTCACAAATAATTAATTTTCATAATAAAAAATCAGAAACTAAAAAATGTTTTTTTAATTAATATTTAATTTCACCATTTAAAATGTTTTTGTAAATAAATGTTAATAATTCATTTAGTTAATTTAGGTTAAACTTTAATCTTTTTTCTTAATAAATAAAAAATATGTAGAAATTAGGTTTTTGACATTTTTTATCTTTTTCATAAATTAAACTTTTTCCTCATTATTTCTTATTTATTATTATTATTATTATTAATTGTTAATTTTGTAAATAAATATGTAAATAATTAATTAGCATAAATTAGGTTAACTTTTAACATTTTCTTTAACAATTAAAAATAATTTATAACTAGGGTTTCATTAACTTTAATTTTAATTTTTTTCTTTATTTCATTAAAAAAACCAAAAATATAAAAACATTTTCTTTTCCTTCCTTTCTTTAATTAAATAATAATTAGACTTTAATTTCAATTTAATTTCAAAAGGGTCAAAACCCTCGGACGTCCTAACTTTTATTCTTTCGCACGTTATTCTTTTTTCTTTTCGAATATTATGTAACTGCTTAAGGCTTGTAATAGTATTTAGGTCTTTTTTTACTTTCCGCATTTTTATCAAACGGGTCTTTGTATTTTGGCGATGTATAGACCCGCGCCTTGTAATAGCGTATGATTTATCTTTCCGCATTTAAATTTCCGCACTCTTAAATTCTAACTTTGCATGAAAGAATGTATGGTTAATTAAAAATAAGCGTAGCTCACAAATGCCATGATCAAAGATAAATATTAAACTGAAAATAACACACAAATTCACACACCACTCTTAGGGTACGCCTCACCTGTTGCCTTCGAAACGTGGTCGTCAAGTATGGGATGTCTTAGTAAGTCCTTATGTCCATGATCCAGTTGCCTCGAAACGGTTGCCTCGGAATAGTTGCCTCGAAACGGTTGCCTCAAATGAAAAAAGGATCAAGGACATAAGGGTAGCTTCTAAGGTGTCCTAATTGTTGCTTCGGTGACCACAACGTCCCTAACACTCGAATTGACCCGAACCCCTCCAACGGTGGTGCTACCTACCTCTCAATGGTGGGATGGCACTATCTTAGGGACATTTACACAGCCTAATTCCTTAGGGTAGGTAGATGACTCATAGATACTTGCTCTATCCAAAAACAAATCAAAAACTCTTTTCACACCGACACTTTCAAAAAGCTTTCAAAAAAAATTTTCAAACACTCTTGAGGACTGATACAAGAGTTATTCCGAAATCTTTAAACGAAACTTTTTCAAACCCACTCACACTTTGAAAAGCAAACACTTTTGAAAACACAATGAGCAAGTATCTAAGAGCCCATGGATAACCATGGATAGAAAGGGTGCTAACACCTTCCCTTTCTATATATCTACCTCCCGAACCGAGAAACTATCTCATAAGGAATTTTGCTGTGCTTTTGTCCTGTCCATGTTGGAGAAAATAAAAGACGATGGCGACTCTTGCTTCCGCGACATTTCGCGAACCAGCGTTAAACAGTCAGTTCTAAATCCACCGATCACAGCCATCAAAACCTAATTCCCTATCGTGAGCATGTTATGAAGCTGATTCCGTACTTCGAAGAGATCACATTTGAGCACATTCCCAGAGAAGAAAACAATATAGCTGATGCACTGTCAACTTTGTCCTCCATGTTCAAGGTTAAGTGGGCTAATGAGGCACCTTCCATTACCATCAGATGTTTGAGCGAGCCAGCTTTCTGTTTTGAGGCTAGTTTGGAATCAGATGGTAATCCTTGGTTTTATGATATTAAACGATATCTTGAAACATAAGAGTACCCTGAAGAGGCATCCGTCACAGATAAGAAGTTCTTGAGAAGATTTTTAACCAAGTTCTTTCTCAGTGGCAGTGTGTTGTATAGAAGGCATCATGACGGTTTACTACTCAAATGTGTTGACAAGAAAGAAGCAACTAGAATCATTGAGGAGATACATGGAGGTGATTTTGGGACCCATTCCAGTGGGCATACCATGGCTAAAAAGATTTTTCGAGCAAGTTATTATTGGTCCACCATGGAGACTGAATGTTACAATCATGCACGGGTTTGCCACAAATGTCAAGTCTATGCTGATAAGGTGCATGTGCCGCCGGTACCTTTGAATGTCTTGACTGCCCCTTGGTCGTTTGCAATGTGGGGAATTGATATGATCGGCAAAATTGAACCGAATGCATCCAACGAGCACCGTTTCATTCTGGTTGCCATCAATTATTTTACAAAATGGGTTGAAGCTGCATCCTATGCCAATGTCACCAAGCAGGTGGTAACTCGGTTCATTAAGCACAATATTATATGTCGCTACAGAGTGCCTGAAAAGATCATTACCGATAATCGGTCTAATTTGAACAACAAAATGATGAAGGAGCTTTGTGAATCCTTCAAAATCAAGCATCATAAATCTTCCCCATACCGACAAAAGATGAACGACGCTGTCGAAGCGGCCAATAAGAATATTAAGAAGATCGTACAGAAGATGGTGGTAACCTATAAAGATTGGCATGAGATGCTGCCTTTTGCTTTGCATGGTTATCGCACCACTGTGCGTACTTCGACTGGGGCAACCCCATTTTCATTGGTTTACAGCATGGAAGCAGTATTGCCGGTAGAAGTCGAGATTCCTTCTCTTAGGATCATGAGGGATGTTGAGCTGCATGAAAGTGAATGGGTACAAAATCGGCTAGATCAGTTGGAACTTATTGACGAGAAGAGGTTGACGGCTGTATGTCATGGTCAGGTATATCAGCAAAGGATGAGGAAAGCTTTTGATAAGAGGGTACGGCCTCAGTGTTACAAGCCAGGTGACCTTGTGCTAAAAAGGATAATTCTCCCATAGGGAGATCCCAGGGGCAATTGGGTTCCGACTTATGAAGGTCTTTTCGTGGCCAGAAATTTTTTCTCTAGAGGAGCGATGATGCTCACAACTATGGATGGAGAGTACTTCCCTCTCCCGGTGAATGCTAACGTTGTTAAAAAATACTTTGCATAAAAAAAACAATAAAAAAAAACTGCTAAACTGAAAACCCGAAAGGGAGGTTTAGGCAAAAAGAGGGTGTCCTGGTGAATCGAAAACCCGAAAGGGCGATTCAAGAAAAAGTTAGGGACTTAAAGCAAATGACTACGCTCGACATGAGATCCTTTGTTTCTTTCCTTCGTTCTGTCACCTGGCATAAGCTCGAAGCTAATCCAAGAATAGGAAGATGAAAGCGTAAGAGTCATAAGAGTCATAGAAGAGTCGGGACTTGATGGATATTCACATTCACATTGCCACTTGTAAACACTTGTTTGCTTTGATTTTGTAATTACTTGCTTCCAAATGTAAATGCCTTTTTTTCACAGGCTTATTTATCAAAATCAATAGAATGTCTTCTTTCAAGTATACATACACGTTTCTTTTCTCCCTTTTTACTATTTTGTTTGCAAAAACATCCAATATTTTGATAAGCATGTGCATATAAACTTCGTGGGCCTTACACGAAAATGGTAATCTAAGTCATGGTTAGTTGATCGCTTGAAATACAGATAAAAAACACAACTACTACTATGCAAGGGGCGTGTTTGGTTCTATGATTGATAGGATTCTCATTCACTTTACTGGTGGATGCCTTGCCAATTTGTTTCACAGCTCCGTCCTATTGGTAAAGGTCATGGGTCAGGGTAATATCAAGATTACAGCAGGTCGGCGAGATCGGCGAACCTAGTTGGAGACATTTCTTCCCCATAATGGCTTTTATTGCATTTCTTTGCCGCACTTTCATGTGTTATCTTGATTGATTGTTTTAGCATTGGCTACATATAGGATTTTGTTTATGGCTGAATGTCAGTCTTGATACGTTGAATATTTTTGCCTTGAAGAAATTGTTTCATTTTACTTAATCCATCCAGTATCACTCTGTAATCGATTTTCAGGCATTTTGATACCAACTGTGCCAATTCTTTTGCTTAGCCAAGAGTTTGGAGGAAGGAGTTTAGCTAAAAACGATGACTGTAGTGGTATGCTTTTGAGTAGAACCCCGTTGACGATGTACAAGCATTGCTTCAATCCCCAAACACTGGAGATATAAGGGAGTTAGACCCTCGTTAACCCCTCTGAGCCTTCGAAGTAGGAGTTTCTTTTCCGTTAAAAAAAACCTTATTTTCTTTAACCAGGGGCATGGTAGATGTTTATTTAATTGGACCAAGCATTCAAATTTCAGAAGGAATGTCCCATCTGAGGATCACCATATTTTATCTTTTGCATCATGAGATCAGAAAAAATGTCTAAACCATGATGTTCATTTCCTCACAAAGTCCTGAGGTCGAGATCGAATCGATATAATAAAGGCTATATCCCTCGCCGACCAAGGAATGAGGCATTTGTTTTCTTCAAAAAAAAAGGAGAGAAAGAAAGAAAAAGTTCAAAGACCTAAAGTCACATTGACTTGCTCGAAGTGGAAAGTATGAATAAGAAAGAAACAAAAAGCTCCGCTAAGTTGAAACTTGAAAACAAGTCGCTTAGGCAAAAGTTAGGGCTTCCCGCTGGACTCCCAAAATTGAAATTCAAAAGATTTTGTCCAGGAAAAAGTTAGGGAAAAGAGAGCCTAAAAGGCCGAAAAAGATTATCCAATAAAATTTTCATCAAAAGAAGAGGAACAATAATATCAAAAAAACAAAAGCAGCAGAAGTTAAGTGACAATCATGTTGGATAATTTGTCGTGATCACTCTACCATTATAAATCCTTTTGAAAGATGAAGGCTTGTGATAAGTCAACTGAACTTAGGACAGGAGAATATCACGAAGGGGGTGGGCACCAAATAACTTGAGCCTTGAAAAACTTTTTCTAAAAAAACCTCGAACCAGGCCACATTACAACCTCTAAAAGTCCTAACTAAAACAAGGGTTTAACTCGAAAGCATACTACAACAGGATAACGTTTCCTAAACTCCCAAATATGTGTTGCATATTCATGTTGGTATCTTATCACCCGCATCTTGACTCGTTTTTTTTTTAAAAAAAAAGGGGAAGAAAAGTTTTGAAATTTTTGCACTCTAGCCAGTGATTCATTCACAACAGAGATGCGACACACTGTTAAGGTTTTCAACTTCAAGGCTTAAATAATCGTCGCATCAGATCTGTCATTCCCAAAATAAACATCTTTCTGCATGCAAAACATTTGTTTGACATCAAAAAAAGATTTTACACGTTGAACACCTGTAAAGAGCTTAATAATTGCCAGGAAGGGAATATTTGGTTTTTCTTCTATTAGACGGAGCCCATGTATGAATAGGACTTTACCTATCCCCAGTGAAGTTTCGTTTCCGTAGCGAAGTTTTATTGCCCCAAGAATCTTCTTTTAAAGGCTTCATTCTAAGACTCCGAATTTGAGGATATCGCATATCCCCAACAGAGTTGCCAACAGAGGTCCCTCGCCATGACCTCTCATTTCCAATTCGGTCTGTTGATTGGGGAATCCTTATGTTAAGATCTTTCCTTATCCATAGTAAGGTCGATACTGTGTGACTATATGCATGATCCATCCAATGGTTGCATTCCAAAAGAAAAATCTCTCCAACAAAAATATTCAACAGAGTTCTGTATCCACGGTGAAGTCCCGTTTCCTCAGCAGAGCTTTGTTTCCCCAGCAAAGGTTTTCACCCCTCACGTCAGGTTTGTTGTCTTGGTGTCATCCTCAACATGGCCGCGCGCTGTCTTTTCCAGAGATTACAATCTTGCCCCGATCTTCTCCCTCAATGTCTAATCCTCAGGTGGTGTCCCTCTCCAGAAGCTACAATGTCGATCTGATCTTCCCTAGGAGTTTGCAATTTATTTATGCAACTCCCCTCGATGTTTGTGGCCCGTTTCAGCTGGTTGCTCGGTTGTTATCCCCCACGAAGCTTCATCTCTTAGAGGTTCCCTCTCTAGCGGTTCCCCATATTTTCTCCTCTCCTTTGGATTTTGCAATTTATTTTTGCAAGTCACGTCATATTCTGACTTCTTGGTTATTGGCTTCTCAATTGGCCATTCCTCAGTGAAACTTTTAAACATGCATCATTACATTGCATCTGCCAAAATGCATAGCCTTTCCATTATATGGAGCACTGCACTATATAAAAAGAATTCAAACATGCATCGAAACATAAGCCATTATTGTTTCTGATTGTCCCCAGTGAATTTTCTAATACTTCGGATTAAATCCCCAGCGAGGTCTTCGTCCTCATTATCTCAGTTTCCTCCCCATACCAATATCCTTTTGACGTTAATCATTTGTTTGTTTGAGTGTCTACTCTTGACTGTAGTTCAGTTTTACCCTAGCGCGTTCTTCTCGGGTTTAGTCTTCACTACCCTCTCCGGTTCATTCCAATGTCTATTGATGCACCTTTTGAATACCATTTTCATCCTGATATTCGCTTTCAGCAGGTTTTTAGGTGTACGCCCTAATCTCCTTGCTTTGGGTTGAGCTCAGAGTTTTGTCTCCTCACCTTGCGCATGAAATCCAGTTTTGTCCTGGTGCTCATCTAGTTTAGTTTCGCCTAACTAGTTATTGAGTCGAGTTTCGTCTCATTTTTTCTTTCATACCTTGGACCCTTTGATGGTGTTCGTTTACCGAGTGCAGTGTTCATACTGTGTCCCTGGATTGAAATCAGTCTCTTTTGTTCCTTGGATTTTTCTATCAGTTTTTGTCACTATTTATCCATTGATCTGAGATCAGCAGGTGCTCTGAGAAACATGCGCTCTCATCACTCTAACTTTGGGTCGAGTTTCGCCTCGTCGACTGTGCATGAAATCCAGTTTCGTCCTGGTACTTATCTAGTTTAGTTTCGCATAACTAGTTATTGAGTCGAGTTTCATCTCGTTTTTGCTTTCATGCCTTGGACCCTTTGACGGTGTTCGTTTACCGAGTGCAGTGTTCGTACTGCGTCCCTGGTTTGAAATTAGTCTCTTTTGTTCCTTGGATTCTTCTATCATTTTTCGTCACTGTTTATCCATTGATCTGAGACCAGCAGGTGCTCTGAGAAACATGCACTCTCATCACTTTGCTATGGGTCGAGTTTCGCCTCGTTACCCGTGCATGAAATCCAGTTTCGTCCTGGTACTCATCTAGTTTAGTTTCGTCTAACTGGTTATTGAGTCTAGTTTCGTCTCGCTTTTGTTCCTCATTTCTGGGATTCTTTCAGTTCCTTCATACTGTCTATCTTAGTTTGAGATTAGCAAGTGCTCCTAGAATCACGCACTCTAGCCACTTTGCTTTGGGTCGAGCTCAGAGTTTCGTCTCCTCACCCGCGTATGTTTTCTTTTCCAGAGCTTAGTTTCGCCTATACTCTGTGGTTTGAGTTTTATCTCACCTCTTCTTTTTGAAGCCCAGTTTTGCCCTGGCACATTTGTCTGGAAGTTTAGTTGCGTCTACTCTTCTTTGTTTTTTGTTCTGTTTCAACCTGCGTTACAACTTCATTCTAACAAATGTCTTGGGGGTTTTCTGCTTCTTTTTTCTTTCTTCTTCAAGAGTGTAAATTTTAGGGTTCTTTTGTATTCAATCATCTTCAACTCTGAACGCTCAAAAGTTGTCACTTTTCTCACTTATCATGTTGAAGATATTTGAATAGGGGCAGCTGTTGCACCCCAAAATTTACCCTCTTGATTTAGGCTTATGTTTCATCATGAATATCATATTGCATTGCATTCATACATTGTGATGGGATCAAAATACTTTGGTTATCAAGTCTTCCCCAAGCTTTGAAGGTTGATTGCATTGACAAGTTGCTCAAGTAGAACCTTATTATCTAAACCTTTGGATCTTTCAAGCTCAAAAGTTATTGCATATCTCATGTTTTTTTATCCATCTCTTTGGATCATCAGAGGATTGAAGTTTGTGATTGATTATAAGAGGAATCACTCTCTTGATTCACTAGTCAAAATTAGGGTTTTGCTTGATCAAGGCTATTGATCAATGTACAAGTCTTTATTTGGAAGCTACAACATCTCATTGGTATTTGAAAAGTCTTTGTACAAGAAATTGGTCAAAATGCCCAGAGGATTTGAAATTTTGGAGATGATTCATCAGTCTCCTAAGGTGTTAACCAAAACTAGGGTTTGGGATTTTATCAATATTTCTTGAGAATTTTGAAGTGAAACTTTGTACATGGCCTCTATATATTTGGGAGATAGTATGTTTGAAGTTTTGACCATCAATTTTGAAGAGAAGTGGACCAATTAATTCAAAGGGGCAAAATGGTCATTTTGGTCAAAATCAGTCAAAGTCAAGGTTGACCAAGTGAACTTTTGGTCAACCATAAATTCAATGGTGTAATTTTCATATTTCAAGTCCATTTTGATCATTGGATCAAGAAGATTGAGGTTTGGGTTGAAACTTGTTCATGAAGAAACCCTAAAAGTTTCTAATTTTGGAAAATGAGGACTTAACTTCAAAAATTCATATTTTATTCACCTTTTATCAAATAAATTCAAATGAAATATGCTTGGAAAGATACGAGGGTGATATTTCATCTCCTTTTGGTCTCATGTCCAAATTAGCAAAGAGTCAAGAGTTATGGTCTTTGGAAGTTCATGCCTCAAGTTAAAATTATAGGTCATTTTCCAAAAGTAGTGAATGTCATGTCAAATTTTTAGCACCTTAGTGGATTAAATTTCAAAAGCACAAAACTAAGGGATTGTATATCTTTTCAATACCTTTCCAAATTGTACTCATTTGTGTCCAAATTCAAAAGTATGGGCAAGTTATGGTCTTTTGAATTTCATGCCATTTTATTGAACTTTAGCCATGCAAGCAAAATGCCAAAACTTGAGAACTTCATTTTCAGTCATTCTTTTCACTTCTAATCAGGCCCATGACTCATTTGTGATTTGAGGAAGCCCATAATGGCAGCAAAACCGTGCCCCATGTGCAGCTGTACCATCATTACTCAAAAATTGACAAAACTTGCCAAATTTGCAAAAACACTAGCATGATCTCATCATGAGGAATCAAGGGCCAAGATTTGGTGGATCAAAATCTGAGTAAGAAAGACCTCAAAAGCAATTTAAAGGAGGAAAAACACACGAGCGGATGGCATGATCAGAATTTTATTTTTCAATATAGCAAAAATTCCAATTGGGCAATGCACTCACTTTGAAGCCCATTTCTCTTGAAAAACCTACTCTACATATCATATATATTAAGAAGCAAGCACTGAAGGAGGAGGAGAGAGCTCACAACTTCCATATTCTAGATCTGAACTCAGAATTTCCATAGTTGCACTTTTCTTTGAATCTCAAGTTTCAGTGGTGCATTTGGAGTTTTTCTTCTTGCTTCTTCATCCTCAAGTGCTAAGGAAGCTAAAGCAGGTCTGGAATCGCATCTGGAGTGAGAGAATCAAGCGTTCAGATTTTGAATTGAGGTAGGTTCATTCAACTTTTATTTTTGAAATGTAGCCGTTTATTGTTGAAATTAAGTATGAATATCTGTTTGTGGATGTTATATGAATGATTATGAAGCAATTTGAGGTTTCATTTGGTATACAATGCTTGTTTGAGATCTCTGTAACTCTAGGTTTCAGTGATTTTTTGATGTTTTCATGCATAAATTTCTAAATCCATGTTTGACTACTTGATGTGATTCGAATTGCATTGAATTCCTTGTCATGATGACTTTAATTTGCACTTGATTTGATGAAAAATGGTTGAGAAACGAGTTTGTTTGGAGGGACTAAAGTTGGGGTGCAACACTGATGGGCGCGCGCATTTTCTGGTTTGGGTGGAGGTTAGGGATGATGAGGTGTCATCATCTGAACGGTTCATTTGAATTTTTGAATATTAGTTTATATTTTGATTTCAATTGATTTTCTGATTTTTGTTTCTTGATCAAAACAATTTAAAAAATTCTGAAAAATTATCACAAGTCCAAAATAATTCCTACTATCTTGTGTAATTTTATTGAAATTTTTAAAAATGTTTTGATTGGTTCAAAATTTCATAAGTTTAATTAATTGTTAGTTCAATGATTATTTTTATTTTAATAGTTCTTTTGATCTAAAAATTCCACAAAAATTATCTTTGACTCATAAAATAATTTAGAAATTGATTATGATTTTGGTTTAAAATTTTTCTATTTTTGATTAGAAATTTAATTTGAGAAGTTTATTTGAAATGTTTGCTTCATAATTTTTGTTTTAATATTTCCTTTAATTCAAAAATCCTCAAAAAAATCATATAAGTTTGTTTTTAATCATAGTTTCTAAATATAATTTTGTTTTGACCTTTTTATGAATTTTGGCTAGGGTTTACATTTTGTCATTAAATAATAGTTTAAATTGTTTAATTGTTTGTTTGATTTTATTTTAATATTTCCTTTAATTCAAAAATTCCACAAAAAATCATGGATGCTGGTTTTTAATTCTAATATTTGAATATACTTTTGGTTGGATAGTTTTGTGACTTTTGATTAGAATTTTATTTTGAGATGTGAATTTTTGTTTAATTGTTTAAAGGTTTGAATTTTGATTTTATTTTTGACTTTTCTTTAATTCTAAAAATTTGAAAAAAATAAGTTTCTGATATTTGGAGTTTTCTTTATTTTTGTATGATTTTAGTTTTATTTGTTTAGAATTGGAACTTGATTAATCAATAATTGAGTTCATTTTCTAAATAATTAGGGTTTTGCTAATTCCCTTGTTTGTTTTGATTCCAAAAAGCAACTGGCCTTGAGTTTCAATTGAATTTGGTTCTTGTTTAAGGTTCATAGATGGATTGAGGTCCTTAAAAAGATTTTTCTTGAATTAATTGATAAGGTTTGATATTTTCCATAAAATATTTGGAAAACTTGTCTAGTTTGGTGGTTTTTGCCAACTAGTCTTTGATATTTGAAGTTTGATTGATCCTTTCCTCATCCATCCATGAACTTAAAACATGTTTGCTGACTCTTATACATCTCAAGGATGCTAAGAAAATTTTTGTTTGAATTATGGAAGCCCTTTTCTTTTTTTTGATGTATTTTTGAAGTGAAGGTACCCAATTAATGTTGCATATCTTGTTGCAATTTGCTTGATGGCCAATGAACTTGAGTGAGGCCTATAATTGGGAACCTAATGATCATTTTGATTCTGTTTATCCACATGAACTCAAGTCATTTCATTTAATTCCCTATGTTTGAATGATTGAACCTTTTGATGCATGTTTTATGACTTTTTGCTTTCTTGTTGATCTTCACTTTGAAACTTGAGTTTTCAATTTGAGTTTGAGGTCATTCGATGGCCAATGATAACATGAAGGGAAATGATACTTCAATGATAGTCTCATGAGGACTTGAAAGTAATTGATACCTATTACTTAAGTTAGTTCTAATCATGAATGGAGTTTGGCTTCTTTCTTTTATCCTTGTTGAATTTGTGAGGAATTTTGAATGAACTTGTGCAACATGTTTTAGAATCAACACTTTAACCTTTTGATCATGTCCTAATCATGTTTTGGAAGCTTTAATTCAAATATTTGATTTTTACAAACTCTCTAATTTTGTCCTTGTTTGACTTTCTTCCATGGTTAGCTTGAGATCTAAGTCTTTGATGCATTATGTGGGATTCCTCTTCTATTATGCTTGTGAGCTGTGATGAAGTAATTGAGTATGATTGAATTGTGGTTGCTACTGACCTTCATGGTCTTTGATTGTATTCTTCTCAAGCTCCCATGATCCTTGATTGATACTCAATTGTCAATTTAATATGGTGATAGAAAGGAGCAACATTCCTCTAACTTTTGACCAAATTGTGCATATGCCTGTTTCTTTTTGTCTATCATAGCTAATGTTTTGATAGTTGCTATCATATTTTCTCAATTCATTATGGTGTCATCATCCATCCCTTATGTGAGTCATCATTCTATTTATGGGAATACTAACTTGGTTGTTGAATGCGCGAGGTACTCTGAGAAAAGTTTTCCATTTTTGACTTGAGGCTACTGTGTTTCATTTTATTTGTGGAACACAATTTATTATATTGGTACTACTCTTGTGCTTGGTATATTTGATAGTCTGTGCAGGATATATGTATGTGATTATGAATTCTATACATTGCCTATGGTATCTGTTCATATCTGAAAATCTCAATACTTACATCCTGATGGCGTAATTTCTGACTTAATTTATCTGTTGATGCCAGCTTGCTTGAAGTTCTCTGGGTTTCTTTTATTCTTACTCAGTTGCTACGGATAGTTATCCATTGGTATTTCACTATTTCCTTTCTTCTATTTTCATTTTGTATAGTTCTATGTTGCATGATGGGACCTCTGTTGCTGATATATGTCAGGAGGCCCTCTGTTTTGTTTGATACATGTGTTGTGTTTGTGTTTGTTTCTTTAACTATTGATCGACGAGTCACTCAATTTAGAAATTGAGATCACGACTTCGCTCTCAGTGCATGTTCCCTATAGGATATTTATTGTTTTTTCTTCAATTGTTGATCGATGAGTCACTCAATTTAGAAATTGAGATCACAACTTCGCTCTCAGTGCATGTTCCCTATAGGATATTTATTGTTTTTTTCTTCAATTGTTGATCGATGAGTCACGCAATTTAGAAATTGAGATCACGACTTTGCTCTCATTGCCTGTTCCCTATAGGATAGTTTTGTTAAGCTTCCTTTGACATGTTAATTAAGGTAGGAATCCATGTATGCTAGCATAGGGTAGGATTTTTCCTTTATCCTCAACCTTAGGGTCAATCATTGTATGATAACACTAGGGATAGTTCTAGGCTAGTTTCCCTTAGTTGTTTTTCCTTCCTTTGCATTTTGCATCTTAAAACAAAAATTGTTTTCTTGGCAAATCATAAAACACCTCTAATAAACTCATACCCTTCTTCAAGGTAAAAGATATAAATCAATCTTATTTGTTTGTGCGCCTCTTGGCTTTGTTTTTAAACCTGGTTTATTGATGTTTCGCCATCCTTGCCATAATACCTTGTTATCTTATAGCCGATGTTTCGCCATCGCACATTTGTTTGAAGCCGATGTTTCGCCCTCGCACATGTTTGTTATCCTACTTTGATTCTTAATATCATTATTAGGTGTGATTTTTTGTCAGCCGGTTTATTGATGTTTCTCCATCTTTGCCATAATACCTTGTTATCTTATAGCCGATGTTTCGCCATCGCACATTTGTTTGAAGCCGATGTTTTGCCATCGCACATGTTTGTTATCCTACTTTGATTCTCAATATCATTGTTAGGTGTGATGTTTTGTCATCCGGTTTATTGATGTTTCTCCATCCTTGCCATAATACCTTGTTATCTTATAGCCGATGTTTCTCCATCGCACATTTGTTTGAAGCAGATGTTTCACCATCGCACATGTTTGTTATCCTACTTTGATTCTCAATATCATTGTTAGGTGTGATGTTTTGTCATTCGGTTTATTGATGTTTCGCCATCCTTGCCATAATACATTGTTATCTTATAGCCGATGTTTCGCCATTGCACATTTGTTTGAAGCCGATGTTTCGCCATCGCACATGTTTGTTATCCTACTTTGATTCTCAATATCATTGTTAGGTGTGTTGTTTTGTCAGCCGATTTATTGATGTTTCGCCATCTATGCCATGATACCTTGTTATCTTTTAGCCGATGTTTCGCCATCGCATACTTGTTTGAAGCCGATGTTTCGCCATCTCACATGTTGGTTATCCTACTTTGACTCTCAATGTCATTGTTAGGTGTGATATTTTATCATTTGGTTTTTCACTACCTTTGACATGTTGCTTTGTTATTATTTAGCCGATGTTTTACCATCTCATTTGTTTGTTGTTTTATTTGATGTTTTGCCATCTTGACTGTTTTTTCTGTCTTAACTAAAAAACACAAACAACCCAGAATATATGAGCCGAACTACGGCTGCTCTGATTCCTTAAAAGGGATACGTAGGCATTGGGGTAGGGTCCAATCGAGCACAACTTTTATTTTCCTACATTGTTTTCTTTTTTTTCTTTCGCATGCATTCCCTTTTTAGCTTTAAGCCATAGATATAGGTTTTGACAACACCCATTAGATTAGACAACAAGAGTGGATATCATAGAGTACTACGGGCGTGTAGGGGGATAATACCTTCCCCTCGCGTAACAGACTCCCTTACCCGATCTCTCGGTCGAAAGACCGTGATTTCTCCCTTTTCAGGTTTTCTCGATGTTTACCTTTCCCTCTTGGCGGGATAAAAGACGTTCGGTGGCGACTTCATTGATGTTTCATTACAAGATGACGGTTCGGCCAGGTTGTTTCACAACCATACAAAGAGCCTTTGGAAGTGGTTAATTTGGGTTCAGAGGAAGATCCGAAGGAAGTCAAGATTGGAGCATCGTTGCATCCTGATGTAAAAAGCGGGTTGATTGAGTTATTGAAAGAGTATTTGGATATTTTTGCTTGGTCTTATCAAGATATGCCTGGTCTAGATACAAACATTGTCGAGCATTGTTTGCCGTTGAAGGCAGAGTGTCCGCCAGTTAAACAAAAGTTGAGAAGAACCCACCCGAATATGGCAGTAAAGATCAAAGAGGAGATCCTAAAGCAGATTAATGCTGGTTTTCTTGTGACATCAGTGTACCCTTAATGGATTGCCAATATTGTCCCAGTATCGAAAAAAGACGGAAAAGTCTGCATGTACGTAGATTACAGAGATCTAAATAAAGCTAGTCCAAAATATGATTTTCCATTACCACACATTGATATGTTAGTGGATAGCACAATAAAATTCAAGGTATTCTCGTTCATGGACGGATTTTCCGGGTATAATCAAATAAGAATGGCTCTAGAGGACATGGAAAAAACAACGTTTATCACACCCTAGGGAACATTCTGTTACAGAGTGATGCCCTTCGGGTTGAAGAACGTTGGTGCAACGTACCAGAGGGCTATGACAACCCTATTCCATGATCTGATGCACAAAGAAATTGAATGATATGTTGATGATATGATTGCCAAATCCCAAACTGAAGAAGGGCATATAGAAGATTTGTTGAAGTTATTTCAGCGTTTGAGGAAATATCGTCTCCGCTTGAATCCAAATAAATGCACTTTCGGAGTTAGATCGGGGAAATTATTGGGTTTTATTGTTTACCAGAAAGGAATTGAAGTTGACCCTGACAAAGTCAAAGCAATTCAAGAAATGCCAGCACCAAGAACTGAAAAGCAAGTCAGGGGTTTCCTTGGGCGTTTGAATTATATCTCCAGATTTATTTCCCACATGACTGCAACGTGTGAACCAATCTTTAAGTTGTTGAAGAAAGATCAAGGTTGTGTATGGATGGATGACTTCCAAAAGGCATTTGAAAGTATTAAAGAGTATCTTCTTGAACCTCCTATTTTGCTCCCTCCCGTAGAAGGAAGACCGTTAATTATGTATCTAATTGTGTTGGATAAATCCATGGGTTGTATTCTGGGACAACAGGATGAAACAGGAAAGAAAGAATTTTCCATTTATCATCTCAGTAAAAAGTTCACTGATTGTGAGTCGCGGTATTCTATGCTAGAAAAAACATGTTGTGCTTTGGCCTGGGCGGCAAAGCGTTTGTGGCAGTATATGTTGAATCATACCACTTGGTTGATCTCCAAAATGGATCCAATCAAGTATATTTTTGAAAAGCCTGCTCTTACTGGGAGAATTTCCCGTTGGCATATGTTGTTGTCTGAATATGATGTTGAGTACCGCACTCAAAAAGCTATCAAAATTTGTGTGTTGGCAGATTACCTTGCTCACCAGCCGATGGAAGATCATCGGTTTGAAGAATATGAATTCCCCGATAAAGATGTGATGTTCTTGAAAGTGAAAGATTGTGACGAACCATTGCCTGAGGAGGGCCCCGACCCTGAATCTCGTTGGAGTATGGTATTTGATGGAGCTGTGAATGCTTATGGTAAATGAATTGGTGCTGTGATTGTTACTCCTCATGGATCGCATATTCCTTTACTACGAGGTTAACATTTGATTGCACTAATAATATGGCAGAATATGAGGCTTGCATCATGGGTCTCGAAGAAGCTATTGATCTCAGAATCAAAATTCTAGATGTATATGGCGATTTGGCATTGGTAATAAATCATATTAAAGGAGAATGGGATACTCGTCACCCTGGCTTGGTCCCTTACAAAGATTATGCTAGAAGATTATTACCCTTCTTCAATAAATTTGAATTCCATCACATTCCTAGGGATGAAAATCAGATGGCGGATGCTTTGGCAACTCTGGCCTCCATGTACCAAGTGAACACTTGGAATGATATACCATGAATTACAGTTTGACGGCTCGATAGGCCCGCTCACGTGTTTGTGACATAGGAGGTAGCAGATGAGAAACCTTGGTATTATGATATCAAGCATTTTCTTCAGACTCAGGAATACCCGTTTGGTGCGTCAAAGAAAGATAGAAAGACACTGAGAAGGTTGGCAAGCAGTTTCTTCTTCGGCAAAAATGTGTTATACAAGAGGAATTTTGACATGATCTTGCTCAGATGCGTGGATAGACACGAAGCAGACATGTTGATGCATGAGATCCATGAAGGTTCATTCGGCACTCATGCTAATGGACATTCAATGGCTAAAAGGATGCTAAGGGCAGAATATTATTGGTTGACAATGGAATCTGATTGTTACAAGTTTGCAAAGAAGTGCCATAAATGCTAGATTTACGCAGATAAGATCCATGTACCTCTGACACTGCTCAATGTGATTTCCTCCTCGTGGCTTTTCTCTATGTAGGGTATTGACATGATTGGAATGATATAACCTAAAGCTTCGAATGGACACCGTTTTATCTTGGTAGAAATTGACTACTTTACCAAATGGGTAGAGGCTGCTTCATATGCCAATGTTACCAAACAGGTGGTTGTACGTTTCATCAAAAACAATCTTATATGCCGGTATGGTCTGCCGAGCAGAATCATCACTGACAATGGCTCGAATTTGAATAACAAGATGATGACTGAACTGTGCGAAGAATTCAAGATTGTCTATTACAATTCATCTCCATACAGGCCAAAGATGAATGGGGCTGTTGAAGCTGCTAATAAGAACATCAAGAAGATCATCCAGAAAATGGTTGTTACTTATAAGGATTGGCATGAAATTCTCCCTTTTGCTCTACATGGATATCGAACATCTGTCCGCACTTCAACAGGAGCAACCCCGTTTTCTCTAGTATATGGAATGGAAGCTGTACTCCCTGTCGAGGTAGAGATTCCCTCGTTGCGCGTGATAATGGAAGCCAAATTGACACAGGTTGGATGGGTTCAGAATAAGTTTGACCAATTGAATTTGATTGAAGAGAAGAGAATGACAGCTTTGTGTCATGGGCAATTATATCAGAAAAGAATGAAGAAAACATTTGATAAAAAGGTCAAACCTCGTGAATTCAGAGAAGGCGACCTCGTGCTCAGGAAGATCATGTCTTTCAACACTGATTCTAGGGGCAAGTGGACTCCCAATTTTGAAGGCCCGTATGTTGTCAAGAAAGCCTTCTCTGGTGGTGCATTAATTCTTGAAACTATGGATGGCGAGGAGTTCCCACGTCCCATGAATGCTGACGCAGTCAAGAAATACTTCGCCTAAAGAAATAAAAGAACAGCTCGCTAAGTTGAAAACCCGAAAGGGCGGCTTAGGCAAAAAGGAGCGTCTCGGTAGGCCGAAAACCCGAAAGGGCAGTCTAGGCAAAAATTAGAGACATAAACAGAATAAATTTCCCGCTAAGTTGAAAACCCGTAAGGGCAGCTTAGGCAAAAGTTAGGGACTTTCTTGGCAAGTAACTACGTTAGACAAGACCTGATCATTGAAGCAACAATCTTCTCGGATCCTCACTGTTGTACCCCAAAATTTTCCCTCTCATTTATCAAGATTTTTCTCACAAGACTTCTTGGACTCAAGACAGGATTAGGGATTGCTCAGTTCAGGACATCTCATCTTGCATTGATACCCCAAAATTAGGTTTGAGTTTGCACAAGGATTTTTGGACCACCAATGCTTCATGTGACTTTCATACATCATGTTGGACCCCTAAGATTGCTCATGCCAAGTTTCAAGCCTTGAACCACATTTTTGATCAGTCAATTGGACAGTTGACCTAAAAATCAAATGTATTGGGGAAAAAGTCAACCATGGCCAATTCACAGTCAAACTTCATAATTTTTTATCCACATCAACATTTTAGGCTCCTATGTACCATTTGATCAAGTTTGGATCACAACTCCTCAAGAAATTTGATCAAATCATCAAAAAGGCAAAATGGTCAAAATTAGGGTTTTGATTGAGAAAGGGCAATTTCTGATTTTTAACCTAGCTAATGAACAATTAAGTTCAAACATGATTTCAAGGATCTAATGGCATCATCTTGACCTAATCACATGGTTCAAAAGATCTCAGGTTCATTGGATTGACAGATGAATTTTCCAGTCAACTGATCAAAAGTCAATTGTACACTAAAAAGTCAAACTTTGACTTTTTGGTCAAAATCAAGTGCCAAGGGTCATAATTCATCAAGATATGTCAAAACATGAAACTTGTTCACCAAGAAAACCAAAATTGAAAATTAGGGTTTTGAATTTGAAAATTTTCATAACTTAGAATTTTTCTAAGTATGAAAACTTTCTTATTTTTTCCCAACTTTTCACCACTTTTTCACCATGATGCAATTGGATTCAAAGAAAACATCCAACATGAAAGTTGTAGTCCTCCATGAAATCTACAACTTTTATTCACAAAGTTTTCCCAAAAGATGCTTGGATCTCAAGATATGAATTTATGAATATAGGTTCATGAACTAAATAACTTAGTGAAAATTTGCCCTAATTTAGGCAGGTTTTTGACCCAACTTCATGGACATTTTTCACCTAGTTACAAGAGGTATCTCAAAATTCATTTCAAAGATGTATTATAGAGCACATTGCAAGATTTCCAAAATGTCCAAGAACTCTCCAAGAACATTTGTGGTTAGGGAGAATCGAAGAAGAAAAATTGGCATTTTATCACTTTTGTTCACGCCATTTTCACAAAGTATCAAGTTGCAAATCAGATCCATGATGCTTGTACCTTGTATTACAGGTCCTAAACTAATTCTACACTCCATAATTAAGTGCAAACTCAGTGGATAAAGACTTTATTTTCACTTTTGAAGCATTGTACAAGTTGTAATTCCATTTTTGGCCAAAAGTGCACAATGCCATTTTCATAAAGGTAAGCTTTTGCAATTTTGTCAACCTTGAGCCTTGGACCTGTCCCTTTGATGTAAACAATTTCCACAGGTATTAAGCAAAGTATACCAACTCTTATCAGCCCTTGAGGTAGCCAGTACAAACATTTTGCATTTGTCTTGTCACTTTTCTTCAAATGCAAGAAAAGTTGCAAAAGAAGTCAGAACTTGTACAACAAGGGAAGAGTGGACTTTGTATCATTCTATACATATTCACAAACTTGTTACAAACTAAAAACACGAATGCTTAACATGCAAAACACCCTAAAACTCAGAAACTTCACTTTTCTGCCAAAACATCCAGTTGCTGCAAAACTCTAGCCATTTCTTTTTTGGCTCGTGCGTTTTTTGTTTCAACACTTCAAACACCTTCCATATATCCTACCAAAGCTATCCAAGCCCTGGTCCTGGTTCTGTGAGCTTTGTTTCAGCCATTGCCATTTTCAAATTTGGAGGTTGCAGCTTGACTTCTACAGAGACTTCTGGCCATCCACAGAGCAAGCTAGGCATTGGAATAGCTTGAAGTAACTTCATGGAAGCTCACACGATCCTCAGGCCTCACTCAAAGTCCCCACATTGTCATATCCAAATCCAACTGAAGAAGGTATTTTTCAAAACTCTATCTCTCTATTTAGGCATCCTCAAGCCACTATTTGTGAAGAAAAGATGTAGTCTATAACATGGTGAAGCTGTACATATGCACACTTTCCATTTATATTAACCATGCTGTGAGATTAGGTTACAAATTTTATATCATTGGAGTCGTGAGATTAAATGCTACATGTTTGATGTTATAAGATTTTGTTTTTGTGCAAGCATGTGAAAGTTACAGATTTGAGTTGAAAACGCGCGCGAGGAAGTAGCTGGAGGACAGGGATGAATTGTCTTGGGCCTTTGGCGCGCCTGGGCCTTCTGTTTTGATTTTTGCACCCCCCTGACCACTATTTGCACCTCCTGATTCTTATTTTATATTTTTTGCATTTTTCTTTATATTTTCATGTTTATTGCTTTTAATCATTTTTTCTGAACATTAAAAATCCTAAAAAATAATTAAATAATTTTTTGCAATTTTATTTTATTTTTTTATTATTTTTTTCACATGGAAATTAGTTTATTTTAATAAATAGAACTTATTTTCTTATAATAAATTATAAATACATTTAAAAATACTATACATTTTTATTTTATTATTTTGCACATAAAATATTTATTTTCATACATATTTTAATGTTTAATATTTGTACATAATATTACTTATTATTTTCTTGCACAAAAAATGGATAAAATAATAATATAGAACATATATTTTATTTTAATTGAAAATTAGAGTTTCACCCTTTCAAAAATAATAATATTTCTTCTATTATTTTTAGGGTTTAAATAATTTATTTTCTCATACAAAAAATCGAATACAAAACATTTTACATAAATACATTTGCATTACATTTTAATATTTGTATATTTTATTTAATTTGCACAATATTCAATTGGGTTGTAATAGTATTTTTAGGGTTTATTTTGTGCAATATCCCCATTCAAAAACTTGTATCCCCCCTCCCATAATAATTGTTGTAATAGCTTAGTTTACATTTATGCAATTTACCGCTTTATATACTTGTGTAGTAAATTAGGGTTTTGCACGATAAGACCAAAATCAAAACAAATAGAAAATACCTAATGCAAGACAAAGGCATGAACAATGACACATATTGCACACAATCACCCTTACGGTTTCACCCACTTGGTTGCCTAAATAAAAATGGCCATGTTACACACGAGAAGTATCTTGGCAAAACAAAACAAAAATAAGATCATAGTCCCTCGATGACGCTATCAAAAGGTTGCCTAAAAACAAAATGATCTTGGTCCCTCAAATTGCTAAAGATACTTGGCAACATTGCTATCATGGTCATACGATGACCCACGCCCGTCCCGTTTACATCCAAAGATAGGGTTATTTACCAAATCAATGGTAAATCAACAATGTCAAAGGAATAAAAATGCACAAGAAAGATATTTGAGTAGGTAGATAGCTTCTAGTTACTTGATCAATTTCAAAACAATCCTTGCTATTTTCAAAAACAAACACACACATTTCCAAACACCTTTCAAAACATTGAAACATTTTTCAAAAGATAAACATCTTTGTATACATTCTTACGAACGAGAATCATTACAAAGATTTCCTAAACGATGACCTCTTTTCGAAATACTTTCAAAATCACACAAAGCACCATTTCAAACAATTTCAAAGCAAAGCAAGTGATCTAAACAAGTAACTAAGAGCCCATGGAAAATCATGGATGAAAAGGGTGTTAGCACCTTCCCTTTTCATAATCTACCCCCCGAACTCAAGAAAACATCTCAAAGGTCTTTCCTGTGCTTTTTTATCTTTCCTTTTGGATAAAAGAAAAGTCGGTGGCGACTCTTGCTAACCACAACATTTGCAAACAAAAACGCAAAACCTCAAGTCAGTTCTCCCACCGCATCACAGAACTGGCGACTCTGCTGGGGAAAATTCTAAAAGTGGGGTTACCTTAGGGTTTTAGATCACCTTTATTTGCTTACAGTTGCTTGACTTGTTTGCTTTACACTTTGGTTCTATTGTTTGGGTTTGAATCCTCCACCCGGATTTGGGAAACATTATAGGTAAATAGCAATACATTGTGGAAACTGTGTGGGGTATACCGACATGGTCTAAGCAATAACTATATTAGTGCGACATATTTGTGGGTACCGGTAGCCTTTGAGTCAATCAAAGAGAATACGAGGCCGCTGAGTGATGTCATGAAGCACTAATGAACTTCTAGAACCTTTACTTGACCAACTTGACCTTTTAGGATGTAGTGAGATGACCGACTTTGATGCAATCCGAAGTTGGTAGATACTCGATACTACACTCATTAAGGGTTGGTTTCTTGGAATATTTCGGTCGCCAGTAAATAGGCTTAAACTGAAACAATGAACAAGGAAACAATCCAGTGATATTGAGCTCCTTAGAACCCGGTTACTATTTCTAGGACAGGTTGAGCCAACTAAACTTCAAGAGGGTACTTACCTATGAAACCCCATGCAAGCCTAAACTAGGAACTTGTGTGATTTTCTTGTACATATATACTTATGCATAACATCATGGACATCATGAACATCATATGCATTCACTAACCATTTCAAGGATTTTTGGAGATTCATCTTTGTTCTTGTTTTGTAGGTTATGGATTCACTTCGCAGGAAAACTATCCAAATCAACCTTGTGAGAATTCCTCCACAACTCAAGGAGGTAGCTTCAAGGATTCCTAAGAATTATCCATTCATAGAGAGACATGGTCGTCTACTCAACTTGGTCACTTCCAACACTGAGGAGGATATGATGAAGGTTCTCTTCCAGTTCTTTGACCCTTTGCATCATTGCTTCACATTTCCTGACTATCAACTTGTGCCCACTTTGGAAGAATTCTCTCAACTTCTGAGGATTCCTATTCTCAATCAACTACCCTTCAACGGTACGGAAAGAGATCCAAAGCCAGAAGAGATTGCTCAAGCCCTGCACTTGCACTCATCTGATGTCATAACATATTGGGAAACTAGAAGTGGTGTCAAAGGCTTCTTGTCAAAGTTTCTGTTTGAGAAGGCCCAAAGCTGTTGGAATTCTCTAGACTTGCAAGCTTTTGAGGAGATTTTAGCTCTTATCATCTATGCGATGGTCTTGTTCCCTAATCCTGACCAAATCATAGATGTGAGCACTGTCAAAATCTTCATGACTCGCAACCCGGTGCCTACATTGCTTGGGGATATCCTCCACTCTTTTCACACTCGTACAATGAGGAAAAGAGGTGTTCTCATGTGTTGCACTCCTCTCCTGGCAAGATGGTTTATTTCTCATCTTCCCCAATCAGTCTTGAAGAATGAGTAAGGTTTGAGGTGGTCACAAAGATTAATGACACTTAACCATTCAGATATTCATTGGTGTTCTCGATCCAAAGAGAATGTCATCATCATTGACCGTTATGGGGAATTCCCTAATGTACCTCTACTTGGCATTAGGGGAGGCATCACCTACAACCCTTGTTTAGCTCTAAGACAATTTGGTTATGCCCGAAGGGATGGCCCACATGACATGCTGATTCAAGGATTGGTTTTCGACTACGACAGCGACGACCAAGGGCTCCGACAAAGGTTCATTCGAGCTTGGAGGATGCCAAACAAGGTAGATAGCAAGACCTTGGGACACAAGAATTCCATCCCTCTTGAGCCTTACCTCAAGTGGGTACGAACCCGCGCCTAAAGTCTTATGATGCCTTACCCCTCTATTCTCCCAGTGATTATAGAGCCTGTTAAGGAAGGAGAGGTTCCATACACCATCCTACATCCTGACATGCCAACATCACTCGAAGACCTACAAAGGAGTTGGATACAACTCAAGGGAGAGCGCGACACTTTCGAAGCCCAATTCTACGCAATCGAGAAGAAGGTTTTGGAACTCACTCGGCTACTTCACGAAGAGCAGACTCTCAACACCTACATTGCACCAAAGAGGATGCGCAACGTCTTTTTACCTTAGAATTTTGTATTATTTTGCCCAAGGGGCATTGATGTACTAACAAATTCTATCTTATTAATATGACGTGTGTTTCTTTTTTGTTTAAAACAAATTTGAATTTCTGAATCCTTGAAAGCATTGCATGAATACATATCATTCATCATAAGCATAAACAGGCCTTCACACCAAGTTTCCTCATCTCTCTGCTATTTATTTCAGCAAGATGGATCTTGAACAAACGGTCAAAGATTTGCAAGCTCAGAATTCACAATTTCAACAGTTGCTCATGACCTTAGCCAAGGGGCAGGAGGAGCTGAAGACTTTGCTAGAAAAAGATAAAGAGAAAAAGAATAAGAAGCCAAATGGTGTGGTTATCATGGGCCGACGATTTCAGGGACAAGCCAGACGGACCTTAGAATTCCCAACAACCTCTGAAGAAGGAAAAGGAAAAGGAACGACAGTGCCATCAGATTCTGAAGAAGAAGAAGAGGAAGAAGAAAAGGACTACTCTAAACAACAATACCCTCCGGCTGATGACAAATATAAACACCTTGAAGAGCGACTCAGCGCTATGGAAATCCAGAGAGTATCGGGGCTAGATTTTGAAGAGTTAGGGCTGGTGTCAGGAATTGTAATCCCTCCAAAGTTTAAAGTGCCACTATTTTATAAGTATGATTGGGTGTCTTTCCCTAAAATGCACCTCAGATCCTATGTCAGGAAGATGCAACTACATTCTGCCGACAAAGACCTGTGGGTCCACTTTTTCCAAGACAGTTTGTCAGGAACGCAACTTGACTGGTTCTACCAGTTGGAGAGGGAAGATGTTCACAATTGGGAAGACCTGGCCGCCGCTTTCTATAAACAGTATCAATACAACGCCGACTTGGCGCCAACCCGTACTCAGTTATAGAGTATGGCCATGGCTTCCAATGAGGGCTTTAAAGATTACGCGCAAAAGTGGAGAGACCTAGCCGGAAGGGTGCAACCCCCTCTATCTGAGAGGGAGTTAGTGGACATGTTCTTGGGAACTCTTTCAGGTCCTTTCTTCAATCACCTGATTGGAAGTTCTTCTGCAGGGTTTACCGAATTGATTTTAACCGGCGAAAGAGTGGAGGCTGGTATAAGAAGTGGGAAGATTCAAAAGGACGCGTCTGCCTCAGCAGCTGTAAAAAGCCCTTCACTGGTAGGAAGGAAGTATCTGCTATCTATTCACAGAGGAATGAGGGAAGAACCGAGCGCCGATCAGTAGTGGGGGCCGTTATGATTCAAAAGCCTTCATCAGACCAGCCAAGAAATGACCAGCCGAGAAATAATCAACAAAGGGTAGAAAGGCCAGTTCGGAAATTTACCAAGATTAACATGACTCCAGCCCAAGTTCTACCACACCTCTTGAAGTTGAATCTGGCCACCTTGAAAGAGGCCCCAAAAAATCCCAATACTACTTCTCCACATTACCTTCCCAACGCCAGATGCGCGTACCATTCTGAAAGTCTAGGGCACGACACCAACAACTGTTGGGCTCTGAAGAATAAGATTCAAGATCTGATTGACGCGAAGGAAGTTGAGTTTGAAGCTCCTGAGAAACTGTTGTACCCCAAAATTTGCCCTCCCATATTCATCAAGAAATTGCCAAGTCAAGGTCACAAAATTCCCCAAGGGTTGTGCAGCTCAACTGTCTCCTATACAGTCAAAACTAGGGTTTGAGTTCTGGTCAAGCAAATGAACTTTTCAAAGGCCCAATCAAGTCTCATATGCCTACAAAGATGGTCAAGAATCCTCATATCAAGTTTCAAGGCATTCAGCTCAAAATTACACAGTCAAAACCCTAAATTGCACTACAGTCAACTGTAGGGGCAAGATGGTCATTTGACAGTCAAAAGTTCAAATTTTTGGTCAATATATCATTTTGAAGCCACAAACATCATTTGATCAATGCTTGATCATGATTCTCAAAATTTGGCTCAGAAATCATCAAAGATGCAAAAGTTGCTATATTTGGACAGCTGAAAAAGTCAACTGAAATTGACCAGGGCATAACTTTCACATGGATTATCAGAAAAATTCCATCCAAAGCTCATTTTGAAGAGAAAGACATTTCCTACAATTCATCTTCATGTTCCAAGTCCAAGAGATGCTCTCACAAAAAGTTATCAATTTCAACATTATAGGTCATTTTCAAAAGTCAACAAAAAGGGACTTTAGGTCAAAGGCCATAACTTGAGATTGGTAAATCAAAATGACATGGGACCAAAGGCATTGGTTAAAGGACTCAAAGACCTTTCCAAAATGTCCAAGAACATGTGAAAAGCTTAAAAATTGACCAAGTTATGCCTTGTGGAAGTTGGGAAATTTTTGGGAATTTTGAAAAGTCAACATTGATGCAAAAGGCCTAAAAATGCAAATGGGCCCATTTTTCTTCCAAGTTTCTTCATGCCAAGCCTATGCACGACCACTAGGCCCAAAGGGAAGTATTTTCATATTTTTTAATTATTTATTTGAATTTATATTAATTTATATTCATTTAAATCATTTTAATACATGAAAAATATAAACCTAACCTAAAAAAATCTTTTTATGCATGATTTGGCTTCTATAATTCGTGCACATGCTGATTAGGAAAAATTGGATTGAATTGGATATGATTTGCACAAAAACCATGTGAAAGAGATTGAAAATATAATGGAAAAAAATCAAATCTTCAATTCATAATTGCAAGAGATTTTTGTTGAAATTGTTGACCTAATAGGTTCCATACAAGTACTAGAACACAACCCAAGGCAAAGGAGACTGCAAGCTGCGCATAAGAAGCCCTTACCAACTTGAAATTTTTCCAGAAAAAAAGTCAATTCTGAAAAGCATTCTAGGGGACGATTCAAGCCCTAACCTTGATCTCAATAGCTTCATTGGAGTGTTCTGAACGCGTGCCAATCCAAAACAACCACAAAAACTCCTAGAATTGGTAGACTACGTTCAAACTGTACCACGAATTTTTTGAAATCATAGATCATAATTAACGCATCTCCTTGCATTTTTATTTGTGGATTATTGTTCAGTGCAATGTTTCTAAACTAACCATCATGTTTAATTGTATTTTCGCTGACCATACACGATAATGCCATGGATGGAAGTTAGGGTTGCAGGTTTCATGAATTAGGGCTTTTGACATGGAGTAAAATTAAGCCTCGAGACCGTGATAGCCATACTCAGCGTGCTCCAACGAGCAAGAAACTATAATCGCGCCCAATTTATATTTGCCATAGCGCTAGTCGCTATTTTTCCGTTGCCTGCCTAAAACCACGTCCCTAAAACTCGAATTGACCCGAACACCTCCAACGGTGGTGCTACCTACCTCTCAATGGTGGGATGGCACTACTTTAAAGGACATTTACACAGACGAATTCCTTAGGGTAGGTAGGTTCTCAAGGATACTTGCTCTAATCTCAAAACAAACTCAAAAGACTTTTCACACTGACACATTTTCAAAAGCTTTCAAAAGCAAATTTTTTCAAACACTCTGACGTACGAGTCGATCTGAAATTTTTCAAAGAAACTTTTTTAAAACCCACATTGAAAAGCGAACAAACAATTTTGAAAACACAATGAGCAAGTATCTAAGAGCCCATGGATAACCATGGATAGAAAGGGTGCTAACACCTTCCCTTTCTATAACCTACCTCCCGAACCGAGAGCAATCTCTTTAAAGGAATTTTTCTGTGCTTTTGTCCTTTCCATTTGGAGAAAATAAAAGACGGTGGCGACTCTTGCTTCCGCGACATTTCGCGAACCAGCGTTAAACAGTCAGTTCCAGATCCACCGATCACAGAACTGGCGACTCTGCTGGGGATAAATACTTAAAGTGGGGTGTACCTTAGGGCTAGTTCATAACTGTGTTTTCAATTGTATTGACTTGTCTTCTTTAAATTGTGGGTTGCTTGGGAGTTCTATAGATCCTAACCCGGATCTGGGGGATACCTTCTTAGAAAGTAGCAACAAGGCTGTGAGGGAACTGTGCGGGGTATACCGACATGGTTGAAACAGTCTGCTACGTTGATGTGGCACTTTGGTGTGTACCGGTAACCCTTGAGTTCAGTCAAGGAGAGTACGGGGCCTCCGCGTGGTGTCGTGAAGCATCAACAGACCTTAGGAACCTTAATTGAACTATCTTGGCCTCTTTAGGGTAGTGAGATAACTGACTTTGGTGCAGTCCGAGGTTGGTTGATACTCGATACTACACTCAATTGAGGGTTGCTTTCCTGGGATATTTCGGTCGCCAGTTTAGTGGCTAAATCGAAACGATGAACAATGAAAGCAATCCAGTGATATTGGGACCCTTAGAACCCGGTTACTTTGATAGGACAGGTTGAGCCCACCAACTTCAAGAGGGTAATACCCAGACCCCATACTGGCCTTAAACTCTAAGGGTTTCTCTTGTGTGACTTGCGTGCCTTCCAACTTGACTACTTGCATGCTTGTTATCTGACACTTAAGTTCCCTGCAGGTTTTGTTTATTGTCCTTAACTAGGACTCATAGCAGGGTTTGCTAAGTTCCTTGTAGGTTTCGTTTATAGTCCTTAATTAGGACTCATAACAGGTTTTACTTGAGTTTCTTGCAGGTTTTGGCTTACAGTCCTTAATCAGGACTCATAACAGGGTTACTCACATTACCCCATGCATACCATAACATCATACCATTGCATACATCTTAACCCATTTCAAGGGTCTCAAGGGTTTGTGATGCAGGTCATGGTGAATCAACTATCCCAGCAAGGGGCAAAGGGGATTTATTTTCCTCTAGACAAAGTTGTCAGAGGCTATGACCCACTGGATATGGTGAGCCTTTGACCCTTGACGAAGGACTCTCAACAACATGAAGCACCTTCAATCAAGTTACCGGCTTTCAACTCTAACAAGTTTCTCTGTTTACCCCGCGAGATCCTTGAAATCATTGCATGCATGTCATACATCTCATTGCATTGCAGGTATCCCTTTGACAGGTTGCTTACCCTTCTCCGCTGTTTATTTCAGCCGATCGTCATGAATCCTGGATCATCAGCTGAACAGTCTATCAAGGATCTCCAGGCTCAGAACGCCCAGTTCCAAGAGCTGATCCTGAATCTGACCCAGGGGCAACAAGACCTGAAGGCTCTGCTTTTGAAGAAGGACAAGAAAAAGAAGAGGACTGTTCTGTTCAGCCCTAGACGCAGATTTGGGAATACACCACAAGTTGAAGCTGAGAGGACAACCCCATCTGTGGGAAAAAGCAGTCATCATGAGAGAGAGGTTCCCAGTCCAGTGGTCTCCGACAACGAGACAGATTTTGATGAAGAGCAGTACCCTCCCGCTGATGACAGATATAAGCAACTGGAGGACAGAATGAAAGCTATGGAGGTTCAACAGGTACCTGGGCTGGATTTCGGAGATCTGGGTTTGTCGACTGGTGTGATTATCCCACATAAATTCAAAGCACCAACTTTCTCGAAGTATGACGGGGCGTCTTGTCCCAAGCTGCACTTAAGGTCCTATGTTCGGAAGATTCAGCCGTACTCTGCGGATAAGAATCTATGGATCCACTTCTTCCAGGAGAGTCTTTCAGGGACTCATCTCGAATGGTTCTATCAGCTGGATGGGACCAAGGTTCGTAACTGGGAGGAGTTGGCTACTGCTTTCTACAAGCAGTATCAGTATAATGCCGACCTTGCCCCCACGCGTACTCAACTCCAGGGTATGTCGTTAGGTGCAAGCGAAGGTTTTAAGGAGTACGCTCAGAAGTGGAGGGATCTTGCTGGAAGGGTACAACCACCTCTGACTGACCGTGAACTTGTGGACATGTTCTTGGGGACCCTGTCTGGTCCATTCTTCAATCACCTCATTGGTAACTCATCTGCTGGATTCACCGACCTCATCTTGACCGGCGAAAGAATTGAAGCTGGTATCAAGAGCGGGAAAATTCAAGAGGCCATACCTTCTGATATTCATAAAAAGTCTTACACGGGAAAGAAGGAATCTAATGCTGCATACAGTCAAAAGAGTCGCCGTGATCAACATGCAGGGGCAGTCATGATCTCTGGTTCTGCACCACGCCGCCAACCACAAAGGGGAAACCAGCAAAGGCCGGACGGGCCTAAAAGGCAGTTCACCAACATTAACATGCCATGGTCGCAAGCACTGCAACATATGTTGAAGATGAATCTGATTGCAGTGATCAACCCTCCCGCCAATCCTAAGACCTCCTCTCCTAGCTACAATCCAGAAGCCAGATGCGCTTATCATTCCGATAGCCCGGGGCACGATACTGAAGACTGTTGGGCACTGAAATACAAAATTCAGAACATGATCGATGCCAAAGAGATCGAGTTCGAGCCTGCTGAGACTCCCAATGTGATCAATGCTCCATTGCCAAAACATGGCTAGGATTGAGAATTTTTTTGTTCATTTGAATTCAAGTTGTATTTTTCCTTTCTTGTTCAGATAAACAATTACTATGTTAAACTCTTTTATTTCATGAATGCATTACACATGTCTGTCTTGATTTAATTATGTTTATTACGCTTAAAACTGTTTTCATATTTTTGCAATGGTCAACTCTTAATTGAAAATTCTAAACCTCTTGAGGGAGGATGACGAAAACGATACTACAATCTACAGTATGCTTTTGAACAGACCCCGCTGATGAGGTACAGGCATTGTTTCAACCCCTAAAACACTGGAGTTATAAGGATGATAATCCCTCGTCAACCCATCAGAGCCAAAGAAGTAGGAGTTTTTTATTTTCGAAAATCAAAACCCTTAATCATAACCTGGGGCAGGGTAGTCTCTCAGTTGATCCAAGTGCATGACGAATGGCACCGAAGAGATCTTTACAAAAAAAAAAAAAAAAAAAACAGTGATGGTTCAGAACAATCATAAGGACAGGCAGTCACTATCAAAAAAAAATGCATAAATGAAAAGCCCAAAAAGTCAAAACCAAGAATTACAAAACTGGGGCATCCCGCTGACTGTAATCCCAAAAAGGAAACAGTTCAGGCAAAAAAAAGAAAGGGATAACAAAAATCAAAAAAGGTCTTACAAACCCTCAGCAAAAACAAAAATGACTGCTTAGTCAGAATAAATCATCAACATCTGAACCATCATTGGAACATCAGAACAAAGACTCAAACAAGGTCTAATGCACGATCAACTGAGTTTAGGTTTGGAGAACATCACGAAGAGCGGGTGGGTACAAATAATTCGAGCCTTTATCCTTTGTTTCTTAAACCGTGAACCCGGCCACGATATAACCCTTAAAAGTCCTAGCTGAAGCATGGGTTAGTTCGAAAGCATACTGTTACGAAGGTATCCTGACTCCTGAAGGTTTGCTGTAAAATATTGAGTTGACATCGCACTGTATTACAAAAAAATGCACTTTCAAAATTCAAGACAGACATAGACTTTTGCATTCTTAAAATAACTTTGTTTGCATATGACTATTTGTTTGAACAGCAGGGAAATTCGCACGATGAACACCTTGTGAACAGAAGTACCTCCAATCAAGGGGCACAGTAGGAGCATTGCCCATTACCTGGGGCATGGCAAAATACTTCCAACAGGGGCAACTCCCTACATTCGGAGAGCGTGGACATAGTCGAAAAATACTACGCACAATCAAAGACCCGCTAGGTTGACACACCTAGGCAAAAATAAGGGCTTCCCGGCGAACCAAAAGGGTTCGGGCAAAATGAAGGGATGAAATGAAAAAACATGTACACCCGGCAAGTCGAAAACCTGAAAAGGCGGCTTGGGCAAAAATGGGTATCCCGGTGGACTGAAAACCCGAAAGGGCGGTCCAGGCAAAAGTTAGGGATCAAAGCGTACGACTACGTTCCGGTATCTCATCACCTGTCTACTCGAAGATTTGTCAATCACCCACACGGGTATCCTCTTCCCTCACCTCCGAAGCAGGGGCAATAATGAGTTATCCAGGCGATCCGATTGCTCTGTCAACCAAAGTACAAAGGACAGATCAGCATAAGAATGATTACCATCTACCTTTACGCATTCCAGATCGTGGGCTAACGTCCGAAACCAAACAGGACAATCACCCACTTAATCAAAATCATGCAACCCAACACCGGTTTCTTCTCGACCTTCAGACAAAGTCATACACAGACTCCTCTATCTCAAGATGACCTAACCCCGGTTCATCCCAAAGTTTTTACACAAACTTATCCAAACCTACCTTAAGATGACCTAACCCCGGTTCATCAAAGTTTTTACACAAACTTATCCAGGTAACCTAACCCCGGTTCCTCCAGAAGTCTTACATGGACCTACCTTAAGATGACCTAACCCCGGTTCATCAAAGTTTTTACACAAACTTATCCAGGTAACCTAACCCCGGTTCCTCCAGAAGTCTTACATGGACCTACCTTAAGATGACCTAACCCCGGTTCATCAAAGTTTTTACACAAACTTATCCGAACCTACCTTAAGATGACCTAACCCCGGTTCATCAAAGTTTTACACAAACTTATCCAGGTAACCTAACCCCGGTTCCTCCAAGAGTCTCACATGGACCTATCCCAAGATGACCTAACCCCGGTTCGTCCCGAAGCTTTTACACAAACTCGTCAAGTAACCTTACCCCGGTTCCTCTAGAAACCTTACATGGGTTTATCCCAAGAAACCTTACCCCGGTTCATCCAAGAAGTTTGTACACAAACTCATCCCGAAGCAACCTTACCCCGGTTCGTCAAGAAATCTCACATGGATTTATCCCAAGGTAACCTAACCCCGGTCCCTCCAGAAGTCTTACATGAATTTATTTCAAGATAACCTCACCCCGGTTCATCAAGAAGTTTTACATGAACTTACCTCACCAAGCAACCCTACACCGGTTCTCCCTTTCCAAGAACGCAGTTTTACACGAACTCATCATCAAAGTAACCCTACCCAGGTTCATTCTCCATTTCAGATGCGATTCTACACGAGCTCATCAGCAGGCAACCCTACATAGGTTCCCTCTTTCAACCTACAGCATAGCAATCCAAACTCCCCCAAAGAGTCCAGTCCAACCCAGCTTCCCCAGGAAAGTTGGAATCCATCTCCCCAAACAGCAAGCTTATCCCCAGTAGATTCTGGAAGCTTACCCTCGCAGAGCACGAATGCGTCGTCCCGGCTTGATTTAAAGAGTTATTTCCGTAACAGGATATAACTGGGTTATCCTCAGCCAAAAGCCACGGAAAGAGCGTCCTCAGCAAAATATCTTCCTACCCCCAGCGAAGTCTATCAACACTTCCAGCACAACAAGGATATCCCCAGCATAACTCATCAACGGTATCCCCAGCGGAGTTATCTTCATCAACTCAGCAAAGCGTCGCTATCCCCACAGAGTAGCACTCCCCAGCATGATCGCTAGAGTATCTTTTCTCCCGCAGAATTATTTCATTCCTCAACGAAGTTATCCCCTCCTACCGGTATTCTTGCAACGAATCATCCACAGCGGAAGCAAAATCTCTTCCTCAACATCAGCCCAGGATACGACTTCCCGGCACCCGTCAAGGATTTATTTTCCTAGACAAAAACATACATAAATCATCACATACATCATTATGGCGTGCATGTACACATCATATCATATAAATCGCATCCATATTGAGAACATCATTGCTTAATCCATATCATGCATTGCATATAACTGACCTTTACCTTGCAGGAAAGATGCAGTTGAAATTCTCAAACATATTTCAAGGACTTCTCTAGTCCAGTTAAATCAACTCCAAACAGATTTTTCTGATAAAGACTTAGTAGAAGTTCTCTTATGGTCCCCTCTCCAACGGCGTGTGAGGTGGTAATTCCTTCTTCAGATGTTCCCCTCTCCGGCATGAGCGTGAGGTGATATTCTCTTATGGTCCCCTCTCCAACGGCGTGTGAGGTGGTAATTCCTTCTTCAGATGTTTCCCTCTCCGGCATGAGCGTGAGGTGATTTTCTCTTATGGTCCCCTCTCCAACGGCGTGTGAGGTGGTAATTCCTTCTTCAGATGTTTCCCTCTCCGGCATGAGCGTGAGGTGATATTTCCTTTCAGATTATAATTTCCTATAGCTCCCTCTCCAACGGTGAGTGAGGTGACTCCCTCTGAGATTATAATGCCCTTTGGTTCTCTTCCTGACACTACGAAGATGGTAATTCTCACCAAGATTTTCTCAACGAGCGTTGTTGAGGTAGAAATCATTCAGGATTCTCTTACCATTCATGCTAAGGCAGTAACCATCCCTGATTCATTCATCAGCGTTTGAAGCTCCAGATTCAGCTCCTGTAACCAGTCAGGACACATCTATACCAAGCATCTAAAATCAGCTCCTGCGACGTGTCAGGTACTCATTTTTTCTGTTTTGCAGGTATGCAGGTTCTCGCTAAGGGATCTCCCACGCGATCAACATCCAGATGGCATCTATAAGCCCATCATCCTATCCAGCAATCTCTAAATGGCATCTATAAGCCCATTCCCCCATCACACTGTTACTATGTGAGCGCAAATTTCTGGGCACTCTAGTGTCCAATCATCTTCTACCCTCGGATTACGAAAGGCACGTCAGCCAATCTGCATCCTCAGGTCTAAGAAGATTGAACAGGGGCAACTGTTGTACCCCAAAATTTGCCCTCCCATATTCATCAAGAAATTGCCAAGTCAAGGTCACAAAATTCCCCAAGGGTTGTGCAGCTCAACTGTCTCCTATACAGTCAAAACTAGGGTTTGAGTTCTGGTCAAGCAAATGAACTTTTCAAAGGCCCAATCAAGTCTCATATGCCTACAAAGATGGTCAAGAATCCTCATATCAAGTTTCAAGGCATTCAGCTCAAAATTACACAGTCAAAACCCTAAATTGCACTACAGTCAACTGTAGGGGCAAGATGGTCATTTGACAGTCAAAAGTTCAAATTTTTGGTCAATATATCATTTTGAAGCCACAAACATCATTTGATCAATGCTTGATCATGATTCTCAAAATTTGGCTCAGAAATCATCAAAGATGCAAAAGTTGCTATATTTGGACAGCTGAAAAAGTCAACTGAAATTGACCAGGGCATAACTTTCACATGGATTATCAGAAAAATTCCATCCAAAGCTCATTTTGAAGAGAAAGACATTTCCTACAATTCATCTTCATGTTCCAAGTCCAAGAGATGCTCTCACAAAAAGTTATCAATTTCAACATTATAGGTCATTTTCAAAAGTCAACAAAAAGGGACTTTAGGTCAAAGGCCATAACTTGAGATTGGTAAATCAAAATGACATGGGACCAAAGGCATTGGTTAAAGGACTCAAAGACCTTTCCAAAATGTCCAAGAACATGTGAAAAGCTTAAAAATTGACCAAGTTATGCCTTGTGGAAGTTGGGAAATTTTTGGGAATTTTGAAAAGTCAACATTGATGCAAAAGGCCTAAAAATGCAAATGGGCCCATTTTTCTTCCAAGTTTCTTCATGCCAAGCCTATGCACGACCACTAGGCCCAAAGGGAAGTATTTTCATATTTTTTAATTATTTATTTGAATTTATATTAATTTATATTCATTTAAATCATTTTAATACATGAAAAATATAAACCTAACCTAAAAAAATCTTTTTATGCATGATTTGGCTTCTATAATTCGTGCACATGCTGATTAGGAAAAATTGGATTGAATTGGATATGATTTGCACAAAAACCATGTGAAAGAGATTGAAAATATAATGGAAAAAAATCAAATCTTCAATTCATAATTGCAAGAGATTTTTGTTGAAATTGTTGACCTAATAGGTTCCATACAAGTACTAGAACACAACCCAAGGCAAAGGAGACTGCAAGCTGCGCATAAGAAGCCCTTACCAACTTGAAATTTTTCCAGAAAAAAAGTCAATTCTGAAAAGCATTCTAGGGGACGATTCAAGCCCTAACCTTGATCTCAATAGCTTCATTGGAGTGTTCTGAACGCGTGCCAATCCAAAACAACCACAAAAACTCCTAGAATTGGTAGACTACGTTCAAACTGTACCACGAATTTTTTGAAATCATAGATCATAATTAACGCATCTCCTTGCATTTTTATTTGTGGATTATTGTTCAGTGCAATGTTTCTAAACTAACCATCATGTTTAATTGTATTTTCGCTGACCATACACGATAATGCCATGGATGGAAGTTAGGGTTGCAGGTTTCATGAATTAGGGCTTTTGACATGGAGTAAAATTAAGCCTCGAGACCGTGATAGCCATACTCAGCGTGCTCCAACGAGCAAGAAACTATAATTGCGCCCAATTTATATTTGCCATAGCGCTAGTCGCTATTTTTCCGTTGCCTGCCTAAAACCACGTCCCTAAAACTCGAATTGACCCGAACACCTCCAACGGTGGTGCTACCTACCTCTCAATGGTGGGATGGCACTACTTTAAAGGACATTTACACAGACGAATTCCTTAGGGTAGGTAGGTTCTCAAGGATACTTGCTCTAATCTCAAAACAAACTCAAAAGACTTTTCACACTGACACATTTTCAAAAGCTTTCAAAAGCAAATTTTTTCAAACACTCTGACGTACGAGTCGATCTGAAATTTTTCAAAGAAACTTTTTTAAAACCCACATTGAAAAGCGAACAAACAATTTTGAAAACACAATGAGCAAGTATCTAAGAGCCCATGGATAACCATGGATAGAAAGGGTGCTAACACCTTCCCTTTCTATAACCTACCTCCCGAACCGAGAGCAATCTCTTTAAAGGAATTTTTCTGTGCTTTTGTCCTTTCCATTTGGAGAAAATAAAAGACGGTGGCGACTCTTGCTTCCGCGACATTTCGCGAACCAGCGTTAAACAGTCAGTTCCAGATCCACCGATCACAGAAACCAAATGTTATTTCCGCCCCAATGCCGAGGCATGGTCACAATGCCAACGCTATTGAAGAAGATCTATTTGTTGCTGATGTGGATAAACTGTTAACTCCACTCCCGATTATCAAGTTGAATTTGTTGAAAGCTGGAATCTTCCCAGGTTGTGACAAAGACTGCCATGCTTTCCTATCCTCCCCATTTGACTGTCCTCTGTTGAAGAAAGGTATCAAATGACTGATGGATAACCAAGAAAACTTGTTTGAGAATGCTCCTGTTTCACCCGTTTCCAGTGAAAGAAGTTTCAATAATAACCATCTACGTCAATCCTTCCAGGGCCCCTAAAAGACCCGTTAGGATTACACCTGCTCTGAAGACTGCTCCGCTTAATATTACAATGCCCGGGCCGACCCCATACAATTCAGATAAAACAGTACCATGGAACTATGGTGGAGAAATCTACTACCATGGTATTAAACAGATTGAACTGACTGCAGAAGAAGAAAGCTCCGAAGAAGATAGTCCCGACATTAGCAATATTGTTGGAACTAGGAAGATCACCCGCAGTGGTAGGATCTTCTCTCCAGAGATTGCTCCTCCAACAGCAGTCTTTGGACCCGTGGCTGTTCCGAAGATTACCTCTACACCAGTGATTGTATCTGCAAGCGTACCCACCGACAAATACAATACAATTCCTATCCCTGTTTCCACTACTGAGAATAAAGGAAATAATGTTCAAGAGGAACATGTCCTGATGAAGGCTCAGTCACTAGTTATTCCTGAAACATCCAAGAAGGAGATGGAAGAAATCCTGAGGATCATTAAGAAGAGTGATTATGATGTGGTTGAACAACTGGGGCAGACCCCTTCCAATATCTCTATGCTAGCACTATTGTTGTGCTCTGAAGCGCACGCCAAATATCTGGTAAAATTTTTGAAGACAGCTCACGTGTCGCAAGAAACGTCTGCTAACCAGTTCCAAGACTGTGTGGCCAGTTTGACAGCTGATAATGGCCTGGGCTTCTCCGATGCTGACTTGACACCCCGAGGGAGAAAACACAACGATGCACTACATGTCTCAGTGGAGTGCAGAGGAACAACCCTAGCTAATGTCTTGGTTGATACTGGATCATCTCTGAACGTCTTGCCGAAGAAAGTCCTTGATAGGTTGGACTGCAAGGGGCTGACTTTAAAACCCAGCAATATAGTGGTAAGTGCTTTTGATGGATCGAAGAGGATGGTCCATGAAGAGGTGGACATCCCAATCAAGGTGGGAACCTAGGCCTTCAACTCGACATTCTATGTGATGGACATCCGTCCTTCTTATTCCTGTCTGTTGGGACGCCCCTAGATCCATAATGCCGGAGCTGTCACCTCCACCTTGCATCAAATTCTCAAGTATCCCGTCCAAGGGAAGATCATAAATGTCCATGGGGAGGAGGAGTATATGATTAGTCACCTGAATTCCTTCCGTTATGTGGAGTTAGATGGCGAGTTCATAGAGACCCCTTTCCAACATTTTGAAGAAGTCTCTGAAGAAATAGCGGCGACCAAGGCGGTATCCTCAACTCCTAAAATCACAAGACCTCCACCTCGGATGTCATATCTCAAGGATGCAAGGACAGTAGTGGAAGAAGGGGGATGCACAATCTGGGGTCAGCTTCCAGACATTCCTTACAAATCAGACAAGTTCGGCTTGGGGTTTACTTTGACTGGTCAGAAGGCCGTGTGCCGTGCCCGTGCTGGGGGGCCACCTATAAAGATTAGCAACCAAAGCGTCAATGCGGTAGAAGACAATGAAGAGGAGGGCAACTTGGAAGATTGGATATTTCCTACTGTCAGCAAAGGACTGCGCAACTGGGAAGCCAGAGACTTCATTCCCATAACTTTCATATCTCAGTAATCTATCTTTTACATTCTAGTTGGACTGTAATAATTCACAAACAATTCGTACTTTAAAAACCTTGTGTCTTACCCGAGGCACAATGGTCCATTTGTAAGGGTTTTTATTTCATCTACATATGTCATTCAATGAATCATGGACACTTTTTCATATATAAACCTTTTATGCTCATTGTCTTTCTTTTACATTTTATTGTTTTAAGATGGCTATACCCTTACACACACCCACACTCACAAATGCAGGTACCCTTCCATTCTGGAACCCATGGGTAACGATACTGCTATAGCCTTCAGTGACTCTGAAGATCTGATCTACCAAGCCGAATACGAAGGTGAGGAAGATTGTGAGGTGCCAGGGGAATTGGCCAGACTATTACAGCAAGAGGAAAGAGAAATTCAGCCTCATGAGGAGTTGTTAGATACAATCAATTTGGGAACCGAGGAAGATAAAAAGGAAATCAGAATAGGTGCCAATCTAGAGCCGAGTGTCAAGGAGCGCCTAATTCAGCTACTGCATGATTATGTTGAGATCTTTGCCTGGTCATACGAAGACATGCTGGGACTCGATACAGACATTGTGGTACATCGTCTACCCACAAGAGAAGACTGTCCACCAGTGAAACAGAAAGTCCGCCGCATGAGACCTGACATGTCAGAGAAGATCAAAGCAAAAGTTATGAAACTGTTCAATGCTGGATTTCTGGTTGTTACTTCCTCTCCTCAATGGGTTGCTAACATTGTTCTCGTGCCTAAAAAGGACGGCAAAGTGAGAATGTGCATGGATTATAGAGATTTAAACAGGGCTAGCCCTAAAGATGATTTTCCACTTCCACACATTGACATCCTGGTTGATAATACAGCTTAGCACAAAGTATTTTCTTTCATGGACAGATTCTCAGGCTATAACCAGATCAAAATGGCACCTAAGGACATGGAGAAAACTACATTTGTCACACAGTGGGGTACGTTCTGCTACAAAGTGATGGCATTCGGACTGAAGAATGCTGAGGCAAACTATCAACGCACCATGGTAGCTTTGTTTCATGATATGATACATCATGGGATAGAGGTCTACGTAGATGACATGATAGCCCGATCACAAACTGAAGAAGAACACCTTGATCACTTGCAAAAGATGTTTGTCAGGTTGAAGGAGTACAAGCTAAGATTGAACCCAAACAAGTGCACATTCGGAGTCCGGTCCGGTGAACTGTTAGGTTTCATTGTCAGCAACAAAGGCATCGAGGTTGATCCTGCCAAAGTCAAAGCTATACAAGAAATGCTTGCTCCTCGCACTGATAAGGAAGTCAAAGGTTTTCAGGGACGCCTAAACTACATTGCTAGGTTCATTTCTCACCTAACGTCTACTTGTGAGCCAATCTTCAAACTATTGAAGAAAGATCAGGTAGTCAGATGGAACGATGAATGTCAAATTGCTTTCGATAAAATCAAGGAGTATTTGCTAGAACATCCTATCTTGATGCCACCCGTCGAGGGAAGACCGTTAATCATGTATCTGACCGTCTTAGAGAATTTAATGGGGTGCGTATTGGGGCAGCATGACGAGTCTGGCCGAAAAGAGCATGTCATTTATTACCTTAGCAAAAAGTTTACCGACTATGAAACTAGATATTCACTGCTCGAGAAAACTTGTTGCACTTTGGTATGGGCTGCTCTCCGGCTAAGGAAGTATATGTTGACTCATACCACTTTGCTGATATCTAAGATGGACCCGATAAAGTACATCTTTGAGAAGCCTGCTCTGTCCGGGAGGATAGCCAGATGGCAGATGATCCTAATGGAATACGACATATAGTACACTACCCAAAAAGCTATAAAGGGCAGTGTGCTAGCTGACCATCTGGCTCATCAAGCTGTAGAAGATTACCAGTCCATGAAGTTTGACTTCCCTGAAGAAGACATCATGACATTGGACAACATTGAAGAAATCAGGCCATATGACGGACATGAACAAGGATCCCGATGGACCCTGTACTTTGATGGGGCCTCCAATGCATTTGGTAATGGTATCGGTGTTGTGCTCATATCTCCAAACGGATGCCATACTCCTTTCACTGCCAGACTTTGCTTCAACTGTAAGAACAACATGGCAGAGTACGAAGCATGCATCTTTGGTCTCAAGGCTGCCAAAGACTTGGGAATCAAATCTTTAGATGTGTTTGGGGACTCAGCTTTGGTCATCAGTCAGATCAAAGAAGAGTGGGACACTAAGCACCCAAACCTCATCCCTTACAAAGAACATGTTTTGACATTGTTACCACATTTCGAGTAGATTACCTTCGAGCATTTACCGCGAGAAGAAAATTAGCTAGCAGATGCTCTAGCTACAATGTCATCTATGTTTAAATTTGATTGGGATAACGAGGCCCCCTAAATCTCCATTGAACGGATGGACGAACCAGCACATTGTCACGAGATTAATACCGAAGAAGTAGTGGACTAGCCGTGGTTTCATGAAGTAAAAAGGTATCTCGAGGCTCAAGAATATCCAAAAGGAGCTTCAGTCAATGACAAAAATTTCTTAAGGAGATTCTCAGCTAAGTTCTTCCTAAGTAATGGCATCCTGTACAAGCGTAATCATGATTCTATTCTGCTCCGTTGTGTGGACAAGATTGAAGCTGAAAAGATCATGGCTGAATTGCATGAGGGTACCTTTGGCACTCACTCTAGTGGGCATACGATGGCAAAGAAGATCCTACGGGCAGGCTATTACTGGTCTACCATGGAAGCTGACTGCTATCAACACTCCCGGACCTGCCATAAATGTCAAATCTATGCAGACAAGGTGCACGTGCCTCCAGTTCCTCTAAATGTCTTAACAGCTCCTTGGCCCTTCACTATGTGGGGAATCGACATGATTGGAGAGATCAAGCCTACAGCTTCCAATGGACACCGCTTCATTCTGGTGGCCATTGACTATTTCACCAAGTGGGTCGAAGCAGCTTCCTTCGCATCCGTTACTAAGAATGTTGTTGCCCGCTTCATCAAGCAGAATCTTATATGCCGGTACGGTATCCCCGAAAGGATCATCACTGATAACGGTACAAACCTTAACAATACTATGATCACCGCCTTGTGCGAGCAGTTCAGGATTCAACATCATAATTCATCCCCCTACCGGCCAAAGATGAATGGTGCAGTTGAAGCTACTAACAAAAATATTAAAAAGATCATACAGAAGATAAAAGTCACCTACAAGGACTGGCATGAGATGCTACCGTTTTCTCTCCACGGGTACCGTACCACGGCTCGCACGTCAACTGGAGCAACACCCTATTCTTTGGTTTATGGCATGGAGGCTGTTTTACCTATCGAGGTTCAGATTCCCTCTTTGAGAATCATGAAGGATGCTGGTTTGAGTGAAGACGATTGGATTCAGACCCGACTTGATCAACTCAACTTAATCGACGAAAAGAGACTTATTGCTGTTTGCCACGGTCAGATGTATCAAAAACGGATGATCAAGGCTTTCAACAAGAAAGTCAGACGCCAGGTATATCAAGTTGGAGATCTAGTAATCAAGCGTATCATTTTTCCACAAAGTGATCCCAGGGGCAAATGGACTCCTACCTACAAAGGATCATTTGTAATCAAGAACATCTTTTCTGGTGGGGCAATGATCTTAACCACCATGGACGGCGACGACCTGCCACACCCTATGAACGCAGACATAGTCAAAAGATACTACGCATAAGAGACCCGCTAGGTTGACACACCTAGGCAAAACAAGGGCATCCCGGCGAACCAAAAAGGTTTGGGAAAAAATTAGTGATAAAACAAAAAAAATATGTACACCCGGCAAGTTGAAAACCCAAAAGGGCGACTTGGGCAAAAAAGGGTTTCCCGGTGGACTGAAAACCCAAAAGGGCGATCCAGGCAAAAGTTAGGGAATTAAAGCGTATGACTATGTCTCGTCGGATCACTTTGAGGATAATCTCTTCACTGACAAACCTGGAGCTTTTGATCAATCCAATCATCTTCGGACGAAGCAACGGACATACGAGATATTTGGAGATACGAAGGCTATAGAAGAATGGGAACCCCATGGGATTTTTACACATAACTATCTTTCTTTGTATAAATTTTTCTTACTTTTATGGCACCATCCTCTTACTAGGATGTCTGTCTCCTTTGTACAAAATACTTATTCAAAGTAAATACAAAGATAGCTCTTTCAATGTACAGAAAACTATTTGCCTTTTTCTTTACACTTGTGTTTTTATTTGCGAAAACGTCCAATGATTCATTGATGAACATATGCATTTGAACATAATTACTGTTTACAAATAAACAGGATGGAAAAGAATAATTACTGACAGACTGAAAGGATAGGAAAACGTCTTTAGGCTATTCCATGAGCAATCCCTACAACACATCATCTAGATCCTCAGCGGAGCTAAAGTTTCAAACCCTTAATCCCCATCAGAGTTAAAACTTCAAACTCCCAATCCCCAGCGGAGCCAAAACTTCTAACTATCAATCCCCAGCAGAAACCATCCAGTGTCTCTAAATTCCCCAGCAAGTTATCTTGAAGCCTGAAAATCAACCAGATAACAATTAACTTTTGGCTCTCCCCAACCTAGGATAACTTCCCAGTATAATGGCAGACAATCCAAACTCCTGAACCTACTCACCAGCAGTAAGCCTTCTTCCCCACAGAATTTTCATTACTCCCCAACAGGATGAAGATTCTCCTTATTAATTCCCCGCAGAAGTCATCAAAGTTTTCTTTATTCCCCAGCGGAATAAGGATTCCCATTGTGTAATCCCCAGTAGAAGTCATCAAAAATCTCGGAATTCCCCAAGCAGATTACTCAAGCAATATGGCATTGCTCACAACAGAATTTTTGTCAAATACTCCAACTTCAAGACATGAAGAATCCCTGTATCTCCAGGGAAGTCATCAAGGATTTTTAATCCCCAATAGTCGCCAAATATTTCTTATCCTCAACAGTCAAGGATTTATTTTCCCCGGCAACAGTCAAGGATTTATTTTCCTCAGCAATATAGCACATCAGCTTACATGCGCATACATTACATCCATATATCATAAACATTGACAAAGCACATATATTGCATCATACATTTCATGCAACATAACTTTTTGTTTCAGCTAACATTTTACCCTTTTCAGGATAAGATTAACGGCTACCGCTTAACAAATATGCAATCATGATACATTACATATACGCTCCAGACACGGATGCTATTCTATTACTCATTCAGATTCAACTATCAGATACAGTTCAGATACACTCCAGACACGGAAGTCATTCTTTTCACTTATTCAGATACAGTTCAGATACACTCCAAACACGGAAGTCATTCTGCTACTCATTCAGATTTCAAGTTCAGATACGCTCCAGACACGGATGCCATTCTGACCCTTATTCAGATCTCAAATACAGTTCAGATATGCTCCAGACGCGGATGCCATTTTGTTACTTATTCAAATTTCAACTATCAGATACAGTTCAGATACACTCCAAACACGGAAGTCATTCTGATACTCATTCAGATTCAGGTCCTAGATACAGTTTAGATACGCTCCAAACACGGATGCTATTCTATTACTCATTCAGACCTCAACTTTCAGATATAGTCCAGATACGCTCCAGATACGGTTGCCATTCTGTCACTTATTCAGATACAGTACGGATACGCTTCAGACACGGATGTTATTCTGTTTCTCATTCAGATTTCAAGTCTCCAGATACAGCTCAGACACGGACACCATTCTGATACTTATTCTTCCGACTTACAACTTACAATTCAACAAACATTCTTGGATGGCATCTACAAGCCCATCTCCAACAAGATTCTATCACCTCTCCAAATGGCATCTTTAATCCCATTCCCTCAACTACACTTTAACGAGTGCAAATTTATGGGCACTCTAGTGTCCAATCATCTTTTACCTTTGAGTCACGAACGGCAAAGCTCGTCAATCTAACTCTTCAGGTTCAAGAAGATTGAACAGGGGCAGCTGTTGTACCCCAAAATTTTCCCTCTCATTTATCAAGATTTTTCTCACAAGACTTCTTGGACTCAAGACAGGATTAGGGATTGCTCAGTTCAGGATATCTCATCTTGCACTGATACCCCAAAATTAGGGTTTGAGTTTGCACAAGGATTTTTGGACCACCAATGCTTCATGTGACTTTCATACATCATGTTTGACCCCTAAGATTTCTCATGCCAAGTTTCAAGCCTTGAACCACATTTTTGATCAGTCAATTCGACAGTTGACCTAAAAATCAGCTGTATTGAGGAAAAAGTCAACCATTGCCAATTTACAGTCAAACTTCATAATTTTTTATCCACATCAACATTTTAGGCTCCTATGTACCATTTGATCAAGTTTGGATCATAACTCCTCAAGAAATTTGATCAAATCATCAAAAAGGCAAAATGGTCAAAATTAGGGTTTTGACTGAGAAAGGGCAATTTCTGATTTTTAACCTAGCCAATGACCAATTGAGTTCAAACATGATTTCAAGGATCTAGTGGCATCATCTTGACCTAATCACATGGTTCAAAAGATATCAGGTTCATTGGATTGACAGATGAATTTTCCAGTCAATTAATCAAAAGTCAACTGTACACTAAAAAGTCAAACTTTGACTTTTTGGTCAAAATCAAGTGCCAAGGGTCATAATTCATCAAGATATGTCAAAAGATGAAACTTGTTCACCAAGAAAACCAAAATTGCAAATTAGGGTTTTGAATTTTGAAAATTTTCATAACTTAGAATTTTTCTAAGTATGGAAACTTTCTTATTTTTCCCAACTTTTCACCACTTTTTCACCATGATGCAATTGGATTCAAAGAAAACTTCCAACATGAAAGTTGTAGTCCTCCATGAAATCTACAACTTTGATACACAAAGTTTTCCAAAAATATGCTTGTATCTCAAGATATGAATTTGTGAATATAGGTCCATGAACTAAATAACTTAGTGAAAATTTGCCCTAATTTAGGCAGGTTTTTGACCCAACTTCATGGACATTTTTCACCTAGTTCCAAGAGGTATATCAAAATTCATTTCAAAGATGGATTATAGAGCACATTTCAAGCTTTCCAAAATGTCCAAGAACTCTCCAAGATCATTTGTGGTTAGGGAGAATCGAAGAAGAGAAATTGACATTTTATCACTTTTGTTCATGCCATTTTCACAAAGTATCAAGTTGCAAATCGGATACATGATGCTTGTACCTTGAATTGAAGGTCCTAAACTCATTCTACACTCCATAATTAAGTGCAAACTCAGTGGTTAAAGGCTTTATTTTCACTTTTGAAGCATTGTACAAGTTGTAATTCCATTTTTGGCCAAAAGTGCACAATGCCATTTTCATAAAGGTGAGCTTTTGCAATTTTGTCAACCTTGAGCCTTGGACCTGTCCCTTTGATGCAAACAATTTCCACAGGTTTTAAGCAAAGTATACCAACTCTTATCAGCCCTTGAGGTAGCCAGTACAAGCATATTGCATTTGTCTTGTCACTTTTCTTCAAATGCAAGAAAAGTTGCAAAAGAAGTCAGAACTTGTACAGCAAGGGAAGAGTGGACTTTGTATCATTCTATACATATTCACAAACTTGTTACAAACTAAAAACACGGATCCTTAACATCCAAAACACCCTAAAACTCAGAAACTTCATTTTTCTACCAAAACATCCAGTTGTTGCAAAACTCTAGCCATTTCATTTTTGGCTCGTGCGTTTTTTGTTTCAACACTTCAAACACCTTCCATATATCCTACCAAAGCTATCCAAGCCCTGGTCCTTGTTCTGTGAGTTCTGTTTTAGCCATTGCCATTTTCAAATTTGGAGGTTGCAGCTTGACTTCTATAGAGACTTCTGGCCATCCACAAAGCAAGCTAGGCATTGGAATAGCTTGAAGGAACTTCAAGGAAGCTCACACGATCCTCATGCCTCACTCAAAGTCCCCACATTGTCATATCCAAATCAAGCTGAAGGAGGTATTTTTCAAAACTCTATCTCTCTATTTAGGCATCCTCAAGCCACGATTTGTGAAGAAAAGATGTAGTCTATAACATGGTGAAGCTGTAAATATGCATACTTTCCATTTATATTAACCACGCTGTGAGAATTTGAAGCTTGAAGTTCATGAATTAATTAGGTCACGAATTAGGGTTGATTAAATCCTCTCTGATCTTTTAGAGTTAGGTTACAAATTTTATATCATTGGAATCGTGAGATAAAATGCTACATGTTTGATGTTATAAGATTTTGTTTTTGTGCAAGCATGTGAAAGTTACAAATTTGAGTTGAAAATGCGCGCGAGGAAGAAGCTGGAGGACAGGGATGACTTGTCTTGGGCCTTTGGCGCGTCTGGGCCTTCTGTTTTGATTTTTGCACCCCCTGACCACTATTTGCACCCTCTGATTCTTATTTTATATTTTTTTTGCATTTTTCTTTATATTTTCATGTTTATTGCTTTTAATCATTTTTTCTGAACATTAAAAATCCTAAAAAATGATTAAATAATTTTTTGCAATTTTATTTTATTTTTTTATTATTTTTTTCACATGGAAATTAGTTTATTTTAATAAATAGAACTTATTTTCTTATAATAAATTGTAAATACATTTAAAAATACTATACATTTTTATTTTATTATTTTGCACATAAAATATTTATTTTCATACATATTTTAATGTTTAATATTTGTACATAATATTACTTATTATTTTCTTGCACAAAAAATGGATAAAATAATAATATAGAACATATATTTTATTTTAATTGAAAATTAGGGTTTCACCCTTTCAAAAATAATAATATTTCTTCTCTTATTTTTAGGGTTTAAATAATTTATTTTCTCATACAAAAAATCAAATACAAAACATTTTACATAAATACATTTGCATTGCATTTTAATATTTGTATATTTTATTTAATTTGCACAATATTCAACTGGGTTGTAATAGTATTTTTAGGGTTTATTTTGTGCAATATCCCCATTCAAAAACTTGTATCCCCCCTCCCATAATAATTGTTGTAATAGATTAGTTTACATTTACGCAATTTACCGCTTTATATACTTGTGTAGTAAATTAGGGTTTTGCATGATAAGACCAAAATCAAAACAAATATAAAAGACCTAATGCAAGACAAAGCCATGAACAATGACACACATTGCACACAATCACCCTTAGGGTTTCACTCACTTGGTTGCCTAAATCAAAATTGCCATGTTACGCACGAGAAGTATCTTGGCAAAACAAAACAAAAATAAGATCATAGTCCCTCAATGACGCTATCAAAAGGTTGCCTAAAAACAAAATGATCTTGGTCCCTCAAATTGCTAAAGATACTTGGCAACATTGCTATCATGGTCATACGATGACCCACGCCCGTCCCGTTTACATCCAAAGATAGGGTTGTTTACTAAATTAATGGTAAATCAACAATGTCAAAGGAATAAAAATGCACAAGAAAGACATTTGAGTAGGTAGATAGCTTCTAGTTACTTGATCAATTTCAAAATAATCCTTGCTATTTTCAAAAACAAACACACACATTTCCAAACACCTTTCAAAACATTGAAACATTTTTCAAAAGACAAATATCTTTGTATACATTCTTACGAACGAGAATCATTACAAAGATTGCCTAAACGATGGCCTCTTTTCAAAACACTTTCAAAACCACACAAAGCATCATTTCAAACAATTTCAAAACAAAGCAAGTGATCTAAACAAGTAACTAAGAGCCCATGGAAAACCATGGATGAAAAGGGTGCTAGCACCTTTCCTTTTCATAATCTACCCCCCGAACTCAAGAAAACATCTCAAAGGTCTTTCCTGTTCTTTTTTACCTTTCCTTTTGGATAAAAGAAAAGTAGGTGGCGACTCTTGCTAACCGCAACATTTGCAAACACAAACGAAAAACCTCAAGTCAGTTCTCCCACCGCATCACACTCACCATACTTCAACGAAAGCTGCTGCTCAGGATTTCAAAAGTTGTTTGGGGGGATAGTTGTCATTGTATCTCGATGTATCTTTTCCATTATGTATTACCATTTCCCAAACTTTGTAATCATCCATGGAGTCTCGCCATTCGCAGACTACCATTCCATTAATGAAATTCGAGCTTTTGCCCAATTCTTTGTGTTCTTATTTTTATTTAGCTTGCAAATACGTCATTTATCATTGATAATAACTTTTAAAGCAAAGAGATTAAAAAGCAAAATTGACTTTTCAAAAAAAAAGGGAGATCTTTACAATTCAATTTACTTTGGAATTTGTGATGAAACAATGACAACAAGAATGGTGATCCCAGGAATGAACAAACTCCGGTTGTTTTAAGAAAGGTTACTCCCTTCATGAAAATATTTCTCAGGTCATTTTGCTGGTAGATGTGCAATCCTTGTGTGCATATCAGATGGTTAAAGACAATATCAGTGGGTGCAAGGTGCAATATTGGACTTGTGACCCCACTATCCCCAGTTGACTTCTTGATTTCCCAGGAAGGTTATCCCAGGGCATCTCTTGTTGGTAATGAGTATTCGTGATGAAAGGTTTCTCCAGTGAGGTAGGCTTGAATTCCCCAAAGAAGTTTGGTTGTATCAGCACCAGTCTGCTTTGTTTGAGGCTGATCTCGCAATCTCCAGTAGGCATGTTGCTTTTGAAAAGCTATTTTTTCCGATGAAACCGGAAGAAAGATGTTATATCCCGATATTTGTTTGACTTGGTTACATCCGGATTATGTTTCTCCTCAATAAAGTTAAGGCAGGCAATGGGTTTGGTTTCCGCCATTGCTTTTACCCTTTTGGATTGATCTTTCTGGTTGAAGTTAGCCTATTGTTGTTAGTACCTGAGGCGGTTTTGTTTGTTTGTACTGATTATGTATCCTTTTATCAGCATATGCACGATAACACTCATACATTCATACATGCATCATGCATAACTAAAAATCATCATTCATTAGCATTGTGTTCTGACCTTTCCTGCAACATTCTTGGCTCAGTTGATTTTGGTTGTCCCGCTTGGGTTTATTTCTCAAAGGATGTATCTACACTGGCCGTCTTTCTCCAGTTTATTTCTAAATTGAATTTATGGATCTCTGGAAACTTTGAGTTTTGGTTCGTACATTTATTTTGCACAGGAAGATTCTATCTCCTCAGCAGGAATATCATGGCATGTCCCTAGGAAGTCATATCGCTATTCCCAGAAAGTCAATTCTCTTTGCAATTTCCCCTTTACAATAAGTGGAGGTCTCTTTATTTGAGACAAATTATGTATTACCCTTTCCAGGCAGATTTCCTTGGTTAAAGAAGAAGTTGGGACCCGTTCCTGACAAAACACCAGAATCTTGGGGAAACTTTATATTTTCTCTTTCTACCTTCAGTGAATGTTGGTAGTACATTTGCAGTGAACGTCGGTGTTTCTTATCTTTTTGCTATCTTCAGTGAACATTGATAGTTTATCGTCAGTGAACGGCGGTGATATGATATATTTTCTCTTTCTACCTTCAGTGAACGTTGGTAGTACATTGGCAGTGAACGTTGGTGTTTATTATCTTTTTGCTATCTTCAGTGAACATTGATAGTTCATCGTCAGTGAACGGCGATGATATGTTATATTTTCTCTTTCTACCTTCAGCGAACGTTGGTAGTACATTGACAGTGAACGTCGGTGTTTCCTATCTTTTTGCTATCTTCAGTGAACGTTGGTAGTACATTGGCAGTGAACATTAGTGTTTCTTATCTTTTTTCTATCTTCAGTGAACGTTGATAGTTCATCGTCAGTGAACGACGATGATATGATATATTTTCTCTTTCTAACTTCAGTGAACGTTGGTAGTACATTGGCAGTGAACGTCGGTGTTTCTTATCTTTTTGCTATCTTCAGTGAACATTGATAGTTTATCATCAGCGAACAGCGATGATATGTTATATTTTCTCTTTCTACCTTCAGTGAACGTTGGTAGTTTGTTGGCACTGAACGCCAGTGTTGGTTATCTTTTTGCTATCTTCAGTGAACGTTGATAGTTCATCGTCAGTGAACAGCGGTGATATGATATATTTTCTCTTTCTACCTTCAGTGAATGTTGGTAGTACATCGGCAGTGAACGTCAATGCTTGTTATCCTCCTCTCTGATTCTATTCTCGTGGTTTACCAGTGATTTATTTTCCTGGTGGGGTTGTTCCTTTGCTTCTACATTTTTTGTTACATCCGCAATGCTACTTTGCATCTCTTTTATTCCATTCATATGAATTCATATGCATAATTGTTCGCATGGCATCTTAGGGCCAAAAACAGGGTTTGTTTTATATTTAAGTGTCTTCGATCACGTCGACACATAGATTTTTAACCTTCATATCTCCGGATAGAAAAAACTTAAATAAGGGCAGCTGTTGTACCTCAATTTTTGCCCCTAAGATCCCTTCATCATACCATATTGTTTCAGTCACCATAAAATCACATTAGGGCTTTTGGTTCTTCTACTTATCTTTAGCTTTGCTCTATGAGGAGTTACCAAGCACCTTAACTTGTTTTCTCTTGTGTTCATGGATATTTTTCTTTGATTTTATCTCTAATTAACAAAACGGAATATTGGTTTGTCTTACTTGCTAATAATGTAGGTAAAAGCAATGAGGTCTAGCAAGTTGCATCATGGGTTCATGAGTTTATTTCCATGCCCTAGTCAAAGCTTGAGAGATTCAAACCTCACCCATGAAGTTGTTTTGAAGTTGGTATGGAAGTAGTTTTTGTGGCCATGAGTCCTCATCATAATCCTCAACAATCTCTATTCACAAAGGAAGAGAATTGGCACAAAAAGTTTGTTCAAACTTGGCAAAGTTCCACCAAGCTTTCTCTTGATTTAGAGGCTAGGGTTTTGGACTTCAAAGGGGCATATCTTGCTCATCTTTTGGTATTTTTGAGTGATTCCAAAAAATTTATTCTCTTTAAAGAGTTACCAACAAATCACTTCAAAAGTACCAAGGAGTTTTCATGTGGAAGGAACTTGGTGGAGAAGAAAGATTACAAGTCATCCAGATGAATCCCCAATTTTCCATATGTGACTTCAAATGATCATAACTTGGTCAATTTTTATCACCTTGGGCCCATTCTTTTTTCATGATGATCCTAAGGATGTGCACTTCATGCCTTATTTTATGTGAAAAGTGAAAAAATGGATGGAAGTTGCCTTAAGAATGCAAAAGATTATAGGTCATTTCTTGATTTTTGGCCAACTTCAACAAGTCATAACTTTCTCAATTTTTGGAGATTTTGAGTGGTTAAAATTTCAAAATGTCATTCAAGAGGTCTACTTCATTCCATCTTTTTTGATCAAGAGCAAATTCTAAGTGCAAGGCCATGTTTAGAAGCAAGAGATTATAGGTCATTTTTTTAAGAAGAATTTGAAATATTTCTAAGTATGGAAAGTCAACTCTTTTTCCTCAACTTTGACTCCATGTAACTTTCAGCTCAAGCATCCATTTGATTCCATTATTTTTCCATTACAAATCTTGTAACATCATCTTTCCAAAGCATTAAGAATCTTGCCCTAAGACCCCTTGAGGTGGAAATGCCATTGGATTGAACTTGGTAACTTGGAACTGAAGTTTCACCATGAGTCAGAATTTGAAATCCATGTTTTGGCCTTTAAACATCAAATTAGCATGCATTTATGATCTAAACATGTTTGACCAAGTTTCCAAAGTGGATTAGAGCCTTGAAACGCAAGGATTTGATGAGTTTTGATGCAAATCAGATCACACTTTGCTCGTGTATCAGGTTCACACGATTTCCCTCCAATTTGCATCATCCCACATGCTTGAGCATTCCATTTGATTCCCTATAAATAGAGGGTCATACCCCATTCAAATTCCCAAGCTTAGATAGCCAGAATCACCCTGCCAAACTTGCTTCACAACTCAGAATTCAGCTACTTCGAATCCTATTATCAAGCCTTTTTCAATCCATTTTCTCCATCAATTCACATTCCTTGATCTTCCCTGAACCTAACCATACATTTACATTCAAGAATCGTGCCCTACATTGCTCCATAGAAGTGCAATTTCAGAGCTCTTCAACTCAAGTTCAATAGGTAGATTCCTTCATCAATTCTTCAAAACTTTGGTATCATTGTGTTGCTCTCATTGCCCTGGTTCTAGTCGCAAAAGTTACTTTCATCTGGAAGCACGTTTTGACCATGATTTCAAATCCCCTTTCAAAACTTTCTTTCCAAATTGCTTGAGTTACAGTTTATATAAATTTGTCGCGAAGGTTTGGTTGTCTTCGTCTTGAAGAGACGAAGCGAATGGCATAGGTCTGAGCTTCTAATTTTACAGTTGGAGAGACCTGCAATTCTGAGGGATGGAGGTTGAAGATGACCAACGTGTCATCTTCTAACCAATGAAAGTGTGACATTTGTTATTTTCAAATTCTGATTTATTAAATGATTCTATACATTATTCAGTAAAGACCATGATATGCACAGCGCGTCAAATCCTTTGGATTTGATTACTAACGCGTTTTGACTCTCATCCAATGGTCCACATCTTTTTCTTTTATTTTCTTTTTCTGATTTTTATATTTTAATTGTTTTAAATTTCAAAAAATCATATAAATTCATTTTTAGTCAAAAAAAATCTGAAAAATAGTTTATGACTTTTAAAAATTCCCAAAAAATCTGAAAATTCATTTATTTTAATTTTTAAAAATAGTTTCTGACTTTTAAAAATTCCCAATTTTTTTATAAAAATATTTGGATCCATTTCTGATTTTTCTATGGTTTTATTTTTCATTTCTTGATTAATTTGAATATTATTGATATTTTCCCCATTATTTTTTTAGTTTATTTTAATATTTTTCATCCTTTAATACATATATTAAATATTATATCATTTTGTGAATATTTTCTGGCTGTCTTGGGTTGATTTTTGGTCATGGCTTTATTAACATCATTGGATCCATGGTGTTGAGTCTAACTCCACAAAAAGTGGATGAATGATTTTAATAATAGTTTGATTAAATATTAATTCAAATGTGGTTTTCTTTTTTTTACCCAAATTCCCCTTCATCTCATCCCCTTCTTCTTGCACTAAATGTTGTTGGAGCATGATCTCTATATCATGTCTCAAAACAAATGGTGCATAGATTGCTATTGACCGGTGTGATACGGTGGGAAGAATAGACTGTTTTTGGAATGCTGGTTTGCGTTTTGCATTTGTTTTCGCAAAATGTCGCGGTAAGCAAGAGTCGCCACCGACTTTTATTTTATCCAACAAGGAAAGGAAAAAAGCACAGAAAAATTCCTTTTTCGAGATATTTCTGAGTATGGGGGGTAGATTATAGAAAGGGAAGGTATTAGTACCCTTTCTATCTGTAGTTATCTACGGGCTCTTAGGTACTTGCTCATCATTTTCAAAATTGTTTTCTTTGTGCTTGTGGGTTTTGAAAAGTTTTTGTTTTAACTTCGATTTAACTCTTGCTTCTGTCTTCAAGAGTGTAATGAAGTGTTTTTGAAAACTTTGTTTGTAAAGGAGTGTAAGTGTGGAAAAAGTTTTGTTTTAGATGAGCAAGTATCTAAGAACTAATCTACCTACTCGAAAAAGGAATCGTTATATGTTTGTTTCCTTTAGACAATGCTATCCCACTATTAGTGAGTAGGTAGCACCGTCGTTGGAGTTTGAGGGTCAATTCGAAAGAGGGACATACGGTCACTAAAGCAATGTTAGGACGTCTTAGTGGTAACCCTAATGTCTTAGATCATTTGTTCGAGGCAACAATATCCGAGGCAACCATTTCGAGGCAACTATGATCTTCTAGACAATAGGGCGACCTCTAAAACAACCTATACTCAATGACCGTTTATGAAGGCAACCAAGTGGGGTGTACCCTAAGAGGTGCGCATGTGCGAATGTGTTGATTTCAGTTATTTTTATCTTTGCACATGTTTAGGGTGATCTAACCATTTTAAGATTAAGCATTCATTCTTGTCATGCAAACCCTATTATCAAACATCTAGCAGTTGTATAATTTGCAGAATTAAAATGCGGAATTTAAACTAAATTATTACAAGGCGTCGAATATTTACATCGCCAAAAACAACCCTTTGAAAATAAAATGAAAACGGAAAAATAAATGTCCTAATTAATTATTACAAACTGGGAGCAGATACATTAATTGGATAAAGAAAAATAAAGCGCGCGATGCGAAATTAAATCGAATGCGAATTTAGGGTTTTGACCCTTTGAATTAAAAGAAATGTTTTTGATTGTTTTTATTTTTAAGAAAAGAAATTAAATCCTAAAATTAAACGCTAAATTAATTATTAAATAAATTAATTAATGAAAATTTTTAAATGACATATTTTTGGAGTTTTTGTTATTTTAGGAAAGAAAATAAAATAAATAAACTAATATTAAAACTTATTGATTTCTAATTGACTTTAAATATTTATAAAATTAATTAAAGTTATCTAGAATTAATAACCTAATTAATTAATTAATATTTATTAATGAAAAAATAAAATTGGGTAAAAATATTTTTTGTGATTTTTTGATAAAAAAGAAAATTAATCTATTGGTTAATAATTAAGTTAAAACAAAATAAAATAATTAAATAAAGTAAACAAAATAAAAAAAGGAGTGAGAATGGGCCTGTTTAGAGGGTGCAGAAAGCAAGAATATTGGCCCATTTGTGAAGATCCAATTGACTTTTTGTGATCCCCTGCGAATGCGTTGACTTGGCCTTTTGGTACACCTTCAATGTTGGCCACCAGATCTGGCCATCTGGCCATCTGGCGCGCTGATGATGAATGTCCATGGTGGATATTAGGCTTGAGTATGCATTAGATTCCCTGAAAATAAACAAGAAAATGGCAAATTGCTGGAGGCAGGAATCGAACCCCTGACCTCCAGCCTTTGAATCCTTGAGCGTTGATGTGGTTACCACTAGGCCATGTTGCTTTATTTGTTAATATAATACAAAACAATCATAATATAAAAGAAAGGTTAGTGGATGATATAACAAAAAAATAATGCGCCAGATTTGAATGGGCCTATAGGAGGATGACACGATTGCTTCTTCTTCCTCTCTCCGTGGCTAAAACCAGAAGCACCTATACCCACAGACAAAGGTCCATCGCTGCAAGCCTGTCCACCCTCAAAATCTTGTAAAGGCCATGGAAATGGATTCTAGAACCAGGGTTGAGTTCGTCTCATCCTCTTGAATGCAACCATGCCCATTACTAGGGCCAATTATTTCTGAAAACAAAAACCCTAAAAAACTCCAAGAAACCCTAACCATGGTGATTCACGATATAAGGCATATAAATGAAATTGGCTATTGTAAAAAGCTTGCAAATGACATAGTGATCAAGAATATGCAATTATTTTTCATTATAGAGGCAAGAATGAAGTTAATCGAAATCAAGAAAATGGTGGTTCCGTGAACGACTTACAGTGCACTGGGAGGCTTGAAAACGCGTGGTTTTGCTTGCTTTCGCTTGTGGAGATTGCCAGGAGACGATTGGGACAATTGCCAAGCCTGGAAACTGCCTCTAGGAGTGATTTCGAACTCACACTTTTTGCTTGATTTTTCAATTTTTGTTCTGGCTCTATGCTTGATCTCCCACCCTGATTTCTGTCTATCTCGCCTCCTTATGTATTATACAATGCATAAGGGTTGCAAACTCAGTCCAAATCTCTCTCTTTCAATGCTTTGGATTTGATTTGATTCTTCTTTAACAACCTTCCAAATTTGGTTCAAATTCAATCTTCTTGTACACAATTGCCTTGATACGATTTTGATTGGCTTGCTAGCTATAATTAGAGCCCGAAACAATCACAAAATCCTTGTTATCAATGTTTTTGGATTTTATTTGATTTAATTTGATTTAATTTAGAATAATTCAAATAAAAACCAAATTAAATAATAAAAATATGATATGGACACATGGCCAAGGCTAGAGCACGTGGGCTGTAATGCCAACTCAAAACAAGTGAAAAAGAATGGGCCCATTTGGCAAAATTTGAAGTTTTGGGCATAGTTGACTTTTGGCAATTTTGCAAAAACGTCCAATTTCAACAATGCATAACTTCTTCAATCTTGACTCTTTGGAGGTGTTATTGGACTTTTTAGAAATCTTGAGATGTCCTCTAATCAACCCTTTTGGTCTCATCTCAATTTTATATTCCATGCTCATGTATGAAGCTTTGACAAAAAAGGTGTTTTTGTTGACTTTTCAAAATGACCTATAATGTCCAAATTCATAACTTCTTGTGAGTGCATATTTGGAACTTGGGAGCTGAATATGGATTGTAGGAAATTGAATCCTCTTAAAAATGAGTTTTGGATGGGTCATTTCTCATAAAGTATGAGAAAGTTATGCTTGGTCAAAGTTGAGTTAACTTTTCCTGCAAAACCCTAATTTAGCAACTTTTGAATCTTGATGAGTTGTGAGAAATCCTCGATGAATCATGATCAAACCTTGATCAAATGATGAAATATACTTCAAAATGAGGATGTTGACCAAAAATCTTAAGGTTTGACTGTATGTAGGCCACGGTTGACTTTTGCCCTAACAAAGTTGATTTTTGGACCTTTGAGCAATTGACTGAGTAAAATTCCTCTGCAAGGCTTGAAACTTGATATGGATGATCTTGAGAACATATTAGGACAATGTTGAGCATTTGGGACCACTTGGACTCAAGGATCTTAATGCAACATGAAACCCTAATTTGCGGTAGACTTCCTTAGGAGAGAGCTTGTCTGGCCAATCCTTGAGCAACTTTGAGCAACTTGGAGATTTTTCTTGCCATGTTTTGAGAAATATGGGAGGGAAAATTTTGGGGTACAACAACTGCCCCTGTTCAATCTTCTTAAACCTGAGGATGTAGATTGGCTTTCGTGCCTTTCGTAATCCGAAGGTGGAAGTGGATTGAACACTAGAGTGCCTAGAAATTTGCACTCGCATGAAGTGGTAGTTATCTTGTGATGCCGGGAATGGGCTTATAGATACCATTTGGAGGAGTGTCAATCGCATAAGAGATTCCTTAGCGAGAGCTTGTATACCTGTTGTTGAGAAAAATTCCACTAGGGAAGTCTGATGTTTGTTGAGAGAGGTAGAAATTTAGGAGCTTCGTCTTCCGTCATTCTGTTGGTGAGTCGTCTATGTTGATATTTAGGAACTTCAATCGTTCGTACTCAACTGAGGGAACAACTTTTGCTAAGATTTAGGAGCTCTTCCGTAATTCAACTGGTTCTGTCAAGATTTAGGAGCTTGTCTGTAATTCGACTGATTTTGTCGAGATTTAGGAGCTTGTCCGTAATTCAACCAAACAACCATCTGTTGAGATTTAGGACCTCGTCCATAATTCAACTGGGGAAACATCTCTGCTGAGATTTAGGAACTCGTCCGTAATTCAACCGAGGAACATATCTGTCGAGATTTAGGAACTCGTCCGTAATTCAACAACTTTGCTGAGATTTAGGAACTTGTCCGTAATTCAACTGGGGGAAATAACTTTGTTGAGATTTAAGAGCTTATCCGTAATTCAACTACTTTGCTGAGATTTAGGAACATCGTCCGTAATTGACCTCTTCGTTTCTGCTGGAGATAGTGGATGAACTTATTTGTGAGAATGAACCTGCAGGGGAGGATAACTTCTCTGGGGAATAAACTGATGAGAGAATGACTCTGTGGGGAAGAGATGCTCTGTTGAGGATTCCGTTGATAAATTCAGCTGGGGATAAATTACCGTTGCTGGTGATAATGAACCTTGTTGGGGATTGAATTCCTGTTTTGTGAAAGGGAAGAACTCCGTTGGGGATGATTTTCCAATGGCGACCTTACTGGGGATAGCCCTTTTAGACTTTACTGGGGATAATCTTCCAGAGTTTACTGGGGATGATTCTTCAAACTCCATTGGGGATATTTTATACTCTGCGGGGGATGATAAGAATTTTTATTGCTGATGGTAGATAAACTCTACTTGGGGAGAATATTACTGATTCACCGTTGCGAGTCTCAGCTGAGGAGAGCTAACGCCAATGTCTTTTCCTTACTCTACGGGGAATGAATGTACTTTCAATCGTTTCCTCCAGCTAGGTCTATCCCTATACCTGGTAGACAGAGCAACTGTACAGTTTGGACACTTCTTGTTTTTCCCTGTTTCTGATATTACAAGTAATCGTCTTTTGTTTCGTATGTAAATATTTATGAGCGGCAATCAATGTCAAATGCATATATCAAAAATGAAACATTGGACGTTCTTGCAAAACAAAACAGAAAAAGGAAAACAGTTTGAAATTTATTTGTGAAAATGACTTGTATTGATTTTGACGTTAGCCTGTAAATATGCTTTTTTGTACAAGAGGTTGACGTCCTAGTAAGAGAACGTCGCCGAACAAATAGAATTTTTACAATTTGTGAAAAACAACAAAATAGCTATGTGAATAACCCCACTGGGTTCCAACTCTGCTATTGCCTTTATGTCCTCGAGCATCTCATAACTTCGCTACTTGGTTGAAGGTGGATCAGACTGATTGGTGTCGTTCGAGCTTGATAGTCGATACCGAAGTCTGGTCGTAAGGTGATCCAATGAGACATAGTGTTACGCTTTAATCCCTAACTTTTGCCTGGACCGCCCTTTCGGGTTTTCAGTCCACCGGGATACCCTTTTTTGCCCAAGCCGCCTTTTTAGGTTTTCGACTTGCCGGGTGTACAGATTTTTTTCATTTTCATCCCTTATTTTTGCCCGAACCCTTTTGGTTCGCCGGGAAGCCCTTATTTTTTCCTATGCAAGTCAACCTAGCGGGTCTTTGATTATGCGTAGTATCTTTTCACTATGTCTGCATTGATGGGGTGAGGAAGGTCGTCACCATCCATGGTGGTTAGAATTATAGCTCCTCATGAGAAAATGTTCTTAACCACAAATGGCCCTTCGTACGTAGGGGTCCATTTGCCCCTGGGATCACCTTGTGGCAGTATTATGCGCTTGATAACCAGGTCCCCAACTTGATACTCTTGTCGTCTATCTTTCTTTTTAAATGCCTTGATCATCCGTTTTTGATACGTTTGACCATGACAAATAGCAGTAAGTCTCTTTTCGTCGATTAAGTTCAGCTGATCAAGCCGGGTCTGAATCCAGTCATCTTCGCTCAAATCTGCATCCTTCATAATCCGAAGAGAGGGTATCTGAACTTCAATGGGCAAGACTGCTTCCATGCCATATACCAAGGAATAGGGTGTTGCCCCTATTGATGTTCATGCTGAGGTACGGTACCCATGAGGAGCAAATGGTAACATCTCGTGCCAGTCTTTGTATGTCACCGTCATCTTCTGCACAATCTTCTTAATGTTTTTATTAGCCGCTTCTACAGCCCCATTCATCTTCGGCCGGTAAGGAGAAGAGTTGTGATGTTGTATCTTGAACTGCTTGCAGAGCTCGGTGATCATCTTATTGTTGAGATTTGTACCATTGTCCGTAATGATCCTCTTTGGTACACCATATCGACAGATCAGGTTGTGCCGAATGAACCGTGCCACGACGTTCTTGGTTACGGTAGCAAAGGAAGACGCTTCAACCCACTTTGTAAAGTAATCAATAGCTACCAAGATGAAACGATGCCCGTTAGATACCGTAGGTCTGATCTCGCCGATCATATCGATGCCCCACATTGCAAAAGGCCACGGAGCAGTCAAGACGTTCAGAGGAACTGGAGGTATGTGCACTTTATCAGCATAGACTTGGCACTTATGACAGGTCCAAGAATGCTGATAACAGTCTGATTCCATTGTAGACCAATAATATCCTGCCCGAAGGATCTTCTTTTCCATGGTGTGTCCACTGGAATGAGTTCCGAAAGTACCTTCATGTAACTCTATCATAATCCTTTCTGCTTCGTTCTTATCCATACATCGCAGTAAGATTGAATCATGATTACGCTTGTAAAGAATGCCATTGCTGATGAAGAACTTCGCCGCGAATCTCCTCAGAAACTTCTTATCATTAACAGATGCACCCTCGGGGTATTCCTGAGCTTCAAGATACCTCTTCACCTCATGAAACCAGGGTTTATCAGCTACCTCTTCAGTCTTAATATCACAGCAATGTGAAGGCTCGTCCAACCTCTCAATGGTAATCTGGGGAGCTTCATTGTCCCGTTTGACCTTTAACATAGAATACATCGTAGCTAGCGCGTCCGCCAACTGATTCTCCTCTCTAAGGAAGTGTTCAAAGGTTATCTCCTCGAAGTGCGGAAGCAATGTCAACACATACTCCTTGTAAGGAATAAGATTTGGGTGTTTCGTATCCCACTCGCCTTTGATCTGACTGATCATGAGAGCGGAATCTCCGAATACACTTAAGTACTTAATCCTTAGGTCAATAGCTGCTCGAAGACCCATAATGCACGCTTCATACTCCACCATGTTGTTGGTGCAGTTGAAACATAGTCGGGCGGTGAACGGAGTATGAGAGCCTTCAGGAGATATGATCATGGTGCCAATTCCATTACCCAAAGCGTTTGAGGCTCCATCAAAGTACATAGACCATCGGGATCCCTCCTCAGGTCCTTCATCCGGTCCAGGTGTCTCACAGTCAGTCACTAACATGATGTTCTCATCCGGGAATTCAAAGTTCATAGACTGGTAACCGTCCACTGCCTGATATGCCAAATGATCTGCCAACACACTTCCCTTGATTGCCTTCTGGGTCGTGTATTGGATGTCATACTCAGTCAAGATCATCTTCCATCTTGCTATTCTTCTGGACAAGGCAGGCTTTTCAAATATATACTTGATTGGATCCATCTTTGATATCAACAGAGTAGTATGAGTCAGCATATACTGTCTCAGCCGGCGATCAGCCCATGCCAAAGCGCAACAAGTTTTCTCAAGCAACGAGTATCGAGTCTCGCAGTCGGTAAACTTTTTGCTAAGGTAGTAAATAGCATGCTCTTTTCGGCCAGACTCGTCATGCTGCCCCAGCACGCACCCCATTGAATTGTCGAGTATTGTCAAGTATAAGATCAAAGGTCTTCCTTCAACTTGGAGGCATCAGAATAGGTGGCTCTTGGAGATATTCCTTGATCCTTTCGAAAGTGGCTTGACATTCATCATTCCATCTTACCACTTGATCTTTCTTCAGTAACTTGAAGATTGGCTCACAAGTAGCAGTTGGGTGTGAGATGAACCGGGAAATATAGTTCAAAGGTCCCAGAAAGCCTCTGACTTCTTTTTCTGTTCGGGGAGCTTGCATTTCCTGTATAGCCTTCACCTTCGCAGGATCCACTTGAATACCTTTATCACTTACGACGAAACCCAGCAGCTTACCAGATCTCACCCCGAAGGTGCACTTGTTCGGGTTTATCCTTAGTCTGTACAACTTCAACCTATCAAACAACTTCTGAAGATGGTCAAGGTGTTCTTCCTCAGTCTTGGATCTTGCAATCTGTGATCGGTGGATCTGGAACTGACTGTTTAACGCTGGTTCGCGAAATGTCGCGGAAGCAAGAGTCGCCACCGTCTTTTATTTTCTCCAAATGGAAAGGACAAAAGCACAGAAAAATTCCTTATAGAGATTGCTCTCGGTTCGGGAGGTAGATTATAGAAAGGGAAGGTGTTAGCACCCTTTCTATCCATGGTTATCCATGGGCTCTTAGATACTTGCTCATTTGTGTTTTCAAAAATGGTTTGTTTTCTTTTCAACTATGGGTTTTAAAAAAGTTTCTTTGAAAATTCCAGTTCGACTCTTGTATCGGTCCTCAAGAGTGTTTGAAAATTTGCTTTCGAAAGCTTTTTGAAAAGGTGTCGGTGTGAAAAGTATTTTTTGATTTGTTTTTGAAATTAGAGCAAGTATCTAGAGTCGTCTACCTACCCTAAGGAATTCGTCTGTGTAAATGTCCTTTAAAGTAGTGCCATCCCACCATTGAGAGGTAGGTAGCACCACTGTTGGAGGTGTTCGGGTCAATTCGAGGTTCGGGACATGGTGATCACCAGAGCAATAGGAAGACACCTTAGAAGCTACCCTCATGCCAGGTTCCTGGATCATGAGGACTTACTAAGACATCCTCTACTCGACGATCACCTTTCGAGGCAAGGCAACAGTGAGGCGTACCCTAGGGGTGGTGTGTGATTCGTGTGTCGGATTCAGATATTCTTGCCTTTTCATGTTATGGGTGATCTAGCGTTTGTTTTTATTTAATCATTCATTCTTGCATGCATTTATTTAACAGTTAAAATATTGCGAGAAATAAAAGTTCTAAAGCTATTACAAAAGGCGCGGGTCCACATCGCCAAAATTTCCAGAACCCGATTTGACAGAAAATAAATAAAGAACTAAAGTGCGAGAAATATAAAATGTCCGAGTTACATGGCTTTGGGAGAATTACATAAATATTTAAAAGAAGGAATAAATAAAATGTGCGAATTGAATTAAAATTGAAAACGAGGGCGTTGGACCCTTTTGAAGTTAAATTGAAATTAAAAATTAATTAATTATTTATTGAAATAAAAGAAGTGTTTTTTAGGTTTTTTTGTATTTATGAAATAAGAAAATTAAAATTAAAATTAAAAGAAACCCTAATTCTAAGTTATTTTTAATTATTTGAGAAAAATGTTAAAGTTTAACTTAATTTACTAAAGAATTTATGTACATGTTTATTTACAAAATAAATTAGTAATTAATAATAATAATAATGATGAGAAAATTATTTATTAAAAAAATGATGAAAAAGTTAAAAAACCTAATTTCTACATATTTAATTTATTAAGAAAAATATTAAAGTTTTGAAACCTAAATTAATCTAATTAATTGTTTTTACAAAAATAATAATAGTAAAATTAATATTAATAAAATAAACATTTTTTTGATTTTTCTGTATTTTATATTTATTATGAAAATTATTTTATGGAATTAAAAGAAAACAATTAAAAAACAATTAAAAGAATAAAAAGGAAAAACAAATAAAAATTAAAAATTGAGCAAACCATAGGGGGTGTCTGGCCCAAGGGGAGGTTTTTTGAAGTATTGACTCCTGAGTACCGTGGTCTGCATTCTTTGGCCATTGGATTGAGTTTCATGCATAAGTTGTTCTACTTTGGCCATTTGGCTTTTGGCCATTTGTGTTCTGGCCTCAACGTTCCTTAATCTTCTCAGGATGTCTGTCTCGCCACGTATTGGTGTCATGTGTAAAATGTTCTGTTTTGGCCATTTGGCTTTTGGCTTTTGGCCATTTGGCTTTTGGCCTCAACGTTCCTTAATGAACCTGCATGGGATCCTGTCTAAATCTGCAACCTCATGAACACATTAAATAAAATCATAAAAATTCAAATAAAACCAACATATGAAGAAATTTAATGTTTAGGCACAATATGGCATGTATGAATGATTATACCCTTTTGATCATGGAGATCAAATCAACCTTACCCTTACTGGAAAGTAGTGACATGAATGCTTTTATGTCCTTTGGATCATGGAGATCAAGCCAGCCTTACCCTTACTGAAGAAGTAATAAGATGTTGGTTTGTAACTGAGATGGCTTGTTTGTAGTGAGAGAGAGATTTGTAATAAGGATTTCAAGGTTTTATGGTTCTTGAAAGAGTTTGATATTCTGACAGTGTTGTGGCAAGGTTTTTTTCTCTCTTTTTCTCCTCTTCTCTGGTTTGTGTGAAAAGAAGATGATTATATAATGGAAATTAGGGTAAAGAAAATGGGCTTTGAATGTGCAATTGGGCCTCCAATGTTCACTTGAATTCGTCACTTTCCAGGCTAAATCGCAGGGACTTAAGTGCATTTTTTGAAGTTGAAATGTGAAAACAAAATGTAGCCGACATCGAGAACTAACTCCTGTCCGAAAATTGACTCAATCGGATAAACGGTGAATTAGTTATGAATTTTTGAAGTTTCAGCTCAGACAAACTTATTTTGGGCTCCAGTGTCGACTCTGACACGTTCTTCAATAAAAAACTGGTATTGATCGGTGCATAATTTAGTCTCGACTTTTGAAGAAAAGTTGTAGATCTATGAGTCAGTGACCTTGTGTAAAAATATGAGCCCAATCCGATAAAAATTGACCGAGTTATGAATTTTCGAAGTTTCGGCTCAGATGAAATAATATTCAGCATTCAGGATTTTCAGCGTGTCACGCACTCTGAGCAAAAACCGAAGGCCTTTTGAATACCGTTTGAACTCAATACCTTCTGTGAAAATGTAGCCAACTCAATTTGTGAAATTTTGGCGCCAGAACCAGCTCGATATGATGAAAATCGACCAAGTTATGATTTTTTGAACATGACACAAATAAACTTCTGTCACAAATTTTCTGCACGAAAATACTTGATAAATCCACATTTTTGAAGACCTTCTGATCGAAATTGGCTTCCAGCCGTGAGAGATGAAAACGTAGATAATGTCAAGACGGAATTTTGGCCACCGGAACGGGTTCAAAAAGAGTCACGATCTTAAAGTTATGAATTTTTTAGCGCGTAAAAACTGCACTTTCAGCATATTTTTTCACCATATTTCTTCGAGAAAACTCACATATTCGGATACCTTCTTTAAAGAATTGACTCTTGAGCCGAATCTGAATTTGAGAATACGTTATCAGAGATATCTTGGCGAAAGAATACCTGAATATGACGCGTCGGGTTGGACTTGTGAATTTTTCTTGAAATATTTTGAGAAATATGGGAGGGCAAATTTTGGGGTACAACAGTTGCCCCTGTTCAATCTTCTTAGACCTGAGGAGGCAGATTGGCTGACGTGCCTTTCGTAATCCGAAGGTGGAAGATGATTGAACACTAGAGTGCCCAGAAATTTGCGCTCACATAGTAGCGTGATGGTGAGAATGGGCTTATAGATGCCATTTGGAGATTTGATGGATAAGATGATGGGCTTATAGATGCCATGCTAAGAGATGATGGAAGGTGGATGGGCTTATAAATGCCATCTGGATGTTGATCGCGTAAGAGATTCCTTAGCGAGGACCTGTGTACCTGCAAAAGAAAAAATGAGTACCTGTCATGTTGCAGGAGCTGGTCTTCAGATGCTTTGTATAGGTGTGTCCTGACTGGTTACAGGAGCTGAATCTGGAGCTTCAAACGGTGATGAATGAACCAGGGATGGTTACTACCTCAACAGGAACGGTGAGAGAACCTTGGATGACTTTAACCTCAACAGCAATCGTTGAGAAAATCTTGGGATGATTACTACCTCCGCAGTATCGGGGAGAGAACCACAGGCGACTACAACCTCAACAGCAATCATTGAGAGAATCTTGGATAACTTCACTTCAACAACAATCATTGAGCGAAATCTGGGATTACCACCTCCGCAGTATCGGGGAGAGAACCATAGGCGACTACAACCTCAATAGCAATCATTGAGAGAATCTTGGATAACTTCACTTCAACAGCAATCATTGAGCGAAATCTGGGATTACCACCTCCGCAGTATCGGGGAGAGAACCATAGGCGACTACAACCTCAATAGCAATCATTGAGAGAATCTTGGATAACTTCACTTCAACAGCAATCATTGAGCGAAATCTGGGATTACCACCTCCGCAGTATCGGGGAGAGAACCATAGGCGATTACAACCTCAATAGCAATCATTGAGAGAATCTTGGATAACTTCACTTCAACAGCAATCATTAAGTGAAATCTGGGATTACCAACTCCGTAGTATCGGGGAGAGAACCATAGGCGACTACAACCTCAATAGCAAATATTGAGAGAATCTTGGATAACTTCACTTCAACAGCAATCATTGAGCGAAATCTGGGATTACCAACTCCGCAGTATCGGGGAGAGAACCATAGGCGACTACAACCTCAATAGCAAATATTGAGAGAATCTTGGATAACTTCAACCTCAACAGCAATCGTTGAGCGAAACCTGGGATTACCACCTCCGCAGTATCGGGGAGAGAACCATAGATAACTTCTACTAAGTCTTTATCAGGAAAATCTGTTTGGGGTCGATTTAACTGGACCAGAGAAGGCCTTTGACTGGATAAGAAATCTTTGGAGTCGATTTAACTGAACCGGTCTAGGTCTTGGAGTCTTCAAAAGAGAAACCTTTAGGAGTCGGTTTAACTAGACCAGAGAAGGCCTTTGACTGGATAATAACCAGGAAAATCTTTGGAGTCGATTTAACTGAACCAGACAAGGTCTTGGAGTCTTCAACTGAGTCTTCAAAAGAGAAACCTTTAGGAGTCGGTTTAACTAGACCAGAGAAGGCATTTGACTGGATAATAACCAGGAAAATCTTTGGAGTCGATTTAACTGAACCAGACAAGGTCTTGGAGTCTTCAATTGAGTCTTCAAAAGAGAAACCTTTAGGAGTCGGTTTAACTAGACCAGAGAAGGCCTTTGACTGGATAATAACCAGGAAAATCTTTGGAGTCGATTTAACTGAACCAGACAAGGTCTTGGAGTCTTCAACTGAGTCTTCAAAAGAGAAACCTTTAGGAGTCGGTTTAACTAGACCAGAGAAGGCCTTTGACTGGATAATAACCAGGAAAATCTTTGGAGTCGATTTAACTGAACCAGACAAGGTCTTGGAGTCTTCAACTGAGTCTTCAAAAGAGAAACCTTTAGGAGTCGGTTTAACTAGACCAGAGAAGGCCTTTGACTGGATAATAACCAGGAAAATCTTTGGAGTCGATTTAACTGAACCAGACAAGGTCTTGGAGTGTAGCTTGAGAACTTAACTGGATCTTTCTTGAAAGGTAAAGGTCAGTCATATGCAATGCATGACATGGGTCAAGCAATGATGTTCTCAACATAAATGAGATTTGTAAGATACGATGCGTATATGCATGCTATAATGTATGGAAGCGTGATGTTTATGAATGTATGTTTTTGTCTAGGAAAGTAAATCCTTGACGGGTGCCGGGAAGTCACTCCTGGGCTGATGTTGGCAAGTAGATCTTTGCTTCCGCTGGGGATGATAGTTGCAAGAATACCAGTAGGAGGAGATAACTCCGTTGGGGAATATACTTGGCGAATGGATAACTCTGCGGGGAGAAAAGTACTCTAGCGATCTTGCTGGGAAACAAAACTCTGTGGGGAGAGAGGTACTTTGCTGGAATGTTGATAATAACTTGCTGGGGATACCCTTGTTGTGTTGGAAGTGCTGATAGACTTCGCTGGGGATAAGAAAGAATTGTGCTGACGACGACCTTTCTGTGGCTTTTGGCTGAGGATAACCCAGTTATATCCTGGTAGGGAAATAACTCTTTGAATAAAGCCGGGAGACGCGTTCGTGCTCTGCGAGGATAAGCTTCCAGAATCTACTGGGGATAAGCTTACTGCTTGGGGAGATGGATTCCAACTTTCCTGAGGAAACTGGATTGGACTCTCCTGGGGAAGTTTTGAGTTGTATCGGGGAAGTGACTCCTTTGAATGTTTGATATACCGTCGGGGAACAATCTTTAGGTCCAGACTGCCGGGGATGCTTGTTAAGGCTGTATGCTGCTGGGGAATGTTGAGATCTGCTGGAGGATACCCGACTTCTTTAAGGTTTGATAATATAGCTTGGCTTGAGGAGAGTACACTGTCTTGCTGACTTACTCTCTGGGGAATTAAGATGTCTGGTTATGTTCTTCAGCTGAACCTACCTGGATACCTTGGAGGATAGAACAATTAGATCACTTAGACCACTTATTATTGCCCCTGTTTCTGAGGTGGGAGGCACCTGTGGGGTGCTGATAGTTGTTGATAGACAAACCTTTTTCTGGTAAGCACGTGACAAGATACTGGGACATAGTCGTACGCTTTTGATCCCTAATTTTTGCCTGGACCGCCCTTTCGGGTTTTCAGTCCACCGGGATACCCATTTTTGCCCAAGCCGCCTTTTCAGGTTTTCGACTTGCCGGGTGTACAGATTTTTTCATTTCATCCCTTCATTTTGCCCGAACCCTTTTGGTTCGCCGGGAAGCCCTTATTTTTGCCTAGGTATGTCAACCTAGCGGGTCTTTGATTTTGCGTAGTATCTTTTCGACTATGTCCACGTTCTCAGAGTGTAGGGAGTTGCCCCTGTTAGAAGTGTTTTGTCATGCCCCAGAAGGTGTTTGATCAGGCAAGATTCGTTGCTGGAGTGCCCCAAGTGACTCAGGCGGAGATTTGCCCCAGGCTGTTTAGCCTTTGAGAGATTCTCCTAATCTTGATTGGATTGCCCCATGATCATTGGACCATGATCAGGTTGTGCCCCTTGATTGGAAGTACTTCTGTTCATTAGGCATTCGTCGTGCGAATTTCTATGCTGTTCAAATATGCAAACAAAGTTATGTTAAAAATGCAAAGCCTATGTCTGTCTTGAAGATTTTGAAAATGCATTCTCTTTCATAAAACAAGTGAATGTTTGTAAAACGTGATGTCAATTCCGTATTTACCGTAGGCCTTAAGGAGTCAGGATACCTTTCGTACCAGTATGCTTTCGAACTAACCCATGCTTCAGCTAGGACTTTTAAGGGTTGTAACGTGGCTTGGTTCACGGTTTAAGAAACAAAGGATAAAGGCTCGAATTTTATTTGTACCCACCCGCTCTTCGTGATGTTCTCCAAACCTAAACTCAGTTGATCATACGTTAGACCTTGTTTGAGTCTTTGCTCTGATTTTCCGGTGATGATTCGGATGTTGATAACTTACTTTGAATAGGCAGTCATTCCTTTTTTGTTGAGGGTTTGTAAGACCTCTTTCTTGATTTTTGTTATCCCTTTCTTTTTTTGCCTGAACTGTTTCCTTTTTTGGAATTACAGTCAGCGGGATGCCCCAGTTTTGTAAGTCTCCTTCATGGGTTTTGACTTAATGGGCTTTTTATTTTTTTGAGATAATGACTGCCTTTCTTTATTGATTATTCGGAACCATCACTGTCTTTCTTCGTTTTGTGAGGACTTCTTTGGTGCCATTTGTTATGCACTTGGATCAACTGAGAGACTACCCTGCCCCAGGTCATGATTAAGGGTTTTAAATTTCGCAAAGAAAAACTCATACTTCTTTGGCTCAGAGGGGTTGACGAGGGATTATCATCCTTATAACTCCAGTGTTTAGGATTTGAAACAATGCCTGTACCTCATCAGCGGGGTCTGTTCAAAAGCATACTGTAAATTGTGGTATCGTTTTCGTCATCCTCCCTCAAGAGGCTTAGAATTATTAGTCAAGAGTTGATCATCAGAAAAAATATGAAAATAATTTGCGTATAGTGAATACGAATATATTGTTTCAAAACAGACATATGCGATGCATTGATGAAATAACAACGTTTGATATGAATGGAATGTTTGAACAATCAAAAGAAAATTACAACTTGAAAGATTTTAATGAACAAAAATTTCTCAATCCTAGCCATGTTTTGGCAAGGGAGCAGTGATCACATTGGGAGTCTCAGGTACTTCAAATTGAACCTCTCCGGCGTCGATCATGTCTTGAATCTTGTTCTTGAGAGGCCAGCAGTTGTCCGTAGTATGCCCCGGGCTATTAGAATGGTATGCGCACCTATCGTTGGGATGATAGTTAGGAGCAGAAGTGTTTGGATTCCGGAGAGGAGCCCTTAAGGTGATCAGCCCTGCCTCCAACATCTGTTGTAGTGCTTGATCCAGCGACATGTTGATCTTGGTGAACTGCCTCTTAGGCTTGTCTGGTTTGCTCTGATCAGCCCGTTGTTCTGGGCGAGGTCGTTGTTGGACCTGTGAAGTAATAGCAGTTTGGAGAGGCCCAAACCTTTGACTTCTTGGAAGTTGATTAATGACTGGGTCCCTGTCTTGGGCTGGTTGCTTAATGTCTTGATGAAGCTGACTGATCATGGCCCTCAGCTCTCCTTGCTCCTGAGCTAAACCTTGAATAAGTGCCCTTTGCCCCAGCATCTGGGTTTTCAATGTGTCCACCTCAGCTTGTAGACGTTTCAGCTGTTCGTCCTTGTCATCTTCAGGACTCTTTCTGATCAAATTCCCCATGAGGAGTGTCCTCAACTCTTCCTGCCCCTTGGATAGACTTAGGAAGATCTTTTTGAACTGAGTCTCTTGAGTGTGAAGGTCCTGGTTATCTTGTTGGGAAGTCATTGCTGAAATAAACAGCGAGAAAGGTAAGTGACCTGCAACAAAGATACCTGTTATGTAATGATGTGTATGACATGCATGTAATTTTTTCAAGGACCTCGCGGGATAAACAAGAAAATTTGTTAGAATTTGGTTCCGGTAGCTTGATTGAAGGAACTTCATGTTGTTAAGGGTCCTTCTTCAAAGGGTCAAAGGCTCACCATATCCAGTGGGTCATAGCCCCTGACAACTTTGGCTAGAGGAAAATAAATCCTCTTTGCCCCTTGCTGGATGTTTGATTTATCATGACCTGCATCACAAGCCCTTGAGATCCTTGAAATGGGTTAGGATGTATGCAATGGTATGATGTCATGATGCATGGGGTAATATGAATAAACCCTGTTATGAGCCCTTATTAAGGACTATAAAGAGAAACCTGCAAGAAACTCAAGTAAAACCTGTCATGAGTCCCAATTAAGGACTAAAAAACAAAACCTACAAGAGCCTTAGTACACTCTGTTATGAGTCCTAGTTAAGGACTATGAACAAAACCTGCAAGATACGTAGTACACTCTGTTATGAGTCCTAGTTAAGGACTATGAACAAAACCTGCAAGTAGTTCATGTGTCAGATAACAAGCATGCAAGTAGTCAAGTTGGAAGGCACACAAGTCACACAAGAGAAACCCTTAGAGTTCAGGCCAACATGGGGTCTGGATATTACCCTCTTGAAGTTGGTGGGTTCATACCTGTCCTATCAAAGTAACCGGGTTCTTAGAGGATCCCAATATCATTGACTACCCTCAATCGGTCATAACTCCAGCATCGCAATCTTTTCTTGCGGCCAGAACCATCACGAGAGTTTAGCCTCAATGGGCGTAGCATACTGCTACTGTTCTATTGGCCAAGTTGTGTCATTTAAGGTTCTAAGGTTGTTGGTGCTTAATGACTCCTCAGAAGACCCATATTCTCCTCGTTGCAACACAAGGGATATCGGTACAGACCAAGGTGCCACACCAACGTAGCCACTGCTTCACCCGTGTCGGTCTACGCCGGACAGGTCCCTCACAGCTTATGCTACCTAAACAGGGTATCCCCAGATCCGGGTTAGGATCTATGTAACTCCCATGCAACCCACAAATTTAAAGCAGACAAGTCAATACAATTGAAAACACAGTTATGAACTAACCCTAAGGTACACCTCACTTTAAGTTTTTGTCCCCAGCAGAGTCGCCAGTTCTGTGATCGGTGGATCTGGAACTGACTGTTTAACGCTGGTTCGCGAAATGTCGCGGAAGCAAGAGTCGCCACCGTCTTTTATTTTCTCCAAATGGAAAGGACAAAAGCACAGAAAAATTCCTTATAGAGATTGCTCTCGGTTCGGGAGGTAGATTATAGAAAGGGAAGGTGTTAGCACCCTTTTTATCCATGGTTATCCATGGGCTCTTAGATACTTGCTCATTTGTGTTTTCAAAAATGGTTTGTTTGCTTTTCAACTGTGGGTTTTAAAAAAGTTTCTTTGAAAATTCCAGTTCGACTCTTGTATCGGTCCTCAAGAGTGTTTGAAAATTTGCTTTCGAAAGCTTTTTGAAAAGGTGTCGGTGTGAAAAGTATTTTTTGATTTGTTTTTGAAATTAGAGCAAGTATCTAGAGTCGTCTACCTACCCTAAGGAATTCGTCTGTGTAAATGTCCTTTAAAGTAGTGCCATCCCACCATTGAGAGGTAGGTAGCACCACTGTTGGAGGTGTTCGGGTCAATTCGAGGTTCGGGACATGGTGATCACCAGAGCAATAGGAAGACACCTTAGAAGCTACCCTCATGCCAGGTTCCCGGATCATGAGGACTTACTAAGACATCCTCTACTCGACGATCACCTTTCGAGGCAAGGCAACAGTGAGGCGTACCCTAGGGGTGGTGTGTGATTCGTGTGTCGTATTCAGATATTCTTGCCTTTTCATGTTATGGGTGATCTAGCGTTTGTTTTTATTTAATCATTCATTCTTGCATGCATTTATTTAACAGTTAAAATATTGCGAGAAATAAAAGTTCTAAAGCTATTACAAAAGGCGCGGGTCCACATCGCCAAAATTTCCAGAACCCGATTTGACAGAAAATAAATAAAGAACTAAAGTGCGAGAAATATAAAATGTCCGAGTTACATGGCTTTGGGAGAATTACATAAATATTTAAAAGAAGGAATAAATAAAATGTGCGAATTGAATTAAAATTGAAAACGAGGGCGTTGGACCCTTTTGAAGTTAAATTGAAATTAAAAATTAATTAATTATTTATTGAAATAAAAGAAGTGTTTTTTAGGTTTTTTTGTATTTATGAAATAAGAAAATTAAAATTAAAATTAAAAGAAACCCTAATTCTAAGTTATTTTTAATTATTTGAGAAAAATGTTAAAGTTTAACTTAATTTACTAAAGAATTTATGTACATGTTTATTTACAAAATAAATTAGTAATTAATAATAATAATAATGATGAGAAAATTATTTATTAAAAAAATGATGAAAAAGTTAAAAAACCTAATTTCTACATATTTAATTTATTAAGAAAAATATTAAAGTTTTGAAACCTAAATTAATCTAATTAATTGTTTTTACAAAAATAATAATAGTAAAATTAATATTAATAAAATAAACATTTTTTTGATTTTTCTGTATTTTATATTTATTATGAAAATTATTTTATGGAATTAAAAGAAAACAATTAAAAAATAATTAAAAGAATAAAAAGGAAAAACAAATAAAAATTAAAAATTGAGCAAACCATAGGGGTGTCTGGCCCAAGGGGAGGTTTTTTGAAGTATTGACTCCTGAGTACCGTGGTCTGCATTCTTTGGCCATTGGATTGAGTTTCATGCATAAGTTGTTCTACTTTGGCCATTTGGCTTTTGGCCATTTGTGTTCTGGCCTCAACGTTCCTTAATCTTCTCAGGATGTCTGTCTCGCCACGTATTGGTGTCATGTGTAAAATGTTCTATTTTGGCCATTTGGCTTTTGGCCATTTGGCTTTTGGCCTCAACGTTCCTTAATGAACCTGCATGGGATCCTGTCTAAATCTGCAACCTCATGAACACATTAAATAAAATCATAAAAATTCAAATAAAACCAACATATGAAGAAATTTAATGTTTAGGCACAATATGGCATGTATGAATGATTATACCCTTTTGATCATGGAGATCAAATCAACCTTACCCTTACTGGAAAGTAGTGACATGAATGCTTTTATGTCCTTTGGATCATGGAGATCAAGTCAGCCTTACCCTTACTGAAGAAGTAATAAGATGTTGGTTTGTAACTGAGATGACTTGTTTGTAGTGAGAGAGAGATTTGTAATAAGGATTTCAAGGTTTTAGGATTCTTGAAAGAGTTTGATATTCTGACAGTGTTGTGGCAAGGTTTTTTTCTCTCTTTTTCTCCTCTTCTCTGGTTTGTGTGAAAAGAAGATGATTATATAATGGAAATTAGGGTAAAGAAAATGGGCTTTGAATGTGCAATTGGGCCTCCAATGTTCACTTGAATTCGTCATTTTCCAGGCTAAATCGCAGGGACTTAAGTGCATTTTTTGAAGTTGAAATGTGAAAACAAAATGTAGCCGACATCGAGAACTAACTCCTGTCCGAAAATCGACTCAATCGGATAAACGGTGAATTAGTTATGAATTTTTGAAGTTTCAGCTTAGACAGACTTATTTTGGGCTCCAGTGTCGACTCTGACATGTTCTTCAATAAAAAACTGGTATTGATCGGTGCATAATTTGGTCTCGACTTTTGAAGAAAAGTTGTAGATCTATGAGTCAGTGACCTTGTGTAAAAATATGAGCCCAATCCGATAAAAATTGACCGAGTTATGAATTTTCGAAGTTTCGGCTCAGATGAAATAATATTCAGCATTCAGGATTTTCAGCGTGTCACGCACTCTGAGCAAAAAACGAAGGCCTTTTGAATACCGTTTGAACTCAATACCTTCTGTGAAAATGTAGCCAACTCAATTTGTGAAATTTTGGCGCCAGAACCAGCTCGATATGATGAAAATCGACCAAGTTATGATTTTTTGAACATGACGCAAATAAACTTCTGTCACAAATTTTCTGCACGAAAATACTTGATAAATCCACATTTTTGAAGACCTTCTGATCGAAATTGGCTTCCAGCCGTGAGAGATGAAAACGTAGATAATGTCAAGACGGAATTTTGGCCACCGGAACGGGTTCAAAAAGAGTCACGATCTTCAAGTTATGAATTTTTTAGCGCGTAAAAACTGCACTTTCAGCATATTTTTTCACCATATTTCTTCGAGAAAACTCACATATTCGGATACCTTCTTTAAAGAATTGACTCTTGAGCCGAATCTGAATTTGAGAATACGTTATCAGAGATATCTTGGCGAAAGAATACCTGAATATGACGCGTCGGGTTGGACTTGTGAATTTTTCTTGAAATATTTTGAGAAATATGGGAGGGCAAATTTTGGGGTACAACACAATCATATCGTCAACATATACCTCAATCACATGATGAATCATGTCATGGAACAAAGTGACCATGGCATGCTGATATGTTGCCCCAGCATTCTTCAATCCGAAAGGCATGACCTTGTATCAAAAGGTACCCCATTTAGTAACAAAGGTTGTCTTATCCATGTCTTCGGGAGCCATCTTAATCTGATTATAACCGGAGAAACTGTCCATAAAGGAGAAGACCTTATGTTGTGCGGTATTGTCAACCAGAACATTGATATGAGGCAGGGGAAATCATCCTTGGGGCTTGCCCGGTTCAGATCCCTATAGTCAACACACATTCGAACCTTACCATCTTTCTTCGGCACCGGAACCACGTCGGCTACCCATTGCAGGTAAGAAGTAACTGCTAGAAAATCGGCATCAAACTGTTTCATAACTTCAGCCTTGATTTTCTCAGACATCTCCGAGCGCATTCCACGGACTTTCTGTTTCACTGGAGGACAGTCTTCCTTGGTAGGCAATCGGTGAACCACGATATCAGTATCTAACCCAGGCATATCTTCATAAGACCATGAAAAGATCTCAACATAGTCACGCAGCATTTGAATCAACCGTTGCTTAACACTAGCTTCCAGATTTGCACCGACCTTGACCTCTTTCTTGTCCTCTTCTGTACCCAGATTCACTGTTTCCACCGGCTCTTCATGCGGCTGTATGGCCCTCTCTTCCTGAAGTAACAATCTAGAAAGTTCACCAGGAACTTCGCAATTATCTTCACCTTCGTCCTCGGCTTGGTTGATCGGACTTTCGAAGTCATAATTGGCAGTAGCAGAGTCGTTATCAGTGGGATCCAGAGTGGATGTAGACCTGTATATGTGAGTGTGTGTAAAATAGCTATTTTGCAAGATAGAAAATAAAAACAAGGAGCGCAAAATTTGAATATGCAAGAAAACGTCCAATGCTTTTATTAATGATATATGGAAATGACACACATAAAGCCCTCACAAACAAAGCCACGATGTCTCGGGTAAGGCACCGGGCCGTAAAGTTTAAAATTGTCTGTTACAAATTCAAAACAAAAGTCTTATTACTGTGTAATAAAAGAAACATGCATGGATTTTGTAACCGACCAATTGCTCAAGCCACCATCAATAGTCGGGTAAACCCATCTGTCAATATCAAACTCTTCATCATCATCCCCAATAGCATTTACTCCTGCATCATGTTTCGGCATAGGAGTCGTTATGACATTAGGCTTCTCCGGTGCTTCAAATTCAATCTCCTTAGCTTCAATCAAATCCTGTACCTTATTCTTCAAAACCTAGCAATTATTCGTATCATGCCCTGGGCTATCAGAGTGATAAGCACAGCGGGCATTTGGATTATACAGCGGTGAGGTGGTGTTGGGATTCTTCAGAGCTTCCCTCAGAGTCGCCAAATTAGTCTTCAACAGCTGCGGAAGAATTTGAGATAAAGACATGCTGAGCCGAGTAAACTGTCTTTGAGGCCTCTCTGCCCTTGGCTGATTGTTGCATTGTGTGGTAACAGTTGGTCTTGAAATAACTACCGCATTAACTGCTTGGCGGCGCTCGGGTCGACTTTGGTTCCTAGAGCTGTAAACTGCACTAGACTCTTTCTTGAAGGGCTTCTTCTCGGTACTTGATGAAACACCTTTCTGTAACTTGCCGCTCTTGATATCGGCTTCAATTCTCTCCCCAGTCATAATTAACTCAGTAAAACCTGATGATGAACTTCCGATCAGATGGTTGAAATACGGACCAGACAAGGTCCCCAAAACCATATCCACCAACTCCCTGTCAGCCAGAGGGGGTTGGAATCTACCAGCAAGATCTCTCCACTTCTGAGCGTAATCTTTAAAACCTTCGCTCTCACCCATAGACATACCCTGAAGTTGGGTACGCGTGGGAGCAAGGTCGGCATTATATTGGTACTGCTTGTAAAAAGCAGCAGCAAGGTCCTCCCAATTACGGATGTTAGCTCCTTCTAGCTGATAGAACCACTCCAGTTGAGTCCCTGAAAGACTATCTTGAAAAAAATGGATCCAAAGGTTCCTGTCAGCGGTATATGGCTGAATCTTTCTAACATACGAATGGAGGTGTAGCTTTGGGCAGGAGACCCCGTCGTATTTGGCAAAGACTGGCGCTTTGAACTTGTGGGGAATCACCACCCCAGATTCTAGACCCAAATCACCAAAGTCCAATCCAGGTATCTTCTGGATCTCCATCGCACTTAACCGGTCTTCAAGCTGCTTATACCTATCCTTAGCCGGAGGATACTGGTCTTCGTCAAAGTCAGTCTCATTGTCAGAAACAACAGGGCTAGGAGCCCTCCTTTCTTCTTGGTTCTCCCCCCTCCAGATGAGTGGGACAGATCAACTTCGTCTCGCAACCTGTTTCCAAACCTATGACCCATGTTCAGAAGGACCGTCTTCTTCTTCTTCTTCTTCTTCTTCTTCTTATCCTTCAAGATAAGAGTCTTCAGATCTTTCTGCCCCTTGGCCAGGTTCATGAACATTTCCTAGAACTGAGTGTTTTGAGCTTGAGGAGCCTTAATAGCTTGATCAGTGGATGTTTCAGCAGACATGATGCTGAAATGAACAGTGAAGAAGATAAGAGACCTGTAAGGGTACCTGTGATGAGGTGCATGGAAATGGAATGCATATGATATGTTTTCAAAGACTTTAGGGAATCAAATTCGTAAACCAAAATGAAACACACTTTTATTAGATTAAAAACTTGAAACAATTTTTGACAAATTCCTTTAAGGCATTACAAAGGGAAAAACTGAAAAGTAAATCAAAACTAAAAATAGTCAAAGACATCAGTGCTCACATGGTCGTTTTCCTTGTGTGCTGACATAGTCGTTGGGGACCTTCTCATTCTCCAGCTGCCTTGTAAGCTTTAGAATCTTCCGCTCCTGCTCATGATACTTTTCTCTGTAAGTATCCCGCTCTTCTCTCAACTGGATCCACGATCTCTTTAATGCCACAATGTCAATAGGCATGTATGGATGGAGGATAGTATGAGGAACCCCTTCTTCATCAGCATTCTCAACAATTACCGGTAAGACAGCTTCGTATGGCATCCCCAGCTTTTGGGCACGGGCCCGAACCCACCGGAGATACGGTTCCATTGGAAGAGAAGTCTTCGCTCCTAGCTCATGCGGATCAGATCTGTTAACCCTATTCCAAGCTCGTATGAATCTGCGGCGATGTCCCTCACTATCCCCTTGGAAGTCAAAGACAATACTCGGAATCAACAACTCATGAGGACCGTCCTTTCTAGCTCGCCCAAACTGTCGCAAGGCCAGACAAGGATTATAGGTGATCCCTCCTCTAATTCTCAAAAAAGGAACATTGGGGTATTCTCCGCACCGGTCGATAACAACTACTTCTTCCATGTCTTTAGTACTCCAAATGATGTCCGTATGAGCCAGGGACATAATTCTGTAGGTCCAACCCATTCCTTCCTTGTTCTTTAAAACAGATTTGGGGAGGTGAGAAATAAACCACCTCGCCAGCAATGGTGCACAACACATAAGGGTTCCCTGTTTCCGAGCAGTACGGGCATAAATAGAATGCAAAATATCACCCAAGAGGGTGGGCACCGGATTACGGGACATGAAGATCTTCATTGCGTTCATGTCGACGAAAGAATCTGAATTAGGAAACAGAACCAGGCCATATATGAGAAATTCTAGGATGTCTTCGAATGCTTGAAAATCCAAACTGTCCCAAAACTGATTAGCCTGATCAATCAAGAACTTAGCTAAGAAGCCTTTTGTCCCACTCCGAGTCTCCCAGTTAGATATTACCTCAGCCTTTGTCAGATGTAGGGCTGTAGAAACATCCTCTGGCCTAAGAGCTATCTCCCAACCTGTAAATGGCGTCTGCTCTAAAATAGAAATACCGAGCAAATTAGAGAACTCATCCAAAGTAGGGACCAACTGGTAGTCTGGGAAGGTGAAGCAGTGGTGCAACGGGTCAAAGAATTGGCACAAGACACTCATCATCTGCTCATCCATCTTAGAAGTGACCAAACCAAGGAGGTGACCGTGTCTTCTGATAAAGGAAGAAGTATCTGGAACTTTAGAAACCAAATCTCTAATCTGAGTAGGAATTTGTACAAAGCTGATCCGAATAGTGTTTCTACGCATAGAGGCCATGACCTACAAAACAGAATAAAGATGAATCCCCTCTGTATTTGAAATGGGTTAGTCTGATGCAAGATGCATGCAATGTCATGATGCATGATGTTATGATAGAAACACAACACAAGTATTCACAGATAGCAAACATGGTAAGGGCAAACAAGTCACACAGTAGCCCTTAGATTTCAGGCTGGCATGGAGTTTAGATATTACCCTCTTTCAGTTTAGTTGGTTCAACCTGTCCTAGTAATAGTAATCGGGTTCTAGAGGATCTCAATATCACTGACCACCCTCGATCGGTCATAATTCCAGTTTGGCAACCTTTTCTTGCGGCCGAAATCATCGCGAGAGTTTGGTCTCAATGAGTGTAGCATACTGCTACTTTTCTATGGCCAAGTTGGTCAATTATAGGTTCTAAGGTCAGTTGGTGCTTAATGACCCCTTAGCTGACCCATATTCTCCTTGTTCCACCATAAGGGATATCGGTACAAACTAAAGTGCCACACCAACGTAGCTACTGCTTCAACCGTATCGGTCTACGTCGTACAGTTCCCTCACAGTCTATTGCTACTTACCTATAAGGTATCCCCAAATTCAGGTTAGGATCTATAGTAACTCCGATTCAAACCCACAAAGATAAAGCATACAAATCAAGCAATTGAAAACAATATGATGAACTATTCCTAAGGTACACCCCACTTATTAATTCCCCAACAGAGTCGCTAGTTCTGTGATACGGTGGGAAGAACTGACTATTTTTGGAATGCTGGTTCGCATTTTTGCGTTTTTTGTTCGCAAAATGTCGCGGTAAGCAAGAGTCGCCACTGTGATCGGTGGAAATAGAACTGACTATTTTGAAATGCTGGTTCGCGAAATGTCACGGTAAGCAAGAGTCACCACCGTCTTTTATTTTCTCCAACAAGGAAAGGACAAAAGCACAGCAAAATTCCTTTTCGAGATGTTTCTCGGTTCGGGAGGTAGATTATAGAAAGGGAAGGTGTTAGCACCCTTTCTATCCGTGGTTATCCACGTGCTCTTAGGTACTTGCTCACTATGTTTTCAAAAATGTTTGATTTTCTTGTGTTTGTGGGTTTTGAAAAAGTTTGTTTTGAAAACTTCTAAGTAACTCTTGTATCAGTCCTCAAGAGTGTATGAAGTATTTGAAAACTTTGTTTGAAAGTGTGAGTGCGAAAAGTTGTTTTTGTTTTTTGAAAGAGCAAGTACCCAGGAGAAATCTACCTACTCAAAAGAAATTAAGCTGTGTAAATGTCCTTTAGACAGTACTATCCCACTATTGAGAAGTAGGTAGCACCGTCATTGGAGTTATTCGGGTCAATTCGATTATAGGGACATGTGTGGTCACCAAAGCAATAGTAGGATGCCTTAGCGGTAACCCTAATGTCCTAGATCCTTTTTTATCCGAGGCAACCGTTTTGAGGCAACTGGATCTTTAGACAGGAGGGCGACCTCTAAAACACCCTATACTTAATGACCACGTCGAGGCAACCAAGTGAGGCGTACCCTAGGAGTGGCATGTGCAGGTGTGTCAGATTTCATGTTAAGTTATCTTGTACATGTATCATGGTGAGCTACGAGTTGATTTTATTTTTCAGGCAAGTCTTTTCATGCATAGTTAACAGTTAATAATTTGCGGAAAGTAAATTGCGGAAAGTAAATCTACGCTATTACAAGGCGTCGGGTATTTACATCGCCAAAAACATAACCCTTGAAAAATAAATGCGAGAAAATAAAAGAAAGCGATAAAAGGGTCCTAATTATCTATTACATCCTCGGAACAGTTACATAAATATGATCAAAATAGGAATCAAGAATAAACATGCGCGAGAAAAATTGAATCGGGAAAAGTCTTAGGGTTTTGACCCTTTTTGAGAAAAGAATGGAATTTTGGTCCTTTTTGCAATTAATTAATATTAAACCTAATTTACTAATTAATTAAATAATTACAAGAAAAAAGTATTTTTTAGTTTTTTAGGCCTTTAATGAAAATAAAATAAAAAGGATTTAAATTGTCAAAAGAAAAAAAAACCTAATTCTAGATTGATTTTATTTATTGTGAAAAAAGTCAAAGTTAACCTAATTAACTAAATTAATTATATTTAGAATTTATTTACAAAAAATAATTAATAGTGAAATTAATAAATAATAAAAATAAATAATATTTTAGGTTTCTGAATTTATTGTGAAAATAATTAATTTGTTAATTAAATACTAATAATAATAATAATTACTAAAAGAATTAAATAGAAATTAAAATATAAAAGAAAAAAAGAATAAAGAAACCAGGGGGTGATGGGCCAGCAAGGAGGTGTGTTAGCAATCTTCAAGCCCAACAACACTCAAGCCCTTCTGACTTTCTTGAATTGTCCAGGCATTGGTTGACTAGGGAACATGGTGTTCATCATCTTTTGGCCACTGGATTGGAATGTGAAGACACATGGCAGGCTGAGGCGTGAGGTTCATGGTGGAACACGTTAGGAATCCTGCATATGATCACATTATGAAAAATAGAAACAAATATTGGGGGACCTGGGATTCGAACCCAGGTCCCAACGCCTATTGAACACCTGGCCAACCACTCCACCAACTTGCACGCTTTGTTATAAGAATAAGAAGACAATATAATATATAAAAATTAATAAATATGCTGAAACACAAAACAAGCGCGCGTTTTATTTGAACCATCCAATGATACGCTTACACGCCTTCATCTTCCTCGTTTGCCTGTAAAAAACACAGTTAGATAGCGGGGGTTTTAACCCCCACAAAACATGATGAGGAATAATAGCGATTAGCCCTACAGGCTACAGAAATATTTCGCGATGGTGGCTTTTGATTCGTCTTGCCTTGACGATTCCAACCATATGCATTAGGGGTCTCAATTTTACTGGATTTGGAAAGCCCTAATTCAAGAACTCATGAACCCTAAAATTCGTTAATGGCACTTTGCGATTCTGCGTGTTATAATTCAATTAACCTATATCATTAGCTTCATAGGAGTTCTAGCAATGCAAAACACACAAAAAATCACGTTAATGATGCATGAATTGAGCTATTCGATTATGGACAAAATATGCAAACCGTGAAACTGTTCTTGGTGATTCTTTGAGCCTTGGCGTGTGGTTTTGATTGCAAAATGTTCCTCACACTCCCAGCAACGTGTTTGAATCCACAAAAGTCCTTGAATTGGCCTGGAACCTGGAAAACAGTTTTCAAGTTTCTTGAGTTTTTTTCAAAGTTGCTATGGCTTTGTCTGTAGTGGTTTCACGTCTGCATGAGTAGGGTTTGATTGTGTATTTATAGAGGACTAAATTTAGGTTAAATCCTTGAGCAAAGATCCATTGAATAATGATTTGAATATTTGATTTGCAATCATATATTTTTGAATCTTTTTGATTGGAAAAACTTGCCAAACTTGGAGATTCTTGTCCCTTTGATTTGCACACGAATTGCCAGCATATCTTGAGCTTGTTTGCTTCACAAAAAGATTGAAAAACCATATCTTTGAATTTCCTACAATTTAAATTAATTAAATGAATTAAAAATCAATTAAAAATCAATTAAAAATCCAATTAATTAATAAAAATAATAAAATAAATTCAAATAGGCTTGATGGGTCGTGCATAGGCCTTGGATAGAGTTTCAAGAAGAAATTTGAGGCCCATTAGCAAAAACAAAGTATTTTGAGCAAAGTTGACTTTTGCAAATTCACAAAAATTTCCCAACTTCTCCAATGCATATCTTGCTCAATTTTGATCATATGAACATGTTCTTGGACATTTTGGAAAGGTCTTGAAGTCCTCTAACCAATTCATTTGGTCCCATGTCATTTGGATTTGCCAATATCAAGTTATGGTCTTTGACTTAAAGTGCATTTTTATTGACTTTTGAAATTGACCTATAATGTAGAAATTGATAACTTTTTATGAGAGCATTTCTTGGACTTGGAATGTGAATATAAGTTGTAGGAAATGTCATCCCCTTCAAAATGAGCATTGGATGGGATTTTTCTGATGAAACATGAAAAAGTTATGCCTTGGTCAAGATACAGTTGACTTTTCTACTGTCCAAAAATAGTAACTTTTTGCATCTTGATGATTTTTGAGCCATGCTTGTGGAATCATGATCAAGACTTGATCAAATGATGATTGTGAGCTTAAAATAAGATGTTGACCAAAAATTATGACTTTTGACTGCAAAATGACCATTTTGCCCCTGCAGTTGACTGTAGAGCAATTGGAGCTCTTGACTATGGAATTTGACCCTGTGAGTCTTGAAACTTGACATGTAGATGCTTGAGAATGTATATGGACCTATGGGACTTGATTGAGCCATTGAAAACCTCAAATTCTTTGAAAGAAACAAAACCCTAATTTTGACTGGCTTAAGAGGCATTTGGACTGTGCAACCCTTGAGAAATCTTGAACCATTTGAAGATGATTCTTGACAAACCTTGAAGAATATGGGAGGGCAAATTTTGGGGTACAACAGTTGCCCCTGTTCAATCTTCTTAAACCTGAGGATGTAGATTGGCTTGCGTGCCTTTCGTGATCCGAAGGTGGAAGATGATTGAACACTAAAGTGCCCAGAAATTTGCACTCGCATAGTGTGGTATCAGCAGTGTGATGGCGGGAATGGGCTTATAGATGCCATTTGGAGATATGATGGATAGGAGGATGGGCTTATAGATGCCATCTGGAGATGTAATGGATAGTTGTGGAGATGGGCTTAAAGATGCCATCCAGGGGTGTCGATCGCGTAAGAGATTCCTTAGCGAGAACTTGCATACCTGAGAAAGAAAGATAGTTTTCCTGTCTGGTTTTAGGTATTGGTCTTCAATTTCTTCATGCAGATACTTTCCTGGCTAGATACAGGTATAGATCTACAATCAATCGCTCACAGATATGCCCTGGCTAGATACAGGTATCGAATCTGGAACTTCAAAAGGGTTGGTCGAGATAGCTTTCCTGGCTGGATACAGGTGTAGACCTCTGACCTGAGAATGAAAGATAATTTCCTGGCCTGTTACAGGTGTTGATCTTCAAACTCTTCATGCAGATACTTTCCTGGCTAGATACATGTATCGATCTACAATCAATCGCTCACAGATATGCCCTGGCTAGATACAGGTATCGAATCTGGAACTCAAAAAGGTTGATGGTAATCATCTTTTGATTGACCTTTTCCTGAAAAGTCAAAACATTAGTTATATTCAATGTCATGATGTATGAAATGCATGATGTTCTCAAAACGAGATCGTGTCGTATGCACTTTATCATGTATATGGATAGGAGGTATGAAATGTGAAATGTTTATGAATGTATTCTCGTCTGGGAAAATAAATCCTTGACGAATGCCGGGAAGTTTGTTGAATCCTGGGCTGATGTTGAAGAGTAGAGTTCTTCATTTCCGTTGGGGATGATGAACGAAGATGATTGCAAGAATAAACCGGTAGGAGAAGACGACTCTGTTGGGGAATAAACCTGGTGAAGAGATTACTCTGCGGGGAATTACTCTGTAGGAAGAGATGCCTTGCTGAGATTTTAATGAGAACTCCGCTGGGGATTCCGTTGATAAGCTCTGTTGGGGATTTGATGAACTCCGCTAGGGATAGAGAGAACTTCGCTGAGGACGATCTTTCCGTTGCACCTTGCTGAGGATAACCCAGTTAGGCTCTGGTGGGGAATAACCTTTGAACATGGTTGGGGAGATATATTTGTACTTTGCAGGGGACAAGCTTCCAGAATCTACTGGGGAGATGGTTCAACTCTCCTGGGGAAACTTTGGACTACACTGGGGAAATGGCTCCGCTGGGGTGCCTGTATTCCGCCGGGGAACAATCTTATATTAAGACTGTCGGGGACGCTTGCTGAGGAATATCTTTATACTTTGCTGGAGAATATTAAGATTTACTGGGGATACCCAACTTTTGTTCGAGACTGACGGTAGACCAACTCTGCTCGGGGGAGAGTATTGCTGACTTGCTGGAGATACTGCGCCTTTTTAGGGCTGAGACCAACTCTGCTTGGGGAGAGTATTGCTGAACCTTGTTTTACTCTGCAGGGAGTGAAGGCAACTTGGTCATGTTCTTCAGCTTAACTTACCTTGGTACCTCGGTGGACAGAGCAACTAGATCGCTTAGACAATTCGTATTGCCCCAGTTTCTGCGGGAGAAGGTACCTGTGGAGGTGCTCGATAACTGCCGATTGACAACTCTTCCTCTAGTAGGCAAGTGACGAGATAACGGGACATAGTCGTACGCTTTGATCCCTAACTTTTGCCTGGACCGCCCTTTCGGGTTTTCAGTCCACCGGGATACCCATTTTTGCCCAAGCCGCCTTTTCAGGTTTTCGACTTGCCGGGTGTACAAATTTTTTATTTTCATCCCTTATTTTTTCCCGAACCCTTTTGGTTCGCCGGGAAGCCCTTATTTTTGCCTAGGCCAGTCGACCTAGCGGGTCTTTGATTATGCGTAGTATTTTTTCGACTATGTCCACGTTCTCAGAGCGCAGGGAGTTGTCACTGTCGGTAGTATTATGTTTCCATACCACCAGAAGATGTTTGATCATGCAAGATTCGTTGCTGGAATTCATGCCCAATGCCCCAATTGATTTAGATGGAGATCTGCCCCTGGCTATTTGGCATTTTTGAGAGATTCCTTGAATCTTGACTGGACTGCCCCAGATGACGGACCATGATCATGTCTGCCCCTTGGTTGGAAGTGTTTTTCCATTTGATGTGACCCTTGAGAAGATTTTTGTTCACTAGATATTCGTCGTGCGAATTTCTCTGATGTTGAACAAATAATCATATGCAAACAATGTTATTTTAAGAATGCAAAACTTATGTCTGTCTTGAAGTTTTTTGAAAATGCATTTTTCAGTAAAACAAGCAAATTTTGTAAAATGTGATGTCAACTCAAGATTTTACAGCGAGCCCTACAGGACTCGAGATACCTTTCGTAACAATATGCTTTCGAACTAACCCATGCTTCAGCTAGGACTTTTTAAGGGTTATAACGTGGCCTGGTTCACGGTTTAAGAAACAAAGGATAAAGGCTCAAATTTTTATTTGTACCCACCCGCTCTTCGTGATGTTCTTCGATCCTAAACTCGGCTAATCGCGCGTTAGACCTTGTTTGAGTCTTTGCTCTGATATTCCAGTGATGGTTCGGATACTGATAGTTTATTTTGAATAGGCCATCATTTTGTTGGGAGTCTGTAAGACCTCTTTCTTTTTTTTTGTTATCCCTCTCTTTTGCCTGAACTGTTCGTTTTTGTGATTACAGTCAGCGGGATGCCCCAGTTTTGTAAGTCTCCTTCATAGGTTTTGACTTAGTGGGCTTTTATTTTGGGAGACAATGACTGCCTGTCCTTACGATTATACGGAACCATCACCGTCTTTTTGTCTCGGAAGGACTTCTTTGATGCCATTCATTGTGCACCGGGATCAACTGAGAAAACTACCCTGCCTCAGGTTATGATTAAGGGTTTTAATTTTCGAAAAGAAAAACTCCAACTTCTTTGGCTCAGAGGGGTTGACTAGGGATTATCTTCCTTATAACTCCACTGTTTAGGATTTGAAACAATGCCTGTACCTCATCAGCGGGTTCTGTTCAAAAGCATACTGTAAAGATCATGGTATCGTTTTCGTCATCCTCCCTCAAAAGGCTTAGAATTTTTTAATCAAGAGTTAATCCTCACCTTGATCAATTGATGATTGTGAGCTCAAAATAATATGTTTAAAAAAATTCTGACTTTTGACTACAAAATGACCATTTTGCCCCTGCAGTTGACTGTAGAGCAATTGGAGCTCTTGACTGTGGAATTTGACCCTGTGAGTCTTGAAACTTGACATGTAGATGCTTGAGAATGTATATGGACCTATGGGACTTGATTGAGCCATTGAAAACCTCAAATTCTTTGAAAGAAACAAAACCCTAATTTTGACTGGCTTAGGAGACATTTGGACAGTGCAACCCTTGAGAAATCTTGAACCATTTGAAGATGATTCTTGACAAACCTTGAAGAATATGGGAGGGAAAATGTTGGGGTACAACAGCCACCAACTTTTATTTTATCCAACAAGGAAAGGAAAAAAGCACAGAAAAATTCCTTTTTCGAGATATTTCTTAGTACGGGGGGTAGATTATAAAAAGGGAAGGTATTGGCACCCTTTCTATCCGTAGTTATCTACGGGCTCTTAGGTACTTGCTCATCATTTTCAAAATTGTTTTCTTTGTGCTTGTGGGTTTTGAAAAGTTTTTATTTTAACTTCGATTTAACTCTTGCTTCTGTCTTCAAGAGTGTAATGAAGTGTTTTTGAAAACTTTGTTTGTAAAGGAGTGTAAGTGTGAAAAAAGTTTTGTTTTAGATGAGCAAGTATCTAAGAACTAATCTACCTACTCGAAAAAGGAATCGTTCTATGTTTGTTTCCTTTAGACAATGCTATCCCACTATTAGTGAGTAGGTAGCACCGTCGTTGGAGTTTGAGGGTCAATTTGAAAGAGGGGCATACGGTCACTAAAGCAATGTTAGGACGTCTTAGTGGTAACCCTAATGTCTTAGATCATTTGTTCGAGGCAACAATATCCGAGGCAACCATTTCGAGGCAACTATGATCTTCTAGACAAGAGGGCGACCTCTAAAACAACCTATACTCAATGACCGTTTACGAAGGCAACCAAGTGGGGTGTACCCTAAGAGGTGTGCATGTGCGAATGTGTTGATTTCAGTTATTTTTATCTTTGCACATGTTTAGGGTGATCTAACCATTTTAAGATTAAGCATTCATTCTTGTCATGCAAACCCTATTATCAAACATCTAGCAGTTGTATAATTTGCAGAATTAAAATGCGGAATTTAAACTAAATTATTACAAGGCGTCGGGTATTTACATCGCCAAAAACAACCCTTTGAAAATAAAATGAAAACGGAAAAATAAATGTTCTAATTAATTATTACAAACCGGGAGCAGATACATTAACTGGATAAAGAAAAATAAAGTGCGCGATGCGAAATTAAATCGAATGCGAATTTAGGGTTTTGACCCTTTGAATTAAAAGAAATGTTTTTGATTGTTTTTATTTTTAAGAAAAGAAATTAAATCCTAAAATTAAACGCTAAATTAATTATTAAATAAATTAATTAATGAAAAATTTTAAATGACATATTTTTGGAGTTTTTGTTATTTTAGGAAAGAAAATGAAATAAATAAACTAATATTAAAACCTATTGACTTCTAATTAACTTTAAATATTTACAAAATTAATTAAAGTTATCTAGAATTAATAACCTAATTAATTAATTAATATTTATTAATGAAAAAATAAAATTGGGTAAAAATATTTTTTTGTGATTTTTTGATAAAAAAGAAAATTAATCTATTGGTTAATAATTAAGTTAAAACAAAATAAAATAATTAAATAAAGTAAACAAAATAAAAAAAGGAGTGAGAATGGGCTTGTTTAGAGGGTGCAGAAAGCAAGAATATTGGCCCATTTGTGAAGATCCAATTGACTTTTTGTGATCCCCTGCGTATGCGTTGACTTGGCCTTTTGGTACACCTTCAATGCTGGCCACCAGATCTGGCCATCTGGCCATCTGGCGCGCTGATGATGAATGTCCATGGTAGATATTAGGCTTTAGTATGCACTAGATTACCTGAAAATGAACAAGAAAATGGCAAATTCTGGAGGCAGGAATCGAACCCCTGACCTCCAGCCTTTGAATCCTTGAGCGCTGATGTGGTTACCACTAGGCCATGTTGCTTTATTTGTTAATATAATACAAAACAATCATAATATTAAAAAAAGGTCAGTGGATGATATAACAAAAAAATAACGCGCCAAATTTGGATGGGCCTATGAGAGGATGACACGACTGCTTCTTCTTCCTCTCTCCGTGGCTAAAACCAGAAGCACCTATACCCACGGACAAAGGTCCGTCGCTACAAGCCTGTCCACCCTCAAAATCTTGTACAGGCCATGGAAATGGATTCTAGCACATGGGTTGAGTTCGTCTCATCCTCCTGAATGCAACCATGCCCATTACTATGGCCATTTATTCCTGAAAACAAAAACCCTAAAAAACTCCAAGAAACCATAACCATGGTGATTCACGATATAAGGCATATAAATGAAATTGGCTATTGTAAAAAGCTTGCAAATGACATAGTGATCAAGAATATGCAATTATTTTTCATTATAGATGCAAGAATAAAGTTAATCGAAATCAAGAAAATGGTGGTTCCGTGAACGACTTACAGTGCACTGGGAGGCTTGAAAACGCGTGGTTTTGCTTGCTTTCGCTTGTGGAGATTTCCAAGAGACGATTGGGACAATTGCCAAGCCTTGAAACTGCCTCTAGGAGTGATTTCGAACTCACACTTTTTGCTTGAATTTTCAATTTTTGTTCTGGCTCTATGCTTGATCTCCCACCCTGATTTATGTCTGCCTCGCCTCCTTATGTATTGTACAATGCATAAGGGTTGCAAACTCAGTCCAAATCTTTCTCTTTCTATGCTTTGGATTTGATTTGATTCTCCTTTAACAACCTTCCAAATTTGGTTCAAATTCAATCTTCTTGTACACAATTGCCTTGATATGATTTTGATTGGCTTGCTAGCTATAATTAGAGCCTGAAACAATCACAAAATCCTTGTTACCAATGCTTTTGGATTTTATTTGATTTAATTTGATTTAATTTAGAATAATTCAAATAAAAACCAAATTAAATAATAAAAATATGATATGGACACATGGCCAAGGCTAGAGCACGTGGGCTGTAATTCCAACTCAAAACAAGTGAAAAAGAATGGGCCCATTTGGCAAAATTTGAAGTTTTTGGCATAGTTGACTTTTGGCAATTTTGTAAAAAAAGTCCAACTTCAACAATGCATAACTTCCTCGATCTTGACTCTTTGGAGGTGTTCTTGGACTTTTTATAAATCTTGAGATGTCCTCTAATCAACCCTTTTGATATCATCTCAATTTGATATTCCATGCTCATGTATGAAGCTTTGATAAAAAAGGTGTTTTTGTTGACTTTTCAAAATGACCTATAATGTCCAAATTCATAACTTCTTGTGAGTGCATATTTGGAACTTGGGAGTTGAATATGGATTGTATGGAATTGCATCCTCTTCTAAATGAGCTTTGGATGGGTCATTTATCATAAAGTATGAGAAAGTTATGCTTGGTCAAATTTGAGTTGACTTTTCCTGCATAACCCTAATTTAACAACTTTTGAATCTTGATGAGTTGTGAGCAATCCTTGATGAATCATGATCAACCCTTGATCAAATGATGAAATACACTTCAAAATGAGGATTTTGACCCAAAATCTTGAGGTTTGACTGTATGTAGGCCACCATAGACTTTTGCCCTTGCATAGTCGATTTTTGGACCTTTGAGCAATTGATTGAGCAAAATTCCTCTGCAAGGCTTGAAACTTGACATGGATGATCTTGAGAACATATTAGGACAATGTTTATCATTTGGGACCACTTGTACTCAAGGATCTTAATGCAACATGAAACCCTAATTTGGGGTAGACTGCCTTAGGAGAGAGCTTGTCTGGCCAATCCTTGAGCAACTTTGAGCAACTTGGAGATTTTTCTTGCCATGTTTTGAGAAATATGGGAGGGCAAATTTTGGGGTACAACAGCTGGCCTCAAAATAGGTGCGACTTCTATATAAGTCCACTTACGATTGCTTAACATAGTGCTAAATTTTGTTCTGATTCGAATAAATGATCATTCGTGGCCCAAACTTATGATTGCAAGCCCAAGTATGTTAATTTGATCTCTTTGATCCAATAACCTTGAGATTCATTGTATGGAGGCTTTGGTTCTACCAATCCTTTAATGTATCTACAAAACCATTGGCCGACGCGGATCACTTAAACATCGTTGATCATTAAATGGTACTTATGAGAATTCCCAAATGGATGATATACTTGACAAAAAGCAAATGCAACTTGTTGTGTGGAGGCTTTGGTTCTACCAATCCTCTAATGAGTTCCAAATGCAAGTTTCAAGATGGTCATCCAACTAACCACTAATTATTAACTTGCTTTATTTTATGCTTTTTATTCTTTTATGCTTTATGTATTATTTATCTTTTAGCATTTTTACATTTCATGCCATTTTCATATTTGCTCATTTGAGCATTTATTTTCTTGTCATTTTTTACTTTGCTCACTTGAGATTTTTTTTTCCTTTTTCTAAGATACTTAATAATCAACATAAACCCTAAAAATCTTTTAATGGCACTTGGAGTATTTGGTTACTATCCTTGGCATGATTGAGCAGTGGACTTTTCCTTGCACTTAGGATTAGAAACCTTGGCCTATCTTGGAGACCTTGTGATCTTATATGATTATTTTGTCTGGAGCTCTTGAGGTTTACCTCAAGACATTGGGTTGTTTTTTTGTTTTTGTGTGCAGGTTTTTGTGATTACACTCTTGGTTTTGTAATCTCGAATTCACCCGCATACAGCCGTTACTCTGCCCAATTTTTGAGAAGACTTAATACACTTGAAGAGCTCTAGTATCTTTGCTTGCTTGGTTTCAATCCAAAGAATGGGAATTCTATCTTGGCTCATAATGTCAAGTTTTGGCTTCTTGTTGGTTAGACGGTCCTTATCTTTAGCTTTTACCTTATGCTTTAGGATAGCCTCTTCTACTCCTCCCATCTTCTTTAATTTCAAAAATCTTCTCCCTCCTTTTTAAACTCTTCTTGTTTCTAAACTTAAACCACTTTTATAATAAACTTGGACTTATGTCCATGCATTTTCAAAAATATTTTCATAAATAAACTCCAATCAATTTAATAATACCTTGACATTTTTGTGAGAATACTAAAAGTCAACCAATCTCATTTCAGACCATTTTGACACTTTGGCTTTTTTCTTTAAAACTCTTTTCTCAAAAGATTAAGGCTCTTGTCAATCCTTGTAGTGATGCAAACAATCATACTTCTACAATATGTAGTGAAGAGAGATATTTTCCACTTGGGTGTTTAGTGAGGCATTGTTGATTTTAAAATCTAAGCCATATCCTCCACTTTGAGATGATGCAAATTCTCCTTTCTCATGATTGTGGGTAGTAAGTATGTTTTCCACACGGACAATGATGATGATATCTTATCTCTTAAAATCAACCAACACACTTGTGTTTCAAACTTTTAAAAGAGGAACTACGTGTACCCTGATCCCCTATTGCACGAAAGGTGGTATGTAAGCACTAAAGGTTCGCAACCGCGGCGGGTGCAAAAATCATAAATAATATATTTCTTTTCTCACCTACAGCAACCATTTCATATATAACACATTTTATAGCCAAAATATACATATTTTACAAAGAGGCTCCTACGGAGTACCATAGATGTTTAGGATGCTAATACCTTCCCTTTGCATAACTAACCCCCTTACCTTGAATCTTTCCCCCCTTTTCTGGGCTATTCGCTCTTTTCCCATTCCTTTGGAAACAATAAAGCGTGGTGGTGATTTTTATTTTGATTTGTACAAAGTCTAGTCAATTCAATGGCTTAGTCTTGAACATTTCTACCGCTACAGTGACAAATTCGGGAATGTTGATAATAGTCGACTTCCATAGTGGACCAGTAGTATCCTGCCCTCAGAATCTTCTTAGCCATTGTGTGCCTACTAGAATGGGTGCCGAAGGTGCCTTTGTGCATGTCTTCCATAATCTTCTCTGCTTCGCTCTTATCCATACATCGAAGCAAAGTAGAATTGTGGTTGCACTTGTAGAGGATTTCGTTACCGAGGAAAAACTTGGTAGAGAACCTTCTTAGGAACTTCTTATCATTTATGGAAAATCCCTAGGGATACTCTTGGGCTTCGAGGTACCTTTTTCACCTCGTGGAACCAAGGTTTGTCCATTGCTCCTTCAGTATCAACCTCATAGTAGTATGCGGGTTCATCCATTCTCTCAATAGTGATCTGAGGAGCTTCATTATCCCATCTGACCTTGAACATGAATGACATAGTAGCTAGCGTATCCACTAACTGATTTTCTTCTCGGGAAATATGTTCAAAGGTAACTTCTTCAAAATATGGAATCAGTGTCAGCATATGCTCCCGGTAAGGGGTGAGATTAGGATGCTTTGTGTCTCATTCTCCTTTGATTTGATTGATTACTATGGCCGAGTCTCCATGTACACTCATGAATTTAACTCTCAAGTCGATAGCAGCTTTGAGACCCATAATGCATGCTTCATATTCAGCCATGTTGTTGGTATAGTTGAAACATAGCCTTGTAGTGAAAGGAGTATGACAACCTTCGGGAGATATGATCACAACACTGATGCAATTGCCGAGTGCATTAGAAGCTCCGTCAAAAACCATAGTCCATCGGGATCCTTTTTCAAGTCCTTCATCTAGTCTAGGTTCTTCACAATCGATCACTAACATGATATTCTCATCCGGGAACACAAAATTCATGGATTAGTAGTCGTCCACAGCTTAATGAGCCAAATGATCAGCTAATACACTTACCTTGATTGCTTTCTAGGTTGTGTATTGAATATCATATTCAGTGAGGACCATTTTCCAGATTGCTATTCTTTTGGAGAGAGTGGGCTTCTTAAAGATGTATTTGATAGGATCCATTTTAGATATCAACAAAGTAGTGTGAGTCAAAATATATTGTCTTAGTCGGTGAGCAGCCCATGCTAAAGCGCAACAAGTTTTCTCGAGCAGTGAGTATCTTGTTTCACAATCGATAAACTTTTTGCTAAGGTAGTATATTGCATGCTCTTTTCGACCAGACTCGTCATGCTGCCCCAGCACACACCCCATTGAATTCTCTAACATTGTTAAGTACATGATCAAATGTCTTCCTTCAACCGGAGACATAAAATTGGAGGCTCTTGAATATATTCCTTGATTTTGTCAAAGGCGGTCTGGAAATCGCCATTCCACTTCACTGCTTGATCTTTCTTCAGTAATTTGAAGACTGACTCACAAGTAGCGGTTAGATGGGAAATGAATCTGGAAATGTAGTTTAAACGTCCCAAGAATCCCCTAACCTCCTTCTCAGTGCGAGGAGTTGTGTTATACCCCAAAAATTTCCCTCCCATTTTCACTCAAGACATGCCTCTAGAAGTCCTCAATTGCTCAAGGATGACCAAGAATTGACCAGACAAGCTCTCCTCCTAAGGCAATGAATCTCAAACTAGGGTTTCAATTTCAAGCAATATGTCTGAGTCCAAAGGATCCCAAATATTATCCATTGTCCTAATATGTCCTCAAGATCATCCATGCCAAATTTCATGCCTTGAGCAATAAGTTTGCTCATTCAACTGCTCAAATGCCCAGAAATCAACTATACTAGGTCAAAAGTCAACTGTGGCCCAAATACAGTCAAACTTCAAGATTTTTGGTCAACATCAACATTTTGAAGTAATATCCATCATTTTATCAAGGGTTGATCATGATTCCTCAAGAAATGCTCCTAACTCATCAAAAGTCAAAAATGGCAAATTAGGGTTTTTATAGGAAAAGTCAATCAAACTTTGACCAAGCATAACTCAGTCATACTTTATCAGAAAGTTTCCAACCAAGGCTCATTTTGAAGAGAATACAAATCCCTACAACTCCTCTTCAGCCCTCAAGGTCAAGAAATGCCTCAATCAAAAGATATAAGTTCATACATTATAGGTCCTTTCAAAAAGTCAACAAAAATACCTCTTGGGTCAAAGCTCCTTACATGAACATGGAAGATCCAATTGAGATGAAACCAAAAGGGTTATTTAGAGGACATCCTAATATCTCTAAAAATTCTAAGAACACCCTCTTAGGGTTAAAAATGAGAGAGATGTGCTTTGCTAAATTTGACCAATTTTTGGAAATGTGCATGAAGCAAATAATGACCAAACTTGAATTTTTTTTCAAATGGACCCGTGTTTTCATGCTTGGAACTTGTTCCTAACATGGCCCACGACCCCTGAGATCACTCTTACATTATTTCATTATTTTTATAATTTGTTTTGATTTTTTATTCATTAAAATCAAAATAAATCAAATAAAATAGTGAAATAATAAAATAAAATCCAAGATTTGTTTTTATGACCACATAATGAGTCTAGAATCAGTTGGAAAATCAAATATTTCGTGCAAGGGGTGATTGGAACGAAAAGAGCATGATTTGGCCTATTTTAGAAACTTAAAATATCCATGGTAAATCAAATCTTTTCTCCATAATTCTTCAAGATTGCATCCAGTTTTGTTAACCTAATGCACTCTCATATATATGGACAACATTTCCAGACAAAAAAGACAAGGGTTGGTCGCATAGAATACACACAAGAAGTTCAAGATTTTTGACAAAAAGTGGCAATAGGTTTGACATTTGCAGAAGGATTCAAAGAAACTGGACGTTTGCAATCCATTCCTGGGGACTTTCTGAAGCTAACGCGTCAAAGCATCCAGAACCATCATCTACATTATTACGGTTTGTTCATGATATTTTAAATTCGTTTTTGATCATACACGTGTTATAAATAAGTTTTGAGTATGCATTCATGTTTGTATGAGTATTTAGAATGTGTTTGAATGATTAATTGTTTGTTTTGATGCATATTTGACCACCTGCCTTTGTTAAGGTTTCAAGGTCCGTTTTGGGGTTTTCATGTACAAGTGAAATTCGACCTAAAGAAGAATACCATTGTATTCACGAGATCAAACCCAGTTGATCCATGCATTTAGATTGAATTTATATTGCTTGTTTGAGATTTTGGAAATATGCAGGTCTTTTAGCAACAATCATGTCCGTAGGTAAAAGTCTGTTGGCTAAAACGACAGCCACTGAAGAAGACGATGGCGTGGCATCTCAGGATTGGATCATTTGAATTACGCGCGTTTTTGTCTTACATACCGATCCTTTATTAAATATATTATATTCTGTTTGTTTTATATAATGAATGACAAGTTGGCTTAGATGGCAAAGGTGAAGGAATTAAGGCGCGTATGTGTGGGAGGTCAGGGGTTCGACCCCTGCCTCATGCATATTATTTTTCTAACATTCTTCTTTCAGATCCAGTACTCCCAACCTCAACGCGCATACCATATGCCTCAGATTCATCACCCTCAGATCAATCAACATCAGATCAGAAGCTCCAGGTGACTGGAGACCATGATGGACATCCCTGCAAGCCTCCCACCAGATCTAGCGCAAGGCGTTATTGGGCTTGTGAACCTGGGCCTTGCAAATTCCACTTTGCACCCCCCAAAAATGCTTCAATATCAGGCCCATTCTTTTTTCCTTTTTATTATTATTTATTTAATTTCTTTGTTTCTTTTTCAATTATTTCAGAAAAAATCATGTTTTTATTTAATCATAAAAATCAGAAAAATCACAAAAAATAGGATTTAGGTTTATTATTATTAAAAATTAATTTTGTAAATTAATTTAATGTAATTATTTTGATTTGTTTCATTAAAATAAAATCAATTAGAACCTAGGTTTAATTGCAAAACCTTTTTCTTCAAAAATATCAAAAATATTAGTTTATTTATTCAGAATTAATTTTTTATTATTAATAATTTCTCCAATTAATTATTTTTTTCTTTATCATTTAACATTTTTTTCAAATAAAAAAAACAATGAAAATACTTTTCTTTTAACTTATGCGCGCTTTAGGATTTAAACGCTTCGCATATTTATTATTTTTGCCGTATTATTTTCCAATTATGTAATTGTTTCTGGTTTGTAATAATTAAGTTAGATTTAAATTTCTGTCTATGATTATGTAACTGCCCCAAGGCCCTGTAATAGTTAGGAACTTTATTTTTCCGCAATTTATTTTCCCGCATGATAAACTGCTTAGATGAATGGTTAATAGGATTGCATGGAAAGATAACGATTAATTGAACATAGATAACCCTAAATGCGCAAGATAAATGAACAGAATCAAGCACACTTGCACATGCTCACACCTAGGGTATCTCCCACTTTGGTTGCCTTCGAATATGGTCACAATTCTCGAAACGTGAGAATCCTTAGTGGTTGTCCTTGAGTTTAAGAGATCATTAGTCCCTCGATGACCCTCTCAGCTGTTGCCTCGGTAAAAAAAGTGATCTTAGGGCTTTAGGACAGTTACTAAGAGTTTTTGCCAAGTTGCCTTTAGTGACAGTACGTCCCTTTCGATAGTCCCTCAACATCCGACGACTAGGGCTACCTACTAACTAATAGTAGGATAACACTGTCTAAAGGATAGGAGGAAAAGAACAAATTTTTTTCGAGTAGGTAGATAGCTGTTAAGTACTTGCTCAAAACAATTCATTTTTACACCACACTTTCAAAACACTTTTCAAACAAAGTTTTCAAAAACACTTTATCACACTCTTGAGGACTGATACAAGAGTTATCATAAAGCAAACAAAAACTTTCAAAGCACACAAATACAAACATTTTTCAAAATGAGCAAGTACCTAAGAGCCCGTGGAAAACCACAGATGGAAAGGGTGATAACACCTTCCCTTTCCGTAATCTATCCCCCTTACTTAGAAAATCTCGAAAAAGGTCTTTTCTGTTCTTTTCACCCTTTCCTTTGTTGGATAAAAGAAAAGTCGATGGTGACTCTTGCTTACCGCAACATTTGCAAATACAAAATGCAAAACCAGTATTAACAGTCGGTTCTGCCACCATATCACAGAACTGGGGACTCTGCTGGGGGATTAAATAAAGTGAGGTTTACCTTAGGGTCTAGATCATTTCTAACTTGTTTGTTTGCTTGATTGCTTTACTTTTAAGGGTACTATTTAGGTTATAGATCCTACACCCGGATCTGGGAAAAAACTTATTAGGTAAGTAGCAATAGATCGTGGAAACTGTGCGGGGTATACTGACACGTTTTAAGCGATGGCTACGTTGATGCGATACTTTGGTTGTTATCGGTAGCCCTTGAGTTAATCAAGGAGAATACGGGGCCGCTGCATGGTGTCATAAAGCGCCAACTGACCTTAGAACCTTTAATTAAATAACTTGGACATTAGGACGTAGTGAGATGGCCGTCTTTGGTGTATTCCCAAAGTCGAGAGATACTCGATGCTACACTCATTGAGACTCGACTCTTGAGTTTTGTTTAGTTGCGAGTCATTCACCTATCAAATGAAGCTTGTGGGAAAGGTCACTGATATTGAGATCCCTTAGAACCCGGTTACTATTTATAGGACAGGTTGAACCAATCCAACTTCAAGAGGGATGGCCTTAAAAACCATGCAAGCCTTAAACCTAAGGTCTTTATGTGATTTACTTGTGTTTTCTATATATGTGATTTCTTAGCATAATCATGACATCATAACATGGCATATCATACTAACCATTTCAAGGATTTTCTAGGGCTTATCTTTGTCTTATTTTGTAGGACATGGCATCCGCTCGCAGGAACACTATCCAGATCAACCTTGTGAAAGTGCATCCTCAACTCAAGGACTTAGCATCCAGGATTCCTGAAAGTTCTCCATTCATTGAAAAATATGGTCGACTTCTCAACTTGGTCACTGCAACCCCGGACTAAGAAATGTTAAAGGTGCTCTTTCAGTTCTTTGATTCGTTGCACCACTGCTTCACCTTCCCTGATTACCAACTAGTGCCTACTATAGAGGAGTTTTCTCAATTATTAGAGGTACCTATCCTTAATCAGCTACCATTCAACGGTACGGAAAGAGACCCAAATCCTGAATAGATTGCTCAAGCTCTGTATTTACAACGGTATAATGTAGTGGCAAATTAGGAAACCAGAGGAGGTGTCCAAAGATTTCTAGCTAAGTTCCTATTTGAGAAAGCTCACTATTTTTGGGATAATCTGGATTTACAAGCTTTTGAAGAAGTGTTGGCCCTTATCGTCTATGGGATGGTACTATTCCCTAACACGGACCAACTCATAGATGTGAATGTGGTTAAGGTTTTTCTGTCGCATAATCTGTTGCTTACCTTACTTAGAGATATTTTACACTCTCTGCATACTCGCACTCTAAGGAGAAGAGGGACCCTTTTATGTTGCACTCCTCTAATAGCTAGGTGGTTTATTTTGCACCCACCCCAGTCTATCTTAAAGAATGAGCAGGGTATGAGATGGTCTTGTAGGCTGATTTCCCTTACACATTCGGATATTCATTGGTGTTCGCGATCCTCGGAGAATGTTACCATCATTGATCGTTATGGGTAATTCCCTAATGTCCCTCTGTTAGGCATCAGGGGAGGAATCACTTATAACCCTTGTTTGGAATTACGACAGTTTGGTTACGCTAGAAGGGATGGTCCTCACGACACACTTGTCCAAGGAATCACATTTAACTATGAGAATGAGGTTCAGGGTTATCGCAAGAGGTTCATTCGAGCTTACAGCATGATAAACTGAGTTGATAGCAAGACACTGGGGCACAAGAATTACATCTGTTGTACCCCAAAATTTTCCCTCCCATATTTCTCAATACATTTCAAGTGAGGTCTTCAAATTGCTCAAGGAAGTCCAAGGGTTGACTAGACAAACTCTCTCCTAAGGCAGTCTACCTCAAATTAGGGTTTCAGTTTGCATCAAGATGTTTGAGTCCAAAGGATCCCAAATGCTCACCATTGTCCTAATATGTTCTCAAGATCGTCCATGTCAAGTTTCAAGCCTTGCAGAGGAAATTTGCTCAGTCAATTGTTCAAAGGCCTGAAAATCGACTGTGCTAAGGCAAAAGTCAATTGTGTCCTACATACATTCAAACTTCAAGATTTTTGGGGCTACATCCTCATTTTGAAGCATTATTCATCATTTGATCAAGGGTTGATCATGATTCCTCAAGGATTGCTCACAATTCATCAAAACCCAAAAGTTGTTAAATTAGGGTTTTGCAGGAAAAGTCAACTCAACTTTGACCAAGCATAACTTTCTCATACTTTATAAAAAATGACCCGTACAAAGCTCATTTTTAAGAGGATGTAATTCCCTACAATTCATCTTCAGCTCCCAAGTTAAAAGTATGAACTCACAAGAAGATATAAATTTGGACATTATAGGTCATTTTGAAAAGTCAACAAAAACACCTTTTTTGTCAAAGCTTCATACATGAACATGGAAGACTCAATTGAGATGAGACCAAAATATTTGCTTAGAGGACATCTTAAGATTTCTAAAAAGTCCAAGAACACCTCACTAGGGTCAAAATTGAGGGAGTTATGTATTGGCAAAGTTGACCATTTTTGTAAAATTGCCAAAAGTCAAATGTGTCCAAAATTGCAATTTTTGTCAAATGGGCCCAACTTTTTATGCTTGCACTGAGTTTGTAACATGACCCACGACCCATGATCTCTCCCACTTGTCTTTATTTTATTTTTTTCATTTATTTTGATTTTATTTCAATTAAATTAAATAAAATCATGAAAATATCTAAAACTAATCAAAGCTTGAGATTTTGTGCATGTTTAGGTCTATTATACAGCTGGAGATGGAATCAAATCGTGAAAGTATCATTTGGACACAAAAAGATTGTATTTGGCTCAATTTGGAAAGATTTGCACAAAGAATCAAATCATGAATCAATGATCTTAATTGAAAAAGATTTGAAGCAAATTTGTAACCTAATTCCTTCTAGGGTACATAAGGAACATGTTCAAATCAAAAACAAAAAGATTGGAGGCGTGTAAACAAGAAAGCAAGTTTCAAAAAATTGGAAAAAAGTGGCACACTGATTTATAAGTTGCAGACCAATTCAAAGAATTCTAAGCATCCCAAAGGTTTGTTGGACATCCCAGGAACGTGTTTCAACCATTAACAAGATTCCTAACACCCAGAAATGCGTTGTAAGTGTCCCACGATTTCCATACTTTCTTGAAATCGAATATCACAATTCTGGCACCTTTAGCATGATTTATTTGCATATTCTTAATCCTTGAGTCATTTGCAAGCTAATGGTTGTATTTAATTGCATTTTTATTGACTACATACCAAGATGCCATGATTAGGGTTCGAGCTTTGTTTTTAGGGATTTTGCACACAGGAACAATTGGCCATCAATAGTGTTACCATGATACTCGTGAGGTTGCAAAGAGTGGATTGGTACCACTGGTATTGATTTTTCATGCAGGGATATGATTTTGGAAAGGTACAGGGTTGTACCTACGCCCATTTTTCCGTAGGTAAACGATTTTGATCTAAAACGAAGGAGGCGGTGAGGAAGATGATAACGTGGCCTTCCCTGAATGACCCATTCAAATTTGCGTGCTTCAGATTTTGTTTTATTGTTTTATCTTATAATATTTGTTGGTTATTATTATGACAACTAATATAACCAGCTCAGCTGGCAAGCGCGCAATGGATGCATGCTAAAGGACCTGGGTTCGATCCCCAGGTCCCCAACTTTGCTTTCTATTATTTTCTCTTGCATGATCGGGTACACAGGCGCCCCATAAGTCCACCATATGTCCTCAATATCCAACCAATCAGGTCATCAACGTGCTAGATCCAAAGCTTCCCAATGAAGGTCCTTCATACGCCCAGTCAAGCTAGCAACATGGGATCTGGAAAAGTCAAACGGGCCAGGCGCTATTGGGCCCAGATTTTCCATCAAGACCCCCTTTTTGCTGAAACATCCAGGCCCATTTTTCTTTCTTTTTATTTATTTTATTTCTTTTGATTTAATTAATTTAATTGTTTTTTCTAACCAAAATTAATTTCTTTTTCATAAAAAATCACAAAATCAATTTTCACAAATTTAGAATTAGGTTTTTATTTATTTTATCAAATTTAATTGAGCATTAGTTTTAATTTAATTTAGGATTAATTCTAACTTTTTCATATATTTAAAATCAAATAGAAAAAATTAGGTTTAGCATGTGATTTAATTTTTATTTTCTTTTCATAAAACAAAAATACAAAAATAGGTTAATTTAATTATTTTCCTTAAATTTTAAATTAATTAGTAATTAGGTTTTTATTTATTCAATTAAATCTTATTTTCTAAAAACAATAAAAAACAATTAAAAAATGATTTTTCTCTTTTAAATGCCAATTAAGTTTAGACGGGGTCAAAACCCTAATTCTCTTGTTTCGATTCATCGCGCACGCTTATTTATTTTTACCATATTAATGTAACTGCTCACGGTATGTAATAGTTTAATTAGGATTTTCTTTTACTTATCGCTTTTTCCCCGGGTTTTTTGGCTATGTAATCCCTACCCCGAAGCCTTGTAATAGCGTAGTTTTTATTTCTCGCACTTTAATTCTCGCAAATATTAACTGTTAGATGTATGATAATAGGATTGTATGACAAGATTGCATGACAATTTAAAATGGTTAGCAAACCCTAATGTGCAAATATAATAACTTGAAATCAAATCACTCGCACATGCGCACTCCTAGGGTATACTCTCACTTCGGTTGCCTTCGGTAAACGATCATTAAGTATAGGGTGATTTAGTGGTTGCCCTCATGTCTAACAAAGATCAAAAGTCCCGTTCGGAAATGTTGCCTCGGAAAGGTTGCCTCAGAAATGTTGCCTCGAATATGATCTTAAGACATTAGGGTTAATACTAAGACGTCCTAACGTTGCTTTAGTGATCGTACGTCCCTTTCGAATTGACCCTTACAACTCCAACGACGGTGCTACCTATTTCTCAATAGTAGGATAGCATTGTCTAAAGGACACAAGAATAGGAACAATTCTTTTTTCGAGTAGGTAGATGCTAGTAGGTACTTGCTCAAAATCAAACTTTTTTCACACTTACACTTTTTCAAACAAAGTTTCCAAAAACACTTCGTAACACTCTTGAGGACTGATACAAGGGTTAAAACGAAGTAAAACAAAAACTTTTCAAAACAAACACGCACAAGCAATTTAAAAAGATGAGCAGGTACCTAAGAGCCCGTGGAAAACCACTGATAGAAAGGGTGCTAATACCTTCCCTTTCTATAATCTACCCCATGTACTCAAAATCTCGAAAAAGGAATTTTCTATGCTTTTGTCCTCTTCACTGTCTTCAATTGCATTAATTCCCCGATTGTTGATGTGTAGAGGAGGTCTTCCAGCCGAGCGCGCCTAACAGCCCTTTGAGCCCCTATAGTAAAGCCTAAACCAAATTTGTCAGTTTTGTGAGTGAAATCAGGGAGCTGACCCCAATTGGTACATCCACCTTCTTCAACCACAACCCTGGTGTCCTTGAGAGAAGCCATCTTCAATGGAGGTTTTCCGGTAGTAACTTCAGTTTATGCCAATATCTGAGGGACCTCTTCGAAATTCTGACAAGGAGGTTCTATGAATTCCCCGTCCATCTCTATGTAGCAGAAGGAATTGAGGTGACTCACCATATATTCTTCTCCACCTCGCACTGTGACAATCTTTCCCTTCACCGGATACTTTAGCATTTGATGGAGTGTGGAGGTAACTGCCCCAGCCTCGTGGATCCAAGGACGACCCAGCAAGCAAGAATACGACGGCCTGATATCCATTACGTAGAAGGTGGACCCAAAATTCTGAGAACCCACATTGACAGGGATGTCCACCTCCCCGTGCACCATTCTCTTTGATTCGTCAAAAGCCCTTACCATAATTTTACTAGGCTTTAGAGTCAAACCCTTACAATCCAAACGGTCTAATGCTTTCTTTGGCAGAACATTCAGTGAAGACCCGATATCTACCAGCACATGGGCCATAGTGGTGCCCCTGCACTCAATTGAGACATGAAGAGCATCATTATGCTTCCTTCCTTTCGGTGTCAGATCCGTATCTGAAAAACCCAGCCCATTGTCAGCAGTCAGGCTGGCCACACAATCTTTGAACTGATCTGCTGAAGTTTCCTGCGGCACATGCGCAGTCTTGAGAAATGCAATCAAATCCTTCGCATGGGCTTCAGAACACAATAGCAGATACAACATGGATATCTTTGATGGGGTCTTCCCCAGCTGCTCGACCACATTGTAATCTCTCTTCTTAATAATTTCCAGTATTTCCTCTATTTCTTGTTTAGAGGCTTCCACAACGATTTTCTTAGGTGCCTCTGTCCGGGCAGGCTCACCTGTAATTTCCTTGCCTCGAGTCCCAGATGGCTCAGCAACAGGGATAATAACTAGCGTAAGAACAGGAGAAATGTCAGGAGTTCTGGTTGGAGCAGCAGTTGGAATAACAATAGGCTTGATGATCTTCGAAGCAATTTCAAGAGATAAAACCCTTCCACTTCGGGTAACCTTACTAGTCCCGATAATATTACTGACATCAATATTAACTTCTTCATTCTTCAGATCTTGCTTAACGCCATGATAGTACACATCAGCACCATAATGCCATGGGACAGCCTTGCCTGAGGTGTACGGGATGGGACCAGGAACAATGATTATCAGCGAAGCAATTCTTTGAACATGCGTAATCCTAACTGGTCTTCTCGAGGAAACCTTGGAAGGATTGGCGGAAATGGTTATAATGGCAACGTCTTTGTTTGGAACAATAGGAATCATAGTCTTCTCGAACAAAATCTCTTTATTACCCATCAAGCGTTGAACACCTAACTTCAACAAACAGCAACCAGAAGGTAGAATCGAACACATGTGGAAACCTTCACCACAACCCAAAAATAAACCGGTCGACAACAAATTCTTCTTAACAGTCATCGAAGGAGTAGAAATTTCTTCAACAGAGGTCACAAACAAATCAGCAACATTAACTCCACGACCATGTTTGGGCATGGGAGCGGTTATAAGATTCAGCTTTTCTGGAGCGTCGAACTCTATCTCCTTGGCTTCGAGCAAGTCTTGTACTTTGTTTCTCAGAGCCCAACAATCATTTGTATCATGGCCAGGACTCTCAGAATGGTAGGCGCACCGCGCGTTAGGATTGTATCTGGGAGATGTAGTATTTGGATTCTTGGGAGCCTCTCTCAAGGTTGCCAAGTTGGATTTTAATAAGTGAGGTAGAACTTCAGCCAAAGTCATGTTGATGCGGGTAAACTACCGTTGTGGTCTTTCCACCCTTTGTTGATTTTTGCGTTGTGGAGCAACTGCGGGTCTTGGTATCACCACAACATTTACTATTGGACGGTGTTCAGATCTGATTTGGCCCCTTGGGCTATAGAATGCACTGGCTTCCTTCTTACCAGCGAAAGGCTTCTTTGCTGAACTCGAGGAGGCATCCTTTTGTATTTTACCACTCCAAATTCCAGCTTCTACTCTTTCTCCAGTTAAAATTAGCTCGATGAAACCAGATGACGAGCTGTCAATTAAGTGATTGAAAAACGGACCTGACAGCGTACCAAGGAACATATCCACCAACTCCCTATCAGACAGAGGGGGTTGAACTCTCCAAGCCAAGTCTCTCCACTTTTGAGCATAATCTTTAAAACCTTCACCTACACCCATGGACATACTCTGAAGTTGAATACGAGTGGGAGCAAGGTCGGCATTATACTGATACTGCTTGTAGAAAGCAGCAGCAAGATCTTCCCAGTTTCGGACACTGGCTCCTTCCAACTGGTAGAACCATTCAAGCTGAGTCCCTAACAGACTATCTTGAAAGAAATGCACCCACAAATTTCTATCAGCGGTGTGGGGTTGAATCTTCCTGACATATGAACGGAGATGGAGTTTTGGGCAGGACACCCCATCATACTTGGCAAAAACTAGAGCTTTGAACTTCTGAGGGATGACCACTTCCGATACCAGACCCAATTCTCTGAAATCCAAACCAGGTATCTTCTGAACTTCCATAGCACTCAGACGGTCTTCTAGCTGTTTGTATCTATCATCAGCAGGAGGATATTGCTCATCATTATAATCCGTATCGTTGTCAGAAACTGCAGGACTAGGGTCCTTTTATCCTTCTTGGTTCTCCCCTTCCTTGGATGAAGAGGTCAGGTCAGTTTGTTGCTTCAACCTTTCTCCAAACCTTCTGCCCATATTCAGAATACCAGTCTCCTTCTTCTTTTTCTTCTTCTCTTTCATAATGAGGGCTTTCAGATCCTCTTGCCCCTTAGCTAGACTTATGAACATATGTTGGAACTGGGCGTTCTGTGCCTGAAGATCCTTGATGGCTTGATCAGAAGACATTTCTACTGAAATAAACAGCGAAGAAGATGAGAAACCTGTAGTGGTACCTGTAATGATGTGTATGATAATGGGATGCGCATGTAATAATTTCAAAGACTTCGGGAAATTTAAATTTGCAAATAAAAATAAACAAAAACTTTATTAGCTTAAATTTGAAGGTTCAAAATGCCTTTAAGGCGTTACAAATAAGTAAATAAAACAAATCTAAAACTAGAAAAGAAAAATCAAAAGTCCCATGGATGCTTTCTCTTTATGCTGATATAATCATTGAGCACTCTTTCTTCCTGGAGCTGCCTGGTGAGCTTTAAAACCTTCCTCTCTTGCTCATGGAACTGTTCCCTGTAAGTATCCCACTCATTCCTCAGCTGAATCCAAAACCTCTGTAACTCCCCAAGATCGGTGGGCATGTAAGGATAGAGAACCGTGTAAGGAATGCCTTCTTCAGTAGTGGGCTCCATAATCACTGGTAATACGGGCACATAAGGCATCATAAGCTTTTGGGCCCTTTTGTTGCTCTAGGAGCTAGGGTTTTGAACTTTTAAGGGATATACCTTGCCTATCTTTTGATATTTTTGAGTAATTCCAAAGAGATGCTTATCTTTAAAGAGTTATCAACCAATCACTTCAAAAGTTTCAAGAAGATTTTACGTGGAAGATGTCTAATGATGAAGAAATATTACAAGTCCTCTAGATAGGCCATCAAATTCCCTTATGTGACTTCAAAAGATCATAACTTGGTCAATTTTTATATCCTTGAGCCCATTATTTTTCCACAATGATATTAAGGATGTTAACTTCAACTCTTTTTCCTATGCCAATCGACCTAGCGGGTCTTTGATTATGCATAGTATCTTTTTACTATGTCTGCATTGACAGGGTGAGGAAGGTCGTCACCATCCATGGTGGTTAGAATCATAGCTCCTCCCGAGAAAATGTTCTTAACCACAAATGGTCCTTCGTACGTGGGGGTCCATTTGCCCCTGGGATCACCTTGCGGCAGTATGATGCGTTTGATTACTAGATCCCCGACTTAATATTCTTGGCGTCTGACTTTCTTGTTAAAAGCCTTGATCATTCACTTTTGATACGTCTGGCCATGGCAAATAGCAGTAAGTCTCTTTTCGTCGATTAGATTCAGTTGATCAAGTCGGGTTTGGATCCAGTCATCTTTGTTCAAACCCACATCCTTCATAATCCTGAGAGAGGGTATCTGGACTTCAATGGGTAGGAATGCCTCCATGAGATATACCAGAGAATAGGGTGTTGCCCCTGTAGACTTTCGTGCTAAGGTACGGTACCCGTGAAGAGCAAATGGTAAAATCTCATGCCAGTCTTTGTATGTCACCGTCATCTTCTGTACAATCTTCTTGATGTTCTTGTTAGCTGCTTCAATAGCCCCATTCATCTTCGGCCGGTAGGGAGAAGAATTATGATGTTGTATCTTGAACTGTTTACATAGCTCATTGATCATTGTGTTAGTGAGATTCGTACCATTGTCAGTGATAATTCTCTCTGGCACACCATATCGACAGATCAGATCGTGTTGGATAAACCGCGCCATGACATTCTTGGTTATTGTAGCGAAGGAAGCTGCCTCAACCCACTTCGTGAAGTAATCAATGGCTACTAAGATGAAGTAATGTCCATTGGAAGCAGTGGGCCTGATTTCTCTGATCATGTCGATGCCCCACATTGCAAAGGGCCACGGAGCTGTCAAAACATTTAAGGGGACCGGAGGCACATGCACCTTATCAGCGTAGATTTGGCATTTATGACAAGTTCAAGAGTGCTGATAACAATCGGCTTCCATGGTGGACCAATAATATCATGCCCGTAGGATCTTCTTAGCCATGGTATGTCCACTAGAATGGGTTCCGAAAGTGCCTTCATGTAGATCCGTCATGATCCTCTCTGCCTCGCTCTTGTCTATACACCGTAGTAGTGTGGAGTCATGGTTGCGTTTATAGAGGATTCCATTACTGAGGAAGAACTTTGCAGCGAACCTTCTCAGAAACTTCTTATCATTGACAGATGCCCCTTCGTGATACTCCTGAGCCTCGAGATACCTTTTGACTTCGTGAAACCAGGGTTTGTCTGCCACTTCTTCGGTATCGATTTCACAGCAGTGTGTTGGTTCATCCAACCTATCAATGGTGATTTGGGGAGCTTTATTGTCCCACCTAACCTTGATCATAGAAGACATGGTAGCTAACGCGTCTGCTAACTAGTTCTCCTCTCGTGGGAAATGTTCGAAGGTTACCTCCTCAAAGTGTGGGAGAAATGTTAGTACATACTCTTTGTAAGGAATGAGATTCGGGTGCTTCGTATCCTACTCGCCTTTGATCTGACTTATCACCAAAGCGGAATCCCCGAATACACTCAAAAACTTCATCCTTAGATCGATAGCATCTCGAAGACCCATAATATATGCTTTATACTCCGCCATGTTATTGGTGCAGTTGAAACATAATCGGGCAGTGGACAGAGTATGATATCCCTTGGGAGACATGATTACAGTGACAATGTTGTTACCTAGTGCGTTTGAGGCTCCATCAAAATACATTGACCATCGGGATCCCTCCTCAGGTCCTTCATTCGGTCCAGGTTCTTCGTAGTCAGTCACCAACACAATATTCTCATCCGAGAACTCGAAATTCATGGATTGGTAATCATCCACGGCCTGATGAGCCAAATGATCAGCCAATATACTTCCCTTGATTGCTTTTTGGGTTGTATATTGTATGTCGTACTCGGTTAAGATCATATGCCACCTTGCTATCCTTCCGGAGAGAGCGGGCTTCTCGAAAATATACTTGACCGGATCCATCTTTGATATTAACAAAGTAGTGTGAGTCAACATATATTGTCTCAGTCGGCGAGCAGCCCATGCCAAAGCACAACAAGTTTTCTCGAGCAATGAGTATCGTGTCTCACAGTCGGTAAACTTTTTGCTAAGGTAATAAATTGCGTGCTCTTTTCGACCAGACTCGTCATGCTGCCCCAGCACACACCCCGTTGAATTGTCTAGCACTGTTAAGTTTAATATCAAAGGTCTTCCTTCAACTGGAGGCATCAGAATTGGCGGTTCTTGAAGGTATTCTTTGATTCTTTTGAAGGCGGTCTGGCATTCGTCATTCCACTTTAGCACTTGATCTTTCTTCTGAAGCTTGAATATTGGCTCACAAGTAGCAGTCAGATGTGAAATGAACCTGGCAATGTAATTCAGGCGTCCCAAGAAACCTCTAACTTCCTTCTCTATACGGGGAGCTGGCATTTCTTGTATAGCTTTTACCTTTGCAGGGTCTACCTAAATACCCTTGTCACTGACGATAAAACCCAGAAGCTTACCAGATCTTACCCCGAAGGTGCACTTATTTGGATTTAACCTCAACTTGTATGTCTTCAACCTATCAAACAATTTCTGGAGATGATCAAGGTGCTCTTCCTCAGTCTGAGACCTGGCTATCATGTCATCAACATACACCTCTATCTCATGATGAATCATATCATGGAAAAAGCGACCATGGCGCATTGATAGGTTGCCCCAGCATTCTTCAATCCAAAATGCATCACTTTGTAGCAGAAGGTGCCCCATTGTGTAACTAAGGTTGTCTTCTCCATGTCTTCAGGAGCCATTTTCATCTGGTTGTAGCCAGAGAAACCATCCATGAAGGAGAAGATTTTATGTTGCGCGGTGTTGTCGACCAGAATGTCAATGTAAGGAAGAGGGAAGTCATCCTTGGGGCTTGCCCTATTTAGATCTCTGTAATCAACATACATCCGTACCTTACCGTCCTTTTTAGGTACTGGAACGACGTTGGAAACCCATTACGGATAAGAAGTGACAACTAAGGATCCTGCATCAAACTGTTTCATGACCTCTACCTTGATCTTCTCTAACATTTCAGGACGTATACGACAGACCTTCTGCTTAACCGGAGGACAGTCTTCTATAGTCGGCAAGTGGTGTACCACAATATCAGTGTCCAAACCAGGCATGTCTTCATAGGACCAGGCAAAGATATCAACATAGTCGTGCAACATCTGTACCAACCTTTGTTTAACGCCAAACTCCAGATTTGCACCTATTTTGACCTCCTTTTTGTCTTCCTCAGTACCCAAATTCAATGTCTCAACCGACTCTTCATGAGGTTGTATGGCCCTCTCTTCATGTTGTAATAGTCTAGAAAGTTCTCCAAGCACCTCATAATCATCCTCACCTTCGTCCTCGGCTTGGTTGATCGGATTTTTGAAGTCATAACTGGCAATAGCAGAGCTGTTATCAATGGGATCCAGAGTGGATATGATATGCATTATGATACGTGAGTGTGTGTAAGAGAATAGCTGTTTTGATAAAGTGAAAGCAGGAAAGAAAAATAGAGAGCGCAAAATTTGTATGCAAGAAAATGTCTAATTCTTTATTAATGATATATGAAATGACAAATAATAGCCCTCACAAGCAAAGCCAATGTGCCTCGGGCAAGGCACAGGGCCGTAAAGTTTCAAATTGTTTATTACAAATCTTAAAACAAATAAGTCAATTACTGTGGAATAAAAGAAACAGGTATAAAGTCCCTAGCCATCCAGTTATTCAGTCCACCGTTAGTAGTTGGGTAGATCCAGCTGTCAATGTTTGAGTCCTTTTCGTTGTCTTCAATGGCATTAATTCCCTGATTGCTGATGTGTAGGGGAGGTCTTCCAGCCTGAGCGCGTCTAACAACCCTTTGAGCCCCTTCTTCAACCACAACCCTGGCGTCCTTGAGAGAAGCCATCTTCAAAGGAGGTTTGTTGGTAGTAGTTTCAGTTGATGCTAAGATCTGAGGGACCTCTTCGAAGTTCTGACAAGGAGTTTCTATGAATTCCCCGTCCATCTCTACATAGCGGAAGGAATTGAGGTGACTCACCATATACTCTTCTTCACCCCGCACTGTGACAATCTTTCCTTTTACCGGGTACTTCAGCATTTGGTGGAGTGTGGAAGTAACTTCCCTAGCCTCGTGGATCCGAGGAAGACCCAACAAACAAGAATACGACGGCCTAATGTCCATCACGTAGAAGGTGGACTCAAAAGTCTGAGAACCCACTTTGACAGGGATGTCCACCTCCCCGTGCACCATTCTCTTCGATCCGTCAAAAGCCCTTACCACAATGTTACTAGGCTTTAGAGTTAGACCCTCGCAATCCAACCGGTCCAATGCCTTCTTCGGCAGAACATTCAGTGAAGACCTAGTATCTACCAGTACATGAGCCATAGTGGTGCCTCTGCATTCAATCGAGACATGCAGAGCATCATTATGCTTCCTTCCCTTTGGTGTTAAATCTGCATCTGAAAAACCCAGCCATTATCAGCAGTCAGGCTGGCCATACAATCTTTGAACTGATCAACTGAAGTTTCCTGCGGCACATGCGCAGTCTTGAAGAATGCAATCAAAGCCTTCGCATGGGCCTCAGAGCACAACAGCAGAGACAACATGTATATCTTTGATGGCGTCTGCCCCAGCTGCTCGACCATATTGTAGTCACTCTTCTTAATGATCTTTAGTATTTCCTCCATTTCTTGTTTAGAGGCTTCCACACAATTTTCTTAGGCGCCTCCGTCTGGGCAGGCTCACCTATAATTTCGTTGTCGCGGGTATCAGACGATTCGCCGACTGGGGTAATAACTGGAGTAAGAACAGGAACTGTAGTGGATGTACTAGCAGGAACAACAGATGGAATGACAATAGGCCTGTTAATAGTCTTAGGGGAAATCTTGGGAGAGAAGACCCTTCCACTTCGGGTAATTTTGGTGGTTCCCACAATGTTATCAATATCAAGATCGGCCTCTTCATCTTTCAGATCTTGTTTGATGCCATGATAGTACACATCGGCACCATAATGCCATGAGACAGCTTTGTCCGAGACATACGGGACAGGACCAGGAACAGTGATTATCAGCGGAGCAATTCTTGGAGCAGATGTGATCCTAACAGGTCTTCTCGAGGAAACCGTGGAAGGATTGGCAGAAATGGTTATAATGGCAATGTATTCAATTGGAACAACAGGAATCATGGTTTTTTCGAACAAAATCTCTCTGCTATCCATCAGGCGCTGAATACCTGACTTTAGCAAATAGCAACCAGAAGGTAGAAATGAACACATGTGGCAACCTTCACCACAACCCAGAAATAAACTGGCCAACAGAAAATTCTTCTTGACAATCATGAGAGGAGTATAAACTTCATTAACAGAGGTAACAAACAAATCAGTGTCAACAACATTAACTCCATGACCGTGTTTAGGAATGGGAGCAATTATGATGTTGGGCTTCTTCGGAGCATCAAAATCTATTTCCTTGGCTTCAATCAAGTCTTGTACTTTGTTCCTCATAGCCCAACAGTCATTTGTATCATGGCCAGGACTCTCAGAATGTTAGGCACACCGGGCATTTGGATTATATCGGGGAGACCCAGTATTTGGATTCTTGGGAGCCTCTTTCAAGGTTGCCAAGTTGGATCTCAGCAGATGAGGTAGAACTTCAGCCAATGTCATGTCGATGCGAGTAAACTTCCGTTGTGGTCTTTCCACTCTTTGTTGATTGTTGGATTGTGGAGCAACTGCAGGCCTAGGTATCATTACGGCACTTAATGTATGACGATGTTCAGCTCTGTTTTGGCCCCTCGGGCTATAGATGGCACTGGCTTCCTTCTTACCAGCAAAAGGCTTCTTTACTGAGCTCGAAGACGTATCCTTCTGTATCTTGCCGCTCCAAATCCCAGCTTCTACTCTTTCTCTAGTTAGAATCAGCTCGGTGAAACTAGCTGACGAATTGCCGATCAAATGATTGAAAAATGGACCAGATAGCGTCCCCATAAACATATCAACTTGCTCCCTATAAGACAACGAGGGTTTAACTCTCCCTGCCAAGTATCTCCATTTCTAAGTCTCTTCATTTCTGTGCATAGTCTTTAAAGCCTTCACTTGCACCCATGGACATACTCTGGAGTTGAGTACGAGTAGGAGCAAGGTCGGTGTTGTATTGATACTGCTTGTAGAAAGCAGCAGCCAAATCTTCCTAGTTTCGGATATTTGTTCCCTCTAGCTGGTAGAACCATTTAAGTTGAGTCCCTGACAGACTATCTTTAAAGAAATGAACCCACAGATTTCTATCAGCGGTGTGGGGATGGATCTTTCTGACATAAGAACGGAGATGGAGCTTTGGGCAGGACACCCTATCATACTTAGCAAAAACTGGGGCTTTGAACTTCTGCGGGATGACTACTCCCGACACCAATCCCAATTCTTCGAAATCCAGTCCAAGTATCCTCTGAACTTCCATGGCACTCAGACGATCTTTCAAATGTTTGTATCTATTCTCAGCAGAAGGATATTGCTCATCATTATAATCGGTGTCATTGTCAGAAACTGTAGGACTGGGGTCCTTCTCTTCTTCCTGATTCTCCCCTTCCTTAGATGAAGAGGTCAGATCGACTTTTTATTTCAACCGCTCTCCAAAACTTCTAGCCATATTCAGAATACCAGCAGCCTTCTTCTTTTTCTTCTTCTATTTCAGGATGAGGCCTTTCAGATCCTCTTGCCCTTTTGCTAGACTTATGAACATTTGTTGGAACTGGGCGTTCTGCGCCTGAAGGTCTTTGATGGTTTGTTCAGAAGACATTTCTGCTGAAATAAACAGCGAAGAAGATGAGAAACTTGTAATGGTACCTGTAATGATGTGTATGATAATGGGATGTGTATGCAATGATTTCAAAGACTTCGGGAAATTTAAATTTGCAAACCAAAATAAACAAAGATTTTATTAGCTGAATTTGAAGTTCAAATGCCTTTTGGGCGTTATAATTAAAATTAATCTAAAACTATAAAAGATATCAAAATTCCCATAGATGCTTCCTCTTTGTGCCGAGATAGTCATTGAGTCCTCTTTCTTCATGCAGTTTCTTTGTGAGCTCTAACACCTTCCTCTCCTGAGTATGGAACTGATCCCTGTAAGTATCCTGTTCCTCCATCAACTGAATCTAAGACCTCTGTAATTCCCCAAGATCAGTGGGCATGTAAGGATAGATAACCGTGTAAGGAATTCCTTCTTCAGTAGTGGGTTCCACAATCACTGGTAAAATGGCCACATAGGGCATAATAAGCTTCTGGGCCCAAGCTCGTATCCATTGGAGGTAAGGTTCCATAGTAATGGAAGTTTTTGGCCCCAAAGCCTTGAAGTCAGATCTTTTTACCATGCCCCAAGCTCGTATGAACCTCCGGCGATACTCGTGAGTGTCATCCTCATAGTTGAATACAATACCCTCAATAAGTAACTCATGGGGACCATCTCTTCGAGCGTAACTGTGATACGGTGGGAGAACTAACTTGGTGTTTTGCGTTTCGATCGCATTTGTGTGGATAGCAAGAGTCGCCACCGACTTTTCTTTTATCCAAAAGGAAAGGTAAAAAAGCACAGGAAAGGCCTTTCGAGATTATTTCTCAGGTTCGGGGGGTAGATTATGAAAAGGGAAGGTATTAGCACCCTTTTCATCCATGGCTTTCCATGGGCTCTTAGTTACTCGTTTAGATCACTTACTTTTATTTGACTGTGTGCTTGTGATGTGGGCTTTGAAAATGTTTTGAAAAATTTCTTTGTAATGGTTCTTATTTCTATAAGAACGCGTACAAAGTTTTGTTTCGAAAATTGGTTCAAAGATGTGTTTGTGGAACGTGTTTTCGAAAGTGGTTTTTGAAGGTGTTTTGCAATGGTTCTCGTCTCGATAAGAACGTATACAAAACATTTTTTCTTTTTGAAAATGTTTCGAGATGAAAGTGTAAGTGTAAAAATTGTTTTTTGTCGTGAGCAAACGAGTAACTAGGAATGAATCTATCTACTTAAAGGTTTTCAATTGTTCTTTTCTTCCTCCTTTAGATGTTGCTATCTTACCATTAATTTGGTAAGAAGCCCCATCGTTGGATGTGAAGGGACAGGCGCGGGTCAATTTTACAGTCATCGAAAGCAACTTATGAGAAGTTTTAGCGATTTTTGTAAGGGACGAGATCATTTTATCGAAGGCAACATCGAGGGTCATCGAGGGACTACAATCTTTTTATTGAAGGGGCATTGCTAAAACATCCCGTATTCGAGGGACATGGTTGTGTTTCCGAGGCAGCAAGCGAGGTTACCCTAGAGGTGCGCGTGTGAAAAGTGTTTTTGATTCAAGTTAATTTTATCTTTGAAATTAGGTTATCTAGCGATTGATTTGGAATCTTACCATACACACCTAATTACTATACAGTATAAAGAAAACAGTAAGTTGCGGAAATTGAAATTCTACGCTATTACAGAGCTTTCGGGAATGGGGGTATAGATTTACAAATGGGGATGGATCAAATCGACAATAAAAGTCTAAATAAGCAATCAATACAACCCAATCGAATCAGACAATTAATTAAAACTACAACAATCTTATGAAATAGAATTAACCAACAAAGTATGGAAATAAAATTCTTGGTATTTATGTTTTGTGAGAAGTTTGGAAAGAAAGATAGAAAAATCTATTCTATTAATTAGCTTTAAGAGTTAAATCAAATGTATGTATTTTTAGGGTTTTAGAAATTAAAATAGCAAATTAAAGCTTAAGCACAAAATAAATAGTGAAAATTATTTACCAAATTAAAAAAAAACTAAGCTAATTATCTAACAAAATTATATGATTTATTAAACTTAATGAAAACAAACAAAGTTAAACTAATTATTTAAAACAAACAAAAATAGAAAGGTGATGTTAAACTGAAAATTGGGGGTGTGAGGTAGAAAGAAATGCTGAGGGGACGGTGATTCGTTGGGCCAAAGGAAGAACACAAAATATGTCCCAATCCCAAACCAAATGGCAAAGGAGTATGAAATTAATGTTTTATTTGTTCAAAAATATTTTAAAAAAACGCACGGGCCTAAATGAAAGGAAGAAGGATTTGGCCCAGCATGGTCCAACAACAATCATCAAACCCAAACTCACTAATCACTTTGTTATTTACAGATTAGGGATGTAAAAGGGGTTAGGGTTAGGATTTGGGTCTTCGTCTTCCCTCTCTGATCGTGGGATTTGTACTTATGTATCCAATGATTCGGACTGCAAATGCACAGTCTTGTCGAGTAGTTTTAAAAGATATCGAACCACAAAGACTGATGAATCGATCTACCGTTTTCTATTGTTACTATGTAAATCTAAAGCTAATGAATATTTGATTTGGGTTGTAGGGAAACTAATTACTAAATTAAGTTGTATTTTAATAATCAATGAGCTAAATTACCAGTGTGCAACGGTCTTACCTCGGGAACTAGCGACCTGTCGGGCATTTTTATATTTTCAAAACAGTTTTCAGTAAAACCTATCTAGTTTAAAAACCCTCGTCTCACACTGTCGTTTTGTTGATCTAGGCTATGCAGTTAAGTCCTAACGTACGCTTCCGCCATCCCGCAGGAGTTAAAAACACTTTTTGGAAACTAAACAAAAATCTTAATTAACTTTAAAGTGCTTCCGTTGTATTTTAAGCTAATGCCTAATTACTACTGTCCAGTTAAAAGATCTCAAACTTCTGCTTTGTTGACCCTAACCTCTATTTGTTTTTTACTTCCGTAACAAAACAATTTAATGATTTGAAAAATAGTAACTTAGGCCAGAAAAGAAAGTTTCATAGTAAAAATAATCCCGACTAAGCTACTCGTTCCCTCGGTCGATTGGCCTTACATACCGGTATAGGATTTCTAGCCTGACATAATATTAAACCAAATTGCAGAATAATTTAAAGAACAAATACAAATAAACATAATTATATTAATTAATAAGCAATAAGAAATTGTAAACATAAACCTGGCAATTACTCCGAAGATAGAAACAGTCCTGCACAAGTTGTAGGCTTTGCTTCGATCGAAGGATATATTTAACCGTACAAAAAGGAAGTAAAACTGGAAAGAATAGTGCTGGCTAGAAATAACTGGGAAAAGAAATAATGCTGAAAAGAAATAATGCTGAAAATAATAATGCTGAAAATAATATCTGAACTTTTCTCGTCAAAAAGCAGAACCCTTTCTACTGTGGTCTCAAGTTCTATTTATAATGCTTGCTTGGTTCGCTGGTCTCGAAAATGTAGCAACCGTTCCTCTTTCTTCCTTCAGAAATAATAGGAGAAATAATAGTCACGTTCGTTGCTTTTGACTGAGTGGGTGAGTGAATTTAGGGACTCGTTGGATTGTGCTTTGAACGTGTTTTTGTCTTTTGGATGAGAAAAAAGTGGAGTTGTAAGCTGTGACGTTCGTCACACGTAAGTGACCATCGTCACTTGGTCTTCAAGGAGCGTGACGTTCGTCACGTCCTCTTGACGGTCGTCAGGGCGCTGTTTGCATATGGGCCACGTGCTCACATGTGTAATGGGCTTTTGGGCTGTTTTCTTCTCCTTAGGCTCTTTTACTACTTTTTGCACCCTTTTTTCTTCATTTCTTCAAAAGTGTTCGACTCAGCGCATATCTGCAAAAATAGAAAAATACCTGCATAATACTTATAAAATAATTTAATTCAAACTAAAGTATGAGAAATATTTGGTGTATATCAAGCCAGAAATATCACATATTTGTGTGTCATCAAACTCCCCCATACTTAGACTTTGCTTGTCCTCAAGCAAATGCCAAGTACGATGTTTTTCTAAACATGGTTATGATTCGGATCGACTGATACATAGCTGCGTTGTGTTTTTGTCAGAAAATCGGTGGTTTGATTCGTGCTCCATAACTATGTCGGCGACGCTAGACAATCCCATTTTACGTAAACTAGTTACAGGTCCTATCATAGCCTACCCCGAGTATTTGTCTTGTTTTGCCTTTTTCATTCTAGCGCAATCACATTAAGCCCTTTATCTTCACACGCACATAGCAGAACAGTCGGTTAGTGGTTATGATCCTTTTAAACTTTTAGAGGTTTCTGGCACATTAATGTGGCAACCTTTAATTCAAATGTTGGATGCGGGGGATCAGACCGTAATCTGCCCTACCAAGTTCAGTACCAGATGCTCTTGAACCATCCAACAAATGAAATTTCATGTTACTTTGTAAGGTTTACATCCTTTGTATTAGGCGATCGAATGAGGATCATCCAATTTAATCAGTGTTTTTCCTTGCAAAATTTTGCTGAAATATTCTATCATCCACTTATATTCATCGACTTCCTGCGTAGTTTGTGTTTAAGACGGTGCTGACTGCTAATATAAACTACTCAAGGTTACTATAAAGACTAAACTCAAGGTGTTGGAAACAACGGGTACTTGAACTGATCTATCATACTCTGGGGTTGTAAAGTGTCTAAACGGTAGAAATTTCGCTTAATCTCGCCCCAATTCCTGATGATTGAAGATTTTTGCAGTCTATATACTTGTCGAGTGAGAAAAAAAAATTTATGGGCTCAAAAAAGAGAGGGGAGTCTAAAAGAACAACACAAATTGCTGCAATAGATGACTTGAAAAAGTTTTTTATTGAATTTAAGATAAAAGAAGGGAAATTACAAAGAAAGATAAAAATTACTAGAAAAAGGGAAATACTTCCGCCCCCAAACTTGAATCATACATTGTCCTCAATGTATTGATAGAAGCGGGAAAGGGAAAGATAACAACATAATCATTCTTCCTCCTCTTGTCTTTGGTATCGGCCATGTGTCCTTGCTCTTCGACGTGCTTCCCCGCCATGTCTGGAAGATTCGCCGCCATCTCTTTAGGATATGATATTATGCAAGTCGTCAACACGGAGTGTTAAGGCTCGCATATCTGCCGTTATTCCTGTGGTGAATTCCAGCATACTTTGATCGTGCCTGCGAGCGTAGTCATTTTGGTCTCTCTGCATTTGTTGCATGAGATTCATCATCTCGATTTGGCGCGTCTCGATACTCTGGTGGCGTTGAGTGGACAACTGGTTTGTTGCATTATCGCGGCATATATTGCGTCGATAGTGGCGGGATTGTTGGCTTGCTGTTGTTGAGGCTCTTGCTGCTCTAATTCTTCTTCGATTTCGTCAGTGGAAGTGTTGTTAGCCTGACCTTGATTTCCTTGCACATTTTCTCCGGGTTCAGGGGCGTTCAGGTTGTAAAGCCAGTTATCCGGATTACCCAAGTAAGTACGATTATGATTTGGCATGATCACACTGCGAACTCTTGCATTCTTAACCATGAGATAGTATCCTCCAGCTTCTCATACTTTAATCAGGCGGCCAGCTCTACAGTTATCAATGTCCATAAAAATTGCTGGCAGCGGAGGTAGGAGTTGGATCCTTTCCCCCCAGTTCAAGTGAACTGCGATGGCGGTGACGATGCCTCCGATGCAAAAAGGTGTGATCCCTTCTCTTGCAACGAGGTTTTGAATATGGGCCATCATTAAAGTTACGGGATTAAGACGGATATTTTGCAAAAAGGTACAGTGGAGAGCATATAATTCTTTAGTGTTTACCTTGTTGTTGTTTGCCCTTCTGAATATTGTGTTTGCCATAACACGGTGTAAGAAGCGGATATTCGGGTTGTGGATGTGAGAGGCGTACCGTGCTTCTGGTGTGACATTTGGTTCGCCGGTTATTCTCTCCCATAGTGCGTATGCACTTCCATTCCAATCCAATTCTGGGGGTATGCGGTATTACACATTATTCCCTCGGGGAAAATGAAATATGTCGCTCAAAATTTCATGGTTGAGTTGGTACTCTCGGTTGAACATCCGAAAATGAGCGGCTCCCGTTAGGTGTGCGTCTGCATCTTCTCAGGTGTGATATGCGTAGGAACTCAAGAATTCCAACGTGAGAGCTTCGTAAGTTGGCGTGTTCATCGTGCTAATAAAGCTTAGGCCAGCTTTATTCAGCAAGCCTTCCATATGAGGTTGCAAGCCTAATTCTTGCAAGCAAGTGTTGTCGACGAACCATGTTGGTGTTAGCCCTCGGTGATGGAATTTTATGTACCTCTCTTTTTGAAGCTCACCGGCTTCTCCTTGTCGGAGCATGAGATGTCGCATGTCGGGTTCGGGTTGGTTGGCCATGAGTATTGAACTTGATAGAAAGAAAAGAAAATGTATATGTGGTAGAGAGATGGAAAGGAAGTGGTAGTGATGAAAGTAGGGATGGAAGGGGAGGGTTTATATAGATGGTTTGTGGAGTAAGAAATTTAATGGTGTTTATGGGAGAATTTTGAAATTTGGGAGGTTATGGTGGTTATGGGTGAGTGGAGTAAATGGGGTGGTGGGATTTTTAAAAAAAAATTTCCTTCATCAATGCTGGTCAATGGTCACGGTTTTGAAAGGCGTGGGGGACAATGCCTGCCACCCGTCATGTTCCCTCTGACGCTCGTCAGGGTTAAAGGACACTCCCTGAGGTTCGTCACATGCACTATGACGTTCTTCAGGGTCAGGTTATGTTGGTTTGACTGCTTTGAACGCATGCTCCACTAAAGTAATTAATTAATTAATTTCAATTTTTGAGAAGTGTATTGCAAGGGATTGGTGGCATATTGTATAGTTGGAAAAATGATACGGTAAATATGAAGCAAATAAAGGTGGTAACAAAAATAAAACATGATAATGGTAACAAAAATAAAATAAGACATGATAATTATAATAGAAATTAAGAACAAGTGAAAATAACAGAAATTGCAGAAAATGAATGCATACTTTGTAAATAGAAATAAATAAAATGGATATGAATAAAATTTTAGGACCGAAAATTAAAATATTATTCAAAAACAATTAAAACCATAATGAGTTTTGAGAATAATAATAATTAAAAACAATGAAAAAACCCCCCATACTAAGAACAAACAGTGTCCTCACTGGGGCGGTATAGAAAAACTATCAAGCATGAGGGCCTCCGGGAGGTGGTGCAGAAGCGTGCAAATGTTGATAAATGTGGTCAAACTGCTCCGTGACAACGTCCATGAAATGAAAGAAGTCACGCCGAAGTGTGCTGACATTTTCTTTAACAGTGTCGAGCTCTCCTCGTAGTGTGGTAACATCTGTCTGCAAAGTCTTGATCGTATGTGCATGATCAGGCATGGGTATGTCATCAGCTGTAGAAACAAGGGGTAGTGAAGGATAGTCCAAGGGTGTATAATCGTGGTAACCTGTGGGTGTAGATGGGACGCTCTTCTCCCTCTCAGGGTCGTGTTCGTCTGTCTTCTCTAGGGGATATAGCCAATTTGTCTTGGTATAGACACTGGTATGCTCGGGGCTAGGCAATTTGAAGCAATAGACAGGGTTACGTTGGATAAGCAGCTGAAAGTGAGGTGGGATGAGATTACCAATCAAAGAAATGTTAAAGCAAAAAGGGATGTCCATGGTATGATATCTGGCATACGGTGTAAAGCGCGACAGAGATGACCGTAGGGATAGGGCCTCGGCCATCATAGTGACTAGCCCGCCGACACAGATGGGGCCATGGGCACACTGAGCTATAGCTGACATGTTGGCGATTATAAATGATGCGCCAAGGACTGGTCTGGTCTGAAAAGCACAGTAAATGATGAACAACTCATCCCTAGAAACCGAGATTTGATTAATAGGTTTTCCGAAAAATGTGAAAGCTAAAATGTGATGGAAATACCTAATAGCAGGGTTATGAATCTCGGTGGCATCAAGGTGGTCGGGGTCCTCGGGATATTGTCCCGCTATGTCTCTCCAAAAGTGATTAAGCTCAAAGTTGAGGTACTCATCCGCTTGTGTTTCCATGTGGGCGTCTAAAGAGCTAGGGAATCCTAGCAGCTGAGCTAGACTGCAAACTGTAAACTGGTGGGTGAAACCGAACAATCTAAAGGACATCTGACCTCTACTACATCCTAAGCCTTGTGTGGGTTTATAGATGAGGGAGCTCAAGAACTCCAAAGTGAGGCGTTGATGTGTAGGGTGTTTATGGGCTAGGAACCCCTCTCATCCTATCTGGTTAAACATGAAATAGACACTTTCCCTGATTCCTAAGGTTGTCAAGGTGGGATCATGCACATACGTGGTCATACTCATCTGGCGCTAAGCCAGAATCTCATATCTTCTCTGCTGAGTCTCCGAGGCAAAAATGACAGTATCCATGAATTTCAGCTTGTAGGTTCCTGTTAATCGGTACTAAAATTTGGAAAAGAAAAATGCAAATAAGTAAAATATGTTGTGGGAGAAGGAAAAAAAAGGAAAAAGATCGGGAAGTAAAAATCAGAATGCAGAAATGAAAAAATAAGAATAGAAATAAAAGATAAAAGATAAATATATTTGAGAGATAATAAATAAAATAAAAATTTGTGGGTTGCCTCCCACACAACGCTTGTTTAATGTCGTTAGCTTGACAATTATGTTAGACGTGAATTAGTTTTCAAGTTGGTGCGGTAGCTCTAATAGTGTTAAGCTCGCGGTGTAATCCTTATTTTCAATGCTGTAATAATGCTTTAGGCGTTGGCCGTTCACTAAGAATGGATTCATGGATTTTCCTTTGATTTCTATGGCACCACTGGGGAAAACTTTGGTTACTTCAAATGGTCCAGACCATCGTGAGCGAAGTTTTCCAGGGAACAGTTTCAGACGAGAGTTGAATAGGAGTAGGACATCTCCTTCATTGAATTCTTTCCTTGAGATATGTTTGTCATGCCATTTTTTCGTTCTTTCCTTGTAGATCCTTGCATTTTCATATGCATCTAATCTTAGTTCTTCTAATTCATTTATGTCAAGGATTCTTTTCTCTCCTGCCGCAGTGTAGCTTAGGTTTAAAGTTTTAATTGCCCAGTAAGCTTTGTGTTCAATTTCCACTGGCAGGTGGCATGATTTTCCATATATGAGTTTAAAGGGAGTTGTACCTATCGGTGTCTTGAATGCCGTCCTGTAGGCCCATAATGCGTCAGGTAACTTAGCTGACCAATCCTTTCTTGAAGTGGCAACAGTTTTTTCCAAAATTTGTTTGATTTCTCAATTTGAGACTTCCACTTGTCCGCTTGTTTGGGGGTGGTATGGTGTTGCGACGCGGTGCCTCACCCCGTATTTGGTTAAGAGTTTATCAAAGATTCGTGACATGAAGTGGGAGCCACCGTCGCTAATAACTTGTTTGGGTACACCAAACCTTGGGAATATAATGGTTTTGAAGAGTTTAATCATGACTCTAGTATCGTTTGTTGGAAAAGCTATTGCTTCAATCCATTTTGAAACGTAATCTACAGCCACGAGTATATATTTGTTTCCGAAGGAGGATGGAAATGGTCCCATGAAGTCGATTCCCCATACATCAAAGACTTCCACTTGTAGAATGCCAGTCTGAGGCATCTCATCGCGTCTGGATATATTTCTGGTGCGTTGGCATCGGTCGCAGTTTAGGATGGCTATGTGCACATCTTTCCACAAATTTGGCCAGTAGAAGCCAGACTGCAAAATTTTGGCACATGTCTTTGATGTGTTTGCATGACCTCCGTACGGGGCATCATGACAATGAGAAATAATGCTTTCTATTTCGTTTTCCGGGATGCATCTTCGGAAAATACCGTCTGCACTCCTCTTGAATAATAAAGGTTCATCCTAAAAGTAATGTTTCAAATCGTGAAAGAATTTCTTCTTCTGTTGATAAATCATGTCGGGGGGTAGGATTTTGGCAGCTAAGTAATTTGCTATGTCCGCATACCATGGTATGGTTTGGATAGAGATCACGGCTTCTTGTATAACATTATTTATGTGGTCTTGGCTTTCTCGTGAATCGTTGTTAGCAGCTTATGTGTCAAGTCCTAAGAGCATTTGATTTGGATTTGATTCAGGCGGTTCTTTTCTGGCTTCTCCTAAGTCCATCTGAGCCATCAGACGTTTATACGGGAAGTCATCGTTAATAGGTACTTCTTCTAGTGTCAGCTGTTCCATTCGAGATAAATGGTCAGCTACCACGTTTTCGGTACCTTTTTTGTCTTTAATTTCTAGATCGAACTCTTGTAGAAGCAAAATCCATCTCAAAAGTCTCGGTTTTGAGTCTTGCTTGGTTAAGAGATATCTAATAGCTGCGTGGTCTGTATATATAATTATTTTTGCGCCTACAAGGTAGGAGCGAAATTTGTCTAGTGCGAAGACTACGGCTAAAAGTTCTTTTTCCGTTGTTGCATAATTCATCTGTGCAGGGTCCAAGGTTCTACTAGCATAATATATCGCATGAAGCTTCTTATCTTTTCGTTGTCCCAGGACTGCACCTACAGCGTAATCACTTGCATCACACATGATTTCAAATGGAAGTCTCCAATCGGGTGGTTGCATGATTGGTGCGGATACAAGAGCTGTTTTAAGTTGGTTAAATGCTTTTAGGCATTTGTCATCAAAATCAAATTCAACGTCTTTCATAAGGAGGGTGGTTAGAGGTTTTGATATGTGCGAGAAATCTTTGATGAATCGTCGATAGAAACCGGCGTGTCCTAAGAAACTGCGTATTTCTCTCACTGTTTTAGGGGGTTGCAAGTTTTCTATGACTTCGATCTTAGCTTTATCGACTTCAATCCCCTTTTCGGACACAACGTGTCCTAGTACGATTCCTTGTTTGACCATAAAGTGGCACTTTTCCCAATTCAGAACGAGGTTAACTTTTACACATCTTTCCAAAACTTTCTCCAAATTCACCAGACAATCTTCAAAACTCTCTCCACATACAGAGAAGTCGTCCATAATGACCTCCATAATGTTGTCTATGAAATCAGCAAAGATTTCCATCATGCATCTCTGAAACGTGGCGGGAGCATTGCATAATCCAAACGGCATTCGTCGGTAGGCGAAAGTTCCATAAGGACATGTGAATGTTGTTTTCTCTTGGTCATCGGGGTGAATAGGGATTTGAAAGAATCCGGAGTAACCGTCTAGATAACAATAATGTGAGTGCTTAGCTAATCGTTCAAGCATTTGATCAATGAATGGTAGAGGGAAATGGTCCTTTCGAGTGGCCTTGTTTAGCTTCCTATGGTCAATACACATTCTAGCTCCACTTATAGTTCGTTCCGCTACAGCTTCGCCTGCTTTGTTTGTTGTTACCGTTATACCACCTTTCTTTGGTACACAGTGGACTGGGCTTACCCATTGACTATCGGAGATGGGGTATATGATTCCTGCGTTCAAAAGTTTTTTAACTTAATCTTTAACCACAGTGCTCCATATTGGGTTAATTCTTCATTGATGTTCTCTAGAAGATTTGCAGTCGTTCTCCAGCATAATACGATGCATGCATATGGAAGGGCTTATTCCTTTGAGATCTGTAATGTTGTATCCTAAGGCGGAGGGATATTTTCTTAAGACTTGTAATAATTTGTCTATTTCATGTTGTCCTAAGTCCGCGTTGACAATTACAGGTCGCTTTAACTCAGTGTCAAGGAATTCATATCTGAGGGTCTTAGGTAATGGCTTAAGATCCAATGCCGGTTTTCTTGGACAAACCATGTGATCGGGTTTCAGAGCTAAGCATTCACTCAGATTGTCGTCTCGGTATTCAGGACACCATTCATTATCTTCTAATATAAGAGGTGTGGGAATCTTCATGGTTTCGGAACAAGGTATCGGTTCCCATTCAATTTCTCTTACGCATTCGTCAACGATGTCCACCAGATAACATGTGTCATCTATGGTAGGCACTTGTAAGAATTGTGTTAGAATAAACTCGACTTTCTCTTCACCTACTTCAAAGGTTAGTTTTCCCTTTTTTACATCTATGATAGCTCCAACTGTGGCTAAGAATGGTCTTCCTAAGATGATAGGTGTGCTTTCGTCTTCTCTAATGTCCATGATTATGAAATCTGTAGGGATGTAGAATTGGCATATTCGTACAGGAACATTTTCTAAGATTCCTACTGGGTATTTGACGGAGCGATCCGCTAATTGAATTGACATCTTTGTCGGTCTTAGTTCACCCATTTCCAGTTTGTTGCATATGGATAAAGGCATAACGCTAATACTAGCGCCTAGATCACACAGGGCTTTGTCTATGACAAACTTACCTATATGGCATGGTATAGAGAAACTTCCGGGGTCTTTCAGCTTAGGAGGCATCTTGTTCTGGATAATCGCGCTACATTCTACTGTAAGCGTTACCGTTTCGTTATCTTCTAGCTTTTTCTTGTTAGATAAGATTTCCTTGAGGAATTTGGCATAGGAGGGCATTTGAGTTATAGCTTCTGTGAAAGGAATTATTATATTGAGTTGTTTCAGAAGTTCTACAAATTTTTTAAATTGCCCTACGTTCTTGGGTTTGGCTAATCTACCAGGAAAAGGGATTTGGGGTTTATAAGGCGGTGGAGGCACATAAGGTTTTTCTTTTTCTTTGGCCTCTCCTCCTTTATCTTCTTCGTCTATCTCTGGTTTCTCTGGTTGATTTTCCTTTTCAGTTGACGTTTCAGCCTTTTGATACATACTTTGGTTTGATAGTCTTGGGTCAGGCGGTCCATCTAACTCGATTCCACTTCTTAATATAATGGCATGAGCATGCCCCTTTGGGTTAGGTTGTGGTTGACCGGGAAATGTATCAGCTAGTGCGGCTGTAGGTGCTTGTTGTTGAGCCACTTGAGATATTTGAGTTTCTAACATTTTATTGTGGGTGGCCAAAGCATCAATTTTATTTGCTAATTGTTTTATCTGCTCATTAGTGTGTATGTTCTGATTTTGGACGTCCTTATTTTTTTGCGCTTGAGTAGCTATGAAGTTCTCCATCATCAATTCTAAGTTTGATTTTTTTGGTGCACTAGGAGCATTTGCAGGAGCTTTCTGATATCCAGGTGGTACAGCAGGTGCTTGGTTTCGATCATACAACGCATTGGGGTTTTTATATGAGAAATTTGGGTGATTTTTCCATCCAGGGTTGTACGTGTTTGAGTAAGGGTTTCCTTGAGCATAATTCACTTGGTCAGCTGGAGTTCCTGCCAAGATTTTACATTCAGTAACTAGATGTCCAGGCACTCCGCATATTTCGCAATTGGGAGTTATAGCAGCCACGGTGGCTGGAGTTATTGCGGTCAAATTATCAATCTTTAGGGTGAGGGCATCTACCTTAGCATGGACACTGTCTAGGTCGCTTATCTCATACATTCCTCCTTTTGTCGGTGTTTTCTCTGTAGTACCTTTGTCTGTGTGTCCTCTTTCACTTCCCCACTAATAGTGGTTTTGGGCCATACTTTCAATTAGAGCATAAGCAGCGGTGTAGGATTTGTCCATAAGTGCACCACCTGCGGCAGCGTCTATTGTTAATCTTGTATTGTAGATGAGACCATTATAGAAGGTGTGGATAATCAACCATTCTTCCAAGCCATGATGTGGGCATAGTCTCATCAGATCTTTGTATCTTTCCCAAGCATCGAAAAGGGATTCCTTCTCCTTTTGTCTAAAATCGCTTATCTGAGATCTTAGCATAGCTGTTTTGCTTGGTGGAAAATATCTCGCAAGAAAAACTTTCTTCAGCTCGTCCCATGTAGTGACTGAGTTTGCGGGTAGAGATTGGAGCCAAGCTCTTGCTTTGTCTCTTAAAGAGAAAGGGAAGAGACGAAGTCTTATTGCTTCTTGACTGACCCTATTGTTCTTGATTGTATCTGCGTACTGTAGAAATATTGATAGATGAAGATTAGGGTCTTCCATTGATCCACCAGAGAACAGCTTTTGTTGCACAGCAGATAACAAAGAGGGTTTAAGTTCAAAGTTGTTAGCCTCAATCGGAGGGGCAGCAATGTTGTTATGTGGTTCATCTTGTGAGGGTATGGCATAGGATTTGAGTGGGCGCAGAGCAGGATTTGCAGCCATTTCTTTGGTTGGTGGAGAAACAGGAGGTTCGAGTGATTGACAAGGTTGAGTGTTATGCAAGAGATGGTACTCTTGCATGCGGCATCTAAGTCTGAGATAACGCTCGATATCGTTGATTTGTATGTATAACGACTCATCTTGCAAACGAGTGTTTGGCATACAAAATTAGAAAAGAAAAGAAAAGAAATAGAGATAGAAAAGAAAGAAAGAAGTTTTTGCTCTAGTCTCTACTGCGTAACAAAAGAGTAGCGATATCGACTTAAATCAGTCCCCGCCAACAGCACCAAAAACTTGATCATGTTGCAAGTGCACTGTCTTGTCGAGTAGTTTTAAAAGATATCGAACCACAGAGACTGATGAATCGATCTACCGTTTTCTATTGTTACTATGTAAATCTAAAGCTAATGAATATTTGATTTGGGTTGTAGGGAGACTAATTACTAAATTAAGTTGTATTTTAATAATCAATGAGCTAAATTACCAGTGTGCAACGGTCTTACCTCGGGAACTAGCGACCTGTCGGGCATTTTTATATTTTCAAAACAGTTTTCAGTAAAACCTATCTAGTTTAAAAACCCTCGTCTCACACTGTCGTTTTGTTGATCTAGGCTATGCAGTTAAGTCCTAACGTACGCTTCCGCCATCCCGCATGAGTTAAAAACACTTTTTGGAAACTAAACAAAATCTTAATTAACTTTAAAGTGCTTACGCTGTATTTTAAGCTAATGCCTAATTACTACTGTCCAGTTAAAAGATCTCAAACTTCCGCTTTGTTGACCCTAACCTCTATTTGTTTTTTACTTCCGTAACAAAACAATTTAATGATTTGAAAAATAGTAACTTAGGCCAGAAAAGAAAGTTTCATAGTAAAAATAATCCCGACTAAGCTACTCGTTCCCTCGGTCGATTGACCTTACATACCGGTATAGGATTTCTAGCCTGACATAATATTAAACCAAATTGCAGAATAATTTAAAGAACAAATACAAATAATCATAATTATATTAATTAATAAGCAATAAGAAATTGTAAACATAAACCTGGCAATTACTCCGAAGATAGAAACAGTCATGCACAAGTTGTAGGCTTTGCTTCGATCGGAGGATATATTTAACCATACAGAAAGGAAGTAAAACTGGAAAGAATAGTGCTGGTTAGAAATAACTGGGAAAAGAAATAATGCTGAAAAGAAATAATGCTGAAAATAATAATGCTGAAAATAATATCTGTACTTTTTTCGTCAAAAAGCAGAACCCTTTCTACTGTGGTCTCAGGTTCTATTTATAATGCTTGCTTGGTTCGCTGGTCTCGAAAATGTAGCAACCGTTCCTCTTTCTTCCTTCAGAAATAATAGGAGAAATAATAGTCACGTTCGTTGCTTTTGACTGAGTGGGTGAGTGAATTTAGGGACTCGTTGGATTGTGCTTTGAACGTGTTTTTGTCTTTTGGATGAGAAAAAAGTGGATTTGTAAGCTGTGACGTTCGTCACACGTAAGTGACCATCGTCACTTGGTGTTCAAGGAGCGTGGCGTTCGTCACGTCCTCTTGACGGTCGTCAGGGCGCTGTTTGCATGTGGGCCACGTGCTCACATGTGTAATGGGCTTTTGGGCTGTTTTCTTCTCCTTAGGCTCTATGATCACTGAGAGAATGGAGGGGTAAGGCATTATAAGACTTTGAGCACGAGCTCGTACCCATTTGAGGTAAGGATCAAGAGGGATGTAATTCTTATGCCCCAATGTCTTGCTATCTACCTTGTTCAACATCCTCCAAGCTCGGATAAATCTCTGGCTATGACCATGATCGTCGTTCTCGTAGTTAAATACCAAACCTTGAATGAGCATCTCATGTGGGCCATCCCTTCGGGCGTAAACAAATTGTCTTAAGGCTAAACAGGGGTTGTAGGTGATGCCTCCTCTAATTCCAAGTAAAGGTACATTAGGGAATTCTCCATAATGGTCGATAATAGTAACATTTTCTATAGATCGGGAACACCAATGAATGTTTGAATTTTTGAGTGTCATCAACCTATGTGACCATCTTGAACCTTGCTTGTTCTTTAATACAGATTAGGGAAGATGTGAAATAAACGATATTTCCAAAATAGGAGTACAACACATAAGGATACCTCTTTTCCTCATAGTGTGAGTGTGAAAAGAATGTAGGATGTCCCCTAGCAAAGTAGGCACCGTGTTACAAGACATGAAGATTTTGACGGTGTTCACATCTATGAGTTGGTCAGGATTTGGAAACAAAACCATCCTATAGATGAGGAGAGCCACAGTTTCCTCAAAAGCTTGCAAACCCAAAGAGTTCCAACAGTTTTGGGCTTTCTCAAACAAGAACTTTGCTAGGAAACCTTTGAAACCACTCCTTGTTTCCCAATTAGTTGTGACATCAGATGGTTGCAAGTGTAGAGCTTGAGCAATACCTTCTGGCTTTGGATCTCTTTATGTACCGTTGAAAGGTAGTTGATTGAGAATGATAATCCTCAAGAGTTGGGAGAATTCTTCCAAAGTTGGCACAAGTTGATAATCGGGAAATGTGAAACAATGGTGTAAAGGATCAAAGAACTGAAAGAGCACCTTCATCATGTCCTCATCAGTGTTGGAGGTGACCAAGTTTAGTAGGCGACCATGTCTTTAGGTGAATGGAGAATTTTCAGGAATCCTTGATGCTAGCTCTTTAAGTTGAGGAGGAATCCTTACAAGATTGACTTGAATGGTTTTCCTACAAATAGAATCCATGTCCTACAAAACAGAACAAAGATAAATCCCAAGATCCTTGAAATGGTTAGTGAATATGAGTATGATGTTATGAGGTTTATGATGTTATTTACAAGTATATATATACAAACAAATCAAACAAGTCCTTAGGTTTAGGCTTGCAGGGAGTTTCATAGGTAAGTACCCTCTTGAAGTTTAGTTGGCTCAAACTTGTCCTAGTAAAAGTAATCGGGTTCTAAGGAGCTCAATATCACTGGTTTTTTCTTTGGGCATTGTTTCAGCACGAGCCTTTTTAATGGCGACCGTCATATCCTAAAAAAACCAAACCTCAATGAGTGTAGTATCGAGTATCTACCAACTTCGGACTACACCAAAGTCGGTCATCTCACTACGTCCTAATGGCCAAGTTGGTCAAGTAAAGATTCTAAAAGTTCATCAGTGCTTCATGACATCACTCAGCAGCCTCGTATTCTCCTTGACTACTCAAGATCTACAGGTACCCACAAATATGTCGCACTAACGTAGCTATTGCTTAGACCATGTCGGTATACCCCGCACAGTTTCCACAACGTATTTCTACTTACCTATAAGGTATTCTAAATCCGGGTAGAGGATTCAAACCCAAACAAAGAACCATAATGTAAAGCATATAAGTCAAACAATGAAAGCAAGTAAATGTGATCTAGCTCTAAGGTAACCCCACTTTTAAAATTATCCCCAACAGATTCGTCAGTTCTGTGATACGGTGGGAGAGTTGATTTGGGTGTTTTGCATTTTATCGCAAATGTTGCAGTTAGCAAGAGTTGCCACCAACTTTTCTATTATCCAAAAGGAAATGTGAAAAAGCATAGGAAAGACCTTTGAGATTGTTTCTTGAGTTTGGGGGGTAGATTGTGAAAAGGGAAGGTATTAGCATCCTTTTCATCCATGGTTTTCCATGGGCTCTTAGTTACTTGCTAGATCACTTGTTTTTGTTTTAAATTGTGCTTTGTGTGGTTTTTGAAAGTATTTTTGAAAAGAGGCCATTGTTTAGGAAAACTTTGTAATAATTTTCGTTCGTAAGAATGTATACAAAGTGTTTGATCTTTTGAAATGTTTTCAAGTTTTGAAAGAAGTTTTGATAGTGTTGATGTTTGTTTTGAAAATAGCAAGGATGTTTTGATTTTGAAATTGAGCAAGTAACTAGGAATAATCTACCTACTCAATAGTCTTTCATGTTCATTTCCTTTTTCCTTTGACATTGTTATCTTACCATTGATTTGGTAAATAACCCTATCTTTGGATGTAGAAGGGACGGGCGTGGGTCATCGTATAACCATGATTAGCAATGTTGCAAGGTATCTTAGCATTTTTCTTTAGGGACTAAGATCATTTTGAAAGGCATCTTTTGATAGCGTCATCGAGGGACTATGATCTTGTATTTTGCTTATTTTTGCTAAGATATCCCACATGCGTAATATGGTCATTTTTGTAAGGCAGCCAAGTGGATTTACCCTAGGGGTGCTTGTGTGCAAGTGTATTGATTTTCATGCTTGATTTTTGTCTTGAATTAGGGTTTGTTATTTTGTTGATTTTATCTTTCCATACAAACCCTAATTACTAGCATTTATAAAAAGCGATAAATTGCGAAAAGTAAAATTACTACGGTATTACATCATTAGGGGAGGGGTGTACAAATTTACAAATGGGTATTGCAAGAAAATTAAACCTAATTATCTATTACAACCATATTAAATATTGTACAAAATTGAAAATAAAATGCAAGAATATAAATGGAAAAAGAAATGATTTTTGTTGTTTTTATGAAAGGGGTTTTAACCTAATTAAGAGAGATGATTAATGAAAAAACAAACAAAATTTAAACCTAAATTAATTAAGAAGGAAATTCAATTAAAAAAATGTGTTTTAGGGTTTTTTTTGTGAAAAGGTTTTAATTAATAAAAATAATATGAAAATTAATTAATTAAAATAAACCTAAGTTCTAAATTAATTTTAATTAAGAAAATAAATAATTAAACCTATGTCTAGATATTAATTATTAAAAAGAAATTAATTATTAAGAGAAATGTTTTTTAGTCTTTTTTCTTTTATAGAGAAAATAAAAAATATATATATATATATATATATATATATATATATATATATATATATATATATATATATATATATATATATATATATATATATATATATATATATATATATATATATATATATATATATATATATATATATATATATATATATATATATATATATATATATATATATATATATATATATATATATAAGTGTAAATAATAAATAAAAACATTTTTGGATTTTTAATAATAATAATAATAATAATAATAATAATAATAGTAAAAATAATAAAAGAAAATATGAAATGAAAATAAAATAAAAAAAGAAAATGAAATAATAAAAAAAATAATGGGCCAGGGGTGCAAAAATGAAACTGGGGTTAGAAGTCAGCAAAAAAATGGAAGGCCCGGGCGCTGAATGTTTGTAGCAAAAAAGAGAGAAAAAATGTGAAAAATGAGAAAAATGGCAGCGCTAGGCTTGAACCCACGCCCTGAGCATGAAACATGTGTTGCCTTATAACTAAGGTGGCTATACACCCATTTATTAAAATGAAATGATAAATATACAATGCAACATACTTCCAAGGTCTGTACTTCGTCTTCGACCTTCAGTCAGCCAGAGTACCTGTAACTTCTTCGTCTCTTAATAAAAATGGAAAGTTCAAACATGAAAGTTGTGGTATTTCTTCCCACGAATTCAACCATATAAATAACTAAAGCTATAAATCCAAGATGAGTGAAAAAATTTCTGGCCCTAAATTAAAACCTAAAAATTTCAAAAACTTCAACTCTAAAATTCTCTAAGCTCAAGCCATTAAATGCAAACTATGGACATGTACAGCTTCGTGGCAATGGTATCTACATTTTATCTTCACAAATCAGAATCAAATGATGTTTTTATTAATAGATAGAAGTTTGAAAACTTACCTCTTGCAGCTAGAGTCGTGTATGGAGTTGGAGCAACCTTTGTGATGTCCTGATGATTTATGTAGCTTGCCTTGACCTCCTTGAGTGTGTTCCAACTCCTACTTTGCTTTGAGGATGGCTGAAACTCTCAACTCAAGTCAAGTTGCAAGCTTCAGTTTTGAAAATGGTGGATAGTAATGGAGGGGTTACAGTCAGGAAACAGGGGCCTAGATCACTTTGATATGATGTATATTAAGTGCTTGGATGGTTAAAACTCAATACGCACGAGTGGATTTGGAGATGAAAATGTGAGGTTCAAAACTGTCAAGTTATGGAAGATTCTGAGTTGCAAAGTGTTTGGGAGTGTTTTGGGGTCTTTTAACTCATGTGTTATGTTGCAATAGACTTGTGTATATGTATCGAAAAGGTTAGAGATCAAATGCACTCAAGGTTTATGAGTTCTAGCCTTTTGGATCTATAACTTGCTTTTGAAGAAAACTGAGAAGACAAATCTCAAAGTGTTGTACAAGCATGTTCTAAGTTCAAAGAGGCTTTAGAAACACTTATTTTGGTTTATAGGGGTTGTGTGTGCAGAAAGAACAAGTGCAAAGCTCAAGAAGTTGACAATTGCAAACGTGATGCTTTATCAAAATGGAAATGGCAACTTTGTGCCATAAATGGAAATGTAACTTGGGTAAAGGCTCAAGTGCTTGGATTAAAGCTCTAAAATCTGTGTAAACATTTAATTATGGAGTGAAAAACAAGTTTGAGTCCTGCAAAGCAAATATTATGCAGCCTAGGCTTGGATTTGAATTTTTGTTCATCATGAAATGGCTTGTAATTTAAGTTTGAAAACCCTAACTTCATCTCTTTGATTCTCCTTGCTCACAAATGATCTCAAGGAGTTATTGGACATTTTGGAAAGCTTGTAATATGCTCTACAACCCCTATTTGAATCACTTTTAAAATTCCCCTTGGAGATATATGAAAAAGTTCCATGAAGTTAGGTCAAAATCCTGCCTAAACTAGGGCAAAATTTCACTAAGTGTTTAATTTCAAGACCATGACTTCATGAATTAATAACTTAAGATACAAGAATTTTTAGAAGAAGTTGTGTAAATAAATGTTGTAGATATAATGGATATATACAACTTTGATGTTGAAAGTTTCTTCTGAATCATCTTGCATCATGGTGAAAAATTTGCTCAAAGTTGTGAAAAAACATGAAGTTTTAAACACTTAGAAAAATTTCTAAGTTAGAAAACTTTGACTTTTCAAAATGAAATCTTGAATTTTTGATTTATTGATGAATAAGTTTCATATTTTGACATGTTTTGATGAATTGTGATCTTTGACAATGGATTTTGACCAAAAAGTCAAAGTTTGACTTTTCAGTGTATAATTGACTTTTGATTAGTTGACTGAAAATTCACTATCAATCCAATTGATCTTGAGCAATGTTTTGGGTCATGCCATTAGGTAAAAATGATACAATTTAACTCTTTAGATCATGCTTCAAACCAAATGACCATTTGCTAGGTCAAAAATCAGAAATTGCCTTTCCTCAATCAAAACCCTAATTTTGACCATTTTGCCCTTTTGATGATTTGATCAAAATTCTTGAGGAATTATGGTCCAAACTTGATCAAATTATACATATGAGTTTATAATGTTGATGTGGATAAAAAATTATGAAGTTTGACTGTAAATTGGCCAAAGTTGACTTTTTCCTCAATATAGCTGATTTTTAGGTCAACTACTCAATTCACTGAGCAAAAGTGTGAGTCAAGGCTTGAAACTTGACATGAGTGATCTTAGGGGTGCATAATGATCCATGAAAGTCACATGAGGCATTGAAAGTTCAATTATCCTTGTGCAGTCTCAAACCCTAATTTTGGTCCTCAGTGCTTAATGAGGTGTCTTGAGTTGATCATCCCTAGTGCAGTCTTGAACCAAGAGAGATCTTTGTGAGAAGATATTTGATAAGTTAGAGGGAAAATTTTGGGGTACAACAGCCTCCTTTGGGGCTGCCTTACTTTTTTCGCTCCCTCCTCAAGTAAAATTATGTGCATGCATATCGATGGACTAATACCCGGAAGGTCAGCTAATGTCCATCTGATTGCCTTCTTCTGCTTTTTCAAGACCTGCAAAAGTTTATTTTCTTGATCGAAATCAAGGTTAGAAGAAATAATAACAGGGAGTTTTTCATTACTCTCCAAATAAACGTATTTCAGGTTTTCAGGGAGTTGTTTTAGCTCTAAGGACGGGGCTACTCTATGGATGGAGTGTTTGGGGCAGCCGAGATGTCAAGGGTATCAGCTGCAAAAAAAGCTTCATCAATAATAACTTCACCTATAGGAAACACATCAGCCTTCAAGGCAGCATCAATCTCAGCACACACAACACACAAGTTATTGTCAGTACAATCAGAACACAAGTAAACATCATCAAATCCAGATAAAGACGGAAAATCAATGGAAAATAATTCAGAACAAGTGTCATCAACCAATCCAGAGATCAACTCAATGTGAAAAACAGAATGCTCCTCCAGGGGATGTTTCATGGCATCAAAAATGTTGAATTTTGCGATAATGTCACCAAATTCCATGGACATGGTCACATCGTCAACATTAATTTTTGTTTTTACCGTTTTCATGAACGGTCTGCCTAAAATGATGGGAGCTCTGCTGGATTTTGTTTTTACTTCCCTGTCCAGAATGTAAAAATCTGTAGGAAAAATCAAATCGTTAACTTGAACAAGGACATCTTCGACTATGTCGACGGGGCGAGCGTTGCTCCTATTCGCCAATTGAATGATTAAACATGTATGTTGCAAAGGGCCAAGATAAAGGTTATTATAAATAGAAGTAGGCATAACATTAATGCCCGCTCCCAAATCAAGCATACAATTCTCAAATTTACTGTTCCCGATGGTGCAAGGAATAACAAATGTTCCTGGATCCTTCTGCTTTTGTGGCAGAACCTGAGTAGTGAGGGATGAAACATTTTTCTCGCCTACAACCTTTTCGGATGAAGGTTTAGGCTGAATAAAAGCAGAAATATTTCTTCCCAAGTTGACTCTTTCACTTCCCTTAATCCTCCTCTTATAGGTACACAAATCCTTCAGAAACTTAGCATACTTAGGAACCTGCTTAATTACATCAAGAAGCGGAATGTTTACCGCGACTTTTCGCAAAAAATCCAATATATCTCTTTCTTTCTCTCCCTCCTCAATTCTTCTATTTTTCAGAACTCTATGTGGGAAGGGAACTGGTGGAACATACTCCTTTTCTTTAATTTTTCCAGTTTCCACCGTAATAGAAGAAGGTGAGGAAAGTTCAGGTGAAACAGATTCAGAAGGAGAAGGTTCAAATGTTACCTCAATAATTTTTTTCAGGGCTAGTTCTGTAACCTTTCTAGATCTTAAAGAAATTGCATTAACATTAGCATTAGGACCATTCAGATTGACAATTGTTTGGGTTGGAAGTTGGTTCGACCCTTGGGATTGCATGGCATTTATTTGAGTAGCAAGTTATCCCATCTATGTGTGCAAGGTCTGAATGCTAGAATCGGTCCTCTGTTAGAACTGAAGGTTGTTGACAACCATTTTTTTGACAAGATCCTCTAAGGATGGTCCGGAAGATGCAGGGGCAGCCACTTGGGGTGGGTTCTGTTGTTGGCTGGTTTATGGATTTCCATATCGAAGGTTGGGATGATTCCTCCAATTGGGATGGTATTTGTTGGTGGACAGGTCAGGAGTGTTGTTATACATGTTTTAATTGTAAAGGTTTGTTGCATAAGCTTGAGGCATATCAGTAATGGACTCGTCTCTCAGAATAGGATAAGTGTTGGTCAGGTGCTCATGAGAAGTACAAATACCACATACAGTTATTGTTTGAGGTTTTGCTACTGCCAGCTGTTTGACTAAGGCAGTGAGCTCGTCAATTCTGGTCTCTAAAACTTTGTTGGAAGAAACCTGAATTTCATCCACATCTTTGCTTTGAACAGAATTGTCTCTAGTGGTAAACTGTTGAGAATTAAGAGACATATTTTCAATAAGGGCTTTGGCAGCAGCTGGAGTTTTATCGACAAGTGCTCCACCACTAGCAGCATCAAGAATGTTCCTATCCATCGGTAACAAACCTTCATAATAGTACTGGATAAGTAGTTGCTCAGTAATCTGGTGTTAAGGGTAGCTAGATACCAAGTGTTTGAATCTCTCCCAATACTCGGTCAACGACTCATTGCCTTGTCTAATACCACAAATCTCCTTTCTTATTGAGGCAGCTCTAGAGGCAGGAAAATATCTCTCCAAGAACACTTTTTTCAGAGCATTCCAGCTTGCGATTGAATTTGGCTCAAGATAGTATATCCAATCAGTTGCTGCACCCTGCAATGAAAAAGGAAAAGCTCGAAGTTTGATGTGATCTTCAGTGATCCCTTCAGGCTTCAATGGTGTATGTGATACGGTGGCAGAACCGACTGTTTAATACTGGTTTGCGTTTTTTGTTCTCAAATGTTGCGGTAAGCAAGAGTCACCACCGACTTTTATTTCATCCAACAAAGGAAAAGGAAAAAGAACAGAAAAAACCTTTTTCGAGATGTTTGAGTACGGGGGTAGATTATAGAAAGGGAAGGTGTTAGCACCCTTTCTATCCGTGGTTTTCCACGGGCTCTTAGGTGCTTTGATCATTTTTAAAATTGCTTGTGATAACCCTTGTATCAGTCCTCTAGAGTGTGACGAAGTTGTTTCGAAAAATGTTTTGAAAAGTGTTTGTAAAATTTGTTTGTTTGAGCAAGTATCTAGGAGCTAATATACCTACTCGAAAAAAAGTCTGTTTGTTTTCCTTTAGAAAGTGCTATCTTATTATTAAGGAATAGGTAGCACCGTCGTTGGAGTTTTAAGGGATGTTCGAAGGGACAAGTACGATCATAAAAGCAATGTTAGGAAATTTTAGTAATCATCCTAAAGCCTTAAAGATCTTTTTCCGAGGCAACATCCAAATGGGTCATTTTAGAACTTTCGGGACTAGAGGACGATCACTAACATTCCATATACTTCATGACCATTTATCAAAGGCAACCGGAGTGGAGTAAACCCTAGGAGTGAGCATGTGCAAGTGTGTTTTTTAGTTTATTTATCTTTCCACATTTAGGGTTTTCTACTGTATTAATTGCAATTTGTCTTTCCATACAATCCTATTAACATACATCTAACAGCTTATAGTTTGCGGAAATTAAAATGCAAGAAATTAAAGTCCTAGCTATTACAAGGCTTTGGGCAGATACATAATTATTTTGACTGAAAATAAAATGCGGAATTAAAACCTACTTAAATCTATTACAAACCCGAAACAGTTACAAAAATAGAAAAAAAAAAGAAAATTAAAGGCGCGCGCGGCGAATTAAATGCGAGAAATAATTAGAAAACCTAAAAATCTAATTGAAAAAATATTTAGGTTATTTTTTGAGAAAAATTAGGTTATGTACAGTATTAAACCCTAATTCTAGTTGATTTTAATTATACAAAAAATAAATAAATTGCCTTAATTTAATTAAACTAATTAATTAATAAAAATATTTTTATAAAAAAAATCATTTTTGATGTTTTTATGATTTTTTGATTAAATAAAAAAACATGATTTTTGGTGTCATTTGAAAAAAGAAATAATTAATAAATAATAAAAAAGAATTGAAATAAAAAAAGAATAGAATTGGGCCTGGTGTTGAGCAATCCAGGGGGTGCATGATGAATCTGTGCCAAGCCCATGAATACTGAGCCCATTCCTGCGCTTGATTATGTGCAGCCACGTTTGGAGAATGTACCATGGTCTTTCCTTGGTTTGAGCGTTGGATATGTGTTGGTAGCGATCTAGTGGCTGGATGTTGAGACCACATGGTAGGCGCTTGGAACGTGTATACATGGAATCTGCAAATGAACGTTAAGAAAATAAAGAAAACGTAGGGACCTGGGATCGAACCCAGACCCTCTCCACTATCCAACGCGCGCTTCACCGCTGGGCTATATTGTTCAGTTGTCAATATAATAAGACTAAATTATAATATGCAAAATAAGGTGAATAAACTGAAAAATGCACATAATTCAAACAAGCCAATGGTGTTGTGCCAAATGACCATCTTCTTCTCTTGTCCGTCGTCTTAGGTATCAGATTTATACCTACGGATGGTTTCTATAGCGATAAACCTGCAAGCTTCAAAAATTCATAAGACGCATGATAAATTAATTCTAGCTATACCAATCAACTCGTCTTGATCTCACGAGTATCATGGTATCCTTTTCTTGGCCTAATTTCACTTGTACAGAGAAGCCCCAAAACGGCTTCTTAAACCCTAGCCATGGCAGTCATCAATATATGCATCAAAATGTCAATTAAATCATTCAAACATGTTGCAAATATGTCAATAATCACAAATACATCATTAGAATATGTTTATGATGCAAGAATTGTTGTAACCAATTTTGAAACAAAGGGCAAACCGTATGAAGGCTATAGGGCGATTCTGGACTTGGGAACACTTGCAATTGATCGTGTTAGCTTCAGGGGATGTCCAACAAGCGATTAGAAGCATTGAATGACCTTGAATCGTCCTCTATGTGAGAAAACGATCTACCACTTTTTTGCCAAAATTTGAGTTTTGTTCTTCAGCTCTCACGACTGCAATCCTAGTTCTTTTGGCTTGTGTATGTTCTATATATGCAGTGTGATGAATTAGGGCAACAAAAACATATTGAATCTTTTCCAAACATGGAAATTGAATGTGATTTGTTTGCTATATGATATCTTTCCAAAACCATCCTAATCATGTTATTTTTGCCTCAATTTTCCTTGATTTGATTTGATATGATTAGGCTAGCTTGATTAAATTTGATTCTAACAAAAATCAGATCAAAAAATCAATCTTTTATATTTTTTGCCATTTATTTGATTTAATTTGACTTTTAAATAATAAAAATCAAAATAAAATAAATAAATAGAGAAAATAATATATGGATGCTGACTTGGGTCGTGGACCATGTCTTCAACAAGATACAATCATGAAAATCTAGGCCATATGACAAAAAATGCACTTTTGAGCATATTTGACTTTTGGCCATTTTCCAAAAATGGCCAACTTTGACAATGCATATCTCTTCCAATTTTGACCCTGGAGAGGTGTTCTTGGACTTTTTGGAAATATTAGGATTTCCCCTAAATAAGCCTTTTGGTTTCATCTCAATTGGGTCTGCCATGTTCATGTAAGAAGCTTTGACCCAAAAGGTGTTTTTGTTGACTTTTCAAAAGGACCTATAATGTAGAAATTCATATCTTTTCATGAGTGCATTTTTTGAAATTAAGGGATGAATATGAGTTGTAGAAAATTGGATTCTCTTCAAAATGAGCCTTGGATGAGAAATTTCTGATAAAGTGTGAGAAAGTTATGCTTGGTCAAAGTTTGGTTGACTTTTCCTAAGAAACTCTAATTTAGCAACTTTTGAGTTTTGATGAATTAGGAGCATTCCTTGAGGCATCATAATCAACCCTTTATCAAATGATGGATATCACTTCAAAATGTTTATGTTGACCAAAAATCTTGAAGTTTGACTGCATGTGGACCACAATTGACTTTTGACCTAATACAGTTTGATTTTCAAGCATCTGAGCAGTTGACTGAGCAAACTTCTTGTGCAAGGCATGAAACTTGACATGGATGATCTTGAGAACATATTAGGACCATGGAAAATATTTGAGGCCTTTGGAGATCACCCATCTTTATGAAAAGGGAAACCCTAGGTTGAGGTTCCTTGCTTTAGGAGAGAGTTTGTCTGGTCAACTCTCGGGTATCCTTGAGCAAGTTAAGGGTCTTAATGAGCATATGTTGAGTAAAATGAGAGGGAAAATTTTGGGGTACAACAATGTAGAACACACGACCTGAAATTCTTTCAAATGTTTGTGCGGATCCTCACCTGCAAGACCACTAAACTTGGGCAATAAGTGTATTAAACTCGATTTTAATTCAAAAGGAACAGCAACATCATCATATTCAATACACATGCCATTATAATTCACATCAGGGGAAGCCAATTTCCTTAAGGTTCTTTGGTCAGCCATATCAAAAAAAATTCAGAATCCGAAGCAAACAAGTTATGCAAATAGTCAGACTCGGAATCAGACACAATTGTGGGTGGTGAACTAGTGGTAGCCTGGACTTTTCTATATCGTGTGTGCAAGGTTCTCTCTACTTCAGGATCAAAAGCAACAAGTTCAAAATAGCAAGACCTAGTAGCCAAGACTAATACACAGCAATGCAGCAACAATGTACAAAATGCCAACAATGTCCCTAATAATCAAAAACAAACACAATGAAGGAAATCGATTAAATAAAATTCAGAAAAATAAAATAACACCATATTTAAATATAATTAGGAAAAATAACAATTTTGAGAATTTTTTCAATTTTTTTCGACTCTATGAAAACAGTAAAAAATTCGTTAAAAATAGAAAAAAGATGAATTTGGGAATTTGAAAGCAAAGTCCCATAACTACTTTGTAGTAACAGACAAATGACCAGTGAATTTTTTCCCAAAGGAGACCCGGAACAAATTTCAATTCGGACGCAAATTTCCCAAAAACCGATTATTTCCCCTTTTTTTAAACTCTAAAATGCGAATTGGACGAAACCGTGAGGAAACTAAGGACTAGACTCGAGGACACTAACCCTATGACTCTAAAAATGATTAATAAAAGCCATAATCTTCGACAAAAACGCCAATTTGATCCGCTGTCGCGCACAGATCAAAACGAGTATTTTTAAAAACGCAGTACAGCAACAATGTGACTCGAATTGTCTCACAAGGATTCTTGTTTGTATTAATAAAACGTAATTGAATGAGAGGGTTTTGGTTTTAGGTTTTCGATTCAGAAAACACAAAGCAAATAAGCAATTTAAAATAAGTGATTATAGAATTAAGCCAATCTATTGTTCGGTTTCCTGCTAATCATTAATTTTTTTACCTTAACAATTTCCTAAGCAGAATCGATCTCTATTCTATTTCTATACCTATTGTCAAGCGCAAAAAATACAAAAAGATTAGATTCCTATTCCGAATTAAGCAAACGGATTAAGCCCTCGTGAATTAAGCAAACACGAATTATAAACGCGGATTAACGACAAAGCGACGTAACAGTGAATAAACATTAGGGATCCAATCATACGAATTTAATCAAAACAATTTTATGTAATACAGATTAAGCAAATATAAATCACAAAATAGTATTGAAAGAGAACGAATTTGATTGATAAAGTAAAAACATCAAAGTGTTGGAAACGCGGTTACAGCAGATTGACTCTGGATGTTTAGTTCCTCATCACAATCGTAAAAGCAAAATGTATTTTTTCTCAATAATGAAAAAGGTCAAAACGAAATTATTGTAGCGGCTGCTAGGTATGTTAGAACATAGTTTGATTCTACAACCCTTAATTAGAGTTTTGACGATAACAAAATACAAAGAATAAATAAACTCAAAGATATATATATAGAACAAATATGCTTCTTAAAATTATGTTTTATATAAACAGAAGTTTTGATGGAATCAGCATCAGCATCAGAAGATCAGTAATATGTCAGCATCAGAAGATCAATAACATGTGCTACACGCTAAAGCTACCAGATCATATGCTGAAGTTTGATGACCAGAATCTACGCATAAAACACTCTGACTCTGATCAAAGATCTTTACCAAGTCATCAGCACTCAGAAGCGTCAGCATAAGTTTAAAGCAGAAGACTCTGAAGCGTTACTATGTATTCAAGACAGAATTAATTACCAACGGCTTTATTCAAGACAATACCTTATCAAAAAGGAAAGAGCGTTATTATCATTTAAAGTGCTTTATGGACAACAACGTTGAAATTCTGGCTGCAGATACTCAATGTCACGTTTAATGTTATGACACCGTATCTGACTTTCTATAAGACAGTAAATACAAAAACAGTAAAGAACACAGTCAATTGTTTACCCAGTTCAGTGTGCAACAACACCTACTCTGGGGGCTACCAAGCCAGGGAGGAAATCCACTATAAGAGATGTTAATTCAGGAATAAACCAACCAGTTTATCTCCTTCACTTAAGACCTACCCAATGCAATTTCAATCTAAGTACAACTTAAACCTGAGTTCCTACTCACTCCCCCTCAATCACAGCAATGATACATAAAACAATTTGACTAATGAATTGATGAAGACACTCTTCAAAAACATATACTTGATTAAGCTTCACAGCTTTTTAATCAAGCAACACAACCACTCTTGCTTCACAGCTTTGAGTGATACACACACCTAACTTGACTCTGCTTCACAGCTTTAGTCAAGAAACATTCAAACACTCTTGCTTCAAAGCTTTGAGTGCTACACAACCCTTACAATTAAAAACCTATTCCAAGTCACTTATCACAATGATAATTGCTTGAAGTACAATAATTAAACCTATACAGTTTACAAATGATCTTCTGATCAAAAAGGGATTCCTTTCAAAACAGCAGCTCTGTTGAATATATAGCAGCTGCATCTTCAGTTAGGGTTTCCACAAAAAGCTAGGGTTAATTCCATTTGACCTTAAGACTAGGTCACAGGACTTTATCAACCAGGTTAGGGTTGAGCTAGGTTAACCCAAAGAAAACGCAGGATTCTGTTCTGGAAAGACTGAGTCATTTTCCTGAAAAAACTCAGAATTAACCAAACTGCAAACCTGTTAGTTCAGAACAGGATGTCTTAACATCTGTTATGACATCTGAAAAACTTGTCTACTGATTTAGGAAAATGTGATCATTTTGCAAAATGCTCAGATACACACTTATAAACATCAGTACCTGAATGACAATATTTTTCTGCAAAGGTACCTAATGAATCAGTACAAACTAAACTAGAATGTTATGACATCAGTCATGACATTCACACATACACTTGGGTTTTACCAAAAATGCAAGCCAATAACTAAACAACTACAAACTCCCCCTTTGGCAGATTTTTGGCTAAAGACCCTAAGTAATCAGAGATAGATAGCAGCAGAAAGAAATGACTGCAGAAAAATAGAATTTCTAATTAAGCAAGTACCAAAATATTCTCCCCCTCTTTAGCCACAAATGGGCCAAAGATACATGTGCATAAAAATTATACAGTTATCCAGAAAAAAGTAATAAGAGCAGCAGCAGAAAAAAAAACTGAACACACTTCCAAACTCCACCAGGTACCAGCACCAACTCCACCAAACAGCAACTCCACCAACCATTAAGCACTGTCATCAGACTCAGAGGATTCGGGCTTCTTCCTTTTCTTGTGAGCAATGTCAGCCTTCTTCTCTTTGTCTGATGTCTCAACATCCTTAGAGACATCTGGATTTGTTTCAGCATTTGAACTTTCTTGATTCAAAGGAACAGAAATGCCAGGAACTGAGTGGTTCTCGTTCAGAATTCTTGAAACAATTTTAGCTATTGCTTGACTAACATAGGCTGACCCTTCCCTATTTGCAATTTCAGGGGGAACCAGAGGCATAAGCTTGGGACTTTCCTGCATGTCTTGTTCTCAACTCTTTGACCTTGGTGGGGTTAGTTCCCACTTTTCTACGAGAAGAGATCTCCAGGACTTCAGAGTCCAGACAAGAAGAGATTGTCCTAGAATCTTGATCAGAGGAAGAGGTTGAAATAGTCGTATTGGATGATGATGGTGTTTGAGACATTTTGACAGTCTTAGGGGACCAACAGCAACTGAAGAAAAAATTCTGATTGAGAGACTGGGTTTTGATGAGGAGACGAGAGGGGAAGGAAGAAAAGGAGTGTCTATTCAACTTCTTAAAAGAATTGAAGGAAATGGGAAAATATAATTTTAACCCAATCAGAACAAACATAACTCCTTTAATCCTTGTTTTAAGCAAAATTAATTGCTACAATTCCTCATGTTGGCAAATACCCAACTTATCCCTCAAGTTTTCAAATTGATTTGCATCAAGAGCCTTGGTAAAAATGTCAGCCAGCTGTAGCTCAGTGGCAACATGTTCCAATTTGATTGTCTTCTCTTCTACAAGGTCTCTGATAAAGTGATGTCGTATGTCAATATGTTTGGTCCTACTATGCTGAATGGGATTCTTGGAAATGTTGATTGTACTCAAATTGTCACAGTACAATGTCATAACATCTTGTGTGACATTATACTCAGTAAGCATCTGTTTCATCCAGATCATTTGAGAGCAGCTACTACCAACTGCAATGTATTCAGCTTCAGCAGTAGAAAGAGACACACAATTATGTTTCTTGCTGAACCAGGAAACCAGATTATTTCCCAAGAAGAAACATCCTCTAGAGGTGCTTTTTCTATCATCAGCACTACCAGCCCAATCAGCATCACAGTAGCCAGTCAGAGCTGGTTCACAGCCATGAGAATACATCAACCCATAGTTGTAAGTTCCACTCACATACTTCAAAATTCTCTTCACTTGATTGATATGACTGACTTTGGGATCAGCTTGGTATCTTGCACAAACTCCAACTGCAAAGGCAATATCAGGTCTGCTGGCAGTTAAGTACAACAAGCTTCCTATCATGCTTCTGTACAGACTTTGATCCACCTTAACCCCACTTGAATCTTTGGAAAGCTTTAGATGAGTAGGAGCAGGAGTCCTTTTGTGACTTGCATTCTCCATACCAAACTTCTTTACAATGTTCTTAGCATACTTGCTTTGAGATAAGAAGATTGAGTCCTCCATCTGTGAGACTTGCAGTCCAAGAAAATAAGTTAGTTCTCCCATCAGACTCATTTCGAATTCAGCCTGCATCTGGTCAGCAAAGTGTTTAACCATATGTTCTGACATTCCTCCAAACACTATGTCATCAACATATATTTGGGCAACCATCAACTTCCCTCCTTCAGTTTTGACAAAGAGAGTTTTGTCCAAGCCTCCTTTTCTGTAGCCTTTGTCTGAGAGAAACTTTGTTAACCTGTCATACCATGCTCTAGGAGCTTGTTTCAGGCCATATAGAGCTTTTCTCAATTTGTAGACATGATCAGGGTGGGTTGGATCCACAGAGCCTTTAGGTTGTTCCACATAAGCTTCCTCATTTAAGTACCCATTTAGAAAGGCACTTTTCACATCCATCTGAAATAACTTGAACTTCAGAAGACAAGCAATTGACAATAGGAGTCTGATTGATTCCAGTATGGCTACAGGTGCAAAGGTTTCATCAAAAGCAACCCCTTCAACCTGGGTGTGTCCTTGAGCGACAAGTCTTGCCTTATTTCTGGTGACAACTCCTTCAGCATCTGACTTGTTCTTGAAAATCCATTTTGTCCCAATGATGTTAGTTCCTTCAGGTCTAGGAACCAGTTCCCAAACTTCATGTTGCTTGAATTGGTTCAGTTCATCTTGCATTGCACCAATCCAGTATTCATCAGTTAAAGCTTCCTTGACATTTCTTGGTTCCATTTTGGACACAAAACAAGAGTTTGAGATGATTTCTCTAGATCTTGTAATGACTCCACTGTTGAGATCTCCTATGATGAGCTCTTTTGGATGATCCTTCTGAATTCTGATGGAAGGGATCTTGCTAGCTTCCTTTGATTTAGATTCTGTTGTGGTGGAGTTGGGTAGATCATTCTGTTGGGTTGAAGTCTCAAAGAATGTCTCAACAGTACAAGGAACATCTATTTCTTCATGATAATCATCAATTATAACATTTATTGATTCCATCATGGCTTTGGTTCTGGAATTGAATACTCTATAAGCTCTGCTGTTTGAGGAGTATCCTAGAAATATGCCTTCATCACTTTTAGGGTCCAGTTTTCTTCTTTGTTCACGATCAGCCAGAATATAGCATTTGCTGCCAAACACATGGAAGTACTTCACAGTTGGTTTTCTTCCTTTCCAGAGTTCATATATGGTGGATGAGGTTCCCTTTCTCAAGGTGACCCTGTTATGAACATAGCAGGCTGTATTCATAGCTTCAGCCCAAAAATACATAGGAAGTCTTTTGGCATGTAACATTGCTCTGGAAAATTCCTGTATGGTCCTGTTTTTTCTTTCCACAACTCCATTTTGCTGAGGTGTTATAGGAGAAGAAAATTCATGACTAATTCCTTCTGAAGAACAGAAATCATCAAACTTGCTGTTTTCAAATTCCTTGCCATGATCACTTCTGATTCTGACAATACACCCTTCCTTTTCTCTTTGAATTCTTTTGCACAATTCTTTAAAAACTTCAAATACATCAGATTTTTCCCTAATGAAATTAATCCAGGTGAATCTGGAAAAATCATCCACAACCACATAGGCATATCTTTTTCCACCAAGACTCTCTACTTGCATTGGTCCCATCAGATCCATATGAAGAAGTTCTAGAACCTTAGAGGTGGTCAGATGTCTTGACTTTGGATGTGACATCCTAGTCTGCTTACCAACCTGACATTCACCACAAACTCTTTCTTCATCAATTTGCAGTCTTGGAATCCCTCTGACTGCCTCCAAGGAGATAATCCTCTTCATACCTCTTAGATGAAGATGGCCAAGTTTTTGGTGCCACAGTTTCACCTCTTTTTCTTCTTTTGCAATGGAACACACAGATGAGAAATTAGTGTTCTCAGGCTCCCACAAGTAACAGTTGTCTTTAGATCTGACTCCTTTCATTACTATTTCTTGTTTGTCATTGATTACAAGACATTCAGATTTTGAGAAATTGACCTTGAATCCTAGATCACACAATTGACTGATACTAATGAGATTAGAAGCCAGCCCTTTTACCAGCAGTACTTCATTCAGACTTGGAACTCCAGGGAAGTCCAACTCACCAACTCCTTTGATTTCACCTTTAGCACCATCTCCAAAGGTCACAAAACTGGTGGTGTGAGGCTTAACATTATTGAGGAGGTTCTTGATTCCAGTCATGTGTCTGGAACATCCACTGTCAAAGTACCAGTCTTCCTTTGCAGAGACCCTCAGGGAAGTGTGGGCTATCAGGGCAGTAGCCTTTTTCTTCCATTTAGGAGCATGTGGTACCTTTTTAGACTTAGGTTTGACACCTGAGTTCTGATTAGGGTATCCATGCAATCTGAAGCAGAAGGGATTTATGTGGCCATATCTCCCACAATGATGACATCTCCATCTTTGGTACCTTTTCTTCATATGTCTCTGTTCCTGATGTTGAGAGTTGTGTTGAGACATCTATTTTGACATTTGCTTATCAGTACCAGATTTCTTTGCTTCCATAAATCCTAGTCCAGATTTATTTCCCACATTTTGTCCAACCTGAAGGATCTCTTCCAATTTGTCTGTTCCATTTGTCAGCATCTTGACAGATTTGGTCATTTGATTCAGTTGTGAGTTCAGCAATTGAACTTCTCCTTCTAGATGACTTATAGTTTCAAGGTTTGCCCTTTTTTCAGCCTCCAGCTTTATGATGAGTTTTGATTGTTTCTCATTCTGCACACAAACTTCAGTACTTCTGATACACAATTTCTTGTAAGTATCAGCCAGTTCTTCAAAAGTCACCTCTTCATCACTGATGTCACTTTCAGAGGTACAAACACCAGTTAAAGCAGTAACTAGTTTGGCAGAATCTTCTTCAGAATTACTTTCTGAATCACAGCCAGACCAAGTAACAGTCATTCCTTTCTTTTGTTTCTTAAGAAAGGTAGGACATTCAGCTCGAATATGCCCATATCCTTCACAACCATGGCATTGAATTCCTCTGCCTTGATTTCCCTTCTCTTCTGACCTTGGTCTTCTGCTGGAACTGTCAATGTCAGAGGGAATGTTATGAACATTAGACCTTGACTTTGGATCTATTCTTTTGATGAGTTTGTTGAACTGTCTTCCAAGCATGGCTATAGCTTCTGAAATATTTTCTTCAACATCAGTGTTGGACACAAGTGCTATGCTCTTGTTCTTCTTGTCACCATTATCAGTGATCCCCATCTCAAAAGTCTGAAGAGACCCAATAAGTTCATCCACTTTCAACTTGCTGATGTCCTGGGCTTCCTCTATGGCAGTTACCTTCATTGCAAATCTTTTGGGCAAGGATCTGAGAATCATCCTTACCAGTTTTTCTTCTGACATCTTTTCTCCCAGTGCTCCTGAGGTGTTGGCAATCTCCAAGATGTTCATGTGAAACTCATGAATGGTTTCATCTTCCATCATTTTTAGATTCTCAAACTTGGTAGTCAACATCTGAAGCCTTGACATTTTTACTTTGGAAGTGCCCTCATGAGTAGTTTTGAGAGTGTCCCAAACTTCCTTGGCCAGTTCATATTGATGAACTAGTCTGAAAATGTTTCTATCAATTCCATTGAACAAGGCATTTAAAGCTTTGGAATTTCCCAGGGCTAACTCATCTTCTTCTTTACTCCAATCTTCCTCAGGTTTCAGACTGATTGTCCCATCTTTGTCAGTTATGGTGGGATGGATCCATCCTTTGTCAGCAGCTCTCCAAGCCTTTTTGTCCAGAGATTTTAAGAAGGCAATCATACGAGGTTTCCAGTAGTCATAATTAGTTCCATCCAGAATGGGTGGTTTATTTCCAAAAACTCCTTCTTTGTCCATAGTGCCAGAAAGTGATATCCCTAGATCTCACCCAGTAATACAGGCAGGGTGCCTGCTCTGATGCCAATTGAAATTCTGGCTGCAGATACTCAATGTCACGTTTAATGTTATGACACCGTATCTGACTTTCTATAAGACAGTAAATACAAAAACAGTAAAGAACACAGTCAATTGTTTACCCAGTTCAGTGTGCAACAACACCTACTCTGGGGGCTACCAAGCCAGGGAGGAAATCCACTATAAGAGATGTTAATCCAGGAATAAACCAACCAGTTTATCTCCTTCACTTAAGACCTACCCAATGCAATTTCAATCTAAGTACAACTTAAACCTGAGTTCCTACTCACTCCCCCTCAATCACAGCAGTGATACATAAAACAATTTGACTAATGAATTGATGAAGACACTCTTCAAAAACATATACTTGATTAAGCTTCACAGCTTTTTAATCAAGCAACACAACCACTCTTGCTTCACAGCTTTGAGTGATACACACACCTAACTTGACTCTGCTTCACAGCTTTAGTCAAGAAACATTCAAACACTCTTGCTTCAAAGCTTTGAGTGCTACACAACCCTTACAATTAAAAACCTATTCCAAGTCACTTATCACAATGATAATTGCTTGAAGTACAATAATTAAACCTATACAGTTTACAAATGATCTTCTGATCAAAAAGGGATTCCTTTCAAAACAGCAGCTCTGTTGAATATATAGCAGCTGCATCTTCAGTTAGGGTTTCCACAAAAAGCTAGGGTTAATTCCATTTGACCTTAAGACTAGGTCACAGGACTTTATCAACCAGGTTAGGGTTGAGCTAGGTTAACCCAAAGAAAACACAGGATTCTGTTCTGGAAAGACTGAGTCATTTTCCTGAAAAAAACTCAAAATTAACCAAACTGCAAACCTGTTAGTTCAGAACAGGATGTCTTAACATCTGTTATGACATCTGAAAAACCTGTCTACTGATTTAGGAAAATGTGATCATTTTGCAAAATGCTCAGATACACACTTATAAACATCAGTACCTGAATGACAATATTTTTCTGCAAAGGTACCTAATGAATCAGTACAAACTAAACTAGAATGTTATGACATCAGTCATGACATTCACACATACACTTGGGTTTTACCAAAAATGCAAGCCAATAACTAAACAACTACAAACGTATCTTTGCCTTGGCTATATAAACAAGTCTGTGTAAGAAAAGAATACGCATATAATACGCACGCACTCATAATTTGAAAAAGCCTTCAACACCAAGCTTACTAAAATGCTTTAGCAAATTCATTCTTATTCCAAGCTTAAAATTGTGTAATTATCACAGTTGTGATATATTGTTTTGTTAGAAAACATTAACACACATCATTGTTCAATTTGTTTGTAAGAGATTTCCTTGAGATAAATCGGTCTGTGGTTATACTCAAGAAGGCTTTAACAGTTGTTAAAGTAGTTGTGTAATCCTTTGAATATAGTGGATTAAGACCTCGTTGGAGTGAGGCGAAATCACCTTGACGGGTGGATTGGAGTAGTTTGATATCAAACGAACCAGGATAAAAATCCAGTGTTGTCTAAGCATTTGATTTAAGTTTTAACAATTCAACCCCCCTTCTTGTGTTTTTCACATCTTCAATTGGCATCAGAGCGCCTGGTTCTGAGCTTATAACACTTAACCGTGTCAGTACAAGATCCAGCGTCAGAAAAACACAATGGCAGGACCAAATCAAAACATCAGCAATGACAACAATGAAGAAAGAGACAGATTCAGTGGCAAACCTCCAGTCTTTGATGGAGAGAACTTTGACTACTGGAAAGACAGAATTGAGAGTTTCTTTATGGCCCATGATGATGATCTGTGGGACATGGTGACTGATGGATACACACACCTAGTGGATGGAAGTGGTCAGAAGATTGACAGGAAAACAATGTCTGATCAGCAAAAGCGTGAGTTCAGAAATCATCACAAGGCCAGAACAATTCTTCTCAGCGCCATCTCTTATTCAGAATATGAGAAAATATCAAACAGAGACACTGCAAAGAATATGTTTGACTCTCTGAGAATGACGCATGAAGGCAACATTCAAGTCAAATAAACCAAAGCCCTTGCACTCATTCAGAAGTATGAGGCATTCAAGATGGAAGAGAGTGAATCAATATAAACTATGTTTTCAAGATTTCAAATACTTGTTGCTGGTCTAAAAGTTCTTGACAAAGGGTATTCTACTGCTGATCACATTAAGAAGATCATCAGAAGCTTGCCAAAACAATGGAGGCCAATGGTCACAGCGCTTAAGCTAGCCAAGGATCTCAACAAAATCTCTCTGGAGGAACTTGTCAGCTCCCTCAGAAGTCACGAGATAGAGCTAGAAGCAGATGAACCTCAAAAGCAAGGTAAGCCATTAGCTTTAAAATCTAACAGAAAATATGAATCCAAAGTTTTGCAGGCTGTGGAAGAAACCTCTGATGGGTCCTCATCAGAAGAAGATGAACTATCTCTCCTCTCCAGAAGGGTGAACCAATTGTGGAAGCAGAGGCAAAGGAAGTTCAGGAATCCCAGAAGATCAGAAAATCAGAATGACTCTTTCTCCAGATACAGAAGGTCAGAATCCTCCTCTGGACACAGAAGATCTGAAGGCTCTTCAGGAAACAGAAAGCCAAACAACAAAGACGTCATCTGCTATGAATGTAACGAGCAAGGGCACTACAAAAGTGATTGCCCAAAGCTTCAGAAGGAAAAGCCCAAAAAGAAGTTTGGCAAGGAAAAGAAGAAAAGTCTCATGGCTACATGGGATGATTCTGACACATCTGAAGCTGACTCAGAATCAGATGATGAAAGAGCAAACATAGCTCTCATGGCAAACATAACAGAAGACAGTGAAGCTTCTGAGTCAGAATCTGAATCAGATACAGAAGAGGTATTCCCTGACTTTACTATAAACTTTACTAAGGCTGAACTAGCTGAAAGCCTTAATGAAATTCTGGAAAGATATCAGCAGATCAGAGTCAAATTCAGAAACCTGAAAAGGAATCTTGCTTCTGACTCTGATAAGACTGAGAGTCTCAAATTGGAGAATTCTGAGTTAAAAGATAAATTTTCAAAATTAGAAAACCAATTGCAAAACTCTCAGAAGGAAACAATCCCTGAAACTCCCAGCAATGATGATGAGATCATCAAGGAGTATGATCACAGCTTTCAGAAGTTTCTAGCTAAAAACATAGACAGGAGCAAAATGGCTTCAATGATCTATGGAGTTAGCAGAAATGGCAGAAAAGGGATAGGATATCAAGGTAAGGTACCTACACCAAAAAATGTCATGGATTTAGTTATAAAACGTACTCCACTTGATTCACACTTTATATATGGGCACACACATGACATAAAATATACTAGTAGTGATTACTCTGTCAAACCAAAATTCAACCAGAGTTTTGGTAAAACTAACAAATCAGGACCCAAGAAAATATGGGTACCTAAGGATAAAATAATACATGTGGCAGATATCTTTAGCAGCAAAGCAAAAACACCAATCATGGTACCTGGACTCTGGCTGCTCACGACACATGACGGGAAGAAGGCATATGTTCCAAAACCTGGAACTTAAGCCTGGAGGCCACGTAGGTTTTGGAGGCAATCAGAGAGGAAAGATCATTGGCTCTGGAACAGTAGGTAATGGAAATGTTCCCTCTATAAGTAATGTTTTACTAGTTGATGGATTAATGCATAATCTGTTATCCATGAGTCAATTAAGTGATAACAGTTATGATATAATCTTCAATCAAAATTCATGCAAAGCTGTTAGTCAGAAAGATGGGACTATCCTATTTAATGGAAAGAGGAAAAACAACATTTATAAAATAAAACTTTCTGAACTAAAAGTCAGAATGTAAAGTGTCTTATGTCTGTTAACAACGAGCAATGGATCTGGCACAGAAGATTGGGACATGTTAGTATGAGAAGAATATCTCAGATTAACAAACTCAATCTGGTCAGAGGACTTCCTGACCTAAAGTTCAATTCAGATGATCTGTGTGAAGCATGTCAGAAAGGCAAGTTTGCAAAACCAGCTTTCAAATCCAAAAACGTTGCTTCCACCTCCAAGCCATTAGAACTTCTGCACATTGACTTATTTGGACCAGTTAAAACTGCTTCAGTCAGTGGCAAGAAGTATGAGTTAGTAATCGTAGATGACTATAGCAGATGGACATGGGTAAAGTTCTTAAGGCACAAGGACGAGTCACACTCTGTGTTTGTCACCTTCTGCAACCAAGTTCAGAATGAAAAAGATCTTAGAATCGTCAAAGTCAGAAGTGATCATGGTGGAGAATTTGAAAACAAAGATTTTGAGTTATTCTTTAATGACAAAGGCATTCTGCATGATTTCTCTTGTCCTAGAACTCCCCAGCAAAATGGAGTTGTAGAACGAAAGAATAGAACATTGCAAGAAATGGCCAGAACCATGATCAACGAGACTAACATTGCTAAGATCTTCTGGGAAGAGGCAATAAACACAGCGTGTTACATTCAGAATAGAATCTCCATAAGACCTATTCTGGAAAAGACTCCATATGAATTGTGGAAGAACAGAAAGCCCAACATTTCCTATTTTCACCCATTTGGATGTACTTGTTTTATTCTGAATACAAAAAATTATTTGAACAAGTTTGACTCTAAAGCACAAAAGTGTATTATGTTAGGATATTCTGAACGCTCAAGAGGGTACAGAGTATACAATACAGAAACACAAATTGTGGAAGAGTCAATCAGTGTTCGTTTTGATGATAAGCTTGACTCTCAAAAGTCAAAGCAGAATGAATTCCTTGCAGGTATGGAAGTTGAATTCACAGGTACTGAAGACAAATCATCAGAAGCTCTCAACAGAGACACTCCCTCAACATCAAAAAGAGTAACTGCAAGCAATCCAGCACCTTCTGTTGATCAACTTCAGAAAAGACTATCCAGAAGCAGCATGGATCACCCAGAAGAAACAATCTTAGGAAGAAAGGAAGATCCAATCAGAACAAGATCTAGTTTCAGAAACTCTGAAGAATCCCTCATGGGACTTGTTTCTCTAATTGAACCAACAACAATTGATTAAGCACTTCTGGTCAATGACTGGATTCTAGCAATGCAAGAGGAGCTAAATCAATTCACAAGAAATGACGTATGGGATCTAGTTCCCAAACCAAAAGGATTCAACGTCATTGGAACAAAATGGGTGTTCAGAAATAAACTGAATGAACAAGGTGAAGTCATCAGAAACAAAGCACGACTGGTAGCACAAGGTTATAGTCAACAAGAGGGAATAGACTATACCGAAACCTTTGCTCCAGTCGCCAGGTTAGAATCTATCAGACTCTTAATTTCATTTGCTGTTAATAAAGGCATCACTCTGTATCATATGGATGTTAAGAGTGCATTCTTAAATGGCTATATAGAAGAAGAGGTATATGTGCACCAACCCCCTGGTTTTGAAAGTTCAAAAAATCCAGAATATGTTTTCAAACTAAAGAAGTCACTATATGGTCTGAAACAAGCTCCCAGAGCTTGGTATGAAAGACTAAGTAACTTCCTGTTAGAAAAGGAATTCACCAGAGGGAAAGTGGACATAACCTTGTTCTGTAAGACAGTTAAGAATGACATTTTAGTATGTCAGATTTATGTTGATGACATCATATTTGGATCTACTAAACCTTCTATGGGAAGAAAGTTTGCTAAATGTATGCAGGCAGAATTTGAGATGAGCCTAATGGGGGAACTAAAATTCTTTCTGGGCATTCAGATTAATCAAACCCCAGAAGGAACCTACATTCATCAGAGCAAATATGTCAGAGAACTTCTGAAGAAATTTGATCTCTCAGAATGTAAGCCATCAAAGATTCCAATGCATCCCACGTGCATTCTGGAAAGAGAAGAGGTAAGTAAAAAGGTAGAACAGAAGGTCTACAGAGGTATGATTGGTTCTCTTCTATATCTGATGGCTTCAAGGCCTGACATTTTATTCAGTGTTTGCATTTGTGCTAGATTCCAATCAGATCCTAGAGAATCTCACTTAACAGCAGTTAAGCGAATTTTCAAGTATCTGAAAGGTACTACTAATCTGGGTTTGTTTTATAGAAAATCAAGTGATTACAGTTTGATAGGATATTGTGATGCTGATTTCGCTGGAGACAGAGTAGAACATAAAAGCACTTCTGGAAGCTGCCAGTTTCTGGGAGAAAATCGGATCTCATGGTCCAGCAAAAGACAATCCACAATTGCTCTATCAACAGCAGAAGCTGAATACATAGCAACAGTTGGATGCAGCACATAAATGCTCTGGATGAAAAGTCAACTTGAGGACTTCTAAATATTTGAGAGTAACATTCCTATCCTCTGTGACAATACTTCTGCTATTTGTCTCAGCAAAAATCCAATTTTGCATTCTAGGGCTAAGCATATAGAAATAAAACATCATTTTATTAGGGACTATATTCAGAAAGGGATTTTAAATTTAAAATTTATTAACACAGACCATCAATGGGCTGATATTTTTACAAAACCTCTTTCTGAAGATAGGTTCAACTTCATTCTGAAACATCTCAGCATGAAGCTCTGCCTAGAATAAAATTGTTTTGATTCCATATCTTAACCTTCAGAACTTTATTTATTTTCCTGTGAACTACTGATCAATCTTTCTTCAGATCTTTAGAAGTACAGATTGTATCAGAATCTATCCATGAAGATCTGAGCGCTTCATTTCAAGGATAGAAATGTGTTGTTCACTCAAGCAAACAAGTGCCATCCAGTCATCAGCTATTTTCTGAGGCTGAACACGCGTTCACGTTTCTGAAAAGGCAAAAGCGCTGATTGGATGCATTGAGACACATGTCATGGGTAACCGTTCCAAATATCTTTCTGAATCCCCTAAAATCAGCTATCATTAAATGCTAATAATCATTATATTTAATTCTCTCTCTTACGTTTATGTTTTCAAAACTTTTTAGAAATCTATTTAAACTCACTTCTCACCATTTACACTCTTTTACCTTCACTTTCATTTTCTCTCAAACTTACTGATTTCAGCTTACATACTTTCTCAAAAACCCTTTCATCTTCTCTCAAAAACCTTCGTGTGAACATGGCTTCCTCAAGCATTCCTACCTCAAGTGCTCACAGACTCCACTGAACAATACGAAGAACCCTACAGAACCACAACCAGAAATTCCCCTCTCTCCAGAACCAGAAATCCCACTACCTTCATCTCCTCAACCAGAAATTAATCCACCTTCTCCATAACCTGAACTATTTCATCCAGAAGTTCAAACTTCTGAGACTCAACCTTCTGAATCCCCTGAACCAGAACCTCAGAATCAAACTGTTGATTCTGATACCATTCCCATTCCTGGAATCACACAACCTCTGGCCATTCATATGCCCTTTGGCACCATTGTCAATTTTCCCCAACTTCCCTCTTCACCAGAATTAACTCCACCAAACTCCCCATCAAGTCCAATCATAATTCCTGACTCTCCCACTCCCTCACCAAAGAACAATCCAGAAGACAACATCAAGACTGTCATTGACTTAATAGTTTTTGAACGTCTTGCTGCCATAAACCACAAAACTATTATCCCAAAACCAAAACATCCAGATGTTGGTACCAGCATATTGAACTTTGAAACAGAAGTACAGAAGTGGATCACTTCTCTTAAACAAGCTAGTCTTGAGCTGGTTGATCCTGCTGCATCAGACTACCTTTGGACAAAGTTCAGAAGATGGGTATGCTCTGAAACTTTTAAGTTGCAAGAACAGAGCTACGGACAAGCTCAACAGAACTTCAACAATCTGCTGAAAGAAATTGAAGGTCCAGTTCTGAGCAAGCTGCTTAAAGAAGAAGTTCTCCCTTTGGACATTGCTCCCTGGTCTAAACATCGTCCAGCATCCAAAGTTCAACCTGCTGAAGAACAGATGGTTCCTGCTGAAGAACTGGTTCAAGAAGAAGTCATTGCAGAAAGCTCTGAGAAGCATCATGTTTCTGAAGATCCTCAAGCTTCCTCCCTTGACAGGCAGACTCTAGAAGATCTGAAAAGATCTGATATGCTGATGAAGGAAAGAATGGATAAGCAGGACAACAAAATTGATGCAATAGCAAGCATGTTAACCCAGCAACAGGAAACCAACACCCAAATCAAGAGCATGTTGGAGGCTTTGTTTACACGTCTACCTCCTCCTTCTTAGAATTTCCTTGTTTTTATAACTTGTTTATCTGTAATATTTTTATAGTGTTTTAAACTTACCATTGCTTCTATTTTTCAATATAAATGCATTTTGACTCTGATTATTTATGCTTTTTGATAACTGACAAAAAGGGGGAGAAAGAATGATATTTTTCAATAACGGATTACTGAGACATAAGTCTCAAACATTCTGATCTATTTAAAATTTCCTTCTTCTGAAAAGCTTGAACAGGTACAAAACTCTGAGGAAGTTACAATAAAGTTCTGATGCTCAAAGACTCATGGAATTAAAGGGAAGTAATCAACTCAGGGGGAGTTTTCTCTTCTTAATTCTATACTTTTTATTCTTTATTTTTAATTGAAAAATCTGGTTTTTGTCATCATCAAAAAGGGGGAGATTGTTAGAACATAGTTTGATTCTACAACCCTTAATTAGAGTTTTGATGATAACAAAATACAAAGAATAAATAAACTCAAAGATATATATATAGAACAAATATGCTTCTTAAAATTATGTTTTGTATATACAGAAGTTCTGATGGAATCAGCATCAGCATCAGAAGATCAGTAATATGTCAGCATCAGAAGATCAATAACATGTGCTACACGCTAAAGCTACCAGATCATACACTGAAGTTTAATGACCAGAATCTGCACATAAAACACTCTGACTCTGGTCAAAGATCTTTACCAAGTCATCAGCACTTAGAAGCGTCAGCATAAGTTTAAAGCAGAAGACTCTGAAGCGTTAATATGTATTCAAGACAGAATTAATTACCAACGGCTTTATTCAAGACAAGACCTTCTCAAAAAGGAAAGAGCATTATTATCATTGAAAGTGCTTTATGGACAACAACGTATCTTTGCCTTGGCTATATAAACAAGTCTGTGTAAGAAAAGAATACACATATAATACGCACACACTCATAATTTGAAAAAGCCTTCAACACCAAGCTTACTAAAACGCTTTAGCAAATTCATTCTTATTCCAAGCTTAAAATTGTGTAATTATCACATTTGTGATATATTGTTTTGTTAGAAAACATTAACACACATCATTGTTCAATTTGTTTGTAAGAGATTTCCTTGAGATAAACCGGTCTGTGGTTATACTCAAGAAGGCTTTAACAGTTATTAAAGTAGTTGTGTAATCCTTTGAATATAGTGGATTAAGACCTCGTTGGAGTGAGGCGAAATCACCTTGACGGGTGGACTGGAGTAGTTTGAGATCAAACGAACCAGGATAAAAATACAGTGTTGTCTAAGCATTTGATTTAAGTTTTAATAATTCAACCCCCCTTCTTGTGTTTTCACATATTCAAGGTATAGCAAGGACAATGATTCGGTTCATAACCCAACTGGGTCGAAAACATAACCCAGGCCCAAAACAAATGACCTAAAACTTAAATATAAAATTCTGCAACTTCAACGAATTTTATGGCCCTACTACAGTTCGATTCAGCTCTCGACTTCTAAATGAAAATCGTAGCACCTTCTCTTAGCTTTCTAACGACCGGTAGCACGCCTCATTCCGACTCCCGTATCTCAAGTTATGAATTTATTCATGCAGACAACTAATGCTGAAAAAAAGTGCGAAAATCAAATAAGAGTAGAAATAAACTAAAATAGAAAAACACTATAAAATACAAAAATAAGTCAATCAAACCATGTAAATGAATAAGTACTATCATGGAAGAATATGCATCAAAGTGCACTGATCAGCCATCCTGGAGACGAAAGCGCCATCGACTAAGAAGAAGGTGTTGTTTTTCTATGGAAGATCAACTTTTTAAGAAGGTTCATCTCAAACCTAAGTGGCAAAGCTCAAGCCTTTTCACCTCTTCTTCGACTGAAAAAGGAAGGGTTTAAACGGGGGAAGATGCAGCAGGAAGCTTTCGACAAAATCAAAGACTATATTGTTCATCCTCAAATATTATCACCTCCTTATAGAAATAGAAGTATGAGGTTGTACATTTCTTCATCTGATTGTTTAATAGGATGAGAATGGAGTCGAAAGAGCCGTTTATTATCTTAGTCGAGTCCTTAGTGATGCAGAAACTAGATATAGTATGGTTGAAAAGTTGAGTTTGTGTCTGTACTTTTCTTGCACTAAATTGAAGCACTATATAAAGCCAATTGATGTTTATGTTCTGTCTCATTTTGATATAATAAAACATATGATTTCCAAGCCAATATTGCATAGTCGAATTGGGAAATATGCATTAGCTTTAACTGAATATTCTTTGACTTATATGCCCTTAAAAACTATGAAAGGGCGTGTAGTTGCAGATTTAATAAAAGATCATACTATGGTTGAAACTCCCCAAAACTTTGTCGAACTTGGACCTTAGAAGTTATAAGTCGATGTTTTTAGTCATAGATAAGAGACTGGGATTGGAGTTATATTTATTTCTCCCAACAAAATCAAGTACATGATAGATGGTCCTTGTTCAAACAATGAGGCTGAATATGAAGCTTTGATAGGTGACGTTGAAATATTGTTGTAATTGGGGGAAACTAGAGCCGAAATGAGTGGTGAATCTGAACTGGTTGTCAAGAAAATTACTAGAGAGTACAAATGTGTCAAGAAAAATTTGATCATGTACTCCATGATAGCAAACAGATTGCTGTGAAAGTTTGAATAAGTGAACATTAGACATATCCCTCGACTCAAGAATCAGGAGGCTAACGACTTGGCTCAAATTTCATTTGGATATAAGGTGTCGAAAGAAAAGTTTGAGGACCTGATCGAAGTTCAAGGAAGAGTGATTAAAACTAGGCTATCTCCATCAGATTTGAAAATAATAAAGTTAGGTTATGCAGATGAGGAAATTTAAAATTTTCAAAGCGGCAAGCAAGGTAGTGATTTGTTTAACTAAGAAGCTTGTGGGGAAAAAAACCAAAGAATTAGCATAAGACTTTAGATCAAATTCTTTGGGCTTGTCAAACATCTTCAAAAGAAGCCATGAATACTACGCCTTTTCAATCAACTTATGAGCATGACACATTGTTATCGGTCAAAATCTTCCTTTAATCAACTAGATCACAAAGACAATATGAAATTCCATGTGAGTCTTACTGGAATATGATGTTATATGAGTTAGTTGATTTGTATGAAGAGAGATTGAAGGCCTTAAATTTATTAAGGAGGCAGAAGAAGAGAGTAGAAAAGGCATATATTAAAAAGGTTAAGGTTATAACTTTTTTTAGTAGAGATCTGGTATGGAAATTGATCCTACCTATGGATCAAAAAGATAGAACATTGGGTAAGTAGTCCCCAAATTGGGAAGGAATGTTACAAATTTCCAAGTATTTTCGAATAATGTTTACGAAATCGAAGAGTTAGAAAAAGATAGAAGACTCCTGAGAGTAAATGGGAAATATTTGAAAAAATATAAACATATACTTCAGGAAGTTAAAATATTGACAGAATAAATACTTATATAAAGTAAAAGCCAAAATGGTAATGTAAATTTGCCAAAATGGCTTAGTTGTTCATTGCAAAACATTAAAAATTCAAGTTCATAAAGGCTAAAATAAAGACAACAGTTCATCAAGCTCCAAAATTAGGTGGGAGAGAAGCCTTCATTCTCTTGTAATTTCCAATAGACACCAACAGGCGGTGTTCGATCACCGATTTTCTCAAAGTAAGGGTATCAATCCCGGCTCCTAGTTTTTAAGCCCTTTCCACATGGTGGACGCCCACTTTGATCTCCTCATTGAGCTTTTGACAGTCGAACTGTTTGATCTCTTCCTGACTATCCTTGGCTTTCTGAATGTTGGCTTGCATCACTTTGATTTGTTCTTCCCAAGCAAAAATGTTAGTAGTACAATTGTTGAGTTCCTTTTGATACCGTGAGAAGGTTTTCTCCATCACCTCAACCTTAGTGGTGGATTCAGTGGTTGCATCCTACTATGTCACTTGAGTTTCCAATTTGTTTCCAATGTGGTTTGAAACATCTTGTTTGCGCGAGAAATCTGCAGAGACATGATCTAGGAGAAACCTAAGTTCGACAATAATGTTTGTAACCTCTGTCGAGACGTTTAAAATATCAACATGTTTTAGTAATTCTGATATTGTAGTAGGCATGTGTGTTATTTTCAAGCACTTCAATCAAGTCAACATCAAAAGCTTTTTCTTTGATCTATCGGAGGAGTTGATCAACAGGTTGGACAGAATGATGGCCACCAGAAGTAGCCGAAGAACTGAAACCTTTTTTAGAGGAATTGGCTCTTACGTTGATCACAATCTTCAAATATCCAACAGGATTGTTTGCCTTCAAGTCATCCAATTCTTCTTGAGAAAGAGGAGAGGTAGTAGCATTCAAAGGGGCCTAAATTCCTTAATCGTTCTAAGGAGTTGGTGAGGATCACCTGCATTATTTGGTTGGGCCTTTTCATTTTCAAGTCCTTCTTCGTTCCGAGGTTTAATGTTGATGTTGGACATATGTTAATCTTCATCGATTGGCTGAGGTTCGCCGTGATTGGGGATCACTGGTGAGGAATCATCTGGTTGCGCTTGATCTCATGTGTCTTAAATTTCCATGTCGATGTGCTCTCCACCTTCACTTTCACTTTCAAACTCAGATGATTGAGATGACTGAGGTGAAACAAGAGGTGGGATGATTTATTGAACTTTGTAAAGAAGATTGACTTCACTGTTCGATCCTTTTTGGGATATAGGATGAACAGAAGGAGAGTCGGAGCTTACAGAAAGGTCATATTTGATGTTGGAAATTTCAGTGCCAACCTCATCACTCTGCAATGAGAAAAGAATTAGTATGAGTAAAAAATAAAATGTATGACGAGTAAAGTAAAGTCAGACTACCTTGAGTCCTTCAGCCCTAGGGCTGAAATTATCGCTCTCAGCTTGTTCAGGGGCATTGTTGGTTGGCGTTTGATCAACATTTATTGCTCTGTGAGCACCAAACTTCGTTGGTTTGGTTGTAGCAACTGTTTTTTTGTTGTAGAGTGAAGTTAGAAGTTTTTAACTTTTTATTATTTTTGACAGGTTTTGAAGTATCTGGTGATAGATCTTTGGATCTGATTTGGCTTGTATATGTTGGGGATTATTTTGCTTTCGCTTCTTTAGAGTTGGAAGAGGTTTTCAGATCTTCATATTTTTCTTATTACCACAGTACTAATGAGGCATGTGATATCATCACATCCTACCATATCCCTCAACCAATATACTAATCTAATAATATATTTTTTGTCTACAGTTTATCTAGAGGCCATATCTGGGTCTCGGCCATGAGATTAACCTCAAAGATGTTAATAGTTTAAACGACTAAAACAACGATCATCAAGTTCACTACTGTGAAGATGCACCATAGTGATTGTATCAAATTGTTGTTCAACATACAACAACAAATCCCATATCTCTCGACGTGTTTGGATCCATGACATCAACTTAAAGTCAATGTCCAGTGAAATTTTATCGATTAGAGAGACTTTGCTAGGGACGTGTGTCGTCAGTGGAATCGTCGTCATCAACGGACCATACACACATGAATCTAAACCAACTCAAAAATTATATGAATTGTTATATATCAATTACAACAACTCAGTTTGTGTGACCTAAAATATTTGATCGACCCACACCTACGAGCTTTGTCATCATACATCTAACGTGACTACCAACACACTTACACCTAACAACCAACCCAATAAAATTGTCGACCCACCTACACCTAAAAATCAACCCCACAATATTATCAAACCACATAAACCGACAACCAATCAAACATGATTACCAAATCACATACACTCAAACCTGCGACCAATTCATGTCATACACCCAAACACAATAAAAAAGATGACTCATACCACCGACAAACATATGATGCCACTACTTCTTACCATAGTACCAATGAAGCATATGATATCATCACATCCTACCACAACCCTCAACCAATGTACACCCAAACATCGCATATCACATTGCCAAAACATCCAACTAAAACATGCATATCAAACACCACAACAACCATTGTTTCGTTTCCAAAACGAATTAATGTTCCAATTCAACCAAGCATCCCATCCCCTGTAACCCAACCAACACGACTTAACTGCGATAACATGGACATTAAACTTGATTACGGTTGCGCATGTAACTAGCTAAAGATACTAAATTTCATTAATGGCGATTGTGATCGGTGGATCTGGAACTGACTGTTTTAAAGCTGGTTCGCGAAAATGTCGCGGAAGCAAGAGTCGCCACCGTCTTTTATTTTCTCCAATTGGAAAGGACAAAAGCACAGAAAAATTCCTTTAAAGAGATTGCTCTCGGTTCGGGAGGTAGGTTATAGAAAGGGAAGGTGTTAGCACCCTTTCTATCCATGGTTATCCATGGGCTCTTAGATACTTGCTCAATGTGTTTTCAAAATGTTTGCTTGCTTTTCAATGTGGGTTCTAAAAAGTTTCTTTGAAAAATTTCAGTTCGACTCGTACGTCAGAGTGTTTGAAAAGTTTGCTTTGAAAGCTTTTGAAAATGTGTTGGTGTGAAAAGTATTTTTGTTTGAAATTAGAGCAAGTATCCTTGAGAACCTACCTACCCTAAGGAATTCGTCTGTGTAAAAGTCCTTTAAAGTAGTGCCATCCCACCATTGAGAGGTAGGTAGCACCACCGTTGGAGGTGTTCGGGTCAATTCGAGTTTTAGGGACATGGTGATCACCGGAGCAATAGGAAGACACCTTAGAAGCTACCCTTATGCCATTGATCTTTTATTCCGAGGCAACTTATTCGAGGCAACTTTGTTTTAGGCAACTTGATCAGTGGACACGTATGCGTTTAGATCATGATGGCCTATGGTGCACCTGGACATTAGCAAAGCACAGAATCTTGTTTTGAAAAATAATATGGAATTTTACAAGGCCTGGGATTTGAACCCAGGTCATTGAGGTTACATGCGCGTGTCCCTGGCCACTGAGCCACTTTGAATTCATTTAATATATATTAATCAACAAACATTATAAAAGCAAAAGGTTAGTGCTATTTGAACTGCGCGCGAGATTTGAACTGATCAATCACCAGCTGACACGACTTCTTCTTCCTCGCGTGCCCTGAAACAAAAACACAACAGCAACGGTTTTGAAGCGTTGTTTTAAACATGCTATGGAAAAATAGCGAATAGCCATATAGGCTACATAAATTGTTCGCGATGGTTGTTTCTTGCTCGTTGGAACATGCTGGTTTTAATGACAATGGTCTTGAGCTTTGATTTTGCCTATTTTTGAAAGCCCTAAATTAAAGAACCTGTAACCCTAACATTCGAAAATGGTAGAATCTCATATGATCAACAAAGATGAAATTAAACATCATGAATAGCTTGGAAACATCACATGGAACAAGAATATCCAATTGAAATGCAATGAAGATGCTTAGAATTAAGAATACGATTTCAAAAAATTTTATGTACAGCTTGAGTTGTAGCTATCGCTTCTGCGTGTTTTGATTGATGTTAGGAAGTGGAATGTGTTCAGAAATGCCTCAGGATGCTAATGGTATATGAATCAAGGCTTGAAAAAACTCTCTAGTAGTGATTTCAGTTTTGCATTATATGGCCAAAATTTCAAATTGTCCAATGGCTTTTGAGCGAGCCTTTTGCTATGTTATGGTTAGGGTTGGACTCAGTGATCATAATGGATGGAGATTAGCTTGCTAACTGACCTTAATTCATGCTTGGGAAAGAATTGGTCTTAGGGTTTCTTCCATTAACCATTTTTCCTCCTTTTTAGCCAAAACCTAGACCTAGTGTGCAAATGAACCCTAGCCTGATTTCTTGAGTTGGTTCATGATACATAGGAATTGTCCAAGTTCATATGACACTATTCCATTGGTTTTTAAATTTTATTTGAATTTTCAAAGAATTAAAATGAATTAAATCATCAAAAATTAAATAAAATAAAAAAAATCAATATTTGGTCTTGAAATTAACCATGGGACACGTGTGTGGCATGACAAGGATGAACCAAGTGGAGAAAATGGGGCCCTTTTGTCAAAATTGGATTTTCAAGGATAGTTGACTTTTGCCATTTCACAAAAATTTCCCAACTTCTACAAGGCATAACTTGCTCAATTTTTAAGCTTTTCACATGTTATTGGACATTTTGGAAAGGTCTTTGAGTCCTTTAACCAATGCCTTTGGTCCCATGTCATTTTGATTTACCAATCTCAAGTTATGGCCTTTGACTTAAAGTCCCTTTTTGTTGACTTTTGAAAATGACCTGTAATGTTGAAATTGATAACTTTTTGTGAGAGCATTTCTTGGACTTGAAGTATGAAGATGAGTTGTAGGAAATGTCTTTCTCTTCAAAATGAGCTTTGGATGGAATTTTTCTGATAATCCATGTGAAAGTTATGCCCTGGTCAATTTCAGTTGACTTTTTCAGCTGTCCAAATATAGCAACCTTTGCATCTTTGATGATTTCTGAGCCAAATTTTGAGAATCATGATCAAGCATTGATCAAATGATGTTTGTGGCTTCAAAATGATATGTTGACCAAAAATTTGAACTTTTGACTGCCAAATGACCATTTTGCCCCTACAGTTGACTGTAGTGCAATTTAGGGTTTTGACTGTGCAATCTTGAGCTGAATGCCTTGAAACTTGATATGGGGATGCTTGACCATGTTTGTAAGCATATGAGACTTGATTGGGTCCTTGAAAACTTCCTTTCTTTGATCAGAACACAAACCCTAATTTTGATTGTATGGGAGACTGTTGCACTGCACAACCCTTGGGGAATTTTGTAGCTTGGCTTGGCAATTTCTTGAGGAATATGGGAGGGCAAATTTTGGGGTATAACAGTTGCCCCTGTTCAATCTTCTTAGACCTGAGGATGCAGATTGGCTGACGTGCCTTTCGTAATCCGATGGTAAAAGAAGATTGGACATTAAAGTGCCCGGAAATTTGCGCTCACATGTTAGCAATGATGGTGGAATGGGCTTATAGATGCCATCTGGATGTTTGCTGGATTGGATGATGGGATTATAGATGCCATCTGGATGCTGATCGGGTAGGAGATTCCTTAGCGAGAACCTGCATACCTGCAAAACAGAAAAATGAGTACCTGACACGTTGCAGGAGCTGATTTTTAAATGCTTGGTATTGATGTGTCCTGACTAGTCACAGGAGCTGAGTCTGGAGCTTCAAACACTGATGAATGAACCAGGGATGGTTACTGCCTTAGCATGAATGGTAAGAGAGCCTTGGGCGACTTTAACTTCAACAACGCTCGTTGAGAAAAATCTGGGGTGTCTTCTACTGGGATAAGAATCAGGGAGATCTTAAGGTCGATCTGACTGAACCAGAGAGGCCTTTGACTAGGTAAGAATCAGGAAAATCTTAGGACGATTTAACTGAACCGGTCTAGGTCTTGAAATGTCTTCTACTGGGATAAGAATCAGGGAGATCTTAAGGTCGATCTGACTGAACCAGAGAGGCCTTTGACTGGGTAAGACTCAGTAAAATCTTGGGACGATTCAACTGAACCGGTCTAGGTCTTGAAATGTCTTCTACTGGGATAAGAATCAGGGAAATCTTGGGGCGATTTAACTGAACCAGAGAAGGCCTTTGACTGGATAAGCAATCAGGAAAATCTTGGGACGATTTAACTGAACCGGTCTAGGTCTTGAAATGTCTTCAAAGGGATAAGCATCAGGAAAATCTTGGGACGATTTAACTGAACCAGAGAAGGCCTTTGACTGGATAAGCAATCAGGAAAATCTTGGGACGATTTAACTGAACCGGTCTAGGTCTTGAAATGTCTTCAAAGGGATAAGCATCAGGAAAATCTTGGGGCGATTTAACTGAACCAGAGAAGGCCTTTGACTGGATAAGCAATCAGGAAAATCTTGGGACGATTTAACTGAACCGATCTAGGTCTTGAAATGTCTTCAAAGGGATAAGCATCAGGAAAATCTTGGGACGATTTAACTGAACCAGAGAAGGCCTTTGACTGGATAAGCAATCAGGAAAATCTTGGGACGATTTAACTGAACCGGTCTAGGTCTTGAAATGTCTTCAAAGGGATAAGCATCAGGAAAATCTTGGGATGATTTAACTGAACCAGAGAAGGCCTTTGACTGGATAAGCAATCAGGAAAATCTTGGGACGATTTAACTGAACCGGTCTAGGTCTTGAAATGTAGCTTGAGAACTTAATTTGATCTTTCCTGAAAGGTAAAAGTCAGTCATATGCAATGCATGATATGGATCACGCAATGATGTTCTCAACATAAATGAGATTTGTATGATGCAGTGCGTTATGCATGCTATAATGATGTATGTGACGTTTTATGTATGTTTTTGTCTAGGAAAGTGAATCCTTGACGGGTGCCGGGAAGTTGTATCCTGGGTTGATGTCGAAGAATAGATTTCCCTTCCGCTGGGGATGATAGTTGCAAGGATACCGGTAGGAGAAGATGACTCCGTTGCGGAATAAACTTGGCGAATGGCAGATTCTGCGGGGAGAAAAGATACTATAGCGATCATGCTGGAAAGCGATACTCTGTGGGAAGAGTGATGCCTTGCTGAATGTTGACAGTAACTCCGTTGGGGATACCGTTGTTGTATTGGAAATGTGAATAGACTTCGCTGGGGATAGGAAAGAACTACGTTGACGACGACCTTTCCTTGGCTTTTGGCTGAGGATAACCCAGTTATATCCTGTTAAGGAAATAACTCTTTAAATCAAGTCGGACGACGCGTTCGTGCTCTGCTAAGGGATGGGCTTCCAGAATATACTGGGGATAAGCTTACTGCTTGGGAAGATGAATTCCATCTTTCCTGGGGAACTTGGATGGGACTCTCCTGGGGAAGTTTTGATATGCTGGGGAAGTGATTCCTTTGAATGTGGATGTATGCCGCCGGGGAACAATCTTTAGACTAAGATTGCCGGGGATGCTTGTTAGGAATATATGCTGCTGGGGAATATTGGGATCTACTGGAGGATACCCAATTTCCTTGAGGCTTGTTAACTTTGTTTGGGGAAGAATGCACTGACTTGCTGTCTCACTCTCTGGGGAATTTAAGATGCCTGGTTAGGTTCTTTAACTGGACCTACTTTGGTACCTTGGAGGATAGAACAATTAGACTGCTCAGACAACTCTTTATTGCCCCTGTTTCTAATGTCACCTGCAATTAATTCTTTGTTTCGTATGCAAATATTTATGAGCTAGCAAATTATTGTCAATGCACATATCACAAATTGAACCTTGGACGTTCTTCGCAAAACAAAACGGAAAAAAGAAAAACAGTTGGCACGTTTAACTGAAAAATATATTTGTATTGATTTTGAATAGCCTGTGAATAGGCGTTTTGTGTACAAGAGGCTGACGTCCTAGTAAGAGGTACGCCGCTGAACAAAAGAGTTTATACAAGTTTTGTACAAAAGAAAATAAAACAGCTGTGTGAAATATGAATGATCCACTGGGTTTCAACTCTGCTATCTCCTTTATAACTCTGAGCGTCTCATCACTTGATGACCTTGGTTGAAGGTGAAGCTGACTGATCGATGCCGTCTTGATATAGATACCGGATTCTGGATGCAAAGTGATCCAATGAGACATAGTATTACGCTTTTATCCCTAATTTTTGCCTGGACTGCCCTTTCGGGTTTTCAGTCCACCGGGATACCCATTTTTGCCCAAGCCGCCTTTTCGGGTTTTCGACTTGCCGGGTGTACAGATTTTTTCATTTTCACCCCTTCATTTTGCCCGAACCCTTTTGGTTCGACGGGAAGCCCTAATTTTTGCCTAGACATGTCAGCCTAGCGGGTCTTTTTTCATGCGTAGTATTTTTTAACTATGTCTGCATTGGCGGGGTGAGGAAGGTCGTCACCATCCATGTTGGTTAATATCATTGCTCCTCCTGAGAACACATGCTTAACCACAAATGGCCCTTCGTACGTAGGGGTCCATTTGCCCCTTGGATCACTCTGAGGAAGGATGATTCGCTTGATCACCAGATCCCCGACTTGATATTCCTGTGGTCTGACCTTTTTGTTAAATGCCCTGATCATTCGTTTCTGATACGTCTGACCATGGCAGATAGCAGCAAGTCTCTTTTCGTCAATAAGGTTGAGTTGATCAAGTCGTGTCTGGATCCAATCATCTTCGTTCAGATTTGCATCCTTCATTATCCGGAGAGAAGGAATTTGTACTTCGATCGGCAAGACTGCCTCCATGCCATAAACCAGAGAGAAAGGAGTTGCCCCGGTTGACGTCCTAGCTGAGGTACGATACCCATGCAGAGCGAACGGTAACATCTCGTGCCAATCTTTATACGTTACTGTCATCTTCTGCACGATCTTCTTGATGTTTTTATTAGCTGCTTCTACAGCCCCATTCATCTTCGGTCGGTAAGGAGAAGAGTTGTGGTGCTGTATCTTGAACTGTTCGCAGAGCTCAGCAATCATCTTATTGTTCAGATTGGTACCGTTATCTGTAATAATCCGCTCAGGAACGCCGTACCGACAGATCAGGTTGTGCCGAATGAACCGTGCCACGACAGTCTTGGTTACCGTAGCATAGGATGCTGCCTCAACCCACTTCGTAAAATAATCAATTGCCACTAGGATGAAGCGATGTCCATTGGACGCCGTAGGTTTAATCTCACCGATCATGTCTATGCCCCACATTGCAAATGGCCAAGGCGCAGTCAGAACATTCAGGGGAACCGGAGGAACATGCACCTTGTCTGCGTAAATCTGGCATTTATGGCATGTCCTAGAATGTTGGTAACAATCAGCTTCCATGGTGGACCAGTAATACCCTGCCCGTAGGATCTTCTTTGCCATGGTATGTCCACTGGAGTGTGTACCAAAGGTCCCTTCATGTAGCTCTTCCATGATTCTTTCTGCCTCAGTCTTATCTACACAACGCAGTAGGGTCGAATCCTGGTTTCGCTTGTACAAGATGCCATTGCTAAGAAAGAACTTGGCTGCAAACCTCCTCAGGAATTTCTTATCATTGACAGAGGCTCCTTCAGGGTATTCCTGAGCTTCTAGGTATCTCTTCACTTCGTGGTACCAAGGCTTCTCAGTTACCAATTCGGTTTCGAGATCACAACAGTATGCCGGTTCGTCCAGTTTCCAGATGATGATCCGGGGAGCTTCATTATCCCATTTAACCTTGAACATTGAAGACATTGTAGCTAACGCGTCCGCTAACTGATTCTCTTCTCTTGGAAAATGCTCAAATGTTATCTCTGTGAAGTGGGGGATCAGGGCCAACACACATTCTCTGTAAGGAATCAAGTTTGGGTGTTTCGTATCCCACTCTCCTTTGATTTGATTGATCACAAGAGCGGAATCTCCGAAGACACTCAGAAATTTGATCCTCAGGTCGATCGCAGCTTGAAGACCCATAATACACGCTTCATACTCCGCCATGTTGTTGGTACAGTTGAAACACAGCCGGGCGGTGAGTGGAGTATGAGTACCTTGTGGAGATACGATTATGGCGCCGATACCATTTCCCAAAGCATTGGAGGCTCCGTCAAAGTGCATAGACCATCGGGATCCTGGTTCAGGTCCTTCATCCGGTCCAGGTATTTCACAGTCAGTTACTATCATAATGCTTTCATCTGGAAACTCGAAGTTCATTGATTGGTAGTCATCCACAGCTTGATGTGCTAGGTGGTCTGCCAATACACTTCCCTTGATGGCTTTTTGGGTCGTGTACTGAATGTCGTATTCCGTCAAGATCATCTGCCATCTTGCAATTCTCCCAGACAGAGCAGGCTTTTCGAATATGTACTTTATAGGATCCATTTTTGAGATTAACAAGGTAGTGTGAGTCAGCATATACTGTCTTAGCCGGCGAGCAGCCCATACCAAAGCGCAGCAAGTTTTCTCAAGCAGTGAGTATCGGGTCTCACAGTCGGTAAACTTTTTGCTAAGGTAATAAATGGCATGCTCTTTTCGGCCAGACTCGTCATGCTGCCCCAGCACACACCCCATTGCATTATCAAGCACTGTCAGGTAAAGTATCAAAGGTCTCCCTTCAACTGGTGGCATAAGGATGGGTGGTTCTTGGAGATATTCTTTGATTCTGTCAAAAGCAGCCTGACATTCATCATTCCAACGTACTACCTGATCTTTCTTCAGCAGCTTGAAGATTGGTTCACAGGTAGCAGTTAAGTGTGAGATGAACTGAGCAATGTAATTCAGACGTCCTAGAAAGCCTCTGACTTCCTTCTCTGTCTTAGGAACTGGCATCTCTTGAATGGCTTTGACCTTAGCAGGGTCCACTTGAATTCCTTTATCACTGACCACGAAGCCTAGCAACTTCCCGGATCTTACCCCGAAGGTGCACTTGTTAGGGTTCAGTCTCAGCCTGTACAGTTTCAACCGGTCAAACAACTTCTGCAGATGATCTAGATGCTCTTCCTCAGTTTGGGACCTAGCAATCATGTCGTCAACATACACTTCTATCTCATGGTGGATCATATCATGAAATAAGGTAACCATGGCACGTTGGTAGGTTGCCCCAGCATTCTTTAACCCGAACGGCATGACCTTGTAGCAGAAGGTGCCCCACTGGGTAACAAACGTAGTCTTTTCCATGTCTTCAGGTGCCATCTTGATCTGATTGTAGCCTGAAAAGCCATCCATGAAAGAGAACACCTTGTGCTGAGCTGTATTATCAACAAGGACATCAATGTGAGGTAGAGGGAAGTCATCCTTGGGGCTGGCCCTGTTCAGATCCCTGTAATCGACACACATCCTGACCTTGCCGTCCTTCTTAGGTACCGGCACCACATTAGCAACCCACTGAGGGTAAGAAGTCACAGCAAGAAATCCGGCATCAAACTGCTTCATAACCTCGGCTTTAATCTTCTCAGACATCTCTGGACGCATACGGCGGACCTTTTGCTTAACCGGAGGGAAATCTTCTTTAGTTGGTAAGTGATGGACCACAATGTCGGTATCTAATCCGGGCATATCTTCGTAGGACCAGGCAAAGATTTCTTTATAGTCATGCAGCATCTGAGTCAACCGTTGCTTCACGCTGAGTTCTAGGTTGGCACCAATCTTCACCTTTTTCTTGTCTTCCTCAGTACCCAAGTTTATTATTTCCACTGGCTCTTCATGGGGTTGAATTGCCCTCTCTTCCTGTTGTAACAATCTTGCAAGTTCACCAGGCACTTCGCAATCATCTTCACCTTCGTCTGCGGCTAAGTTGATCGGATTTTCGAAGTCATAACCGGCAGTAGCAGAGTCGTTACCAGTGAGATCCAGAGTGGATTGAAACCTGTATGAGTGAGTGTGTGTGTAAATACAGCTGTTTTGCAATATGTAAAGGGAAGAAAGAAAAGGAGCGCAAAATTTGAAATGTGAAAAACGTCCAATGCTTTTATTCATGATATATGATGGTGACAAACAAAAGCCCTCATAAATAAAACCACGGTGCCCCGGGTAAGACACCGGGCCATATAGTCTCAAATTATTGTTTATTACAAATCAAAAAAAAAAAAAAACAAAGAAATTCATTACTGGGAGACAAAAGTTATGGGTGTAAAATCTTTAGCAGTCCAATTGGTCAATCCACCGTCGGCCGTTGGGTAGATCCAGCTATCGAACTCTGACTCTCCCACTTCATCTTCCTCTCCAATAGCATTCACTCCATGCTGAGTGATGAGCACCGGAGGTCTTCCAATTCTTGCCTTGCGCACCGCTTTCTGAGCTTCTGTGGTGAAACCCAGCCCAAACTTGTTAGTCTTAGGAGTAAGATCAGGGAGCTTGCCCCAGTTTGCACATTCGCCTTTTTCGATCACAGCCCGGGCGTCCTTTAAGGAGGCCATCTTCATAGGAGAAACCTCTTCATCTTCTGCTGCTGCCAAGGTTTGTGGTACTTCCTCAAAATGTTGAAAGGGGGTTTCAATGAACTCCCCATCCATTTCTACATATCTGAAGGAGTTGAGGTGGCTGACCATGTACTCCTCTTCCCCTTGCACTGTTACGATCTTCCCCCTGACCGGGTACTTGAGCTTCTGATGCAATGTGGAGGTTACAGCTCCAGCCTTGTGGATCCACGGGCGACCCAGCAAACAAGAATAGGACGGATGGATGTCCATCACATAGAATTTTGAATCGAATACCTGTGACCCAACCCTGATTGGGATGTCCACTTCACCATGCACCATTCTTTTGGACCCGTCAAAGGCCCGGACAACAATGCTACTTGGTTTGAGCTCTAGACCCTCACAATCCAGCCTATCCAGAGCCTTCTTGGGCAGCACGTTTAATGAAGAACCTGTGTCAACCAGCACATGAGCAAGAGTAGTGCCCCTGCATTCAATGGAGACATGCAAGGCATCATTATGGTTCTTCCCCTTTGCTGTCAGATCGGCATCAGAGAAACCCAGGCCATTATCAGCAGTTAGGTTGGCCACACAGTCGGTGAACTGGTCAACAGTTGTCTCTTGGGGTACGTGGGCAGTCTTTAAGAAAGCAATCAGAGCCTTTGCATGGGCCTCTGAACACAGCAGCAGTGACAACATGGAGATTTTAGAGGGGGTGTGCCCCAGCTGTTCTACAACGTTGAAATCACTTTTCTTTATTATCTTGAGGATTTCTTCCATTTCCTGCTTGGAAGCCTCAACAATGGTCTTCGGTGCCTCCGTCCTGGCAGGCACATCAGCAGCAATTCCCTTGCCCCGAGTATCAGATGACTCAGCAGCAGGGGTGGATACTTGATCAGGGGGAGAAACAGGCACTCTGGCAGGTGTGAAGATCAAAGGCCTATGAATTGCTGGAGGAGCAATGTCTGGCGAGAACAGTCTTCCACTACGAGTGACCTTAGCAGGCCCGGTGATGTTGGAGACACCAGTATCAATGTTGCACTCTTGTTCACACCCAGAACATAAACATCCGCCCCATAGTGCCATGGGACAGCCTTATCAGATTTGTAGGGTATAGGCCCCGGAACAGTAATGGTGATGGGAACATTCTTGTGAACTGACAAAATTTGTATAGGCTTCTTTGAAGGAGCCTCGGAATAGTTGTTGAAGATGGTAACGATCGACACTTCTTCAACAGGAGCAGCAGGAACAATAGTCTTTTCGAACAAAATCTCTCTACTATCTATCAGGTTTTGGATGCCTGACTTCAACAGAGAACAACCAGCAGGGGAAGCAACACATAGAGGGCAACTTTCGCTACATCCCGGAAATAAACCGGCTAGCAACAGATTCCTCTTGACCATCAACAACGGAGTAGCAACATCATCCACCGAAGCTACATACAAATTATCCTCAACAACATTCACTCCATGCTGGGGCATGGGAGCATTTACAACATTCGGCCTCTCGGGCGCCTCAAACTGTATCTCCTTGGCATCAATGAGGTCTTGAACCTTATTTCTTAGGGCCCAACAGTCATCTGTGTTATGCCCCGGGCTATCAGAGTGATAAGCACAGCGAGCATTTGGATTGAACTTGGGAGATGCAGTGTTGGGAAACTTTGGAGCCTCCTTGACAGCAACTGTGGCAGGATTTGTGATAAGGTCATGCTTAACCGGGTGAACTCTCTCCGGGGTCTTTCAAACTTTTGAGGATTAGTTGGCCGAGGAGCGGCAGCAGGTTTGGCAATCATTACCGCACTGACAGATTGGCGGTGTTCAGGTCGCTCTGTTCTCCGGGAGTTATATAAAGCACTAGCCTCCTTTTTGAAGGGTTTCTTCTCAGTACTGGAGGAGGCAACTTTCTGTATCTTCCCCGATTTTATACCGGCCTCGATCCTTTCACCAGTCAGGATCAGATCAGTAAACCCAGCAGAGGAATTACCAATGAGATGATTGAAAAATGGACCAGATAGGGTCCCTAAGAACATATCTACTAGCTCCCGATCCGTCAATGGTGGCTGCACCCTGCCAGCCAGGTCTCTCCATTTCTGAGCGTACTCCTTAAAACCTTCACCCGACCCTAGCGACATACCCTGGAGTTGGGTACGCGTAGGAGCGAGGTCGGCATTATACTGATACTGCTTGTAAAAAGCAGTGGCCAGATCCTCCCAGTTACGAATGCTGATTCCATCTAGCTGATAGAACCAATCGAGGTGAGTCCCTGAAAGACTCTCCTGGAAGAAGTGGATCCAAAGGTTCTTGCCTGCTGTGTAAGGCTGGATCTTCCTTACATAAGAACGGAGGTGCATCTTGGGACAGGAAGCCCCATCATACTTCACGAAGGCAGGTGTTTTGAACTTGTGTGGGATCACCACTCCAGTAGATAACCCCAAGTCTCCGAAATCCAATCCAGGCACCCGCTGAACTTCCACAGCCTTTAATCTGTCTTCCAGCTGTTTGTACCGGTCTTCAGCAGGAGGGTACTGGTCGTCATTGAAGTCTGTTTCAGTATCAGAGCCCACAGGAGTAGTGGCCTCCCTTTCTTGGTGACTACCTTCCGTCACAGATGGAGGAGTCCTTTCAGCTTCAACAACCAAAGTGTTCCCGAGTCTGCGCCCAGTGTTAAATAGCACAGTCCTCCTCTTCTTCTTAGTCTTCTTCAGAAGCATGGTCTTCAACTCTTGTTGACCCTGGGCCAAGCCCTTGATCAGCTCCTGAAATTGGGCGTTTTGCGCCTGAAACTGGACGTTCTGCGCCTGAAGAGCCTTGATGGACGCCTCGGTTGATGATTCAGGATTCATGATGCTGAAATAAACAGCGAAGAACGGTAAACAACCTGAAAAGAAGAGTATTTATGATGCACATGATGAATGATATGTGTTTATGCAATGCATTCAAGGGTTCGAAAATTCAAATTTGTTGTAAACCAAAAGGAACACGCGTTATTATTAAGAAAATCATTGTTTAATACATCAAAGCCTCATGGGCAAAAGTACAAAAAGATCAAATCACATCCAAAATATGTTGCGCATCTTCTTTGGAGCTATGTAAGTGTTGAGATTCCTTTCCTCGTGCAACAGGCGGGTGAGCTCCAAGACCTTCTTTTCACTGGCATGCAAACTAGTCTCAAGAGAATTCCGCTCTTCCTTAAGCTGGATCCAACTCTTCTGCATCTCTTCCCAGGATGTGGGCATATCAGGGTGCTGAATAACATGAGACACCTCTCCTTCCAAGGCAGGCTCTTTGATTACTGGAAGCATGTGAGGATAAGGCATTACTAATTTCTGAGAGCGGGCTCGCACCCACTTGAGGTAAGGCTCCAAAGGGATGGAGTTCCTGTGCCCCAGTGTCTTGCTGTCTATCCTACTAGGCATCCTCCAAGCTCTGATAAACCTCTGGCGAAGTCCTTGAGTATCGTTGTCGAAGTCAAAAACTATGTCAGGAATCAACATGTCATGAGGACCATCCCTCCGAGCATAACCAAATTGTCTCCAAGCCAGGCATGGACTATAAGTAATACCCCCTCTGATTCCAAGCAAAGGAACATTAGGATACTCCCCGCAACGATCAATGATAGTGACATCTTCTCTGGACCTAGGGCACCAATGTATATCTGCATGTGTAAGAGCCATCAACCGTTGTGACCATCTCAAACCCCGCTCATTCTTCAGGACTGATTGTGGAAGGTGCGAAATAAACCACTTTCCCAGGAGAGGAGTGCAACACATAAGGACACCTCTTTTTCTCATGGTTCGAGTGTAACATGAGTGAAGGAGGTCCCCCAGCAACGTAGGTATAGGATTCCTGGACATAAAGATCTGGACAGCACTGATATCAATGAGCTGATCTGGGTTAGGGAACAACACCAAACCATAAACAAGGAGGGCCACAACCTCTTCAAAAGCTTGTAAGTCAAGGGAATTCCAACATTCATAGGCCTTTTCAAACAGAAACCTGGCTAAGAACCCTTTGATACCACTTCTGACTTCCCAATGTCCCTTGAGGTCAGATGACTGTAGGTGCAAGGCTTTAGCAATCTCTTCAAGCTTAGGTTCCTTTTCTGTACCGTTGAAGGGTAGCTGATCAAGGATAGGGATCTTCAGGAGTCGGGAGAACTCCTCCAATGTAGGTACCAACTGATAGTCCAAGAAGGTGAAACAGTGATGCAGAGGGTCAAAGAATTGGAACAAGACCTTTATCATATCTTCCTCAATGTTGGTATTGACCAAGCTAATGAGACTTCCATGCCTTTCACTGAATGAAGAGTTCTCGGGAATCCTGGATATAAGCTCCTTAAGCTGAGGAGGGATCCTTACAAGACTGATTGGAATTGTCTTTCTACGAACAGTTTCCATGTCCTACAAAACAAGAACAAAGATGAAAATTCGAACCCCTGAAATGGTTAGTCAATGCATATGATGCTGGATGATGTCATGATGCTATGATTAAACACACCACAGATATTTACAAAGACAAACATGTAAGGCACGCAAGGCACACAAGACAGGCCCTTAAGGTTTAAAGCCAGCATGGGGTCTGGGTAGTACCCTCTTGAAGTTGGTGGGTTCATCCTGTCCTAATCAAAGTAACCGGGTTCTAAGGTTCCCAATATCACGGGATTGCTTTCATTGTTCATCGTTTCGATTTAGCCACTGAACTGGCGACCGAAATATTCCAGGAAAGCAACCCTCAATTGAGTGTAGTATCGAGTATCAACCAACCTCGGACTGCACCAAAGTCAGTTATCTCACTACCCTAAAGAGGCCAAGATAGTTCAATTAAGGTTCCTAAGGTCTGTTGATGCTTCATGACACCACATGGAGGCCCCGTACTCTCCTTGACTGACTCAAGGGTTACCGGTACACACCAAAGTGCCACATCAACGTAGCAGACTGTTTCAACCATGTCGGTATACCCCGCACAGTTCCCTCACAGCCTTGTTGCTACTTTCTAAGAAGGTATCCCCCAGATCCGGGTTAGGACCTATAGAACTCCCAAGACAGTCCCACAATTTAAAGCAAACAAAGCAATACAATTGAAAACACAGTTATGAACTAACCCTAAGGTACACCTCACTTTAAGTTTGTTTATCCCCAGCAGAGTCGCCAGTTCTGTGATCGGTGGATCTGGAACTGACTGTTTTAAAGCTGGTTCGCGAAAATGTCGCGGAAGCAAGAGTCGCCACCGTCTTTTATTTTCTCCAATTGGAAAGGACAAAAGCACAGAAAAATTCCTTTAAAGAGATTGCTCTCGGTTCGGGAGGTAGGTTATAGAAAGGGAAGGTGTTAGCACCCTTTCTATCCATGGTTATCCATGGGCTCTTAGATACTTGCTCAATGTGTTTTCAAAATGTTTGCTTGCTTTTCAATGTGGGTTCTAAAAAGTTTCTTTGAAAAATTTCAGTTCGACTCGTACGTCAGAGTGTTTGAAAAGTTTGCTTTGAAAGCTTTTGAAAATGTGTTGGTGTGAAAAGTATTTTTGTTTGAAATTAGAGCAAGTATCCTTGAGAACCTACCTACCCTAAGGAATTCGTCTGTGTAAAAGTCCTTTAAAGTAGTGCCATCCCACCATTGAGAGGTAGGTAGCACCACCGTTGGAGGTGTTCGGGTCAATTCGAGTTTTAGGGACATGGTGATCACCGGAGCAATAGGAAGACACCTTAGAAGCTACCCTTATGCCATTGATCTTTTATTCCGAGGCAACTTATTCGAGGCAACTTTGTTTTAGGCAACTTGATCAGTGGACACGTATGCGTTTGGATCATGATGGCCTATGGTGCACCTGGACATTAGCAAAGCACAGAATCTTGTTTTGAAAAATAATATGGAATTTTACAAGGCCTGGGATTTGAACCCAGGTCATTGAGGTTACATGCGCGTGTCCCTGGCCACTGAGCCACTTTGAATTCATTTAATATATATTAATCAACAAACATTATAAAAGCAAAAGGTTAGTGCTATTTGAACTGCGCGCGAGATTTGAACTGATCAATCACCAGCTGACACGACTTCTTCTTCCTCGCGTGCCCTGAAACAAAAACACAACAGCAACGGTTTTGAAGCGTTGTTTTAAACATGCTATGGAAAAATAGCGAATAGCCATATAGGCTACATAAATTGTTCGCGATGGTTGTTTCTTGCTCGTTGGAACATGCTGGTTTTAATGACAATGGTCTTGAGCTTTGATTTTGCCTATTTTTGAAAGCCCTAAATTAAAGAACCTGTAACCCTAACATTCGAAAATGGTAGAATCTCATATGATCAACAAAGATGAAATTAAACATCATGAATAGCTTGGAAACATCACATGGAACAAGAATATCCAATTGAAATGCAATGAAGATGCTTAGAATTAAGAATACGATTTCAAAAAATTTTATGTACAGCTTGAGTTGTAGCTATCGCTTCTGCGTGTTTTGATTGATGTTAGGAAGTGGAATGTGTTCAGAAATGCCTCAGGATGCTAATGGTATATGAATCAAGGCTTGAAAAAACTCTCTAGTAGTGATTTCAGTTTTGCATTATATGGCCAAAATTTCAAATTGTCCAATGGCTTTTGAGCGAGCCTTTTGCTATGTTATGGTTAGGGTTGGACTCAGTGATCATAATGGATGGAGATTAGCTTGCTAACTGACCTTAATTCATGCTTGGGAAAGAATTGGTCTTAGGGTTTCTTCCATTAACCATTTTTCCTCCTTTTTAGCCAAAACCTAGACCTAGTGTGCAAATGAACCCTAGCCTGATTTCTTGAGTTGGTTCATGATACATAGGAATTGTCCAAGTTCATATGACACTATTCCATTGGTTTTTAAATTTTATTTGAATTTTCAAAGAATTAAAATGAATTAAATCATCAAAAATTAAATAAAATAAAAAAAATCAATATTTGGTCTTGAAATTAACCATGGGACACGTGTGTGGCATGACAAGGATGAACCAAGTGGAGAAAATGGGGCCCTTTTGTCAAAATTGGATTTTCAAGGATAGTTGACTTTTGCCATTTCACAAAAATTTCCCAACTTCTACAAGGCATAACTTGCTCAATTTTTAAGCTTTTCACATGTTATTGGACATTTTGGAAAGGTCTTTGAGTCCTTTAACCAATGCCTTTGGTCCCATGTCATTTTGATTTAACAATCTCAAGTTATGGCCTTTGACTTAAAGTCCCTTTTTGTTGACTTTTGAAAATGACCTGTAATGTTGAAATTGATAACTTTTTGTGAGAGCATTTCTTGGACTTGAAGTATGAAGATGAGTTGTAGGAAATGTCTTTCTCTTCAAAATGAGCTTTGGATGGAATTTTTCTGATAATCCATGTGAAAGTTATGCCCTGGTCAATTTCAGTTGACTTTTTCAGCTGTCCAAATATAGCAACCTTTGCATCTTTGATGATTTCTGAGCCAAATTTTGAGAATCATGATCAAGCATTGATCAAATGATGTTTGTGGCTTCAAAATGATATGTTGACCAAAAATTTGAACTTTTGACTGCCAAATGACCATTTTGCCCCTACAGTTGACTGTAGTGCAATTTAGGGTTTTGACTGTGCAATCTTGAGCTGAATGCCTTGAAACTTGATATGGGGATGCTTGACCATGTTTGTAAGCATATGAGACTTGATTGGGTCCTTGAAAACTTCCTTTCTTTGATCAGAACACAAACCCTAATTTTGACTGTATGGGAGACTGTTGCACTGCACAACCCTTGGGGAATTTTGTAGCTTGGCTTGGCAATTTCTTGAGGAATATGGGAGGGCAAATTTTGGGGTATAACAGCGATAATGTTCCAAAGACTTCTTCAAATATCTCAAGTGAATCCATGAAGCCACCAAACACCTCAAATGAATCCTAAGAGACAAAAACCACTTCAGTGGGATCATGTGCAACCTCAACGACGAAGGGCACCACCAAATTATATAACTGGTGATTGTTAATGATCAAGCACGTCATTAAAATATATTTACAAACTTTTCTACCTTTTTAATTCTATTTAAATTTAATAATGGTAGTATTTTTTATTTTTCAATTTATTATTTTTAATTAATTATAACTTTAATTTAAAAATAAATAAAAAAACCAATACACTATAGAGCAGAGATAATGACGCATTTTCTTGTGCCTCCAAAGGTAGCACTACTACTCCTATTGACATGATGGTAGTGCATGCTCCATAGGGTCTAGCACCACCTTCTCTTGTGCCTCCAAAGGATGCACTACTCCCATTGTGTTAATTTGAGTGTATGTAGCATTGACGCATCCTTTTACTTATAAATTTTTTTTGATTGAAACATGAGTATTTAATTGAGTAATACGAAATGTTGTTATTTGAGTATTTAAATTGAAAAGGTTAGTTATTTGAAGAAAAAAATTTCTAAAATAAGCTCTGTTATAAAAAACAATACTCTTTCTAAGTTTCTTTATTTGGTTGAGAGAAAAAGAAAAAAACAAATGATCCACAATAGACTAACCAGCTTCAATTTGCACTACAATCAAGTAGTAAAAAACGATTCCAGTAACCAAAGACCAGTTATACTTAAACCGTTGTAGGGAATATTTATTAGGGAACTGGAAATTGTCCAGAAACAAACAAGTTTTGTATTATTACCACCACTAATACAAAAAGTATACCATCATAACTGACTATTATTATACAAAACCAGTATCAAGATAAACCTAGCTTGGAAAATCAGTAACTTATTCTCCCATCACCTTCGGTTATGACATCCTCGAAGGATCCATTTGCGGGAATCATTGGTAACACGTGCTCTTGATGCGGTACAATGACATCAAGAAGGTAAGGGCCGGGGGTATCCAGCATTTTCTGAATTGCTGCTCTAAGGTCTGCCCTCTTTGTCACACGAGCTGACGGTATACCACAAGCATCTGCGAATTTCAACATATTGGGGAATATTTCCTTCTCATTTGACGGGTCGCCTAGATATGTGTGAGCTCTGTTGGCTTTATAGAACCGATCCTCCCACTGAACAACCATACCCAAGTGTTGATTGTTCAGCAATAGTATCTTAACAGGGAGATTCTCCACCTTTATAGTGGCAAGCTCCTGAACATTCATCATGAAACTCCCATCACCATCGATGTCAACCACGATAGAGTCAGGATTAGCGACCGCAGCTCCCATGGCCGCAGGCAATCCAAATCCCATTGCGCCAAGACCACCAGATGTCAGCCACTGCCTAGGCCTCTTGTAACTGTAAAACTGAGCAGACCACATTTGGTGCTGTCCGACACCAGTACTTATGATAGCTTCCCCATTGGTAAGCTCATCAAGAACCTGTATAGCATACTGCGGAGGAATAGATTCATCAAACGTCTTATAACTCATCGGAAACCTAAGTTTCTGCTCATTCAGCTCTTCTCTCCAAGCTCCAAAATCAATCTTACTCGCAATCCCGTTACTCTCCAAAATCCGATTAATCCCCTTCAACGCCAACTTCAAATCCCCGCAAACCGACACATGAGGCTGCTTGTTTTTCCCAATCTCAGCAGAATCAATATCAATGTGAACAATCTTCGCCCGGCTAGCAAAGGCCTCAAGCTTCCCGGTAACCCTATCATCAAACCGAACCCCAAAAGCAAGCAAAAGATCACTCTTATCAACTGCATAATTCGCATAAACAGTCCCATGCATCCCAAGCATTTGCAGCGAATTCTCATCAGTAGTCGGATACGAACCCAAACCCATCAAAGTACTCGCAACCGGAACCCCAGTTAGCCGAACAAACCGCCGCAACTCCTCACTAGAATTCAAACTACCACCACCAACATACAAAACAGGTTTCTTAGATTCCAAAATCAACCTCACAATCTGCTCTAAATGTGCCTCAGACGGTTCCTTCGGCAACCGAGTCATATACCCTGTTAACTTTATAGGTTGATTCCAATCCGGAACCGAAACCTGTTGTTGAATATCTTTCGGTATATCAATCAACACAGGTCCAGGTCTTCCAGAACTCGCTAAGAAAAACGCTTCATTCACTATCCTAGGTATATCATCTATATCCAGAACAAGATAATTATGCTTAGTAATTGACCTAGTTACTTCAACGATCGGAGTTTCCTGGAATGCATCGGTCCCGATCATTCTCCGGGGAACTTGACCGGTGATGGCAACGAGAGGAACACTGTCAAGCATAGCATCAGCAAGTCCACTGACAAGATTTGTAGCACCTGGACCGGAAGTAGCGATACAGACACCGGGAAGACCGGAGGAACGAGCGTAACCCTCGGCGGCGAAGATTCCGCCTTGTTCGTGACGGGGGAGGACGTTACGGATCGACGTGGAGCGCGTGAGTGCTTGATGGATCTCCATCGACGCGCCGCCGGGGTAAGCGAAAACATCGGTGACGCCTTGACGTTCGAGAGCTTCGACGAGGATATCAGCGCCTTTTCGGGGCTCGTTAGGGGCAAATCGGGAAGTGAAATGTTGGGGTGAGGGTAGGGGGGTGATTTGGTGTTGTGTGGGGTTGGAGATGGAAGATGAGATTCGGAGGAGACGGAGATGGGGTTTGGAGGGGTTGTTTGGGTGGGAGGAAAAGGGTAGAGTTGATCGGAAAACGTGGTTTTGGGTTGGAGACGGTTGTGGAGAAGTACGGACGGTGGTGAATGCGGCGTTTGCAGCGGTGGCCGCCATGGTTTTTTTGAAATGAGACAAAGTTTCAAAATGTAACCCTACAAGATTTTAATTCTAATGTTATTGTTTGTATTTTTCTAATTTGGCGAAATTAATTTAGTCAAACAAAATAAAAATTAATATCTATCCTTAATAATTTATAAATAAAAGTCAATATTTTAAATTTATTAATAATATCTAACTTTGTATTTTTTAAATATATTTTAGAATTTAAAGGTAATGTATGGTCGGTGTAAATAAATATTATATAAATATTTAATTAATTTTTTTAAGTTTATAAATTCTATTAGTATTTTAAAATAAAAGTGTGATATAATGAAATATATTATTTTATTGATTGATAGTGTAAAAATATTTTATTATTTGTGTATGTTTTATTTTTATATATTATGAGAAGATGTAAAAAATAATTGTTTGTTTATGGAAAAAATAAGAGAGAAAATAAGTTAAATGCTATAGTTTAATGAAGATACACAACATTGTAAATAAATTTTACACTATCATTCAATGAAAATATATTATTTTATTGTGTCATATATATATAATTAGAAAATTTTAGTCTAATTTGATTAAATACATAATCGTCATTGATTGATAATATAAAATTAATTTATACTGTGAATACATCGTCTGTTTTTTTAAAATACTATTTATATTTAAATTTATTTTAGAAAAGATTTATTTATTGAATAAAACGTTTGAATGAAATAAAATTGATGTTTTTTTCTTAGAATTTGTAACAAAAAAAAGTGATTTTTGTTTTTAAATTATTCTTAGAGGGGAGGGAGTATTTGTTAACAAAGTAAATTTTTGTCTAAAGAATTAAATCCTAATGAACAAGAATCCTGTAGTATTCATTAAAAATCTAGAAATGCAAGTTGGTTAATTGTCTTAACAAATGGTAACTCAAGTTAGTTTAATCGGAAGATTTATAAGTAACATTGTAGATAACCTGAAAAATGAAACGTTCAAAACTATTGAGTTGTAAAATAGAGTGGTGTCTTTCAAACCAATCAATGTTAAGGAGAAGAAAGGATCGACCGAAGTTGAGAACACAAAAGGAAAAGAAGTGGTAGTTGAGATGGAGGTTGAGAAAAAATATAAGGAGAAAAAAGTGAGCATGAGAGTGAAGATAAAGTTAAATGATACACATTTGACCACTTCATTGACAAAAACTAACCCTTCAGAAGAATCAAGAAATAGATCTTGATTGAACTAAATTCGGAGCTACCCGATTACATCAAACCACCATATCTGATTCTGGAAGAAAACACCTAAAAAGGGAAAGGAAATGAGTCACTTTAAAAATTTGAAGAGATATTGAATAAAATACAAGTCAATATTCCATTTTGTGAAGCCCTTGAACAAATGTTTGTTTATGCGAAGTTCATAAAATGGCTATTATTGGAAAAACGGAAGTTGAAGTATGATGAAAACATCGCTTTAGCATAAGAGAACAACCCAATCATCCAGAAGAAGCTTCCACCAAAACTCCCTGATATGAGAATGTTCACTATTCCTTGTTCCATTGGTTCACTAACCATAATTCATGCACTATGTGATTTAGGAGCTAGCATCAATCTGATGTTGTTATCCATGATGAGAAAGTTGAAGTGTAGAGAACCAAAGCCAACACATCTGACATTGAAACTAGATGATTGCTCGATCACATATCCATATGCAATGCTTGACAAAGTCCTTGTTAGGATTGGTGGACTATTATTTCCTGCCGATTTTGTAATCCTTGACATGCCTAAAGATTTTGAAACATCACTATTGTTAGGAAGATCATTCTTGACAACAGTTAAAGCTATCATCGATGTTGCACTAGGAGAATTGATATTGAGAATTAACGAAGAAAAACTGTCTTTAACGTGTTTGAAGCACTGAAGAACTACAAGGAAACCCGTTAGTGTTACTAGGTAAGCATGGTGAAAGAAAAACAAAAAAAAACCCATGGAAAGAAAGTGGTAAAAAAAAATTTATGGTAGGATAGAAAGTTGTGTTGTATAAGTCTCGTTGGAAAGGATTGCTATTGAGGTAAGTGGAAATATAAAATTTATGCTCCTTATATTGTGAATGAAGTTTTTACAGGTGGCTCAGTTGAAGCAATTGATTCAGGAGATGCACACACATTTGTTGTGAAAGGAGAGAAATCGAGGTTCTATGGAGGAAATGAAGATGCATCAGAGACAATGCTCACTGTGCCTTAGATCATAGAGTCAAGCTAGTGAACTTAAACAAGCTTAATAGGAGGAAACTCATCATTTTAATTTCATCGCAATTTAATAAACACATCGGTTTTCTTGAAATCCATCTCTACACTTTAACCAACATCATCGGTTTCTTGAACGCCATCTCAGCTTCATTGAAAACTATATCTCGATTGGTGATACACCTCATGTTATCTGGCTCTAGACACCATAACCTATAAGCTTTTACTCCTTCAGGGTATCCCATGAACATTCATCTCAGAGCTCTAGGCTCGACCTTGTCTTGCCTAACGTGAGCATAGGCTACGCAACCAAATACTTTAAATTTGTCGAGATCTTGTAGATATCCTGACCAAACTTCTTCAGGTGTCTTCATATCTAACGCAGTCGAAGGACATCTGTTTATCAGATATGTTATTGTCAAAATAAGCTCTTCTCAAAAGGCTAAAACACCTTCTTTAATCTAGAACTAGTCAACATGCATCTAACTCTTTCCGAAATGGTTCGATTAAACCTTTAAGTCAAACCATTTTGTTGGGGAGTACTTGCAGTAGTTTTGTGCCTTGCAGTACCAGAGGTTGCACAAAAACTATCGAACGCTTCATTGAAAAATTCAAGGCCATTTTCGATTTCAACCTCTTGACCTTTCTTCTAGTCTGATTTTCGACCAGAGTCTTCCAACCTTTCTTCCATGTATTATTTGTTTGCCTTTATTGGAATTCACTCTACAAGATTTTTCAAATACACTGGGTTCACAAAACTTCAATCTTTTGACTCTGTCTCCACCAAGTAAATTTTGTTTCCCCAATTCAACCAGGCCCTTTCACTGACATGGCCCAATCTCACGTGCCAAATTTCTGTCTTCGATAAAGGTTTTATGGATGCAACATCTGCAAAACCACTTACAACTTCAACCTCAAGGGTATACAAGCCTTTTTTCTTCACACCTCTCAAGACTTCCTTCGACCCCTTCATGAATCTTAGGATACTTTTCTCTCCTTGGAAAACATATATTTCCTTGTTGAATTCACCAAGAGAAATCAAATTTCTCTTCAAATCAGGTACATACCTAAATTCAGTTAATAACCTTATTGAATCGTCATGGAGCTTGAATCTCAGAGATCTAACACATGCAATCTTGCAAGCTTTGTTGTTTCCCAGCAATATATATCCATCATCTTGATCACATAGTTCCCTGAACAAGTATTTGTTGGGAGTCATGTGCCAAGTGCAACCTGAATCCATAATCCATTATTTACTTGAGTTGCCGCTTGAAACCACAAGAACATCAGACGAGTCAAAATCATCGTGAATAATGGTTGTGTTTCCATTATCCTTACCTCCATGATCTTTCAGGCGTTCAATGCATAATTTTCTTATATGACCCTCCTTCTTACAGTGATAACATTGAATACCAGATGCATCACCACTATAAGACTTCTGCTGACTTTTACCCTTCTTCTTGTCGAACTTGCAATCTCTCTTTGTAAATTTTGCCTTAACTGACATACCTTCACAAATCAAAGATGGGTTGTACTACTTTTGTTTGTTCAAATCCTTAGAATACAAGGATGATTAAACTTATTCAAAGGCCATCGACTCTCTTTCATACAAGAGAGTTTCTTTGAAGTGAGCATGTGTTCTGGAAAAATCACACAGTAGTAATAACACTTGATCTTCATCATCAATTTTGACATTGATATTTTCAAGATCAAGAATTAGCTTGTTAAACATATCCAACTGTTCTAAAAGGACTTGGCCTTCACTCGTCTTAAATGAATACAGAGCCTGCTTCAGGTAGAGGCAGTTGACCAACAATTTGGTCATGTACAAACTTTTGAGTTTCTCTCATAGACCTGATGTCGTCGTCTCCTTCGAAACTTGTCAAATAACCTTGTCACTAAAGCTCAATAAGATGGCGATATGGGATTTCTCTACCATAGCTATTTTTCTTTATCCTTTAACGTAACGCCCATGGTTGCGGCTCCCTTCAAAGCTTCTACACAACCTTGATGAACCAGTAGGGCTTTCGTCTTCAAGTGCCACATACTGGAATCATTCACCCCGGTGAACTTTTCAATCTCATACAATGTTGATAGCATCTTCTCCATGCTCACCGCACCAATTTGTTGAGAAAAATGATGCCAAGAAAGTAAGCAAAAGGAAGCAAGAAGAACACAATGAATTGGTTATAAACTGTGATTCTTTACTTTCTCTTAGAAACAAGATTACAAGTGTTACAGAATAACAAAAACCTCTATCACCCTAATTAGGATTTGCAGTGTTACACTAATGAGAGACTAGTATGTTATTTATAAGAAAACTAACACACCAAACTAATGGACTTTTACACACAAACCCATTAAAAGCTAACTTATGGAACTAGCTAACTTAAATAATTAGGTGTAGCAGACATACCCAATTCGACATACTAGCAATCCTAGTATTTCGACTACTGCATACTTGAAGATACACCGACTACAGCATTGTAGGTCTTCGACCCCAGCTGCAAACCAGCTTCAACCTCATACTTAGATTATGTCGAGCCAAAAAGCTATTCTTCGACCATACAAGAGTTCAATCAAACATCTCACAGTTTGCTTATGAAAAACACCAAGAGAAATATCTCAGGGTGAGAAATTATATAGTAAAGGAGAGAGAATTTGAAATTTCCAACTTGGAAGGCTATGATGAGTTGGTTGTTGTGTTCGAAGAAAGATGGTTGACTCGATTCAATAGCTTAATCCAAGAGGCCAACCAATCTATTGGGCTCGAATTTTATGTAAATGGTACTCATCATCCATTCAAAGATTGCGCATCATATGTGAGAGGTAAGAACATTGACTATAACCTTGCTAGAATAAATTATCTTCTTCATATTTAAACTTCTTCTAGGTTTGGTCTTCAAAATAGGAGAAACATTGTTTTAACTAAAAGAATAAGGGAGAGAATGTTGGCCGAATTTTGTTACCTTGGATCTTAGTGGGTTGTTGTTAACAGACAAATGTTGAGGTTTCACAAAAAGATGTGTGCCCAATACATAGAGAATGAGCACCCTTCATTGTCTAAAATTTAGAGGATGCTTTCAATCGAACTGGATTTATAGTGAATAGGTGCCATGCTTTGATGGCTATTTTGAAAAATGAATCGATTGGTATTGGATTGTTGATTGCAGATAACATGAAATATATGGTTGACGCTTCATAAAGAACTTATGGACATATGTGATTTTTAATGAACTTTGCAGGTTAGTTGGAGTATACACTCAACCTGATAATGTAATGATCAACCCAATGATTCCAATCAATGAAAGAAGCATGAGTAGAATCCCAACACCCATGCACAAGGATAAGCACAACAAGAAGATCTAGAGAAAGTCTGTCGTCCTAAAATCAACCAACTAGAAGAAGGCCCACATCAGCAACAAGAACCTAATGACTTGCAAAGACTTGAGGAGTTTGAAGTAGGCATTATAAGTCGGGCAAATGAAATCTCTCTCAACTTGTATGCTAACCATAAAATATTAGGACAAAACTTTCAGTCTTTCTATAAGGATCAAATAGAGCATATGCTGGTCCAAAACTTGCAGGAGCGTTTTAAGACACCTGAAGCTATGGAGACTTATTTTGCCGAGCAAGATCAAGCTTTGCAGAATATGAGGGCTGAAATAAGGACTATTTGGGTTAAGCATAATTAGAAATTTCATGACGATATTCACGATCCTGATAGTTACTTCTACTCCGACAACACGTGACTTAGGAGTTTTTAGTTTTGATTCCCCTTTTGTAATATGATCCAAAAAGGAGTACTAGCTAGATCTTTAAAATCTCATCCCTTGTACTTTTATTTTATTGAAATTAATGAACTTATTTGCTTTTGTTGTTTCTTTCAGTTTTAAATTGCTACCTTACTAGTGCCATCATAAAAAAGAAAAGGAAAGTCATTAGAAAAAGAATGAAGGAGATCAACAGTGAAGTTCCCTTGCAGATTGAAGGTTTATAAAGAAAAGGGAAATACTTTCACTATTTAGATACCTTAACTAGTAAGTTTGAGTTAAATATTTCCATTATTTACTTTTCCTTCTTATGAGAGTATTCACACATTAGTTATTTTCTAGAAATTGGCAAACATGTATTGAAGAAAATGATTTTAGAAATTACAAGATAAGAGATTATGTTAAGGAATCAACCTTGATCAAAATGTTTTCTCTGATCTTGTGATCCATCTCGGAGAACAATTTTGTAGTTTCGATTTCACCTTAGTGGAAAAACCCACCTAGGTGAAAAGTTGTTGATTTCACCTCGATGGAAAAAATAAATCGAGGGGAAAAGTGACAAACTTTTCATTATATCATTTGTTACCTCGCCCACAAAGCCTAGCTAAAAACCCCTCTTCAACTATGGTAAAAAATATGTTTTTTAGTAGTGCATATTGTCCTTCTAAAATTGATGTTAAATGTGGCAAGTCGGACTAAGAAGAAATTGAGCCATTTTCCCTCTAAATCAAGACCCTAATTATAATCTACATCATTAATTTGACATTGGATCATATTAATCTCATAAGTAGCTTAAGTACCTTTGTAATGGACATTTACCAAAAACATCTTTGTTCCACTTTTTGAGAATAAGTTTGTGAGCTCTCACTTTAGTTTCTAAAACTTGCATAAGTCATCCCATCATTCTATTATTATAATACTCAGCATTCAAGTGTGTAAAATTATCGTTCATAGTCTAAATTCTTAGAAATTTGAAGAGCCTAACCAAATTTAAATTTTTCTTATCACAATTGAGAAAAATGAGGGTGATGATCATAATGAGTTTTAGTGAGGGTGTTTCAATTGATTATGTTCCAAGCTTTAATGTAACCCTGATTGCAAATGGTTTTGTCAAACCTAACTGCAGAATAAGCCCTTTATTTTCTATCATTTGTCCATGTATAATAACCTCTATTAGTATAAAAGTGAATGGGTTCATTTTGATTTTTCCATCTAAAAAAACTCACCATTTGATATTTTATTGAGAATGCATCTATCAAACTTCTTATGAAAACAAATCACTACAGAAAAATCACCTGTCATGCACCAAAGGCTTGTATTGGTATTTTGAAAATTACTAACTTCATTCCATAACTTCCTATAAATCACATGAGATATGTACTTGCATAAAGCTCCCATGATTTTTTTTATCTCGATAAAGAAAGTTATATGTTGTTCAGATAGGTACAACAGACTAAACTTGATATCTATTGCACAAAAGAATCCATAAATTTGATTCACGTGTAAATTTTTTATTTATTTATATCATATTTAATTTTAATTTTAATATTTTAAATTATATTTTATAGAGATAAATCAATAATTTATTTTTTTATTTCATCTAGTCGGTTTCAATTCTAGCTCATATTTAAGATAAAAGTTCATTTATAACATGATAAAATAAGTCTCAAAATTCATTTATCTTATTTTGTTGCATCGTCAAATAGATAGAATTGGACAATCGTTTAAGTTAAGTTGATATTGAGTCTAAAATTTAGATTCAATCCAAATCACAGTTCTATTTTAAATGTTCAATTTTGACGGCTGAACTTTCAATTTTAATATATTTGATTAAATTAATTTGTCAGATAACTCGAATGAGTTTAACCGATTTAATATTTATTGGACCAAACCCATAAAAATGATCCATTTTTTAAAGGATTACAAATATTTATTTTTTAATTAAAAAATTTAAAATAGACCCAAAGATAAACCATTTTTTTATTATTGAGAAAAAAACTTATTATTACATGATAATATTTTCAATATCATTTAATATTAATCTGATCATTAACATAACTGAAAAATACTTAAAATTTCATATCGAATGTCCCTATATTATGAATGTACACTGCCACCATAATAAAATATATTTGGATTGTTTTGAGTATATAATGCCTTCCTTAGATATAAAAAAATGATGATAAACTCACAATGAATCATATTTTTATAATAGGTCCTATATATAGGAATAAAATAAATAAATGAGTCAACACTATAATAATAAAAATTAGTTGAGTTTAGTCGAGTTTTGATTTTCGATGAATATAAAATAATTATTTGAATTTGATTGAACCAATAAACCATATACTATCTAAATTAAGGAATTGAATCAATTCGACATCCGATTTAACTCACTTGAAGAAAAAAATAGACCGATCGATTTTAATTTGACTGTTCAAATTTGTCTGAGACATGGAGTTAGAAATGAGTCGAGTCGAGTTGAACTTGCCTCAACTCGACTCTACTCGTTAAATATTGGTTCAACTCAAATCTTGATTCTCGTTCAACACAAATTTTTTTTAAGCTCAAATTCAATTCGTTATAAGTTCACGAACAACTCGATTCGAGTCGTTAGGTTCAGTTCACTTGCTCACGAACTTAAAAACTATTTTTAAAATCTATTTCTTTAATATGTTTGACATTTTAAATTAATATTATTTAAAAAATATTGAAACAAAATAAAAATTATCAGATTAGAATATAAATTATCAATTAAAATTATATTTTTAATATTTTTATTTTTATAATTATTTTTAAAAATATTTTATTCATTTAAGAATATAAATTATCAATTAAAATTATTAAATTAAAAAAATTATAGAATTAAGATTTGAAATAAATCTTTAAAAATAACTTTTTTCATATATAATTGAGTTGACTCATTAATTTATTTATAATTTAAATTAAATTCATTTAATTAATAAATTTAATTTTTTTTATTTATATTCAACTCATTTAATTTATAAATTTAATTCAACAATTTAATTAACAAAAACAAATTCTAAATAGAGACCTAATATAATAGAATTATGTTATCATATCACTTATGAAACATATCCAAGACATAATATAATAGAATTATGTTATCATGTCTCTTATCAAACATATCCTTATTGTTTTACCAACTTTTATATGAGATATTCAAATAATAAATTTATATTTTCAATCATATTTTGTAAAAAAAATATTACAAAACCAATACATTCCAAATTCATTTTATTATGAGACATTAATGGTACCATTTCAATTATGAACTCCAAGGAGACAAGTATGTATGTTGATTGGGCATGCCTTTTGCCATATTTACAATTATTAGTGTAACTAGTAACAAATTCGTGCATTATATTTATAGATTATTAAATTATTAAGTATGTTACCATGTTTTCAGTTGAGTATATGTCTCATGTAAACCATGTTGGCATTTAACTCCATATTTGTAGCAAGCGTCGGTCCTATCAACAAATCACGTCTGCATGAACAAATAGGAAAAATTATATACTTCTTGAAATACATGGAAAATGTACATACTATATATTTTAATTCAAAATAGATTTTTAATTTGAATCGTAAAGTATAAGATATAAAGTTTACCAACTATCAAAGTGCTTGAAAGACTTCCTTGTACACAACATTAGTAGTAGTAGAACACGGTACATTCTCCTTGTCATGAATTAGGATTTTTAGCCCACTTTTGCTCTTAACTCTTGAAATTGCAACATATAATTGACCATGACTAAATGGAAGGATTGAATTCCATATAAGGTGGCTGCGGATATGTGCGTAAAGCAGAAGGAATTAGTACATTACCATCGAGAACTTACAATATACATTGTGAATACCTTCTTAACTCAAACAAATGCGGTGAGCCTGGCGGCGTCGCCGCGGATCTGCACGCAAAGCACAAGGATTAGAGTTCGTGTAAGATGGTTGTGGATCTGTGCGTAAAGCAGAATGAATTAGTACAGTACCATCGAGAACTTACGATATACATTGTGAATACCTTCTTAACTCAAACAAATGCGGTGAGCATGGCGGCGTCGCCGCGGATCTGCAGGCAAAGCGGAAGGATTGGAGTCCATATAAGGTGGCTGCGGATCTGTGTGTAAAGCAGAAGGAATTAGTACAGTACCATCGAGAACCTACGATATACATTGCGAATACCTTCTTAACTCAAACAATTGCAATGAGCGTGGCGGTGTCGCCGCAGATCTGCATGCAAAGCGGAGGATTGGAGTACGTGTAAGATGGCGGCGGGTCTGTGCACAACTCAGATAGAATAAGAGCAGTGGTTTTGTTTTCATATGTCCTTAGGCGTTTTTGTAATTTTGTTTTAAGGAGAGCGGACTCGTTCAATGGTTTTGATTTTAGATATATAACTATTAAAAAATCCGTGGTATCATATGGGTCTTGTCCGAATTACATATAATATAGAACTAACTTTGAATTGTAATAGATCATTCTTATATATTATTCAAATTTAAAATATTAAAATGATTTAACCAAAGTTCAATCAATTAGAGAAAAAAATTAGTGTATCAAATTAATTTGCTTTCCATCGATAACATTAATGATAACAATATCGTATTTGAACTTTAGATATGAAGCAACCTGTTTTCCATTGATGTTTTCAACTCATTAGTCTGCATGATAATTTGTGCAAAAATCAGACACCAAATATGCAAATAATTTATAAACAAAAACATTTGTATTGTCGTATACTTACCCATTAACAAAGCAATTGAAAAACTTCATTGTATACAACATTTGTAGTGATAGAAGATGATACATTCTCATTATCATTTATTAAGATTTTAAGACAACTTTTGCTTGTAACTCTTGAAATGGCTACACACAATTGTCCATTACTAACAATTGTCCATTACTAAAAACAGGAGTAGGCAAATACAATCCAACGATATCAAGTGATTGGCCTTGAGATTTATTAATTGTCATTGCGTTAGAGACAATAATTGGAAATTTTCTCCTAATCAACTTAAATGGTCACAGTGACTCAAAATGTGACATAGACATTCGAGGGATGTAAAAGATGTTATCTATGTTCTTTACAGGCATGACTAATAAATATAGACTAATAATATGCACTTGTTTTTTAAGTATTAATATGTATTTATAATAAATCATACCGACTATTCACTAACTTCAATTATATAAGATTTAAAAGATGAATATTAAAATTAACAATCTATAATCAGTATCTCATAGATGCGTTCTCATCTACCCGTGAATTAAGATGATTTAACAAACTCAGTTGAATCCAAATGAATTAGTTCTAAAAATTTATTAAATCTATTTTAGATATCAACCCATTTTTCCAAATCTAAAATATATGACAACTCCCGTCAAATTTATACTTTTATATTATATGTGCTCACATCTACGTGAGTTAACGAACTTCAGTTGAATCCAAATAAATTAATTTTAAAAATTTATTAAACATATTTTATATATTAATCCATTTTTTCAAATTAAAAATGTATGACATCTCCCGTCAAATTTCAGTTTTAAAACTTTTATATTATATCATATTTACATATTTTTTTACAACCTATAATGTATAACAGTTTCCCGTTAAATTACAATTATTTTTAAAAAGAACATAAAAAATAAATAAAATTTATAGATAAAACTATTGTATATTATTTTCTATATTTATTTAATGAATGAAATTTATTTTAGATGAATTTATTTTCTAATTTGTATTTAAAAATATAACTTAATTGTCATTTAAAACAGTACATTCAATTCTTTAACTTCAATTATCTGGTATGTAATAGATACATTTATTCTACCCGTGAATTTATTTCATGTACTCAGTTGGTTAATATTAATATAATTACAATATATAATCATTTATCAAATTTGAATTTCTCATTTATAAAAATAATTTTAAATTATTCTCGTTTATAAAAATGAACGCGTGTGTCTATTTATAAAAACATATGAAACTTATACTCTTTTATAAATATAATTGTATCAATACTTGAATTTTTCCGGTTTATAAAAATATTTATAATTTATTCATGTTTATAAAAATTATTATAATTTATTTTTGGTTTGTAAAATTAATTATATTAATATGTAGACTTTTTCTCGTTTATAAGTGTCTTTAACCCGTGTGACAATTTATAAAAACATTTTAACTTATTCATGTTAAAAACAATTACATCAATATTTGAATTTTGTTCGTTTATAAAAATATTTGTAAGTTATTTAAGTTTATAAAAATAATTATAAAAATAAATATTTACCATATCATCTTAAATTTATTTATTCAACTGTGGTAAATATGTGTCTCTTAGTTAATTACATTTATAAATAAATATCGTGTATTAGTGATATATATTAAATTTATTATCTTAATGTCTAACTAATTAAAATGAATTTATTATTGTCAATAAAAAATTATAATATTAAATAATAATATAATATTATTATTATATACGGGAAAAAGAATAAATTAAATCTAAGAATATCGGAAAATTTATTATAATATTAAATAATAATTTAACATTTATTATTACAATGAATCATATATAACATTTTAAAATTATGTATTTATTTCTTATGTTTTATTATATTCGATTTGTAATAAATATTTTTCAGTTTATTGCGAATTTTTAATAATTAAATATTAATGATATTATATAAAGTTAATTTCATGAAATAAATTTATTTAATAAAGTGTTATATAAATATTTAATACATTATATTATACCATTAATTTATATAAAATAATATTAACTTATTCCTGTTTATAAAATTATTGTAACTTTTTTCCGGTTTATAAGCATGTTAAATTTGTGTGTCCATTATTAAAATATATGTAATTTACTATTATTGATATAAATAATTTTATAAATAGTTTAATTTATTACATTTATAAAATTATTTGTAATTTATTCACCTTTATAAAATTAATTATAAATTATTTAATTTATTAAAATGATTGTATCAATAATTTTTTATTTTATCATAAATTTTTATGATTATCATTTATCATTAAATTTTCATGATTACCATTTAATATTTTTTTATCATGATTACAACTATAAAGTTAATTTGAAAAGATTATGATATATTTTAGTTATTTCATAAACTTAAAAAAATTATCAAATCTCAATTGATTTTGTTTTGTTTTATTAACCTTTTTACAGAAATTGAAATAATTTATTTTAGGTCAAATAAGAATCTAAATAATTACAAAATAATATTTATTCTTACATTTATAGAATGATAAATTAAATATTTAAGATAAACATTAGAGTTCTTATTTACTTTATCTTTTATATATTTATAATATATTTTTTTTGTTAATTTTATTAACAATATATTTATAGTTAACAATACATCCTTTAAACTACGTTATTTTTTTCAAGAATATAAATGTAACCTTTCAAAAAATATACACAAATATATTTAGAAGTCGGTAGACAATTTTATTGGTTAAATTATAATTCCATTCAAAATTTATTGATCATAAATTTTTGAAATCAAATCATGTATAAAAATAAAATGTATTAATGTGACCATTCAAAATATTTTCTATATATAATAAAAATAAATAATATTAATACCTCCATTCAAAAGATATATTTGTAAAGTTTTGATTTAATTTTTTTCATATCTTTATATATTTTAATGTATATAATATTCCTACAATATGAAACAGTATCAAATCTATAATATTAAAAGAGAATTCAAATTTTATTGATCATAATCTTTTATGGAATCAAATCATATATAAAAATTAAATATATTTATATCACCATTCAAAATAATTTCCATATAAGTATAATAAAAATAAATGATAATAACGTCTCCATTCAAAATATATATTGGTAAAGTATCGAATTAAATGGTACTCCTATATTTGATTAAAAAAATTGTAATATTTGTTTTTAATATTGTAATATTTGTTGGGCATGATAAAAAGCCACGCCATAAACTTTTCATGGGAGAAGGCCGGTGACAGCCTTGTCCATCATTGCACTGTCCATCATTGGACACAGTGAATTTAGGAAGATCATTATTAAACCTGTTTTCACATGACAAAATCAATTCGCAATCAGCATAATTTCATTTTACGTATCAATGTATAAAAATTAAACGGTAAAACAATCCGTTATTCAATTTGTTAGATTGGTCCCCTACGGATTCAAGTGTGAAATCAATTATCAGCCTCCATATCCATACATATTCCAAAAGAAAACCGATTAAATCAAGAAAATAAATACAAAAATCTCAATTAGATACAAATAAATATAATAGTAAACAAAATAAACAACAAAATTGATGAGAATATACTGCCTTCTTTTATCAAACTTCTTTTATCAAAGATGTGATGGGAGAAATTGAAATTTAAATAGATCAATAATAAATTGAAAGAGGAAGCAAAAGAAATAAGCTTCTATCTATTTGGAGAATCAATCGTAAATATATATGTGTGAGCTTTGTATTCACCAAGACTAAACAAATAAAAAAAGTCAAAACTCAACCTCATATTTTAATTAAAAAAATTAAAAAAATTGAGAAATAAAATCTGAATAAAAAAAAACATACCTAACAGCAAAAAAATAAATAAACAATATCATGGTTGTGTTGTTCGTCACATGCAAGCTCAAAAATCCCCTTCTGCAACTCTCAAACCTAAAGATAAAGATATCCCATTTTAGGTGTCAAGTTAAGTTTTTTTTTTTTTGGAAAAGGAGAAATAGTAAGACAACTCTGAAAACGAAAAGAATACAACATAAAATATGATATTCCGAACTACATTTCAGTTTCAACTTTCAATCACTCACCTTCGTCACTTACATATGTATGAATCAAATTAACGTTAAAAATTGCATTTGAAGGAAATTCTTTTATAGATCTATAACGGGTGTTGTTGGTTATTGATGTTGTTGAGATTCAGAGGTCTTGGTTGCGACCACCATTCTTACGCTTGAACGTATGAAACAAATAAATTAACAAATAAATTAACAGGTTAGGATGAGAATATTAGATGGTTGAGATTACAACGAAATGAAATTGGCAGCAACAAAGAGAGAAGAATGAAAAGAGATGGAGCGAATAGAGTTGGGTGAATGAGTTATTTGTTGCATCTTGGGAAAAACGATTTCTTTGGTTGTATAGATTTACCGTTTCAAGAACTCAACATTTATGATGGTTGTTCATCTTGTGCTGCCAATTTAAATCTTGCAACAAATTAATAAATCAAATAAATAAAAAATAGTGTAAAATTATGATAGATTGACATGTCAGCAAAATTAAATGCCAAATGAATATGGTAACAGCATAGTGTTGATTAGTCTATTATACCCTTGAAATAAGAAAAATTATAACATCTAATCAAAAGGTTAGACTTGGAATTTCCAGATACTTTACTTTTAATAGATTGATAATAATAGATAATAGATTTGAAACAAAATTACAAAATTGACAACAAGATCATATGCAGTGTGTCGTTTAATGTAAATTTATTATAAGTCGTCAATCAATTTTGTTATTTTTTTCAAACCTTTGAATGAGGATGTGTTTTCTATAATTCAATCTAAATTTTATTATTATGAAAATAATAGACAACTAGAACACAATTTTAAGTTACTGTGTTAGGGAGGATCAACAAAAATAAACACTTCTTAAAATAAATAAACACATTAACAAGAATGATAAACAAATTATATCAAAAAGAAATAAATTGAAGAAAAATAAAGAATAATAATAAGGACATGCTCCTTTAAAAAAAAAAATGCCACACGAGACAAAAAAATACACGTTTGCTCAAAGAAAATTTATTCTCCTTTTTTCATTGTCTTTCAAAGCCATCCTATTTTTCCAAAATCTTAATCAATAGCTAATAATACAAAACAAAAAGATAAAATATTTATTTTAGTCTCTTAATTATAGTTTATAATTTATTTTGGTTTCTTATCTTTTTTCTGTATTAAATTGGTCTCGTAATTTTCAAAATGATGTAAATAAGTTTCTTCTGTCTACTTCATTAGTCAAAGTCTGTTAAAAACCTACGTGACAACTTGACCAACTATTATGACAGAGTTAGCGTCGGAAAAACCGATGTTAAAAACTATTTCTGAAATTTAATTATTGTTGTTCATCTTCTTCCCCAAATTTCTAAACTCCATTGCAATTGAAATCTAGAAAAAATTCATGTTCTGGACTGGGCCCGACAGGCCCAAAAGCATTGCTAAGGCCCAGTCCGAATGGACTTACTGAGGACCACGCCGACCAAAGAGTCACGGCCGTGCCCGACGGGTTTTCGCATGCTCGACAGCTACGCCTCCAGCTCGACATACTGCGGTCCAGCTCCACGTCCTGATGTCCAGCTCGACATTACCTCGAGCATCCCGACTAGGGCAGACTCAGTCCACTGTTCCCCCAACGAGACCCCGAAAAGACCGCGTCTCCGTCCGCCCGCACTTCACGCAGAACATCCAGGAAGGGGACCACGTGCGGGTCCCCACTACGCACGTAGAACCTGGCAGTTCCTCCATTGGGCCAAACCTGCCCGGCCCAATGAAGGAACCTTGGCCCAGCGCTGGGGGCTATAAATACCCTCTGTTTCCAGAGGGTCAGGTATTCATCATTCTAACCATACACTTGCTATTACCTGCTCGTACTTCTACTTACTTCAGCATCGGAGTGCCTTGCAGGTACCCCCCTCCCCCCCCACTTCGTTCAAAAAGCTTTCTGCCCGGAGCCAGCCGTGACGGTCCATTTCTGATCAGGTCAGATCAGTGGCGCCGTCTGTGGGAAACTAGCTTCCCCGTCTAACGAACAACTCAAAAGACCAAAGCTCAATTCAACTACCTGTCATGGCTGATCCAGCTCGCGACGAGCAGAACGTCGGTGTCACCGACACCAATAACGGCACGACGGACAAAAACGGGCATCTCGACAACGTCGTCAATCCTGTCAACACCGCTCCTGCAACCACCATCCTCAGAACTTCCTCGCACAGGGATGGAGCCACCTCATCATCCTCCCCGATCCCACCACCACTCGAGGACGACCCGGTAGCTCTCGCTCATTACAGAGCTGCCCGATTCCATGAAGTCCCAGTTCCCGCCGGGGCAGATGCCACGACTCAGGCACTGTTCGCGGCCATCAATCAGACAAACTATCTCATCTTCGCCCAAGGAGAAAGACTAAGGGCACTTGAAGATGACCGACGACCCCCGAGGAGGCATCGAAGGCCACATTCTCCATCTCCTCGGGTCATAGAAGTTCGACACCCTTCTCCCCCGCGGAGACACTACAGGGAGAACTCCAGGAGCCCCTCTCCCCGACCAAAGCAGAGGCGCCCCTACTTGGAGAGACAGCCCGCCATCCCTGCCGGAGAACCCAGTCGCGACCCGACAAGGCACGACAAGAGGCACGCCGGGGATGGGCGTGAGACATTCAACCACCAAGCATCACGCTCGAGGGAAACTCAGCACGACCACCGTGCCAGACAATACTACAGGTCCCCATCTCTTTCTCCGGAGAGGAGCGACGAGGACGACCCCCACGGTCCCCTGTCGCAGGCCATCATGGATGCACCCATCCCCCCGGGCATGGAGAAGCCCCCACATCTGAAGGAGTATGACGGAGTTGCGGACCCGGTCGACCACATTGACGGGTTCGAAGCCATGCTCCACTATCATAATGTCGGGGGGCCCGTCAAGTGCCGTCTTTTCCCCACGACTCTCAGGAAGGCGGCCATGGACTGGTATAAAGGACTCGCCCGGGCTCAATCACGTCGTGGCGGAACCTGAAGAACCAGTTCATCAGTTCCTTCACAGCTTCTCGGCGCCATCCGAAGACCGAGGCGGCCCTCGAGGCCATCATCCAAAGACAGGATGAAACCTTGATGGAGTTCATCAACCGCTTCAACCGAGAAGCAATACAGGTCCCCTGCGCGGACCATATGAAAAGATACTTGCTGGAGAGGGGTCTCCTCCCCGGCACAGAATTCAGAAAGGCTGTGGGTATTGAGCCACCTCCGACTTTTGATGCCCTCCTCGATAAGGCCCGAGTATATATGGACTACGAGGAGAGGGAAGCTGCCAACAGGGCCCAAGACTCAAAGGCTCGGGGTTCCAACAACATCAGCAACTCACGACAAGAGGCTCCTCCCTGACGTACGGGGGAGAAAAGGAAAGAAGACCGACCCCGGGAAGTCCGGGAGCAAAGGGGCCCCTCGGGCCGTTTCACCGAGTACACTCTGCTCACAGCTTCCCGCGAGCGTATTCTGGCGGAGTGTGTCAGTACAAACTTCAAGGACGGCGGCGTCAAGCGTCCCCGGCCTGCTCCCGCCAAGCCAGGGGCAGATAAAAATAAATACTGTCAATACCATAGGAGTCATGGCCATTTGACAGAGGACTGCGTCCACCTCAAGGACGCCATTGAAACCCTCATCAAGGGAGGGAGGCTCGCGCAGTACAGGAGAAACGACGCTCCTCGTCGTGACGCCCATGAAACCAAGGAGCCCGAAGAAGACGCCCGACCATCAGACGAGTCGGTGCCTATCCAGACCGCCTTCTCGGTAACCTGGCCCGAGGATTTTGACATTCCGGAGCACCTGCAGGAGCCGCTGACAACGCACAGCAGGTGGGAATACTTTCCCTCCGCCATGGTCATCAACGGGGGCGGGTTCAACGACCTCACCATCAATTCAGCTAAGAGGAAGTTGGACGAGCTGGTCGACATGGCTCCCCCGCAAACTGTGACGTTCGAAAGGGTGAAGGGCAGGTCAGAGCCCATCACCTTCTACCTAGAAGAACTCCCCGGCGGAGCCCCGAACGCGGTCATCCCCTTACTGATAAGGGCAAGAATGGCCAATTTTGACGTGCATCGCATCCTGGTCGACAAAGGGAGTTCTGTCGACATGATGTACAGCAAGCTGTTCCGAACCTTACAACTGGACGACTCACATCTCTCTCCGTATGTGGGGTCGGATCTACAAGGCTTCAACGGCTCGACTTCCAAACCCTGGGGTTATGTCGAGCTCCTGGTTACGTTCGGCGAAGGAACGGCTACGAGACAAGTTAAGGTCCGGTTCCTCGTCATTGACTGCCCGTCTCTATACAATTGCATCTTGGGGAGACCGACACTGGCAGAGCTGACAGCGGTGCCCTCGACCGTCCATCTGAAGATGAAGTTCTACACCAGAAGGGCACGGGTAGCCACCATCCAAGGAGACCTAGCCGCTGCCCGTAGGTGCTTCAACGCTGCTTCTAAGGGACGGGATACCGTCGACATAGGGACCAGACCCGCCAAAAGGACAAAACAGGAGCCCGACAGGAAAGCATCCCCCGAGGAAGAAGTCCAGAAGGCTCCACCAAAGGTCGACTCCATAGCCCTCGACGCTCGCTTCGATCAGGACGAGCCATCCAGCAGCGAGCAAATCCCACTCCGACCAATTCCGGACGGGGATTTTGAACTCGTTCCCCTCGGCACAGACCCGACCAAGGGAGTGAAGATTGGTACAGACCTCCCCGACTTGGCCAGGAAGCAAATCAAGGCCTGTCTGTGCGAGAATGCTGATCTCTTCGCCTGGAGCGCTGCGGAGATGCCCGGACTCGACCCTGAGGTCACCTGTCACCACCTCGCCATTGATCCAGCCGCCAAGGCCGTAGTACAACGTAGGCGTAGGCAGTCTCCAGAAAAAAACGGAGGCTGTTGAAAAAGCTGTAAAAGACCTCCTAGAGGCAAATTTTATTTCTGAAGCCCGGTATTCCACCTGGCTGTCAAATGTTGTACTTGTGAAAAAGAATAATGGAAAATGGAGAATGTGTGTTGACTATACCGATCTCAACCGGGCTTGCCCGAAAGATGCTTTCCCCTTACCTAACATAGACATGCTGGTCGACAATTCGGCCGGCTACAAAACTTTGTCGTTCATGGACGCCTACTCGGGATATAACCAAATCCCAATGGCTCTGGGCGACAAACACTGCACGACATTCATGACCAGCTCGGGCAACTATTACTACAACGTAATGCCCTTCGGACTGAAAAACGCTGGGGCAACTTACCAACGCATGATGAACAGAGTTTTCAACAAACAGATCGGCGACATGCTCGAGGTATATATGGACGACATGATCGTCAAATCCCGAGCAGACACCGATCATGCAGCTCATCTCAAGACAGTCTTCGCCCAAGCAAGACAGTGCAAAATGAGATTCAACCCCGAGAAATGCACGTTCGGGGTTAAGGCAGGAAAGTTCCTTGGATTCTATCTAACAGAACGGGGAATCGAGGCCAACCCCGACAAATGCCGGGCATTCTCTGACCTCCCAACACCGAAGTCGAAGAAGTCGATACAAATCATGAATGGCATGCTCACGTCGCTGTTCCGCTTCGTCGCGAAATCTGCTCAGCACGCCCTTCCCTTCTTCAAACTCCTTCGAAAGGAAGCAGCCTTCGAATGGAATGAGGAGTGCGAGCAGGCACTTCGCCATCTAAAGCAAAGCCTGTCTCAGCCGCCCGTGCTATCTCGACCAGACGACGGGGAACCGCTGTACTTATACTTGGCCGTTTCAAATGAAGCCATCAGCGCAACCCTTGTCCGCGAGACCCCCGACGGGCAGAAACCTGTCTACTTCACGAGCAAAGCCTTACAAGGGCCCGAAAGCAGATACCAGCAGATAGAAAAGGTTGCTCTGGCCCTCGTCAACGTGGCGAGGAGGCTCAGACACTACTTTCTGAGCCACACCATCATCGTGCGAACCGATCAACCAGTGAGATAACTCCTGGGTCGACCCGATATGGCGGGCAGAATGCTAAAATGGTCCTTGGAACTCTCTGAATTTGACATTCAGTACGAAAGCAGGAAGGCCCTGAAAGCACAGGTCTTGGCCGACTTTGTCGCGGAAATGACCACTCACGACCCTCCCCCGGGGAAAGAACACAAATGGACCATCTTCGTCGATGGAGCATCCAGCTCGTCCGGTAGCGGCGCAGGAATCCTCCTGGAAAACGAAGAAGGCGTAGTAATCGAGCACTCCTTAGTTCTCTCCTTCCCGACGTCAAACAACCAGGCAGAATACGAAGCCCTGCTCGCAGGACTGAGACTAGCCGAGGACCTGGGAGCCCGCGAGGTACAGATTTACACCGACTCCCAGCTCGTTGCCTCTCAAGTACAGGGGAGCTACCAGGCCAAAAATGACAACCTCATCGAGTATTTGAACTTAGTCAAAAAACACATGACAAAGTTCGTACGAGCAGAAATTTCTCATGTTCCCCGCGAGCAAAACACGAGGGCGGACATATTGTCCAAACTTGCGAGCACACGAAAGAAGGGCGGAAATAAATCCGTCATCCAGGAATCTCTGGCACGTCCAAGTATCGAACCACCTTCGAATACAGTCGAGATCCATGCCATCGGGGATGCCACGTCCTGGATGACCCCGATTTATAATTTCCTGACAAAAGGAGAACTCCCGTCGAACCAGGCCGAAGCTGCCATTATCAAGCGACGAGCATGTTCCTACGTGGTTCTCGAGCAGAAACTGTACCGAAGAGGATTCTCCATCACCCTCCTGAAATGCATCGACGAGTCCACCATCCCCGACGTACTGCGGGAGATACACGAAGGGATCAACGCCCAGCACATGGGTGGTAAATCCTTAGCACGGAAAGCCCTTCGAGCAGGATACTACTGGCCGACGATGCAACAGGATGCCAAGGAACACGTAAAAAAATGTGATAAGTGCCAGAAGCACGGGGATATGCACCTCGCCCCCCCCCCCCCCCCCCCCCCCGCACGAGCTGAGCATATTGTCGTCCCCGTGGCCGTTCGCCTGGTGGGGCATGGACATCCTCGGGCCCTTCATGCAAGGAACCTACCAGAACAAATTTCTCATCGTCGCCGTGGATTACTTCACAAAATGGATCGAGGCCGAGGCCCTTGCAAAAATCACCTCGCACAATATCCTCCATTTCTACAAAAGAAACGTCCTCGCCAGGTTCGGAATTCCGCGGGCCCTGGTGACCGACAACGGTACCCAGTTCACCGACCACGGGTTCCAGGACTTCGTCACCAAACTAGGGACAAAACAACATTTCACGTCAGTCGAGCACCCTCAGACCAACGGGCAAGCCGAAGCCGCGAACAGAGTCATCCTCCGAGGGCTCAAACGTCGGCTCGGCGAAGCCAAGAGAGGATGGGTCGAGGAGCTCCATAGCGTCTTGTGGGCATACCGCACCACACCCCACTCAACGACGGGTGAGACACCATTTCGACTGACATATGGCACCGAGGCTGTCATCCCGGTCGAAATCATGGAACCATCCCGACGAACGGAGAACCCCCTCGATGAAGAAATGAACGACGAGGCACTAAGGGATGAACTCGACCTAGTCGAGGAAATCTGATCGGGTGCAGCCCTACGCGAAGCCACCCTAAAACAACGAGTGGCTCTACGCCACAATGACAAGGTCATCAAGCGCGAGTTCGAAATCGGCAGCCTGGTATTACGCAGGAACCAGAAAGATTCCCGCGAAGGGAAGCTGGCCGCGAATTGGGAAGGACCTTATCGCGTCCACGGCACCACGGGTACCGGGGCGTACTACCTCGAGCAATTAGACAGAGAGCCATTACCACGACCCTGGAACGCTGCTAAGCTAAAGCAGTACTACAGTTAAAAACTACTAACATCTGGGACCCTCGACCTGCGGCACCCGCACTCGGTCAACGAGGAAAAACGTCCGACCTCATATAAAGGCTAAGGTACAAGCCCGACATACGACTAAATCGCACACCATCGCTCGGCAAACGAGGACAATCGATAGTGCCCGACGTGGACAGCTACACCGAGCACCACCGTCGTTGTACCCGTAAGGCAGAACACCCAGCTCGCGATGGGCAGTTCACGCCAAGGGCGAATAGTCCCTACGAGACTTGGCACCCGACTGAGCAACTTCGCTCCACATACCCGACAAATCGTCAAGAAGGACGGGTCATCTAAAAGGGTCAAAGGGAAATCTCTCCCCTCGAGCACAACACTTAGGTGACTCTGGCCAGCGAAAGAGGGCCGGGAACGTATACAAACGGAAGGCGGGTAGACTCGCTCGCCAAATCACAGCCACTTACGGGCACGCCTCGGGCCCATGATTTAGGCTAAAATTTTATGCAAATATATAAGATTTCAAGCAAGGGCAAAACATTCAAAATGTAAAACAGCATTCAGATAAAAATGCCCGAAGGCAACAAAGCAAACAATTATAAACCGACCAAGAAGGTCGGCGATGTTCATAACGTACAACAGACAGGCACGCAGGCCCAAAGAATACAAATGTCAAAGGCACGCAGGCCCGCTATCCTAGTCAGGTTTCCCCAGAACCATCATTGTCGACGCCTGGAGAGTCAGGCGGGGGCACGATCACGCCATCTACGACCTGATGTGTGTGTCCTATACCCTCAGTGACCAAACCAAGGTTTAACAAGGAAAGCTGACCGACTGTGGAGTCGAACCCCTCCTCCAGAGCACCGACGCAATCTGCCTCGAGGAGCCGGATATGGGCGACCAGCTCCGATCGACTCTTCAAAGCCGCTATGTCCTCCGGCTCGTCCTCGGCAGATTGCATGGCAACGTTCATTTCCTCGATCTGTTGGGCCAAGCGCCCGACTTCGGTCTCCAGACGATCCCTGTCCGCGCGAAGAAGCTCCCCCTCCTCGGCCAGCTTCCCTGACCTTTCTTTCTCCAGGATCAACATCTCCCTCTCAGCATCCAGCATCGATGTCTGCTCGCGGAACATCTCCTCGGAGCGTTCCAGGGCAGTCTTCAACTTCCGCGAGCTCGAGGTAAGAGCCGCTTTCTCCTGCTCGAGTTCCTCAATACGGACAGGATCCCCGCCTTCCTCGGACAACACCAGGGCCATCTCGGCCATTTTCACCAGCCCGTCCATGCTGGCGGCCAGATGCCTCTTCCGATCCTCCTTGCTCATCCTTTTGATAGTCTCAGCCTCGTCGGCTACTACTGACAGAGGGAATCTCTCGAAGAAACCCTCCTCTTTGAAACAAGGGGGAAACCCGAAAGACCTGACAGCACTGGCGTCCTCGCTGACAGTCGGACCACTTTCCACCCGGGTCCTCTTCCTTTGTGTCAGGACGGCACTAGGATCGACCTCTTCAACCTCTGGGGTCCCATCCGACGCGGCCCCCGAGCTGGGCGGCGAATCCACCCTCACCGGCTGAGGAGCACTCGAACTGTGTGTCGGGCCCATCCTCGTCGCCTGGGGAGCCTTCACGACCCTCCTGCCTCGCTTCTGGTCGCAAGACAACTTCAAAAGCCTTTCCCGTCGACCGGCCATCGAACCTGCACAAAATAAAAGATGGGTTAGTATCGAGCAAGTTCATAAATAAATGACGAGCAAAGAAATTCAAGCAATAAACAACCTAGCAGATAAGCAGCCTGTCTGTACGTCTGGCACTCCACGAGTGCCTTAGTATCAATCGGCCGGGACTCAAATGTCGGATAACCCTCTGCATCCAAGACACCGTCCCCTTCCCTCGTGGCCCACCGGGCAGGGTGGAAGCTATCGACAAACCGGCAAAGTGTGGCGTATGCCTCCTCGTCCTCCGAGCACATGTCCCCGGCAGCAGTATGGTAGTAACCAGTCCCGTGCTCGTAGTGCCTGAACATCCAGTGCACAGGGAACTTGGTCGTACGGGCCATCACGGGATTCCCATCGTCGCCCAAAACCGCCTCCCCGTCATCGTCGCTCAAGGGCGCCTCCTCCTCGTACAGGGATCCTAAAGCAGAGGTGGTAACTGGCCGCACAATGTACCGCTTGTCTTTAAAACCCCTTACGGAGTCCATATACATTTTGAAGAGTCTCCTCGACTGCTTTAAGGAGACCCAACTGTGTTTCCCTCCTCGGGACTGGCGCTGCAGATGAAAAATCCTGAAGAAGAGCGGTATGGTCGCCCCGATCCTCAGAAAGCGACACGTCAGCTCAAACGCCCGGATAAAGGCGAGTGAGTTCGGATGTAGCTGAGACGGGGCCAGCTCCAGATGAGTGAAGACCCCGACCTGAAAATCACTGAAGGGAAGCTGCAGCCCAAGATCTTTGAACGTGATCTCGTACATCGCGAAGCTATACTCTGGATACACCGAGCAGATCCGTGAACGGGAGGACGGGCGCATGACAACGAAATTCTTTTGGAAGCCAGGCTGGCCCTGGCCCACTTCGAGGACAGCATATGGATTTCGGTCGCCTCGGCTGTATATCGACGCGATCCCTCGGGGCTCGGCGCCCACCCAATCCAGCAAAGGGTCATCGACAGTATCAATCAAGCTGACCGACTCATCGGCACTTTGTTCTTCATGTTCGTGGCGCCCAGAGGAGCACGGCTCGTCCGCCATGGTTACCTGCAGAGCACGGGAAACCAGTCAATTGGGCACGAAGCCATACGCTCGATAAACCACGTCGTCCCATGCACGACCACAAAGTCAGTTTACACGAGTAGTCGCCTCCCCGACATCCTTAAAACTCGATGTGTTCTTCTCCAAACCGACTACGCGGCCACTCTCCAACATGTCGACCCAAGGTATGAACATGGCGAGCAACATCATGAGACCTACGGCCAGGACCATGAACATACCGGGCGCGATCATGAATCAGGCGCCCTGGATCATGAAGACCCCGGGCAGCGCTGAAGTTTATCACCTAAAACTATGAATATACCGGCCACAAGCATGCGTTTGCCGATCCTAAGCATGAATATGTCGAGCTAAGTATGAGTTTACCGGGCTAGTCCCACGCGCACAGTCCCTAAAACATCTACAAACGCTGAAAATCATGCATTATAACAGGAAAATGAAGAAGATAAACCACTTACTTGAATCAAAAAGTAGGGTTCGGCTACGGAGTAAAAGAATCTGTGACAGAAGATCGTGGCTGGGAAAAGTCTGGAAGAACAGCAGCAGAGAGAGCACAAAGAATAGAAACGTGTTATGGGGCCCAAGGTTCCTATTTATAGTGATGACGTGGAATACCAAACGTCACCTCGGGAAACCACGGAGTCTCTCTCCCCGACGCGCTGCTCCCAACGCAATGATGACCCTATCACCATAGGGTGGCAGCACAGTTCCCGAAAGATACCTCGTGTGCTCGACAGACACGCATCGGCGAGGATCCTCCGGGCATCCACCGCGGAAGATGTCCCCGAGCACGGCACGAAGAGGCCCCTCAAGGGTCTGCACCTCTGCCCCGGGCGCGAGACCTCGATGTGGAAACGACCTGAGTTCAAGCCATGGCTCCTCACAAAGGAACCACGACTTGGGGGGCTCCTGTTCTGGACTGGGCCCGACAGGCCCAAAAGCATTGCTAAGGCCCAGTCCGAATAGACTTACTGAGGACCACGCCGACCAAAGAGTCACGGCCGTGCCCGACGGGTTTTCGCATGCTCGACAGCTACACCTCCAGCTCGACATACTGCGGTCCAGCTCCACGTCCTGATGTCCAGCTCGACATTACCTCGAGCATCCCGACTAGGGTAGACTCAGTCCACTGTTCCCCCAACGAGACCCCGAAAAGACCGCGTCTCCGTCCGCCCGCACTTCACGCAGAACATCCAGGAAGGGGACCACGTGCGGGTCCCCACTACGCACGTAGAACCTGGCAGTTCCTCCATTGGGCCAAACCTGCCCGGCCCAATGAAGGAACCTTGGCCCAGCGCTGGGGGCTATAAATACCCTCTGTTTCCAGAGGGTCAGGTATTCATCATTCTAACCATACACTTGCTATTACCTGCTCGTACTTCTACTTACTTTAGCATCGGAGTGCCTTACAGGTACCCCCCCCCCCCCCACTTCGTTCAAAAAGCTTTCTGCCCGGAGCCAGCCGTGACGGTCCATTTCTGATCAGGTCAGATCAATTCATAAGCACAAAATAGACATTTATTAACAACTCAATGATGATATGAAATTCAATCACTACTCTATATATAAGATTCACAATTAGTCAATAAATTCTTATTCTCTAATCCAGGAATTTATGTTACTTAAAAACTTCATACGATCAATCAAATATGAACCATTTGGTTTTCATTCGATTCGCACCGACAACATAACATAACATTCAATATTCACATATACAACATTCAATATTCAATTTTCGTTAACATAGAAGAAAATGATTAATACATACACATTTGATTAAAGTTCCATCAAAACCTAACAATTAACCTAACCAATCCTGATTAGATATTAGAAATAATGTTTAATTCTTTAAAAACCCGTTCCTCATTGAACCCATCATCCTCCTCCTCCTCATCATCATCATCATGGTTAACAATCCATTCCTCACTGAACCCATCATCGAGATGAAGAAGACGATGGTTTAATCCTTCAATTGAGTCACCGATTAGAGTAGAAATAACCCAAGAAACGAAATATCTTCCAAATTTACCAAAGAAATAACAAAACACAAAGATTAATTCTTCAACAGTTTTCTAAAGCTTGGTCTTCTTTAAAAACTCAGAATCTATAGAAATCAAATTCCTTGTGCAAAATAGTTATAAACGAGCTAACAAATCTCCTATTGAACAGACGAATCCAAATCCGGTGAAGAAAAGACCTATGAAATCAGAAACTTCGAGAAGCCATGGAAATAGTAACTAGGGTTTAATGTGGAATCGAATTAAACCGAAGTGGAATAACAGTAAGATCTGTTTGGTGGAATAACTGCTCCTTGAGGTTGCCTTCTTGGCAGAAAAGAGAAATTTTGGATCGGTAAGAGAACCGAAGTGGAATTGAATTGAAGATGAAGTTTTGTGGATTTGAAGAAAAGAGAAATTTTGGACCGGTAAGAGAACACAGAAGTATATTCAGAGTATAGAATTGATGATGAGTGAAGGGAGATTTTTATATTGTGAGATGGGAGAATGAACCAATTAGATTGAATGATGTGAGTTGGTTTGTGTTTGTGAATTTTTTCTAGGTTTAAATTGCAATGGAATTTAGAAATTTGGGGAAGAAGATGAACAACAATAATTAAAATCTAGAAATAGATTTTAGTGTCAGTTTTTCCAACGCTAACTCCATCACAATAGTTGGTCAACTATGCCACGTAGGTTTTTAACAGACTTTGACTAATGGAGCAGACGAAAGAGACTTGTTTGCATCGTTTTGAAAATTAAGGAATCAATTTAGCACGAAAAAAGATAAGGGACTAAAGTGAACCATGACTATAGTTAAATGACCAAAATGAGTATTTAGCCAAACAAAAATTATACCAAAAGTAAATATAAATCATAAAATTAAATTTAAATAAATTATATTAAATACAATTAGTAGTAAACAATATAAAAGATCTTTATATTGATTAATCGATATATATTTTTAAATAGTTATTTTCTAAATTTAAAAATATATAATAAATATATTAAAATTTGAAATTTATATAAATTTATCTATAATCTATACTAATATATAAAAACATAACATAGTTGAAGCAGCCTTTTTCTCTTCTTTTTTTTGAATAAACCAAAAATATATTGGTAAACAAAAAGATTACAATCGAAAAAACAAAGAGGGGGCCAAACCAAAAACCTCTTAATGCATGAGCCTAAGCCTAGGAATATCATTATTATCTAATAAGAAATCAGTAACAATGTCTCTATCCACATGATTGTACCAATTAACCGCTTTGGTTTGTAAACTATTGTTCACAAGAAAATTCGCACAAAAATTGACTTCCCTAAATATGTGAGTTATCCTGAATTCAATGCTAAGGGTATATGCCCAACACGTAAGCCAACGAGATTTTATTTTCCAACGAACAAGGTTATGGTTAGATAAAGCATTCACCACCCTCATACAATCCGATTCAATCTAGAGTTTAGTCCACTTTAATTCCATGGCTTTTTCAATTGCTATCACAGCTGCCACAAATTCAGCAAAAATTGGGGATCCCTCACCCAAAAAAGCACTAAAGCTATGAAGATACTTAGACATATCATCCCTAAAAATCCCACCACGGGAATAGGATGAAGGAGTACCTGCTGCAACTCCATCTATATTACATTTGACCTAACCTTTTTGAGGGGGAAGTCAAATAACATCCAACATAGAAGGCCGAGGTCTAGGATTTATCTTGACATCAATTTTTTTGAGAAAAGAAAAGCTAGAAATTTCATCATTAGCTTTCTTATAAGTGAAGTTACCAATAAGTTTGGCACTATCAGAGATCATAGAGGTGCATGATTGGAAATGAGTTTTCGCATCCTCAAACCGGGCTTTGTTTCTTGCCATCTAAATCTGATCAAAAGTGAAGCAAAAGCAAGCTTTAATAACAGAGATAACTTGAGGATTCCATTTTATAGTGCAACCTCATCGTTCAAAATCTGGAGAATAACTTACATTTAGGATGGTTGTGTTGAACGAAGAAGACGAGACGTGGGGGGATTTCTTAAGGAGAAAAAGCAGGTACGTGAATAGTTGGAGAAAAATCTATGAAAATATTGCTTAGTGGCAGGGGCCACGTTTAGAAGTGGCAGACACCACTTAAAGAAGTTTGGACGTGGCAGAGGCCACCCTTGGTGTGGTGGGCTCTATCCTTCATGTGTGGCATGGGCCACATGTTGAAGTGGTGGGTGCCACTTTCTTGTAAGTTGGGCCTAGGCTTCATAATTTTTTTCTCTTTGCTAATTGTGATCGGTGGAAATAGAACTGACTGTTTTTTAAGCTGGTTCGCGAAATGTCGCGGTAAGCAAGAGTCGCCACCGTCTTTTATGTTCTCCAACATGGAAAGGACAAAAGCACAGCAAAATTCCTTCTTTGAGAATGTTTCTCAGTTCGGGAGGTAGATTTATAGAAAGGGAAGGTGTTAGCACCCTTTCTATCCATGGTTATCCATGGGCTCTTAGGTACTTGCTCTTATGTTTTCAAAAATTGTTTGCTTTTCAAGTGTGTGTGGGTTTTGAAAAAGTTTCGTTTGAAAAATTTCTAAGTAACTCTTGTATCTGTCCTCAAGAGTGTATGAAAAATTTGTTTGAAAACTTTTGAAAGTGTCAATGTGAAAAGTTATTTTGTTTGTTTGAAAGAGAGCAAGTACCCATGAGATCTACCTACCCTAAGGAATTAGGCTGTGTAAGAGTCCTTTAGACAGTACTATCCCACTATTGAGAAGTAGGTAGCACCGTCATTGGAGGTATTCGGGTCAATTCGATTATAAGGGACATGTGTGGTCACCGAAGCAATAGTAGGACACCTTAGCGATAACCCTAATATCCTAGATCCTTTTTATCCGAGGCAACCGTTTCGAGGCAACTGGATCTTAGACAGGAGGACGACCTCTAAAACACCCTATACTTGACGACCACATTCGAGGCAACGAGTGAGGCGTACCCTAGGAGTGGCATGTGCATGTATATTGTTTCGTGTTAATGTTTGTCTTGTACATGTTATTTGTGAGCTACGGATTAATTTTATTTGGCATTCATTCTTGCATGCATATTAAAAGTTAAGAGTGCGGAAAATAAATTGCGGAAATTTGAATCTACTCTATTACAAGGCGCGGGTCTATACATCGCCAAAAAACAAAAACCCGTTTTGGAAAAGTGCGAAAAGTAAAGAAAACGGTAAATCCTAATTACTATTACATCCTTTGAGCAGATACATAATAATCAAAAATAGAATTAACAATAAATATGCACAAAGAAATTAAATCAGGACGTCCTTAGGGTTTTTGACCCTTTTGAGAAATAATTAAAATTGTGGTTTGTCCTTTTTTGCAATTAATTAAAATTAAACCTAATACTTATTAATTACTTAATTATTTACAAGAAAAATGTTTTTTGTATTTTTAATGAAAATGAAAAAGAAAAAGGAATTAAAATTAAAAGTTAATGAAACCTAATTCTAAGTTTATTTTATTTATTATAAAAAAGATTAAAGTTAATCTAATTTAACTAATTTAATTAATTTACATTCTATTTACAAAAATAATAATTAAAAAATTATAATAATAATTAATGAAAGTATTTACATTTTTTCTTCTCTGAATTTTATTAAAAATATTAATTTATTAGTTAATAATATTAATAATTAAGCTGTACCATTAGCTTCAGAATGATGTTAGCAATGCAAAGCAATAATCATAACATGTTAATGATGCATAAAACTCGAGTTTCGATTCTGAAAAAGAAGAAGCAAACCGTGATTCTGTTTAGCCGTGTTCTTGAGCTTTGAGGCTTGTTTTGGATTGCAATAGGTTCCTGGGAATATCAACGATGTGTTTGAATCACTCAGAGGCTTTGAATTGTGTTTGAATGTTGATTTCAGTTTTCAATTTTTTTTTCTTTTTTGAATTTTGGTTATGGCTTTGTAGCCTCTTTTGCACCTTTTTAGCATTAGGGTTAGACTCAGTACATGTAAAGGAATAGAATTAGGTTTAGGTTTTCCATCCTTAACAAACCTTCCCTTTTTTTAAGCAAAAACCAAGACTTTGTGTACAACATAGCCCTAGCATGAGTTTGTGAGCTGGCCTATGATGCATGATAGCTATTCAAATCCAAAAGATACTATTCCATTGATTTTTAGATTTTATTTGAATTATTATGGATTTAAAATGAACTAAAGCAATAAAAATTAAATAAAATAGAAAAATAAATGTTTGATCTTGAAATTAATCATGGGACATGTGTGTGGTATGACAAAGCTGAATCAAGTGGAAGAAAGTGGGCTTTGAATGTGCAATTGGGCCTCCAATGTTCACTTGAGTTCGTCACTTTCCAGGATAAATCGCAGGGACTTAAGTGCAATTTTTGAAGTTGAAATGTGAAAACAAAATGTAGCCGATATCGAGAACTAACTCCTGTCCGAAAATCGGCTCAATCGGATAAACGGTGAATTAGTTATGAATTTTTGAAGTTTCAGCTCAGACAAACTTATTTTGGGCTCCAGTGTCGACTCTAACACGTTCTTCAATAAAAAACTGGTATTGATCGGTGCATAATTTGGTCTCGACTTTTGAATAAAAGTTATAGATCTCTGAGTCAGTGACCTTTTGTAAAAATATGAGCCCAATCCGATAAAAATTGACCGAGTTATGAATTTTCGAAGTTTCGGCCCAGATAAAATAATATTCAGCATTCAGGATTTTCGGCGTGTCATGCGCTCTGAGCAAAAAACGAAGGCCTTTTGAATACCGTTTGAACTTAGAAGTAATTCATATTCAAAAGTATTTGTATTTGTCAAAAACAGAAACTTCTAAGGTTGCATCCAAGAAGTATGTTTAGCTTATGAGGTCTTAGTTTGTTTTGTTAATTAGCTATTAAGTTTACTTTTGTTATGGTCTACATGACAGTTTATTTTGTGTATATAAACAACTTTGTAACTAGGATTTTAATAAGAATTTAATATACAATTTCTTCCTCAACAAGTTTGTTGTAGTAGTCTTTTTCCTCTCCCTTCTTCTATTTTATCTTTATCTTCAACCTTTGTGCAACAACACCCCGCACACGTCTCCCATTTAAATTGAATTTTCTCCGTTAATTTCGGAACGAGGCGGTCTAGACCTAGCAAAAATGGATTTATTTATCATACCTACTAATATATCTACATAAATGATTTGGTAGTTGAATATGTTTCGGATTCGTCTTAAACTTAATCTTCAAAAGACAGATTGTAAGAATTTACTAGCTTAAACTAGTCTTTTAAGATAGTTTTGAGTATTTAATCAGATTCAAAATTCAAATTTCCGTGGACTTGAAAGCGTTTATTCATATGGTGATGGCATCACGTCCATGCTCATAAGCCGTTTAGATGGCTTTATATAGGTCTATAGAGATATAGTTGATAGGTTTGAGAGATTACATTAAAACGAAAGCACCAAATAATATATTATTATAATATAATTCACATATAGGTTTGCAAAAGAAAATACAACAAAATTTGATTCACAAATTTCGGAGTCATACAAGCATTGCACTTATATAATTATAATTTTCTGAAAACTACTAATGGATCACTTTAGAAAATTAAACAAGACAAGAAAATGAACTACAAAAAGATAGCTACAAATGTTAGTTGCACATCTAAAAATGGATAAAAACCTTAAGTTAATATGGCCTATTTGGTTTAGCATTGTGAAATCACGATGAGTTTTCATATTTACATAAAAGTCATTTTTTGTAGCTTCTCTAAAATCACGGCATAAGCACATTCAGACGTAGGTTTGTTTCTCTAAAAGCTAAACTAAACAGATTATTAATCTATCTTGTAAATTTTTTATACTCTAACTATTAATATAATTTATTGGTGTAATTTAATCCCTTCCATATTTGAATATGCAAAAATTATATATATTTGAACACAATTTAAATAAATGGAAAAATATGTATATTTAAATACCAGAATTTAAAGGGTAATAAAATTAAAAATCTTGAATAAAGATGTTCGGTGGATTATTAATATATTGTCACCAGAGCCGACTTTGAGTTAGGGCTACCAATTAGGGATGTCAATGGGGCGGGGCGGGGTCGGGGGGACACTTTCCCATCTTTTCCCCGCCATCAAATTCATTCCCCGTCCCCGTCCCCGATCTCCGTCACGGGGGAATTTCTATCCTCATCCCTGTTCCCCGCGGATCCCCGTTCCCCGCGGGAATCCCCATAGATCCTACATTTATTCATTAATATTTTATTTTTTTTAAATGTTTATATTTTCTATAAAAATAAAAAGCACAAAGAATTCACATATTTATTATGTTATTAAAAAATTCTAATATTTACATTTCTCTCTCTTAATAAATACATGAATATTTATTTATTTATTTTTATAAATAAACATAAAGGAAATGACTAAAAAACTTAATCTAAAATATATATATTAAATTAACTATATTAAAATAATAGGCGGGGCGGGGGGTGTATTCCCCGTCCCCGTCTCCGAAATGCTCTCGGGGGAATTTTTCTCCCCATCCCCGCTCCCACGGGGGAAAATTCCCCATCTTTGGGGCCCCGAACGGGGCGTTCCCCGCGGGGATCCCCACATTAACAGGTCCAAACTGACATCCCTACTACCAATCCAAAGCCTCAAAAAATCGGAAGCTTCGAATTCGAGATAAGAGACAAAATATTTTAATAATTAACGATAGTATAAAACATGAAGTATTTGCTGACATGTAACAACTAACTAGAGTAATCGCATATGTACTGTTTTTTTTATCAACAATACACCTTTTTCCGTTTATAAAAAAACAACGGATTATTTTGCAAAATCGAATTAGCGGCAATTTAAGTCCGATAGTCCATATTTATAAAAAAAAGAATAAAATGACAATCATAAGTGATTTATAAATGTTAGAAATAAATTAAAAATATGTAATCAATTCAACAATCAAAATACATTTTTATAAGAGGTAGAGCTCAAGAAAAATATAAACACTTAAAATTCGTGAACCTGCAAAGATAAATTTGTTCGATTCAATATAAAATTTAATTAAATGCATATGTAAATTTAAAATAAACACTATCATCTAATTTAAATAAATTATTTATACTATCACACATGTCTCGTTTAATTTCACATCACACATCTACTAAATCATTATTTATAAAGTTTGAATTCATTCTTTAATTAATTAATATTCACGTAGTTACAAATATAGACTAATATATGCATCAACTTTTAATCATGATACGTACTTATAGTAAACTGTACATCTGATTCTCTAACTTCAGTTATATAAACAACAACAAACAAAAAAGATTTAGAGGTGCACATTAAAATGAACAATATAAAACCGACATCTCATAGATACGTTCACATCTACCCGCTTTGACATACACATTACACGTTATCCATAGTAGACTTTTTGCATTTAAAATAATATTTGTAATTTATTTTCGTTTATAAAAATAATTGTATCAACAATAGATTTTCTTGTTTATAAAAATACTTTTATCTTATTCTCGTTTATAAAAATAATTGTATCAACAATATATTTTTCTCATTTATAAAAATACTTGTAACTTACTCTCGTTATAAATGTAATTGGATGAACATTAGACTTTTATCGTTTATAAAAATAATTGTATCAACGATAAACATTTTCCCGTTTATAAAAATATTTGTAACTTATTCCACTTTATAAAAATAATTATATCAATAGTTAAATTTTTTCCATGTATAAAAATATTTATCATATCATCTTAAATTTATTTATTCAATGATGATAAATATGTGTCTCATATTTAATCATGTTTATAAAAAATATCACATATTAGTGATAAATATTGAACTTTTTTATTTTAATGTCTAGTTAATTTGGTGTCAAGTAAAATAAATATTTTAATTAATTAAAATAAATATTATATAGAGAAAAATATCATCCATAAATTTTTATTTTGTGTTATATTACAAAATTTTATGAATAAAAAAGATAATTTATTTTATATTATATTATAAAGATAAAAACCAAATTTTATTTTTTATTATAATAAAATATTATAATATTCATACAAAGAAAACACTCCATATTAGAAATTAATGATTTTTAATAAAGAAGATTGTTTCAGTTAGTATTTAATTTGAGACGTTAATAAAAAAAATTTATAAATTTCTTTCAAGAATATAAGAAAAAGAAAAAGTGGACAATAAAGGTTATACTATTGGAACAGATTCGTTAAAATTATATCTAAATATTTGTACTTATGACATTCTATATTATAAAAAGAATTGGATCTAAATGCATAATTATGGTATTGTTGCGTAATTTAAACAAATTGTTATTTGTTGTGATGACAACAAAATATACACGCCAAATTGTGCACTGCATTGAGCAAGGAAATAAATCAAGACATTTGCCATCATAAGGCATAAAAATAGATATAGATGATATTCAGGCAAAAACATCCAACATAAAGAGTAAATAAATATCATACAAGTTGATAATTCTAAGCTTTTATTGACAAAGGATTTAGCCTTGCCTTTAGTGTGCAAAATTATTGTAGAGTACTCCTTCAACACCCGATTTCGATAGGCTGGAATCGGGAAAAAATTTAGGAGTACCTCAAGCTGAGAGACAAAAGTTAAAAGATTTCGGTTAGTGAGTTCTTCAACAAAAAATTCATTATGAGTAGAAAAAAGTACCTACCAACAGTAATTCAAATATATAACCCAAATAAATACACAAACAATACACTACTAAGTAATAAAGAAAATCAACTAACTTGGGTAAGGGCTTGAATTTCTCTTGTTAACCAATTTTGAAGCCATGTGTTTGGCTGACTATACTTTCTAGATTTCCAATAGAGTGGTATATTGAATATGTCTTATAAAAAACCTAGAATCATAAGTATAACGAACATTCCACACAAATCAAATGACATACATAGAGACAACTTTATCGATGAATAAAAGGTTGTAGAATAGAAGACCTTGTTGAGAATAATAGCATTGTAACCTATATCGGTGTGCTTTAGATAACACAAAACTGCACATACAAATTATAAAATTAACAAAGAGAGGCTTAGTGAGAGAGACAGACCAATCTTCGAAACAGCAAATATGAGAATTAGTTAAGAGTCAATAAATCGAGTCAATTCAATTAGATAGAACATAAAACCCGAGAAACATTATATTACATTACATTGCATATATTTCTGTTAACATCAATACACTCTAATTAAAATAAAAATTAGTTTACACGGCATAGAGACCTAAAAAGTTAATCCCATTTCATATCTATTGTAACCTTGTGTTTGCATGAACAATGAAGAAGTATCCCAATTCTATATATGCTTTAAACAATGTAACAACCATTCAAATACATAAAATGGAAAATATAAATTTAGCAGTAAACATGTCAGATTCGCAAGCCCATCATCGCCAATCTGACAAGAATTCAGATTCAAATACTCTAAATTTATTGAACATGTCAAAGAGAGGCCAATTAAAGATTTATGAAATTTTGATTATATTTTATTGACATTTTTAATATAATCTTTGAAATTTATTACTTTAAAATTTAAAGTCAGTTGTTAAGTTGTTTGTTAGGGGTCTATTTTTATTATTTGTCATAGATCTCTAAAAGTGAGGATCAGTCACACGTTAGTATATTTTCTAACAGTTTGGTTAGTAATTAATTATGTATATATTAACCATATTAATGATCTAATTTCTTAGATTTTGATATAAATTGTATCAAAATAGTGTAACTGACTCAATTTAGGGAACTTTTTTTTGTAATAATCGGGTATTGAAAAAAAAAACATAAATAACTATGTTTTAAGGAAAATTACGTAAATAATCATGTTTCGTAAAATGCTAACATGCATAAGTCAAGTGAGATGACACATCCACTTGAAGTTTAGTCTTATGCTTCATTCCACATGGCGTATACACTGCCCTTAAGCCATGTGAGACGACGCATGCTCTATATTTATTAGAGGAGGCGCCATCTGAAATGGCTACTACATGCAATTGTGTTTTCTATAAATAAAACACTTATTTCTCCAACATTATTCAAACTTTCTCACATTCTCTTCTCATTTTCTCTCTGTTTTTTGTCCTCATGACATCTCCCATGATTTTCACGAGAGATGTGTATGTTATTTTCTCGTCCACCAAACCTCCGTGAAAATGAAATTTTAGCACATTCATTCCATGGAGTGTCTGAAGAGAGAGTTGATGTGATGGTTAGACTAAGACATCAAAGTTGGAGAACAAATTAAAAGGATCTAGAGAAGAAGAACGACCACCTCACTTGCAACTGGAAGACCTCACGGTTGGTTGGAGGAAGTCAAAAACAGACAAAGATGTAATGGTGATGATGCACGGATCTGATGAAATCACTTTGACGATTGTAATTTCTTAAATATATTATTGTGTTTTTTATGTTATTTTTATGTGGCGCGTGTGTTGTTGGTTTATCTGATATTTGTGTTGTTGTTTTAACAAATGTTGTAACAAATGTTAGTAATGAAAAACATTCCGTTGAGATATAAAAAAAAGTGCAGATAATGTGAATACAATTTTTATGTTGTCGAGCTAATATCACGAGTGAGATGATTTTTTCAGTTGTGTCTGGCCTGATGGCATAAACTACACTTTCTTTCTAGCTTGTCAAGTGATTCCATTCCAGTTGTGATACGCTTGCTTTTGTGACAACCTTTTTTATTTCTTCGCATTTGATCGTTGTGCCAAACTATTTCTCCTTCGTACGCAGGCTAATAATCCATTTTTACTACCACTAGAAATCCTTTGTTGTATACATTGAGCAATGTCTCGGTCTTGTAAATGGGAGATAGAAGTAGTAATGCATCTTGATGAACATACTTACATGCCGCAATGACATGAAAGTAAGGCATGTGAAATGCTTGAAATTTTCCACAATCGCACCAACGAGATGGTAGTATAACCTTATACTCTTGTCTTGGCAGCCCCTCATTATGGTCAAGTGTCTCTTTGATAATGAAATTGTGGTTATGTCGGTCGAATATTGTAACATGATGAGTGTTGGCTTTGGTACTTTCTGCCTTAATAAATTTCATGTAGCTTTCACTCCATAATTGTCCTGATTGTAACACCGCATTCCATATTTCACCTCTTTTTTCAAACAACGAAGCCATCTTAAAATACGTTGATTTCACCAAGATTTGAAGACACCGTTCATTGATTCCATAAGATTCGTTGTCATGTGAACCCATCGTTGTACATTATCGTATGACCTCGTCCATTTCTCCACTGAAGATTATCAATCCACCTACCTGTATTCGAATTTGACAACCTGATCTTGTTGCGATAATGTTTGAACGAAGGTTGTGTTAATGCATACTCCGCATTCAGAACTATTTTTCAAAGAGCCATGTCTTTGATCTCCCACATGAAATTTTGTACTATATGTCTAATGCAGTAGACATGCATAAAAAGGGGATCATGCTAACTATTAGCAGGATTATTGTATGCATTCTCAATAGAAACATGTCTGTCAGAGATCAAGAAAAGATTAGGTTATGGAGCCACGTGTGTTCGGGGATTCTTGAGAAAGAAACTCCAAGAACCTCCAGTCTCTCTCTCGACTAGATCAAAGGCAATTGGGAAAATATTATTGTTGCTATCTTGTGCAATTGCCATTAGTAATGTGCCTTTGTATTTCCCGTACAACCACGTTCCATCTATCTGAATAATAGTTTTGCTGGACACAAACCCTATGATGCAAGGTTGAAAAGCCCAAAACAGACGACGAAATATTATCTTTTCGTTGACACAAGTATCGTCTGGGGCATATGCCAACAATGTTTTCATAATATAAACAGTTCTAGGAGTATACGTGCGAAGTGCATGCAGGTAGCGCGACAGTTCTTTGTATGAATCCTCCCAGTTTCCGTATACATTTTCAATAGTCTTGGTCTTTGCTAACCATGTCTTCCTATATGAGGGAGTATAGTTGTATATTGTAGTGATGTGAGAGATTATTATTTTTACCTTCAATGACGAACCATTGCTGACGAGAGGTAAGATTTCTTGAACACATTGACTTCGCAGGGTCCTCGACTCAACTGCAACAGAAAAATCATTGAAACGTACCACGAGTTAGGCGAGGACGTGAGTGCAGAACCACGGGTCGTTATCGAGTCCCGGGAGACAACTAAATAATATGTAACTTTTATTTCCATTATGTAATTGTTTCATTATTATTGAAAATCGAACTTTCATTTGCGATGAAATTGTATTTTATTTTTTTAATAAAAAAATTTAAAAACAAAAAGAAAAGAAAAGAAATAACACTTAGGCGCCAACTGAGATAGCTTAGGACTTTTCTCATGCACCTAAGCACCATCTCATTTGGCGTCACCTTTAAAAAATTTAATATATGCGATATTTGAAATGGCTGAATCATATAAGTCAATTCTGAAACATGATTATTTACGTAATTTTTTCCGAAACATTATTATTTGTGTTTTTTTTTTTCAATACTTTATTATTTAAAAAAAAATTATAATTTAGGTTACTCTAAAGTGAAAATGTTTTATTAAAATTCCCATATTTTTGGAGTATTGAATAATTAAAAAGGACCTTTGATAGTGATGGCCAACGATTGCAAATTTTTGGGATAGATACTTAAGAAATGATGAATTAGGAGTGCCTTTTTCGAGGACCATTGATAAGACCAGGTCTTGTTTCAAATTTGTTATTGGCCATTCAACAACCATAAGACAAATATTCTCTGGTCCTTGTTAGCTTTTTCTTTTTATAATAGAAAAATAGCAATGTGTGTTTTAAAGTGCATGTTAATGAATTTAATATATAGAAATTATATTGGAAATACGCGTGCTATCGCACCGAATTGTTATAGATAATGTTATTATGTAAATGTTAGTAAAATATAAAATAAATAATATGTTTAATTGATTAAAAAATTTAAAATAAGCATAGTTAAAGTAAACAACGTACGTAATACTAGTATTTTAATATGTGCGATATACGGAAAATTAATAATTTTACTATAAAATTATAATAATATATGCACTAATTAATTAGATATTTAAATAAATTTAATATAATATATTTATTAATTAAAAAGTAAAAATAAAATAAATAATTTTAAATATATCTAAAAAATAGTGTGTGAATATATAGAGAATTTATATTTGAAGTTAGTGAGAGAATTTATAGAAAATTAATAAAATATATCATTGACACTATAAAATTAACAATAATAATATTATTAATATCTAAGAATTGATTGATTGAGACATGATTTTGATACTAATGAATTAAATCTGAGAGAAATAAATATAAAAGAATAAATAAAGAAAAATATGATCATATTATAGAAATAAAATATTATTTATATAATAAAGGAGTAAAATCTTGTCATAATATATAAATTTTATAGAGTATATTTTAATTTAAACATGCACTTTTATTAAAATAATTTAAAATTTCTTATATATTTAGTTGTTAAATTTTAGAGATTATTTTAGAAAAATTATTATTTTAAAGACTTGTCACCATAACTATTATCATTGAAGTTTTTTTTTTTCTTATGTTGTCTTATATATTGAAGTTAATTTATATTTTTTTTCTTTTTTTTTAAAGTAAAAAAATTTATTTTTTAAGAATATTTAAAAAATTTAAGTCATATACTTTGTTTTTAAATTTTGGAGATCCTATCCGAGAATTTATTATACAAAATTTAAAATTGTGTTTGTACAATCTTTCATTCATTACATGTTTATATTATACAAAAACAAAAACAAAAATAAAACATAAGTATAAAATAAAATTCAAAAATACTTCATAAAGGAAATATATCAACAAAAATAAAAGTGAAAGATCACACATCAATAACGACATCAATATCACCTTCTAAACATGTCTCAATTTAAAAATATGGATATAAAATGATCTTACCGGTTGATCAGAACCTCTAAAGTGACCAAAAGATAATTTGTAGTCAGGCTGTGATGTCGAGGAGAAAAAGGGGGTTGTACCTGCAAGACACTCCGACGATCAAGTAAGAGTGGGAACAAGGATATACAAGCAGAGTATTAGGTGGTTGTAATACAGTGGGAGAACTGACTTGGGTGTTTTGCATTTTATCGCAATTGTTGCGGATAGCAAGAGTCGCCACCGATTTTTCTTTTATCCAATAAAGAAAAGGGTGAAAAGAACAGGAAAGACCTTTTGAGAATTTTCTTGAGTTCGGGGGGTAGGTTATGAAAAGATAAGGTGTTAGCACCCTTTTCATCCTTAGTTATCTACGGGCTCTTAGTTGCTATCTCACTTTGAAATGCTTCGTTTGAAAGGTGTTTGTGATAGATTTTGAAAGTATTTTTGAAAAGTGTCTTTGTTTAGGCGAACTTGGTAATGATTCTCGTTTCGGCAAAAATGTATACAAAGTGTTGACTTTTGAAAATATTTCATTTGAAAGTGTTGGTGTGTTTGAAAGATGTTTGAAAAATGGTTGTGAGCAAGCAACTACGAACGTTCTACCTACTTAAAAAGTCTTTGTTCATTTCCTCCTCCTTTAGATATTGCTATCTTACCATTGATTGGTAGGAAGCCTTATTATTGGATGTGAAGGGATGGACGTGGGTCGTTGTATAGTCATAGAATGCAACATTATAGGATACCTTAGCAATTTGTCGTAAGGATCTAAGATCGTTTACCGAAGGCAACATTAAAGGGTCATCGAGGGACTGCGATCTTGTTTTCGAGGGTCATTACTAAAGTATCCCACGTTCGAGGGACATGACTATTTTTATCCGAGACAACAAATTTGGGTTATCCTGGAGGTGCAAGTGTGCAAGTATTTTAATTTCATGCATTTTTATCTTTGAATTAGGGTTTTCTACTTGTTGTTTTTATGTCTTGTCATACAAACCCTAATTACTAGCATTTATATTTGAAAGCGATCAATTGCGGAAAGTAAAATTCTACGCTATTACATTATTTGAGGATGGGGGATACAAATTTACAAATGGGGATGATAAGTAATTTAAGTCTAAGTTACAATTACAACCATATTGAATTGAATGATAATGTACAAGAAATATAGATATAATGTACAAAGAATAAAATGATATGAAAAGAAACTAAAATTTTTTATTATGAAGAAAGGGTTTTGACCTACTTAACTAAAAATTAATTAATTAATTAAACTAAGAAAATTAAACTTAAATTAATGAAGAAAATTAATTTGATTAAAGAAACAAGTTTAGGATTTTTGTGAAAAGGTTTTAATTAAATTAAATTAGTATATATAAAAAAAATTAATTAAAAGTCCTAAGTTCTAAATTAATTTTAAATAAAAAAAAGATAAACCTAAGTCTAAATATTAAATTAATTTTAAGAAAAGAAATTGATTTTAATAAGAAAATGTTTTTGTCTTTTTTTTAGTCTAGAAAAAGAAATAAAACAAAAATGTATACGTATAAATATAAATATTAAACAAAAATATTTTTTTTGGATTTTTATATGAAAATAATAATAATAAAAATATAAAGATAAGGTAAAAAAAATTGTTTTTAAAAAAAAACATTTTTATGTATTGACACATGTGCTTATGCATTGATACGAAACCTTTGTGTATTGACGCATACACTTATGCATTGTGTGATACGGTGGGAGAACTGACTTGAGGTTTTGCGTTTTGTGTTCGCAAATGTTTCGGTTTAGCAAGAGTCACCATCGACTTTTTATTTTATCCTAAGGAAAGATCAAAAAGCACAGGAAAGACCTTTGAGATGTTTTCTTGGGTTCAGGGAGTAGATTATGAAAAGGAAAGGTGCAAGCACCCTTTTCTTCCATGGTTATCCATGAGCTCTTAGTTATTTGTTTAGATCACTTGCTTTGCTTTTCCAATTGTTTGAAATGGTGCTTTGTGTGTGTGGTTTTGAAAATGCTTTGAAAAGAGGTCATCGTTGTGGCAACCTTTGTAATGATTCTTGTTTGAATGTATACAAAGGGGTTTTTGTCTTTTGAAAAGATTTCAATGTTTGAGAGTTTAATTTGGGAAATGTTTTGAAATTGTGTTGTGAAGTGTGTTTGAAAATAGCAAGGATGTGTTTGCAAGCTTTTGATCAAGTAACTAAGAGCTATCTACCCTATTTTACTCAAAGATCTTTCTTATGTTTTTAACCCTTTTGACAGTGTTATTTCACCATTGTATTTGGTGAACAACTTTGTGTTAGGATGTTAAACGGGACAGGTGCGGGTCATCGTATAAACCATGATAGCAATTGTGTTAAGTATCTTTGGCAATTTTCTTGAGGGACTTGATCATTTTTGTTTAGGCAACCAAGATAGCGTCATCGAGGGACTATGATCTTTTGTTTTGTTTTTGTTTTGCCAAAGTACCCAACATGCATAACATGGCCCATTTTTGAAGGCAACAAGTGGATTGTAACCCTAGGGGTGCAAGTGTGCATTGTGTTTGATTTTCATGCATTTTTGTCTTTGATTAGGTCAAACTATTTGTTAATTTGGATTTTGCATACAAACCCTAGTTCTCTAATCATGATATAATTGAAAACGTAAAGTGCGAGAATTTAAATTCTAATCTATTACAACATGATTATGGGGATGGGAGTACATTTTGAATGGAGGGTATTTGACAAGAAATATAAACCCTAGTTTACTATTACATCTAAATTGAATCTCAAATGCATAAATATTTAAATGTATAATATTTAAATAATCAAGATAAATAAATATTAAATAATATGTATTATACAAAAGAAAAAGGTTTTTGTTTACCTATGTATGTAAAAGTATTTTTGATATAAAAAAGTATAAAGAAATAAATAAAAAAAGATTAATTTAATTGTTTAAGGGATGAAACCCTAATTTCTTTAAGTAAATAAATACTATATATTATTATATACAAAAATATATATTAATATGTGTATATTT